>CAKJTW010000108.1:1200000-2400000 GCA_917880005.1 Nanger dama | reverse complement strand
AACCTATTTGCAATGCACATAATTTTTAACAAGATAGTTAAATAATTAAAAATAAATCTATGCTAATAGTAATATCTTTCAGTATTGGACAATTTCAGGATTCCTTTTACTCTCAGTATTAATTATTATCATTATAGAAGTTCTGATACTAGGACAATTGGCTGAGAACTTTGACAAAATAAATCATCCTAAGGCAATGAAAAATGCAACCCACTCCAGTATTCTTGCCTGGAGAATGCCGTGGACAGAGGAAACTGGTGGGCTACAGTCTAGGGGGTCACAAAGAGTCTGACATGACTAACACTCACACAACACAAGGCAATGAAAAAATAAAAGATAAGGTTTGCCAGGTAAAATACAATACCCCCAATTACATTTGAATTTCAGATAAATAACATGTAATTTTTAAGGATGCCCCAAATATTGCAGGAAGCATACTTATACTGAAACATGTTCCATTGTTCATGTAAAATTCAAGTTTGGCTATGCATTCTATATTTTTACTTGCCGAATCTGGCAACCCTCCAGTGTTCCTTCCCATTGTGTGGCCACGGACTTGCACAGAGGGCCCCAGATCCCTGCCAGAGAGAAAGGCAGGAGGCTGTCACTTGAACCGGAGTGACAGTGACAGGAGAGTCAGACCCAAGAAAGGGTGCTGAGGGCCACACCCTCTTTTGCAGTATATCCGGGTCTCCTACGACACCAAGCCAGACTCGCTGCTTCATCTCATGGTGAGAGACTGGCAGCTGGAGCTCCCCAAACTCTTAATATCCGTGCATGGGGGCCTTCAGAACTTTGAGATGCAGCCCAAGCTGAAGCAGGTCTTCGGGAAAGGCCTGATCAAGGCTGCCATGACCACTGGGGCCTGGATCTTCACCGGGGGCGTCAGCACGGGTAAGTGTCAGCCCTCTCCCTGGCTGTGAATGTGCAGACCCCAAGATCACTGTGGTTCCCTAGAAGCTTTGGGATAATTAAGATCAAGAAACAAAACATGCTACATCCTGAGACTGAGACAGGCTGGGACCTGAGACCCTTCGCTGCAGCACTGGCACCTGGACACACCTCTCCTTGAGATACAAAATCAAAGTAACTAAAGAGAGAGTCTCATAAAGTTATTTTTATGGGATAAAAAATATCTATGTGTATGTACAGTTGGGACAAATTCTGGACCCAAAGTTATAAAGAGACCGAAAACAGAAAAATAACTGCCACTTCTGAAGAGCCTGGAGCAAAAGCAGGGGATCAGGAGCAAAAACAGGGTATTGTGCATGCCCCCTGCACACAGCACCACCTAATAGGTGGGCAAAACTCCTAAGCCACCCCTCCAGACTCATCCCTGGACACACTCCTGATCCTCACTCCATGTAAGGAACCAGCTCACCCCACCTTGGGGAGCAAGCAAGGGCACCTGTTGTTTGTCCTCACTACTCCTCCTGCAGCAGCAGGAACCCCAATAAAGTCTTGCCAGAATCTTGTCTGGCCTCTAGTCGATCTCTATTGATGGAGGAAGGCCAAGAACCCTGGTTGGTAACAATAATATTTATGGCAGAAGTGAAACTTTTATGTGGTGTCTTGGTATTTATTTTGGTATGATCATGATAATGGTCAACATCTCTGGCACCTACTATATGCTATTCTTTGACGTGAGCACTGGACAAAGCCTCATTTTTACTGAGGCTTCTGACAATCCTTTTCCCATCACTGAGGCCCAGAGAGGTTGAGAAACACACCTGGTCGTCTGACTCTCAGCTTTAGCTGAATGCAGACAAAGGGAGACCCTTGCTTCATCCATCCTTAGGTCTTGGAAACTTGTAAAGAAAATTCCTGTACAGTGGCTTTGGTTTTTATTTTCCCTTTCCTAGGAGCTAATGCAGGATGACTAGTTTTTATGAGTTCAGACTTTCAGTGATTCAACCCTGTTCTGCAGGAAGTGGAGCAGCTCAGAGCAGGGATCCCTAAAGTTCCTGAAAAGTGATTTGATGGGAGGTAAAGGGCCTGCAAATATGACTTACGGCTGCTCATAGGTGTCATCAGCCATGTGGGGGATGCCTTGAAGGACCACTCCTCCAAGTCCAGAGGCCGGGTCTGTGCTATAGGAATTGCTCCCTGGGGCATTGTGGAGAACAAAGAAGACCTGGTAGGAAGGGATGTAAGTATTTTCTCCCCAGAGATGTGCAATTTTTAAAAACTGAAACCTTTATTTTGATGTCCTTGTAGATTTCACCTGCAGTTGTAGGAAATAATAAAGAGAGGTCTCATGTAGCCTTTTCCCTTTCCTTAGCAGTAACATCTTCCAAAACGATGATATAAGACTTCAAGCAGGATACTGACCCCCTAGTGCCTCAGCAGTAAAGAACCCGCCTGCTAGTGCAGGAGATGAAGGTTCTATCCCTGGGTCAGGAAGATCCCCTGAAGAAGGGCATGATCTAAAATGTTGGGATGTCAGGACTTCCCTGTTGCTTCAGCGGTTAACACTCCATGCTTCCATTGTAGGTGATGTGGGTTCAATCCCCGGTCAGGGAACTAAGATCCCACATCCCATGAGGTTTGGCCAAAATATGAAAAAAAAAATTTTAATTGCAAAATTAAGATACTGGGTTGTCATGACTAAAGTATTTTTTCTAATTTAATATAAAAATTACAAACAAACAAAAACTTTCAATAGAGAGGCTAGGGAAGGCAGAGCAGGTTGAAGTGCACAATTAGATGAAGCCGTAGCTCCACATCTGAGTGCTTTTGCTTCTCCTGTTAGTCTTACTGTCGAAGTTCTGCAGCTCTGAACTGTGCTGTGCATTTCATCAGGTAACACGGGTGTACCAGACCATGTCCAACCCCCTGAGTAAGCTCTCCGTGCTCAACAACTCTCACACGCACTTCATCCTGGCTGACAATGGCACCCTGGGCAAGTATGGGGCTGAGGTGATGCTGAGGCGGCAGCTAGAGAAGCACATTTCTTTGCAGAAGATCAACACGAGTAAGTTGTTCCATGGGTCGGGGCTGTCCTACAAAACAGGCTGGAGAAGAGACTGCCCGCAGGCATTTATAGCCTTCCCCCGACTCCTATTCGACCATAGCAAGACCCTTTCCCTTGGCCTCTGACCAAATCCCACTCCTTGAGCTGCACTAGGATGCTTTGCCCCAAGTTCACAAGGAGTGCAGACCTGAGAAACAGCCCCGCAGCCGTTGTCATAGTGACAGTGGTTCTCATTTCTTGTAATGACTGTAGTTATTTTAAAATAATTTTTATTGGAGTATATTTGATTTACAATGCTAAGTTAATTTCTTCTGTACAGCAAAGTGACTGTTCAAACTCCAGTGATTCTTAATGTCAAACAATGGTCAAATGATCTTAAAGGGTATTTTGTTGTAACCATTATTGGTAAGATTGCAAAAGACATTCTAGACCTTGGAAATGGTCATTGTAAATCATAATTAAAGGGTCTGTAGGGCTGCAGTGTAGTTGGAATGAGACAGGGTGCTATGAAAAGTTGTGGATTTCCAGCAGCAGCTGCCTGGCTGATGGCTCTCACATTTTTGCTCTTCTGGCCACGTGCACGTTCACACCACCCAGCCTACCCTGGCCGTGTGACCTGTGGGCTTCCCTTTGTCATCCTTTGCCCAGGGTTCTGAGTGGGGCAGGGACAGCAAAGGGGTGCTCAGTTGTCACCTCCCACAGCACGGATCTTCAGTAGTCCAGCCTGAACCATGAAGAACCAGCTCTCCTGTTTCTAGAAAAAAAGGTGATTGGGTCCCTGGAGTCCTGAAGATCTCAAATGTCAAGCCTTGCAGAGGTTGGAAATCTCAAGGGCAAGTCTGCATAGTCTTGGTCCATTTCTTCAACATCTCTTGGTTGATCCATTTCTCCAGCATCTCTTGGCTAGAGAGCCTGCCTGGTACATACCAGACCCTCAACACATAGCTTCTGAAATGAATATAACTGAGATTACTCTGGTAGGAGACTGCAAAGCTGTTCACTATTGGACTTCCATGTCAGTCCAGCAGTTAGGACTCCATGCCTCCACTGCAGGAGACACGGATTCTAGCCCTGGTCAGGGAAGTAGGATCCTGCATGTCTTGAAGTGCAGACGAAAAAAAAAATGTTCAAAATATTCAAGAGTTACTGACTATAGAAATGCACTGTGGAAGCAAACCAGAAGCTCTCAATTTCCCTGCTTGAAGTTCTTAGACCTTGTCCCAACTGTGCTGGCAGTTCCTATCCAAAGTCCTTCAGAACCGTGAGACCAAAGACATGTCTTGTATTCACTACCTTATTCACCGAGATCAGATAACTCCAATCACAACAAATAGACACTGGGGAAACATGCTCAGAACATAGTCGGTCCTGGCCAGTTTGAGGGTAAAATTGTGAAGTAGGAAAATGGGTCTCTGCTGATCCTTCACTCCCACTATCTCCCCTCCCACCCGGAATCCTGGGTTCTTGAGGCACGCCTGTTACCACCTGCTTCCCAGAGCCCACCTTCTGGTTCTGCCACCAGAGTCAGCTTGTCCTACCATGTTCAGAAGAGTCCTGTAGTCTCATAGAGGCAGAGGGAGGACTCTGGGGGAAGTTATTATTTTTAAATTAATTTTTATGAGAGTGAAGTTGCTTTACAAGGTTGTGTTAGTTTCTTCTGTACAGCACAGTGAATCAGCCATATGTATACCTGTATCCTCTCTTTTTTTGGATTTCCTTCCCATTCAGATCACCACAGAGCATTGAGTAGAGTCCCCTGTGCTATACAATAGGTTCTTGTTACTTATTTTATACCTAGTTGTATATATATATCAACCCCAATCTGCCAATTCATCCTACTCCCCCGCCTCTTGGTTTTTCTCTACATCTGTGTCTCTCCTTCTGCTTTGCAAATAAGATCATCTGTACCAATTTTCTAGATTCCACATATATATATGATGTTTGTGGAAATACAATTTTAATCAGTATATTTTTATTGAAATATAGCTGATTCACAATGTTGTGTTAATTTCTGCTGTACAACAAAGTGTGTGTGTGTGTGTGTATATATATATACATAGTTATATATATATAACAGTCATATACAGTCATATGTATACAGTATATGTATACAGTCATATACATATATATATATATACACACACACACACACATATATATATGATTTTTTTACGGGAATAAGTTATTAACTAGGGAGCTAATGATGGTCCATGGCTTTGCCCTCCTAGATAACTCACTGCCTATTCCAGGCACTGGAGGCTAATCAGCAGCTTCTATACCTACTGTAACAACACTGCACATTCATAGCACCACTTGAGGTTGACAGAATACCTTGACTTGACAGCCTCACAGTTTCTTATCCTTTACATCCATTGCTCCTTCAGGGGGTAGAGGAGGCCCTGGGGTGATTCACCTCTTACTGACGGTCTGCTGCAGTTCAGGGTGGCCTGGTGACTGGCCCCATGTCATACGGCTAATTACATGAGGCTGGTATTATAGAACGGAGCTCTCCTAGCACTGGTCCAGACGCCGTCTGCAGTGTCATTCTTGAAGGGACAGCCATCCAGAGTGGGAACATCACCCAGGACAGGGCAGCAGGGAAGTATTCTTTCAATAAGAATCTTCCATGTTTCTCACATCTCACCTTGAAGCATCTTGTAAGCCATGTGAGTGATACTTACAGTTGAACCACATACATGTTGTCAAGTTAGTCATTTTAAGGCTCTGTTTTTTCCAATAAGGCTATGATGTGGGCTTTGAATAAAAGAATGTGAGCAGTCATCACATCCTGAGGGCCTTCAACTCTCCCAGTGAAAACTAACCCTCTGTAAGCACATGTCCAGGCCTAAGGATTTCCTTCTTCCCCGTGTTTCAGGAGTCAGAGCAAGAGGTCAGATGGGGCCTTGACAGTGGTCTGAACTTGGATGTGGTATGTGTTGCAGGGCTGGGGCAGGGCGTGCCCCTCGTGGGCCTTGTGGTGGAAGGGGGCCCGAACGTGATTTCCATCGTCCTGGAATATCTCCGAGAAGAGCCCCCGGTCCCCGTGGTGGTCTGTGATGGCAGCGGCCGGGCCTCAGACATCCTGTCCTTTGCCCACAAGTACTCGGAGGAAGGAGGGTAGGAGCTCTGACATGTTAGGAAGGGTGGGGTTTGAACTGCCTCTTGTGAGGCCAGAAGGAGTTGTGGTATGGCTAGCCAGCCCAAAAACATAAGAGAAGGAAGTTTTTCTAGCTGTACTCTCCCACTTCCCAGGGTCAGTAAGTTTATTGGGTGGGGGGAGGGTATACATTCTCCCTTAACTTCATTTTCCCTTCTAAGGTTTTCAACCTAATAGCCTGAAATTTGGAGCTTCCCAGCTGGCTCAGTGGTAAAGAATCTGCCTGCCAATGCAGGAGACTCAGATTAAATCCCTGGGTCAGGAAGATCCCCTGGAGTAGGAAAAGGCAACCCACTCCAGTATTCTTGCTTGGGAAATCCCATGGACAGAGGAGCCTAGTGGGCTAGCATGGGGTCACAAAGAGTCAGACACAACTTAGCGACTCAGCACTCACACAGCCTGAAATTTAGGACAAGTGTAAATGCAGCTGTTGACTGTGGTCCCTTTGGTCTCCTATCCTGGTATCTTGGAATATCCTCCAATGGTTAATTTTCAAACCAAAGATATCAGACAGTATCACATTCAGCAGTCCTCAACCTTTTTAGCACCTGAAACCAGTTTTGTGGAAGACAGTTTTCATGCGGACAGGGGACAGAGGGATGGTTTTGGGATGATTCAAGCACATCACGTTGATTATGCCCTTTATTATTACATTAGCTCACCTCAGATCATCAGGCATTATTAGATCTTGGAAGCTGGGGACACCTGACTCATATAGATTTATTCATATGGATTTCACCTGTGTTTTCTTCTTTCTCCCATCTCCTTCAAACAGGATAATCAATGACTCCCTCAGGGATCAGCTTATAGTCACCATCCAAAAACCTTTAATTACAACAAGACACAATCACATCAGCTGTTTGCAATGATCATGGAGTGCATGAAGAAGAAAGAACTGGTAAGTGTCTTGAGTGGATTCTATAGGCAGCTCCATAGACAGAATTGTTTCCTTTCTGATGCTGCCTATGTGTGCAGGATGAAGTTGTTCCTATTTCCATTCAGGCTTTTCCAAGAGGCAGTATACAGATCCTGATGCAGCTGGCGATTCTGTCCATGTGAGGGAAGCAGGCAAAGCACAGGCAGGTTCTCCTCAGAGTAGGGATACAGGTGCATAGGATCTTGTGTGTGTCAGGGCACCTCAGGCCACATCCCACCAGTTCTGAGGCTGATGTCATCAATGGGATTTAAAGTGTTGAAGTCACAGAGACTTCCCTGTGGCCCCTATGCTCAAGACTTTATGCTTCCACTACAGGAGGCTTGGTTGGATTTGATCCCTAGTCAGGGAACTAAGACCCCACGTGCTGTGTAGTGCAGCCAAAAGTTTAAAAAAAAAATTAAATAAATAAAGCACTGAGGAGTGACACACACCATGCTTTCAGGTGTGCTTAGAAAATTCTACCAAATACCCTCATTATTTTCTATGCTTTGCCTCCTTCAAGGGGAAAGTGAAAGTGTTAGTCACTCAGTTGTGTCTGACTCTTTGCGACCCCTGGACTGTAGCCCTCCAGGCTCCTGTGTCCGTAGGATTCTCCAGGCAAGAATACTGGAATGGGTTGCCATTCCCTTTTCCAGGGGATCTTCCCATCCCAGGGATAGAACCTGGGTCTCCCACTTTGCAGGCAGATTCTTTAGTCTGAGCCACCAGGGAAGACTTTTACCTCCTTAATTATACTTACAAGGAAGACGCATTCTTGTTACACAGGCACTCTTCAAAATTCTAAATGGACAAATTTCCTACAAATATATCAAATCTGAGTAGAGATGCCTTTGTCACTTTCAGTAGCCATTTAGATATTAGCATGCACTCCTGTATGGGCTCCCTCAGCTCTAGGTGGGGTGAATAATAAAATAAGGTCCAGGTGAGGATACAAAATGCTGTCCCTTCTGGAAATCAGAAGGCCCTGATGGAAAATCCCCTTGCTCTAGGGATGGTTATATTAACACTGGACTCTGAGGTCCTTTTTAAAACAACATTCTAATGCTCCCCTCTCAATTTCCACTTTGCTTTACTCAGTCTTTTCATGATCAATCTATTTTCAGGTCACTGTGTTTAGGATGGGTTCTGAGGGTCAGCAAGACATCGAGATGGCGATTTTAACTGCCCTGCTAAAAGGTGAGCTCTCAGAAATGGCCCCTCCTGTCCTTTCTGTGCTGGCCTCTCCAGGCCCCACTCTTGGCCAGGAAACCCTCCCCCTGCAACCTCCTCCTGCCAGGAAATGTGTCTGCTGGGATGGAACCCTGAGCTGGCCAGGTTGCCTAGAGTTATCGTAGTCTAAAGCCGTGGTAACATGATGAGGCTCCAAGTGGGTTCTCTGGAGGGGGACTTTTCTGGGAGGAGGGGAGCAATGGATCACTGGTTCTTGATGGCGAAGAACCAGTTTCCATTGACAGCTAGCTCATGACAGGTTTCAGCTGAGAGAGGTAAGCATGAAAGGATTTTTCATTTGTGATCCCTGCGTCTCACTGCGCTCCGTCAATTTTCCTAGACTCTCCCAACGATAGGCTGCCACCTGGCTGCTTGAAGAGTCACCTCCCTCCTCCACTGCGAAGGGGAGGGTGCTGGAGGAGAGAGGGGCAGGGGTCCCCATTGGGCCAGCCTCCTGGTGGTACTGGAGCTGGTCTCCCTGCAGTAGGGGCTGGTACCCTGGACTGTGGTCCCCTTGATCTGGAGGAGCAATGCCCCTTGACCTGGCCTGGCAGGTGTCTGGGTGGCCCCAGGGTTCCTGCCCTCTTGCAGAATAGGAAACTGGGGTCACTGGTTTCCTCCTCTGTTCCCCTCAAGGACAGAAACCTCTTTCCTGATATGGAAAGAGGTTGCCTCCATCCTCCTCCCAGACAGCTCTTCGAAAATACTGAGTCACTCAGGGGCCAAAGAAAAGGGTGAGATGCTGAGCCAGCCTGTGGAAGCCCATGCTCCCTGCCCAGCCCCTTCCCCCACAACCCGCCACAGTCCAGGCATGAGGTGAGAACTGCCCCGTCTCTTGCCTTCCAGGAACAAATGCATCGGCTCCGACCAGCTGAGCTTGGCTCTGGCTTGGAACCGTGTGGACATAGCTCGGAGTCAGATCTTTGTCTTTGGGCCCCGCTGGCCGGTGAAACTAAGTGTTTTCAATCTATACTGTTTGTCATGACTTTGTACAGAGGGTGTATTAGTAAAAGCCCCCTTGTGCTGTGGATCTGAGAAAATCTTCTGGGGTTTCTGATGATCCAATGTCTGGTCGCTTCCTGGTGGCTCAGATGGTAAAGAATCTGCCTGCGATGCACAAGATGTGATTTGATCCCTGAATCAGGAAGATCCCCTGGAGGAGGGCACGGCAACCCACTCCAGTTATTCTTGCCTGGAGAATCCCATGAACAGAGGAGCCTGGCAGGCTACAGTCCATGGTGTTTCAGAGTCGGACACGACTGAGCAACTAACACCAACAATGTCTAGTTATTAGGATTATTAGGAGATGTTGCTGTGTCATTTCAAAGAA
The DNA here is from genome assembly GCA_917880005.1 of Nanger dama. Lineage (NCBI taxonomy): Eukaryota > Metazoa > Chordata > Mammalia > Artiodactyla > Bovidae > Nanger > Nanger dama. The sequence goes on along the minus strand of CAKJTW010000108.1, from coordinate 2,390,393 downwards.
CCAGCAAGAAATAAGAGCTCCTGGCACTAACTTCAGATTCAAACCAGTACTTTTGAATGAAGAGCACTAAATATTTTATCGTTGGTGGAGAACATGGGTTTTTACACTTTTAAGAAGAAGAAAGAAGATTGCTCATTAAAATGAAATACAATGATTGCATTGAAAGCATTGATTTTTAAACTATGTTCTATGAAACCCCAGAGGGCTAGGGGACTGTGTGTTTGACTTTTGTGTGTAGTCTTTGGGGTGTGGTATGTTTGTATGTGGTTTGGTGTATTGTATATGTGTATCTATGTGCAGTATGTGTGTAGGGTGTGAAATGGATGTGTGGATGTGTGGTGTGTGGTTTACCGTGCATGCAGTATATGTCTGTGGGATCTGTGTATGTGTGTGTGTGTGGTTGTACACGGGTGTTTTGTGGGGGGTGTGTGTGCAGATATGAGCAGACATGATGAACAACTCTCAGCAGCCTCCCGCTCCTTCAGTCAAAGCAGCTTCTTTACAACTTGTGGTTACCAAGTGGGAGAGGAGTAGGGGAAGGATGGACTGGGAGTTTGGGATTAGCAGATGCAAACTGTTATATCTAGGATGGATAAATAGCAAGGTCCTACTGTACAGCACAGGGAATTCTATTCCGTCTCCTGGGATAAATCATAATGGAAAAGAATTTTTTAAATGTAATATATGTGTATATTTATAACTGAAACACTTTGCTGTACAGCAGAATCCCAGGGATAGAGGAGCCTGGTGGGCTGCCATCTATGGGATCAAACAGAGTTGGACACAACTGAAGCGACTTAGCAGCAGCAGCAGCAGAAATTAGCAGAACATTGTAAATCAACTATACTTCAATTAAAAAAAAACATTTCTTTTTAAAGCAGCTTCTTTGATAGGTTTTGTATATTGGGACTTGGGGAAAATTTTTGTTTGCAGAATTAGGGCTCTGCTGCTTCAAAAGGGGGTTTGGAATCTAGAGGGTTCATGTCAAACTTTAAAAACCTTATTTCTCAAAACAGGCCTGGCATGTACCTTCAAAGTACATTTCATTTTCACAGTTATCTTTTATCCAATTAGCGTAAAGAATTTAAGCAACAGTGTGTGCATGTGTGCTCAGTGGCTTCAGTCATGTCCAACTTTCTGCAACCCCATGGACTGTAGCACATCAGGCTCCCTCTGTTCATGGCATTTTTAGGCCAGAATACTGGAGTGGGTTGCCATTTCTTCCTCCAGGGGTAAGGAATCAGAGAAGTGTATTAAAGGAATAAAATACAAGTTTGGGGAGTGGTTTATGCGTGTTGTTTATTGAACTACACAAGTTAAAAGAACACTACCACATCTTACATATTTTAATTTTGTTTTGAATCTCCCGGTTTGTCTACTCTTGGTAAAGGATTTTAGAGCAAAGTGAACTGGTCCATGAGTGGTGATGAGGCAGAGAAGCTAAGAGCTCCGAAACAGGGCTAGCAGGAAGGGCAGTGTCATGAGCTCTGGAGACCATCTACTCAGAAAGAGGAACCCCAGACCTTGGTTGGTTTTTCTCTGAAGGGCAGCTTTCTGAAGACACAGCTCTGAGCCGGCCACACCGAGAGAGGCAGGCTTTCAGGATTACAGAAAGGGCCTGACCTGGGGAACACATCACACACAGGGTGCCAGCCTGAAGTAATGGCCTGCACCCACTTTCTTGTTACAGAAGCAATAAGCAGTTTCTAGAAAGTGTGGAAAATATAGACAAGCAAAACGAAGGAAACAATCCCTCGTGACCACCTCCCCTTAGAAGAATTCAGCAATACTGTCAATATTTTATAATTTCATTTTTCACTGTTATGTTGGCATTAAATTCTCTCCAACTTCCATTTTCATGCTGCTTAGTGTTCTTTGCTTTCTCTTATTCAGTAAATGCATAAATATGGTTTGAAAAGCAGATAACAAATCAGAGCATGCCATGAAAAGCAGAGCCCTCACGCCCACCTCCAAAAGCCCCTCAGTTGTCCCTGTGTTCTGCTTTCCAAGGGAGCTGTAGCATTTTACATTCCCATGAGCAATGTAAGAGGGTTTCTTGGTATTGGCAGGTTTTAAAAAAATTTAACTTCTTTAATGATAAGTAGTAGTATCTCATTATGGTATATATTTATTTATGATCAAATATATTTTATATTCTCAATGAAAGAGGGACAACCTTCAAACAAATTCCTAACGAAATGCTCATTTAAGACATACATATTTTTTTCTTTATTTTTTAAATTGAAGTATGGTTGATTTCTGAAGGAGATCAGCCCTGGGATTTCTTTGGAAGGAATGATGCTAAAGCTGAAACTCCAGTACTTTGGCCACCTCATGCAAAGAGTTGACTCACTGGAAAAGACTCTGATGCTGGGAGGGATTGGGGGCAGGAGGAGAAGGGGACGACAGAGGATGAGATGGCTGGATGGCATCACGGACTCGATGGACGTGAGTCTGAGTGAACTCCGGGAGTTGGTGATGGACAGGGAGGCCTGGTGTGCTGCGATTCATGGGGTCGCAAAGAGTCAGACACGATTGAGTGACTGAACTGAACTGATGGTTGATTTACAATGTTGTGTTAGTTTCGTGTGTACAGCAAAGTGAGTCAGTTGTACATTTGTATAGATCTGTATTTATTCTTCTTCAGATTCTTTTCCATTAATACTTACTTGTTGCTGTTATAGTTTAGTCGCTCAGTAGTGTCCAACTATATGTGACCCCATGGGCCATAGCCCATCAGGCCCCTCTGTCTGTGAGATTTCCCAGGCAAGAATACTGGAGTGGGTTGTCATTTCCTTCTCCAGGGAATTTTCCTGCCCCAGCAATTGAACCTATATCTCCTGCATTGGCAGGCAGGTTTTTTACTGCTGAGCCACCAGGGAAGATTTAATGCATATTACAAGACATTGAATATAGTTCCCTGTGCTATATATTAGGTCTTTGTTTATATTTTGTTTTTAATTGAGATATAATTGACATGACATATTAGTTTCAGGTATACAATATAACAATTCAATTTTTGTATATATTATGAAATCACTACAATGTGGCTAATTACCATCTGTCACCACATACAGTTACAATTTTTTTTTCTTGTGATGAGAACTCTTAAGATCTACTGTCTTAGCAACTTTCAGATATACAACACAGGATTATCAGCTGTAGTCACCTTGTTGTACATGAGATCCCATGGCATTTATTTTATAACTGGGAGTTTGTACCTTTCAACAATGTTTATTCATTTCGCCCTCCTCCATCTTCCATACTAGGTCTTTATGTTAATTCTAAAAATGGAAAAACCAGCAGATTTTACCATGATTCTGTACAGATTGTTCACAGCTGGGCCTAACATTGCAGCTGAACTCAAAGAGAAAGAAAGGTAGTCCTGGGTGAGTCACCGGGGCCATACAAAGGAAAACACAACAAGCATGAAGGTTCTTACAGTCCATCCATTGTTTAAATTATGCAACCTTTGAGTTTCCTTCATATTTGGACCTTGCTTATTTGAATAGATAGATGTTTGCTTTCCCTTGCATTTCTTTTTTAAAGAATACGTTTATTCATGTATTGTTGAGCGTGTTGGGTCTTCATTGCTGCACGTGGACTTTCTCTAGTTGCAGCATGTGGGGGCTACTCTCTAGTTGTGGTGCACAGGCTTCTCTTACAGTGGTTTCTCTTGTTGTGGAGGACAGGCTGTGAGCACAGGTTCAGCAGTTAGGGCATGTGGGATCTTCCTGGACGAGGGATCAAACCTGTATCTCCTACACTGGCAGGCAGATTCTTTACCACAGAGCCACCTGGGAAGCCCCTCCCTTGCATTTCTAATTGATTCTCTCTTTTCTTCTTAGCATATTCCTTACATCATTAAGACTACCTATTCTTTTATTACTGTCCATTGAGTGGAATTCCCTTTCTTATAGTATCTTTCAAAGGCCCTTGTTTCTCTGGAAACGTGCCTGTCAATTACACCCAGGAGACCTCAGCCCAGGTTTCTCTCCACACAAGCATCTGTGGTTTCACCTGTCATCTCTGGCCCCTCACAGTTGTTTTCTCTTGTTTCCATCACTTTCCACAGACACTTCTTTTTGGTGCCTTTGAATTGACCTCTCAGCACCCTTTCCTTTGGACAAAAACACACATCAACTGAAAGAGCCACTTAAAGTACATGAATGTACTTCAAGCATATAATAGAGGGTTGTGAAATCAGGGTCTTTGCACCAGACAACCTGGCCTGTGACAGCTAAGTGTGTGTGTGTGCATGTGTGCTCACAAGTAGGTGTGCCTGTGTTGCCTGTGTGCATGTCTAAGTCTGTGTGCTCATGCTTGCACCTGTGTGTGTCTGCCTGTGTATCTGTGCATGCATGTGTGTGCTCCTGTGTACCTGGACGTGTGTGTGTGTGTGCACTTGTGCATGCAGAGGGAAGGCACTGGTCCTGGGACAAGGGGAAGCTTTAATCCCTTTTCCAACCCTGCCTGCTTGAACTGCAGCCCCTGGGAAGCCTGGCGCCCCCAACGGATAGCAAGGCCACGGAGAAGGAGAAGAAGCCACCCACAGCGACCACCAAGGGAGGAAGAGGAAAAGGAAAAGGCAAGAAGAAAGGGAAAGTGAAGGAGGAGGCAGAGGAAGAAACTGACCCCCGGAAGCTTGAGCTGCTGAACTGGGTAGGTGGGACGGCTCCGGTCCCTTTCCTGGGCTCACAAGGACCCCTCGGAGCCAGTCACCCTCCTCGAGGGGAAGGTCCAGTTCTCGCTGCCTCCTCAGCTGCCCTGTGAACTTGCCCCTACCCAGCACCCCCAAGGTACTCACGCCCCTCTCCTGGGCTCACACAGGTGAATGCTCTGGAGCAGGCCATGCTGGACGCACTGGTCTTAGACCGTGTGGACTTTGTGAAGCTCCTGATTGAAAATGGAGTCAACATGCAACACTTTCTCACCATCCCGAGGCTGGAAGAGCTTTATAACACAGTGAGTGATCACAAAGGAGGGAGAGTGGAGGGGAGCTGGCTCCATCAGAACACGGCTTTAGTGGAAGAGAGAGGGAAATGGCAACCCACTCAACTATTCTTGCCTGAAGAATACCAAGGACAGAGGAGCATGGTGGGCTACAGTCCTAGGGGTTGCAAAGAGTCAGACATGACGGAGTGTCTAAGCATGCATCATTTAAGGGCCAGTGTTCTTGCCTGACCAGTGGGCTCGGCAAGGATCCCATTCTCACCTACCTCTGCCAGGCTACCCAGCCCCCCACCACATCTGTACCATTAACTCAGGGATGCTGCATGAAGACAAATTTCTTTAAAGGAAGAGTCCTGCTCCTAGAGTCATTAGCAGAGTGAAAAATTCCCGGGATGAGCAGTCATTTGTTCTTGGGGACTACCACTTTTATGAGGCTTTGATAAAAGTGGAAAACTGAGTTTACACAACAAGGAGCTCCTGATATGAGAATCACAGTGTTCGGATGAAATCTTCTTGGCTTGTATTCTCACCATATGAATTTTGAGATGTACATTCCCTTCCCTGTTCTAAAATTTTAAGCCATAGAAGTGGTCCTGAGCAGTTGCTTGCTAAAACTTGGTGAACTTTTAAGACAATATGGTGTCCTGTGAGATTCTCTTTAAAATAATTTGATAAATGGTATGTAACATATTTTTGAACATGCGGGATACTTCTTACCCATGACCAGTCCTGTGTTGTAAAAGACATAGGTTGATAGTGGATGACATCCCAGCTTTCACAAATTCATTAATTCTATAGAGTCGGATTTTGCTCCAAGAGTTGAAGAGAAAAACATATTTAATATGGCTGAATGCTTCTCTTTCAGAGACTGGGTCCACCCAATACACTTCATTTGCTGGTGAGGGATGTAAAAGGTCAGTCTTAGCTTTTTGTCTTTGCTTTTGTTTATATATATAATTTTTTTTTGAATAAGCTATTTCAAGGTTTATTTATTTAATTTTGGCTGCATGCCATGCAGCATGTGGGGTCTAGTTCCCTGATGAGGGATTGAACCTGTGCCCCCTGCATCGAGAGTTTGGTGTCTTAACCCTTGGACCAGCAGGCAAGTCCCAGTCTGCTGTTCTCTAGTCCTTTACCTGTTGACTTCTTTCAATAAGACATTTTCTAAAGCAATTTTTAAATTTCCAAATGTGGTATAATTTTATTGGAGGCATAAGAAATCATGCATTCCTCTCTCCATAAAAAGAGTTTACTCTTTTCAAATGTCATCTTCTTCAAGTGTGGTGTTCATCCCACACACAATCGGCTTGTGCTAAATGACCGTTTGGTGGTAGGTTGGTTCCAGCCAGGGGTGGAGGTAGAGGAGGACAGCAAGTTCCTCTCTGCTGCCCAGGGCCCCCATGCTCTACAAGTTTCAGATTTGCTCTCACTTTTTCCCTGTGCCTCTTTCCAGAAGTCGTAGCAGGACAGGCCTCATGTCATTCTGCGTGTCCCACCAACAGTTCTTCTTGGCCCTGTTTCCTCATTAGACAGTGATAGACACCTCCACTTCACGGCCCCATCGTCCTTTCCAGCACTACAGCCCCCTTACAGTCTTGTAGGATTCCATCTACTCCTGTTCTGTTGTGGAGTTTCTGGGGTCCTTTTGGCCACCACAGGCTGGAGGATCAGACCAGGTTAACATAAAATGATTCACGAAGCCAGAACGCAGCCCCTGGCATGCAGAGTGCAGGATGGGTGTTTGTGTTCTGAGCAGGAGGGAACAACTCAAACGGGAGACAAGGGCCTTCAGTCAGAGTCCCAGAAAGACTGTTCAGACTTCAAACAGATATCTGATTCTACTGATGTGAGAATGTGGCTTTTACTACAAATGTTACCAACCTGGCTTCTTGACCTTCCCCAATCAATAGAGATTGACTAAAGGCCAGACAAGGAATTCAGGTGAGGCTTTATTGGGGTTCTTGCTGCAGCAATGGGGAGTGAGAACAAACAACAGTTTCCCTTGCTTGCTCCCTGAGGAAGGGCAAGCCGGTTCCTTAGGCAGTGGAGTGAGAGTAGGTGTGTGTCCAGGACTGGGCTGGAAGGGTGACTTAGGTGGTTTGTTCACATCTTCAGTTCAGTTCAGTTCAGTACTCAGTCATGTCTGACTCTTTGCGACCCCATGAATCGCAGCACGCCAGGCCTCCCTGTCCATCACCATCTCCCGGAGTTCACTCAAACTCACATCCATCGAGTCGGTGATGCCATCCAGCCATCTCATCCTCTGTCATCCCCTTTTCCTCCTGCCCCCAATCCCTCCCAGCATCAGAGTCTTTTCCAATGAGTCAACTCTTGGCCAAAATACTGGAGTTTCAGCTTTAGCATCATTCCTTCCAAAGAATACCCAGGGCTGATCTCCTTTGGAATGGACTGGTTGGATCTCCTTGCAGACCAAGGGACTCTCAAGAGTCTTCTCCAACACTACAGTTCACAAGCATCAATTCTTCGGCGCTCAGCTTTCTTCACAGTCCAACTCTCACATCCATACATGACCACTGGAAAAACCATGGTGCTATATGAGGGGGCAGTACCCTGCTTTTGCCCCAGGCTTCTCAAAAGAGGCAGTTACAATGTTTGGCCTCTCTGTATCTTTTGGGTCCAGAATTTGCCCCAACTGCACATGTATGCAATTATTTTTAGTCCCATACAGTTCCTTTGTATTTTGTTATTCAAAGAGAGATGTGTCCAGGTGCAAGCATTGCAGTGAAGCGTCCCCAGTCCCAGCCTATCTCACAAATGCTCATTGGATCAGAGCAGAATCATTGGGTCTGGGAACCAAGAGGGACCAGGGACTTCCTGCCCTTTTTCCCACTTTCCCAGATTTCTTAATTAAGGAAGCACTGAGAGTCAAAAGCCACTGCTACTCAAGTGTAGACCCAACCAACCAGGTCTCACCTAAGTGGCTTCTATCATTCTCCTCCCGCCCTCCCCAGACATAGGACACCCTCGCTTGAAAGCCAAAGCCTCCCACATCTCATGAAGTTAAGGCTCCATCTAAGACACTTGCATCCACTGGGCCCATCACATGCCCACCATACGGGGTCCACCATACACTCATGTGTTCTGTCCTAGGGCCAAGCATGGTCATATCTGCGGTGCTCTCTGCCCTTGGCTGCAGCAGCCCCTGCTCTCCCTCAGTGTCACCCTCCCCAGGAAGCCCTTTCTCACCTGCCTACCCAGGCAGAGTGGGGGTCTGCTGTGTCGAGATTTGGGTTGCTTGGCCCTTAGTACCCTCCCCTGCCACAAACAACAAGCTCACCGAGGCAGAGATGTATCTTGTCCCCTCATGTGAAATCCCTGACTTGATCAAGGATCACGATGAGGGCTGAACAAACTTGCAAAGCCTGAGTGAAGGATGAGGTCCCTGTGCACAAGGAGGACATTTGAAAAGTGTAGTCTCCATGAGTGGAGAAGGAAATGGCAACCACTCCAGTATTCTTGCTTGGAGAATCCTACGGACAGAGAAGCCTGGTGGGCTGCAGTCCATGGAGTCACAGAGTCAAACATGACTAGTGACTAAATAACAACAGAGTCTCCATGGGATGGACCCCAGGTTTCCACCATCATTTCAGCTGTAGGAAGTTAACTAAGCCAGAAATAGCACATAGTATAGCATCCTTATAACGAATGGGTCAGCTCTACCTCCTGGATCAGCCAGCTGCCCAGGGGCGTAAGTGACTGGCTTACAGGTGCATGGATGCTCTCAGTCCCTCTTCCTTCTGCCCACACCCTGCCTTCATCTTAACACAGCTTCATCCATTCTGCAGCAGAACTCTGCCCCTTCACCAACTCCTCAGAAAATCCTGGGGCACCATGTGGAGATTTCTCCAGAAAGGTCCCAGTCCTAGGAGAGTCCTGTCCTCCCCCTACCTTTCACAGGGTTCTCCTGCCCATCATGTGCTCACTCCTCCCTTCTGTAGAAAATCTGGACACCAACCCCTGAAGACACCTTCTCCCCTTGCAAGCAGCTGTCAAAGCACCTTCTCAACAGGGCAAATCTACTCACATCAAGGAAGGCTTGTACCAGCTACACCATCTGTTCTCAATGATTTTTTCCCTTAATTTTTTGTTGAAGTATAGTTGATTTACAATGTTGTGTTATCTTCTGCTGTACAGCAAACTAATGCAGTTATACATACATATACATTCTTTATATGTATATATATTCTTTATTTTTATTTTTTGGCCTTATTCTGTTGCATGTGGGACCTCAGTTTCCAGATCAGGGACTAAACTGGCGCCTCCTGGAGTGGAAGGCAGAGTCTCAACCTCTGGACCACGGGGAAGGTCCCTTTTCCTTTATGTTTAAATGCACATTACTGATCATTCTGTCCAAGCCCACAGACAAGCCCAGACCTCTCCCCTATAGCCCTGTGGGTTTCTAGCTCATCTCATGGGGAAGTTTAACCCATTTTCTGGAACATGGTTCACCCTTTTATCTCCCTCCATCCTGTGGTAACGGATAGAAGATTGTTTAATGCCCCATTGCTTCTGTTAACACCCACGTCACCAGCAGGGATGGCCACGACGCCAAGGTGTGTGAGGCAGTCCAGGCCGCAGGTACCTTCTTGCAGGGCCTGAAACATGGCTCTTTTCCTTACAGGGCAACCTTCCTCCTGACTACCACATCAGCCTCATAGACATTGGGCTCGTACTGGAGTACCTCATGGGTGGTGCCTACCGCTGCAACTACACGCGCAAGAGCTTCCCGGACACTCTACAACAACCTGTTTGGACCCAAGAGGGTAGAGCTCAGCGGACACACAGTCTTCTGTGGTTCCCAGGACCACACATGGTTCCTTGCTCACCTCCACAGTAACTCAGCCTGTTCAAAGCCAAGCTCATCACCCCATCCCCCCCACATCTTCCAATCCTCCTGCAGTGGCTCTCGGTGTGAAGCATCCTTTCTTCCCTCCACACATTGGGCCCACAGCCCAGCACTTGCACCTGCCCCATCCTTTGTCCACAACTGTCTTCCTCCTGGGCTCCTTTCTGTCTGCCTTCTTCCATGCATCCTACAGCTGGAGCCACCCTGATCCTCCAAAATGAGGAACCTGATGGGGCATTCCTTGCTCACAAACTCCCAAGGCTCCCCAATGCCTGAGGAATCACTGTCAAGCTCATGATCAAAGCGTCTAAGGCTCTCCCTCATTATCCACACCCTATTGTGGGTGACCATGTACCACTTTCAGAACAAACTCTACTAATGTGTCAGCCGCACCTCCCCCTTCAAAACCCCATGTGTATCCCGAGCCCAGCTCATGTGTGAGACCTCCCATGAAGCCCTCCTGTCACCCCACTCAGAGCCCCATAGCTCTGTGTCTGCGTTTTTGTGGGTGAACTTCGCTGGTTCTCCCTGGGGTGGGGGTCCCAAGTCTGCACGTCTCTCTTCTCACCTGACCTGGGCTGACAGAAGCAGAGGAAAGGAAAATAGATTTTAATAGATAAAAGAGTACTTTATATCACTAACTGTGAAGGACAAATGTTTTCCTTAGTTTTGTCCTTCATTGTTAATTATACAAAGTACTTTAAAAAATTTATTTTTAATTGGAGGATAATTACTTTATAATATTGTGTTGTACAGTATTAACTGTTTACAATATTACAATACAATGTTTCTGCTATATACCAACACGAATCCACCATAGGTATATGTATATGTTCCCTCCCTCTTGAACCTCCCTACCCCAAGTACTTTTTAATCTATTATCAACCTACTAGCATATCAGTAATGTACAGCTCATAGTATTGTAACTTCAGTTATCTGATTCCATTGAATTTTTTCCCCTCCTTTTCATTATGCAGCCGAAAGCTCTCAAACTTCTGGGAATGGAAGTAAGTAGGACTTGTTTCCAATGGTTTCATGGTATCATGGAGCCTCTTCATTTTGTATTTAACATAAAATTGATTGAATTTGTTTTCCATGAACAAATCCACTTCACCACACACCAAGATTTACTTGGATGATTTAGTCAGATTATATTCAAAGGTCATAGATACTTTTTTAAAAGGTAAAAGCCACCCAACTGACTTTTATTAAAATCAAGAACAAATCAAGCTCACCCATTATTGTTGGTGTCATTATCCCCTCTGGTTTTTAAAAGTGTTCTGGAAATTTTACCCCATGAAAACATAAATAAAGGAAGAATATATAAAAGGAGGAGGAAATTATTATTGGCAGAAAAATATTTTGTGTCTAGAAAGTCCAGGAAAAGCAACAAAGTTTCCTCATAATGGGACAAAAATATCCAGAAATAACCTAACAAGGGAACGTGAGAACAAATCACTAGACATGAAAATACATAAACGAGTAGAAGAAGTACCATAACACAATATTAAGACTGAGTATTGTAAAGATTCTTCTCAAATAAATTCATGAGTTAAGTAGCATTCCAATTTCTGTATGGATTCAGGGTAGAAGGTTATGATTCTTGTTCACAGTTGACACTGACCTTCAGCATAACTAGAAGGGTTATGAAAGTCAGTGTTGCATAATCCCTTAGTCTCTCAGATCGGTTGTATCACGTAGGGTTTATCTGCTGAGTGAAGCCTTGGTGGAACTCTCCTGTATAATAGCCTGTCCAGTCTTGTTGTTAGAGGCCCATTTTTTCACCACTGTAGTAATAACGTTTATAATAGGAGTTCATCGAGGTTTTCTATTTTCTGGAGTCAGCTTTGGTCAGTTATATTTTCATAGAAAACAATTTACTTTATCTGGACTTTCAGGTTCACTGGTGTAAATCTTTGTTGTTGTTGAGTCTCTCAGTTGTGTCCTACTCTTTGTGATCCCATGGACTGTAGCCTGCCAGGCTCCTCTGTCCATGAGATTTCCTGGACAAGAATACTGGAGTGAGTTGCCATTTTCTTCTCCAGGGGATCTTCCTGACCCAGGGATTGAAACCATGTCTCCTGCATTGGCAGGGGGATTCTTTACCACTGAGCCACCTGGGAAGCCCCATAAACCTTTACCGAGTGTTTTAATTTTTTCAGTCTACTCAGTATCTTTAGTTGTGTGCCATTTCTTGTTCCAGTTTTTTTTTTTTTTATCTTCTCCCTTTCTTCTTAACCATACCTGTCTTTGGATTTCATTGGTATTTTTGCTTAACTCAGCAACTTTCTTTTTTTGTTTTCTATTTTATTAATATATTTTAATTTGTATTCATTCCTTCCATATACTTTGTTTGGAGTTATTGTGTTATTTTATTGACTCAATTTGAAAGTGTTTGCCCATTTTCAATCTTCTTGTATTTCAATAAATTCATGAAGAGTACACATTTTTCCCTGAGCATTGTTTTTCATGGTATCCTACAGGTTTCAGTAAGTAGAACTTTTATTGATATTCATTTCTAAACAGTTTATAATTCCCTCCTTAATCCAAGAGTTGTTTATAAGCATATTTTAAGTTGCCTAGATACAGACTTTTGTTATTGTGGTTATCTTAGTCTCACTGATTTCTAATATTACTCTTTGGGTGTAGACTGTATGATTTCCAATATCTAGAACTTGTTGAGACTGAAAATCTCAAAAGAATTGAGGAATAATGCCAGGTAGAATTTTTGTTAATGATCCACATGTGTTGAAAAAAATGTATTTTCTGTTTGTTGGGCACAATTATATACTTCTCTGCAGGAGACCTGGGCTTGATTCCTGGGTTGGGAAGATCCCTGGAGAAGGGAAAGGCTGCCCACTCCAGAATTCTGGCCTGGAGAGTTCCCTGGACTGTATAGTCCATGGGATCACAAAGAGTTGGACAGGACTGAGCGACTTTCGCTTTCAGCATGCTGTCAGATCAAACTTAGTAATTTTATTATTCAATTTGCTTCTATATTTTTCCAGTTAATTTCTGACTGAGGTGTGTTTAGAGGCTCTTACTGTGATTTGTGGTTGTGGATGGATTCATTTCTTAACTTCCAGTTCATATCTTTTGTTATTTTATTGGGTTGCTTCTCTTTTACTTGTTGCTTTGTGTCTGTTCATGCACTTTAGGGAAATGAACCCTTTGTTGGTTATTTTCTGTCTATAGCAATATTAAAATTATTTTATGAGAAGTTGCATACAATTAATATTTTAATAACGTACTATGGAAAGGTAGGATTAAAGGGGTTTCTGTTAGGGACTTCCCTGGCAGACTCCATTGGTTAGGACTGTGCTTCCACTGCAGGGGGCATAGGTTTGATCCCTGGTCAGGGAACTAAGGTCCTGCATGTTTTGTAGTGTAGCAAAATAAAATAAAATAAAAGCTTTCTGTTTTACAATATTTCATTAGTCCTTAGTGGATTTTTATATGACTTGATATAATCTTGAAAATAAAGCTATATTTCTTTTTTAATTTCAATATTCCCTAAATGACTGAAACTGCAGTTTTACTGGGACAAATTAGAACAAAAACATTTAAATTCAAGGCAAGATATGATACTTTCAATAAAAACATCAGAACACCTCATAATGAGCTTATAAAACTTGGTTTAGTCATGACCTACTTGCCCTAAGAATTGAAGACTCAGGCTCCACCCCCCTTTCCTGCCCCATGCCCAGCCTCTCCATTCATGTGAATGTGGGCAAATTATTCAGCCTTTAAGTCACAACTTCCTCATCTGACTGACTAGAAGACATTAACAACCTCTCAGGATCAGTGTGAGAATAAAAGAAGGTCACTGATGAGAAAGCTATTTGCAAAAGAGCAGAGATCCATTTCTGTTATCCTATTGGGTACTGGATCCTCAGCCTGGAATAGTCTGTTCAGTTCAGTTCAGTCACTCAGTCGTGTCCAACTCTTTGCGACCCCATGGACTGGAGCACACTAGGCTTCCCTGTCCATCACCAACTCCTGGAGGTTACTCAAACGCATGTCCACCAAGTCAGTGATGCCATCCAACCATTTCATTCTCTGTCGTTTTCTTCTCCTCCTGCCCTCAGTATTTTCCAGCATCAAGGTCTTTTCAAATGAGTCAGTTCTTCGCATCAGGTGGCCAAAGTATTGGAGCTTCAGCTTCAGCATCAGTCTTTCCAATGAATATTCAGGACTGACTTCCTTTAAGATTGACTGGTTGGATCTCCTTGTGGTCCAAGGGACTCCCAAGAGTCTTCAACACCACAGTTCAAAAGCATCAATTCTTCCACACTCAGCTTTCTTTATAGTTCAATTCACACATCCACACATGACTACTGGAAAAACCGTAGCTTTGACTAGACAAACCTTTGTTGGTATAGAAATGTCTCTGCTTTTTAATAGGCTGTCTAGTTTGGTCATAGCTTTTCTTCCAAGGAGCAAGTGTCTTTTAATTTCATGGCTGCAGTCACCATCGGCAATGATTTTGGAACCCCTCAAAATAAAGTCTGTCACTGTTTCCATTATTTTCCATCTATTTGCCATGAAGTGATGGGACCAGATGCCATGATCTTAGTTTTCTGAATGATTCCATGCCACATGCATGTTTCACCTCCAGTTTTCCCAGTCATGAATGCCTTCCTTTAGGATCCTGCTCTATTATTAGAATGACCCTTCATCCCTTGGAAGTGGAAAGCATTGGTCATCCATTTATAACACATCCATGAAAAGACAAATCTCATTCAAAATAGAACTCCTGCTTCCTTAAATTATTGGTAGACATGTGTGCATGCTCAGTCATGTCTGATTCTTTGAGAGCACATGGACTGTAGGCCTTCAGGCTCCTCTGTCCATGGGATTCTCCAGCCAAGAATACTGGAGTGAGTTGCCATTTCCTCCTCTAGGGGATTTTCCCAATCCAAAGATCAAACCCATGTCTCCTGCATCTCCTGCATTGGCAGGTGGATTCTTTACCACTGGTAGAAAACCAAGATATTTTTCTCCACCTCCTTCTACATTTTTCCTATTAATCTCTGGTTCAGAGTGTTGGTATTTAAAGACATCCCTTAGGAAATGAGTTTTGGGCTTTATCTCTCCCATGTGGTGATTTGGATTGAAGTGTTTTCTTTGTTTGCAGTTTTGCAGCTTCTCTTCAATTTTTAGAGGCTTCTGGAAAAACAAACAAACCTGCCAACCCAGGAATATAAACTTCAAACAGTAGTATGCCTTTTCAGATCATTTGATTTTCAGTGGTTTACTTCTCATAATAAATATGTGCACCTTTTCAAAAGAATTCATAAGATGGGTAGACACACAGATGTACTTAAGAAGTCTCTCTGTTCCACCAGACAGCGAGGTTTCCCTTCTTCCAGTTGGTCCTGAAACCCTTTATTGCATGTTTATGGCAGAACCACGGTAAGGGTGTTTCTCTTCCCTCAGGATGACGAGCCACCAGCCAAAGGGAAGAAAAAGAAGAAAAGAAAAAGGAGGAGGAGTTGGACATTGATGTGGACGACCCGGCTGTGAGTCGATTCCAGTACCCCTTCCACGAGCTGATGGTGTGGGCTGTGCTGATGAAGCGCCAAAAAATGGCAGTCTTCCTCTGGCAGCGTGGGGAGGAGAGCATGGCCAAGGCCCTGGTGGCGTGCAAGCTCTACAAGTCCATGGCCCACGAGTCCTCCGAGAGCGAGCTGGTGGACGACATCTCCCAAGACCTGGACAACAACTCAAAGTGAGTGTATCTGCAAGGAACGCAGAGCTCAGGGAGACCTGGTTGTTCTGTGAACCACTCCTTTGCCAGGAAGGGTGGCAAATGTGGTTCTCACTTAAGTATCAGCACATTTAAAGCTTGTTCATCAAATGCTTTGTCCATTGTGTCAATATTTTTCCTTCTGTCCTTCTGAGGTGTTTCTGGACCATCATTGTTTTTGTTGACTGTCTTCTTGTGCAAACTATGGAAATGCAATTTTTCATTAATTAATTTTTATGTAAGTATAGTTGCTTCACAATGTCGTGTTACTTTCTGCTGTATAACAAAGAGAATCAGTTACACTTATATGTGTATCCCCTCTTTTTGGATTTACTTCCCATTCACATCACCATAGAGCACTGAGTAGAGTTCCCTGTGCTGTACAGTAGGATCTCACTAGTTATCTATTTTATACCTATTTATGTATATATGTCAATCCCAATCTCCTGATTCATCTCACCCTCCCTTCCTCCTTGGCATCCATACATTTTTTTCTCTATGTCTGTATCTCTATTTCTGCTTTGCAAATAAGATCAACTATACCATTTTTCTAGATTCCACATACATACATTAATACATGATATTTATGGAAAAACAATTTTAGACAGTATATCTTTATTGAAATATAGCTGATTTACAGTGTGTTAATTTCTGCTGTACAACAAAGTATATACATATATATGTGATTCTTTTAATATTCTTTTCCATTGTAGTTTATCATAGGATACTGAATATAGTTCCCTGTGCTATACAGTAGGACCTTGTTATTTATCCACCCTATATAAAAAAGCTTATGTCTGCTAACCTCAACTACCCACCCCCTCCCATCCTCAGTTCCAGTTGGTAATCACTGCTGTGTTATCTATGTCCTTGATTCTTTTTCTGGGAAACACAATTTAAATGCAAAGACAACAAAACTGATTTTCCTAAGGAAACACACATTCAGAGGAGTACAGCCTTAGTGAACATATGCCCTTGAACTTGATCTTCCCAAGGACCTCTTAGGTAGGACAGGATGGCTTCAGGGGGCCGGAGCTAGGTATTTCCCTACCCTCAGCTCAGTCAGGCTCCGATAAAACACCAATAGGTTGAACTCTGGTTAACTAGTGTTCCCAGGGCAGGCTTTGTTAGGAAGAACAGAATGCTCTGGGCATAGCTCAGAATGGACCCTCCCTAGGCTGGCAGGATGAGGGGATTCTCCTCCCATCTTCCCTGTGAGAACTCAGTGGGGTGCCTGGAGATGAAACTCATGAAAGCGTGGACACACTTCTTTCTCTAAGCCAGGGCTCCCCAGACTTATTAATCTGCCGACTTGTCCTCACGGGGCCTCTGGAAGTCAGCCTCCAGCATGGCTGAGCACAGACCCTGGCCCCTGGCTGTCCCCTTGGGGACGTCCTGGGAGCTCCCTGCTGAGAGAGGACAGGGAGTCAAGGACTCCGTGTCCTGTGGCTCCATGATGTCCTCATGGACATGGCTCTCTAACAAAGTGTGTGGCTGTCACTGCCTCACCCGCTCGCATCTGTGTCTCGGCAGAGACTTTGGCCAGCTGGCTGTGGAGCTCCTGGACCAGTCCTACAAGCACGATGAGCAGATCGCCATGAAACTACTGACGTACGAGCTGAAAAAACTGGAGCAATTCGACCTGCCTCAAACTGGCTGTGGCAGCCAAACACCGGGACTTCATTGCCCACACCTGCAGCCAGATGCTGCTGACGGACATGTGGATGGGGAGGCTGCGGATGAGGAAGAACCCTGGCCTGAAGGTACCTGTGATGTGGCTATGTAGTGTCAAGTGACACCTGTGGGCTCTGACTCTCTGCCCGGCTGAGCTAAACACCTTCTGTGGGTTATTTCATCCATGACTCTAAACAACCCTGGGAGGGAGATCCTGTGGCAATCCTTGCCTTACAGATGGAGAACCTGAACCTTTGAGATGAAGGGACTCGCCTAGGATCCCAGCTGTAAGGTGAAGGGCAGCACCTGAACACAGGTGGTCTAACACCAGAGCCCAACCTGCAGCAAGACTAGCTTTTGGGCATGGAGTCCACTCTAATGAGTTGTGCACACCTGACCATCCACCCACCACTAAGGCAGGTACCTGAGCTCTGTGTCTATAGATCGCCTTATGACTCTGAAAGTACTTGTTATCACTTTATTATTAATTTTCATTGAAATATAGTTGATTTACAGTGTTGTGTTAGTTTCAGGTATACAGCGAAGTGAATCAGTTATATATATATATATATATTCCTTTTACATCCTCTTCGATTATAGGTTTTTGAACATAGTTCCCTGTGCTATACAGGAGGTCCTTGTTGATTATCTATTTCATACATAGTATTATGTAATATTATATAAAATTATTATGTAATAATAGTTTTAATATTATATTTAAAGTATTTTAATATAATAGTTTGTATCTGCTAATCCCAAACTCCTAGTTTATCCCTCCTTGCTTTGGCTTTATTAAATATGTTTGTTTTCTATGTCTGTGAGTCTATTTCTGTTTTGTAAATAAGTTCGTTTGTATTCTTTTTCTAGATTCTACATGTGAGTGACCTTATATGATATCTGTCTGACTAACTTCACTAAGTATGATAATCCCTGTCGTTGTTTGGTGGCTCAGTTGCATCTGACTCTTTGTGACCCCATGGGCTGTAGCTCACCAGGTTTCTCTGTCCATAGGATTTCTCAGGCAAGAATACTGGAGTAGGTTGCCATTTCCTTCACCGTTGGATTTTCCCAGCCCAGGGATAGAGCCCACATTTCCTGTGTTGCAGGCAGATTCTTTACCAATGAGACACCAGAGCAGCCCATGTAATCTCTAGGTTCATTCATGTTGCTGTAAATGGCATTATTTCATTCTTTTTTATGGCTGAATAGTATTCCATTGTGTATATGTACTACATCTTCTTTATCCATTTTTTGGTTGATGGATATTTATGTTGCTTCCATGTCCTGGCTATTGTTAATAGCGCTGCAATGAACAAACATTGGGGTGCATATATCTTTTGAATTATAGTTTTGTTCAGATATATGGCCAGGAGTGGGCCTGCTGAATTATTTGGCAACTCTATTTTTAGTTTATTGAAGAACCTCTATACTGAACATATCTACGAACCAGAAACAGATTCACAGACATAGAGAACAGACTTGTGGTTGCCAAGGGGGATGGGTTGGTGGGTGAGGGAAGGACTGGGAGTTTGGAATTAGCAGATGCAAACTAGCTTATATAGTATGTATAAGCAACAAGGTCCCACTGTATAGCTCAGGGAACTATATTCAATATTCTGTAATAAATCTTGATGGAAAAGAATATATGCATAACAGTCAATTTGCTGTACAGCACAAATTAAACCCAATATTGTTAATCAACTATACTTCAATGAAATTTAAAAAAAAAAAAAAAACAGCCAAGGTCTAGTCCAGCCTCAGCATGCAGCTGCCAAGTGGCAGGAAATAAGAAAAGAAAGGCAGAGGAGCACCACCAAGTCCACTCTGTGATCAAGTCTTCAGGTCCATATGTTCCAGCTCTTCAACCCATAAACAAACAGGGTACATATGTACTAAAAGTTCACCAGAACTTCCCTGGTAGTCCAGGGGTTAAGACTTTAGGCTCCCAGTGCAGGGGGCACTGGTTCAATCCTCAGTCAGGATCTAAGATCCCACATGCTACCTGGCACAGCTAAAAAAAAAAAGTAGTTGAATATATATACTAAAAAGTAATTTTTAAACATGCCAGAATTCAAAGAGTGAGATTAAACTGTATTGTCTTCAGCATCATTGTCCAACAGAAATAAATTACATATGTGCTTTAAATTTAAATATTCCCATTACAAAAAGATTTTTAATAGCTATAAAAAGTTTTTCAAGTGCATTGTAAAAAGTAAAAAGAAACAGTTGAAGTTAACTTTAAAAACTTGTTTATTTGGCAGTACCGGGTCTTAGCTCAGCATGCAGGATCTTCAGTCTTCATTGAGGCATGTGGGACTTTTAGTTGCAGCATGTGGAATCTAGTTCCCTGACCAGGGAGACAACCTGAGTCTCCTGCATTGAGAGCTTAGCCACTGGACCACCTGGGAAGTCCTGAAGTTAATTTTAATAATATATTGATTTAAACCAGTAGGTACAAAATGTTTTCAAAAGGAAAAATATCATTAATGAGATAGTCTATATTCTTTTTTGTACTAAGTTTTTGAGATTTGGTGGGTGTTTTGCAATCTCTTCCTTTTCTTTTTTTAACCTAATTTTTTTTTTTTTGGGATATAATGTCTATCCATAGGTATAAATATTTGTAAGCATCAAATTTCCTTCAAAGCATTTTTAATTTGAAACATAAATATGTAATTATTGTAAAGCCAGGATTGTTTTTTAAATTTAATTCTTTGACTTGTTCATATCATTCAGTTCAGTTCAGTTCAGTCACTCAGTCGTGTCTGACTCTTTGCGACCCCATGTATGGGCAGCATGTGGGTTTTTAGTTCTCTGACCAGGGATCAAACCCCCAGCCCCCTATATTGGAACCGTGGAGTTTTGACCACTGGACTACCAAGGAAGTGCCACTCTTGCCATTTTTATCAGTGTTGTGCTGTGTACCTCCAGTACTGAGCTATTTCCAATGTTAAATCCTAATTTTTAAAAAAACTTTCACCTCAGCCATCCATTATTAAGAACACAAAGGGGCTATTTCTATCATATGCTAAAAAGTATATTATAAAACACTAATAATTAAAACAGTGTAATACAGGTATATGAAGAGAACAAACAACGGAGCAGAATAGAAGGATCCAGAAAAAGGATACACAAAGTCCATTTCTCGTGAGACAAACACCGTATCCAATGAGAGGAGTAAGGATGACTATTTAGCCTTATCTAACTATACAGTTCAATGGCACTAAGGACATCCACAAATCCTTCTTTCAGGAGTCACGTTCATCTTCCAACTCTTGGCCCATATATTCACATTTACATCTAAGTTATTTCTATTTAAAATATTTTGGTCTAATTAATGAATTTTTAATTACTATTTTTACTTTAAAAATTACCTGCTTTGAAACTCAATGTAAGATCTTCACTTTTTAAGTTAGGATTCCACTCCATCCTGCTTGCTGTTCATCTTGAACAATGTGGTGGTTGTTCACATTTCTCAGTGTCTACAATTCTATCCATGTACCAAACCGAATAAACCACAGACCATCAGAGCAGAGACAGACCCACTCCAGGGCTGCTAGCTTACTGAGGAATGCTGAAGCTCATCATTTAAAATTTTACCTATACTGGGAAAATTTTCAAGAATTCTCATAGCTTAAAAATCCACTTTTCTCATCATACCTAGGTTATCATGGGGATTCTTCTCCCCCAACCATCTTGTTTTTGGACTTTCGCACCTATGATGACTTCTCCTATCAGACATCCAAGGAAAATGAGGACGGCAAAGAAAAAGAAGAGGAGAATATGGTCAGTGATGCCCCCGACCATCAACCCTCATCTTCAAAATGGTTGCTATTTCTCTTGCCGTGAATTTAGACACTGCAGGAATACAGAACATTTGAGGTTAAACATCGTTAATGTATTTATTTGTTTTCCTTATACCTTCATTGGTGAAATGTCTATTCATATCTTTTACTCTTTTTCTTTTTTGATTTATTTTTTATTGAAGGATAATTGCTTTACAGAATTTTGTCTTCTGTCATTAGCCATTGGAAAAATTCAATTATTAATAAATCACAATAATATGTCAAAAGGAAAAGAATTACAGAACACTTATAATCCTTGATTTGGGAAGGTGCCTGTCTGTTGACTGTGGGGCTAGGGTCCCAGGAGTTTCCCATCTGGCAGCCTGCTTGCCATGTGCTCTGCTCTGTTTTCAGGATGTGAATGCAGATGCCAGCTCCAGAAAGGGGGACGAGGAGAACGAACACAAAAAGCAGCGAAGTGTCCCCATTGGGACCAAGATCTGTGAATTCTACAACGCCCCCCATCGTCAAGTTCTGGTTTTACACAGTAAGGCCTCCTTTAGCATGTTTTGCTGCTGCTGCTGCTGCTAAGCCACTTCAGTCGTGTCCGACTCTGTGTGACCCTATAGACGGCAGCCCACCAGGCTTCCCCTTCCTGGGATTTTCCAGGCAAGAACACTGGAATGGGTTGCCATTTCCTTCTCCAATGCATGAAAGGAAAAGTGAAGGTGAAGTCGCTCAGTCGTGTCTGACCCTCAGCAACCCCGTGGACGGCAGCCTTCCAGGCTGTGAGAATCGAGAAGAATGATTCTTCTTCTTCAAAAAAGTGCTTTTAAAAACATCAATGGATTAAGATGAATTATGCAAATAGAAGTGAGACTAACTCAGATCCTCAATTAAGTTATATAATATCCCTTGTATGCAGAATCTAAAAAGAAATGATACAAATGAGCTTACTTACAAAACAGAAAGAGATCCACAGACTTAAAAAACAGACTTATGGTTACCAGAGGGGAAGGATGGGGGTAAGGGATAGTTAGGGAGTTTGGGATGGGGATATATACACACTGCTATATTTAAAATGAATAACCAACAAAGACCTACTGTATAGCACAGGGAAAATTCTGCTCAATTTTATGTGGCAGCCCAGATGGGAGGGGAGTTTGGAGGAGCATGGATACATGTATATGTATGGCCAAGTCCCTTTGATGTCTACCTGAAACTATCACAACATTATTAATCAGCTACACTCCAATATAAAAGAAAAAGTTTAAAAAATCAGTGGATTAAAATGAATTATGCACATGAAGTAGGACTAACTCAGATCTTCAACTAAAATTGGAACTAGATAGATAATATTTATATACAGGAATGTGATCATTCTAGACCAAATATACCATTTTATAAAGCCAAATAATATTCTATTTCCTTAAGAAGAAGGATTTTTCAAATGTCTTATAGTAATACACACTTAGGAAAATACAGTTCTAGTCCAACAATGAACAAAGATGACTCATATTGAGACAGCAAGTTCACAAATGCCATTTTTCAGAAGACTGATGGGATCACTCAAAGCAGAGTTGAATCCAAAGCATGAAGTCCTGTATTTGAGGAATGAATCAAGGCCTCCAAACTGTGGCCATATACTCTCATACAGCCCTATCTCTGGCCACTGTCTGGATTGCTCTAGGAGGGCACTGTGCCTGGAGCAAGAATGGTCGAGTCTTACACATGCAGATGGGCAGGAGAAGTGGGGCAAAGAGACTGGAGCAATTTGGAAGGTTCTGAAGGAAACTGGGCTGGTTGCAGGTAGTCCCAGCAGGGGTGGTGGGCACACTGTGCCTCCCGAAATCACTGCAGTCTTCGGGAGGGTCATGAAGCCCCAGGTACCAAAGCACAGCCCATCTCTGGCAGATCCTGGCCATTCGTGGTTCCATTAGTGACTGGGCGTGAGCAGGTGATGGAAAGTGAGGAGCCAGGTCCAAGGCCATGGACAGGGTGATGGATGTGGGTAGGCAGAAAGTGGAGGTGGAGCTCTGGGGCACAGCACCCCCCAGGGCTACATGGGGACCCAGGCCAGTGAGAGCCTGTACAGCCAACTTCTTGGCAGCCACACCTGAACCCACAGCTGTCCATCTGTTCTGGTCAGAACCAGCTGAGGCCCAGGCGGTTCTGAGCCCAGGCCCAGAACCTGAGCTCAAGTGGATAAAGAGGGTGGGGCCAAGAGGCTGACAAGCCATGGGTGTCTCCCCAGGGCCTCTAAATGCAGCCTGCAGATGTAGGGGAGGGGATTGCCTGCTTTTACAGCTCAGGAGATGCAGGTTCAATCCTTGGGCTGGGAAGAGCCCTGGAAAAGGAAATGGCAACCCACTCCAGTATTCTTTACCTGAAGAATTTCATGGGCAGAGGAGCCTGGAAGGCTAGAGTCCATGGGGTTGCAAAGAGTTGAACACAACTGACATGACTGAGTACAAGGGGTTCCCAATGCAACCCAACTTTGAGAACTCTTGCTCTAATCCTCCTGCAAAGACCAGACATGGGATGCTGCCTATATCCTGGTAAAAAACTAATCAGGAGGGGGCCATTAAAAAAAAAAAAAGACTGGGAATCACAAATGATCGATTGCTAGCACACACCTTACCCACACCACCAAAACTTCAGAAGGGGCCTGGACCAGAGGGGTAGGGGCTAGAGCTGAAGATTCTTCATCTTTGGAGTGAATCAGCCTCACTCATCTTCAGATCACCTTCCTCAACCTTGTACCTCACTCCTGTATCACTCAACTCTACATGCGTCAAAGATAGGGACCCTGTTGTGGGTGCAGCATACCACAGACATATGGATGCTAATTAAGGGGCCTCAGGACCGCTGGGCGTGCTGGGCAGATTCCCCATCATCATCCTCCCCCTTTCGAAACTCCCTCCATCAGCAATGGGAAGATTCAAGAAGGAAATTAACAATGCAGGGAGGAGTCAGTAACATTTTCCAATTTCCAGGAATGTAGAAGGCATACCAGTATACTACTCAAAGTTTCTCTATTTATCATAATTTGTGCAACTTCATAATTTCCCCATGAAGCTGATGTGCATGCATGCGTACGTGTATGACTCTTTGTGACCCCTTTGGACTGTAGCCCACCAGGCTCCTCTGTCCATGGGATTTCCTAGAGAAGGATACTGGAGTGGGTTGCCATTTCCTCTTCCAGCGGATCTTCCTGACCCAGGGATCAAACATGAGTCTCCTGCATCTCTTGCATTAGCAAGCAGATTTTTTACTGCTGAGCCATAGGGAAGTCCCATGAAGCTGACACTAGCAACAGATATACTTTGATTTAGAGAATGGACTTTCAGCGTGCATATTATGCTAAAGTATAAAATGCCTCCCAACCTGCCTCCCAAATGCCTCTCTTACTGCACCTGTGATGTGAGTGGAAGGTTTCCTCTAATAGACTCAGTACACCTAAAAATGAAAATTTGTTTTAGAAGATGTGTCCCCCTGTAAACAGGGTTTCAGAGCTTTTCCGGGCTCTGATTCCCACCCACCTCCCCAGACACTGCTGTCGATCTCTGCCTTTCAGATATCCTACCTGGGGTACCTGCTGCTGTTCAACTATGTCATCCTGGTGCGTATGGAGCGCTGGCCCTGCCTCCAGGAGTGGATCGTCATCTCCTACATCCTGAGCCTGGCCTTGGAGAAAATTCGGGAGGTGATGCTCTGAAGACCTGTCCCAGCCCCACCCACCAATGACTTCAATTCAGATGTAGATTATTTATTTATTTATTTAAATTCTTTTTTGGCCACAAGGCATGCAGGATCTTAGTTACCCAGCAGGGACTGAACCTGTGCCCCCTACAATGGAAATACAGTGTCCTAACTGCTGGATCACCAGAGAAGTCCTCATAAGTTGTTTCTTATTGTAAAAATGAGTCGTGTAAATCCCAAGTGCCCTGGATGTTTTCTTTCCCAGTGTCACAATCCCAAATTGATTCTGTTCCCTCGCAGATTTATATGCCTTCTGTTTCAAACTGAAACTGAACTTGGAAATCAGAACACAGAGCAGAGTAGATGGTATTTAGTGATTAAAAAAAAAGCAAGTCTGAGGGCCTGTAAAAGCAGCAGGAATTCTGCCAGGTACCTGAGATAAACCCATTACTCCAACTGGGTACAAATTGGGGCTCCATTTTCTGGGAGTTGAATGTAGACAAGGAGATGTAGGAGATGACATTTTTCTTGTAACTTAGGACTTTGAACCACCCTGTCTTAGCTGGGTCTTCCTCCATCTGAGGTGGGGATTCTTGTGGAAGTGATTTATTAAAGGAGAGCTTCCAGGAGAGTGGGGAGAAGGAGCAGAGTGGTCAGGCTGGAGAGGGGACAGGGCTGAGGAACGTGTAGCTTCAGTGGAATCTGTCCTTGGCCTCACTGGCAGGGGACTCTGAGTATATTCAGTACTGTAGAGTCTGTTCCATCTTGACCAAAGGGACCTGAGTTTCATACTCATATGAGTCAGCCATGCGGGGCCTCTGGGTAAGGGCTCCCATTGCCCAAGGGGGCAGGTGGGAGGGAACAGTGGCCCTTGCAGCAGGTGGGGGCTGGGCACCTCCACCCAGAGGAAGCCTCCAGCACATCTGCTGCAAACACAGAAAACAAGGTTTTCAACTAAGTGTTGAAAAAGGACAACAGTTCATCTACGACTCATATCACGGGGACTTGAAACTCACATATCTGAGAAGGCAGCCTTTGCAGGTGGCAGAAAAAGTGTGGGCCAGGTCCTTTTCTTTCTAATATCACCTACAGGTTTCAGCTTATTGTATCAGCTTATAAAGGGAAAGCTTACATCCAAGGAAATGGCAACCCACTCTAGTATTCTTGCCTGGGAAATTCCATGGACAGAGGAGCCTGGCAGGCTACAGTCCATGGGGTCGCCAAGAGTTGGGCACAACTGCACGACTAAATAGCAACAACTTTTAAAGGTCCGTCTAGTCAAGGCTATGGTTTTTCCTGTGGTCATGTATGGATGTTAAGAGTTGGACTGTGAAGAAAGCAGAGTGCTGAAGAATTGATGCTTTTGAACTGTGGTGTTGGAGAAGACTCTTGACAGTCTCTTGGACTGCAAGGAGATCCAACAAGTCCATTCTAAAGGAGACCAGCCCTGGGGGTTCTTTGGAAGGAATGATGCTAAAGCTGAAACTCCAGTACTTTGGCCACCTCATACCAAGAGTTGACTCACTAGAAAAGATTCTGATGCTGGGAGGGATTGGGGGCAGGAGGAGAAGGGGACGACAGAGGATGAGATGGCTGGATGGCATCACCGACTCAATGGACATGAGTTTGAGTGAACTCTGGGAGTTGGTGATGGACAGGGAGGCCTGGCGTGCTGCGATTCATGGGGTCACAAAGAGTCGGACATGACTGAGTGACTGAGAACTGAATCCAAGAAGAAATGAATTTGAGATAACACACAGCAGAATTTCGTATTCTTTCTCCCACTGATAGAGAAGCAGTATTATTTATTTTGCAATATATTTTTTGTATTGACCCTTTCACTGAACTGAAAAATTATTACTGGCATCTTCTTCCCAGGAGAGCTAATTACATGCTGTCAGTCTGATGACAGCCCCAAATGAAAAGTGCCAGGTCTAAAATGTTACAACCCATCTCCTACATTTCTTTCTTTTCTACCTGGGCTTCATTCAAACTCTGTGCATGCTACAACAGGGACTTCCCAAGTGGCCTGCGTGCCATCTCTAGTGCCACTGTGAGCTCACTGAGCACCAGCCCTATGCTAAGATACTGTTCTTTACTGCAAAGAGCCCATTGTCCTTGCCCCCACCCTCAGTTATAGGAAAGAGGGCAGCAGGTATAAGTCAGAGTGCATGAGTTTTCAAATTAGTGAATGCCTTCTGAGTTGGCTTGTGAATAGCTACCATCCCATTCCACCCCTGGGCTCTCCAGGACCTATCAAGAAACTCTGTAACTAAAGGCGCATCACCTTTAAAGACCCCACCCTGCTGCACACCATAGCTGCATCTATGTTTGCTTTGTGTGTGCCCTTGCATGCTGCTTAAATATTTTCAGTTCTACTCTGAGGAGAGACATCACTTTGCTGACAAAGATGTGTGTGTGTTAGTCACTCAGTCATGTCCAACTCTTTATGACCCCATGGACTGTAGCCTACCAGGCTCCCCTGTCCATGGAATTCTCCAGGCAAGCGTCCTAGAGTGGGTTGCCATTCCTTTCTCCAGGGGATCTTCCCAACCCAGGAATTGAACCTGGGTCTCCTGCATTGCAGGCATATTCTTTACCCTTTGGGCCACTAGGAAAGCCTCTGAGAAAGTGTTCTTTTAAGCTGTGGTAACTTTGAAAGGGTAAGATCTCAAGCAGGAGAAAATGAAACTCAGCTTTCCCCTGACTTCTCATCTCTGAGTTACAAAGGAATCTGGGCTGATTTACCCATTCTATCCCAGTCCCTCTATCTCCCCTCCCACGGATGGGTGCCCCTCCCGTGGAACCACATAGGTTTATCTCTGCTCTGGGGTTTTCCTCCTGGACTAACTCTGGAACGTGGGCTCACCAGCACATGTCCAGAAAATTGGAAAAGGGGTCAAAAGGCAGCTGCTTTCATTATGGCCAGAGGGACATAACTCAGAAGGCATTTCCTGAGAGTTTGTGAAACTAGGAATCCAAAGGCATCTTGTGGAATTTCCCTTTCTAGATATTTTATCTGCCTAAGAAGATGAGTACTTAGAAATCTCGAGCAGGAAAGGGGACCAGGTACCCTGGAATGCTGCTGTGCTGTGCTTAGGTGCTCAGTCATGTCTGACTCTTTGTGACCCCATGGACTGTAGCCCACCAGGCTCTTCTGTCTGTGGGACTCTCCAGGCAAAAATACTGGAGCAGATTGCCATGCCCTCCTCCAGGGGATCTTCCCAACCCAGGGATCGAACCCAGTTCGCCCACATTGCAGGCAGATTCTTTACTGTCTGAGCCACTACAGTTCAGGGGAAGCCCCTGGAATGCTGCTCCAGCCCTCCATACCCAGGATTCTAAGGTGGAGCTTCCAAAACCACTCTCCCTGTTGTTTTTTGTTGTTGTTGTTGTTGTTGTTTGGCATTTCTTTTCAGATCCTCATGTCAGAACCGGGTAAACTAAGCCAGAAAATAAAAGTTTGGCTGCAGGAGTATTGGAATATCACAGACCTCGTGGCCATTTCCATGTTCATGATCGGAGCCATCCTTCGCCTCCAGAAGCAGCCTTACATGGGCTACGGCCGTGTGATCTACTGCGTGGACATCATCTTCTGGTACATCCGTGTCCTGGACATCTTTGGTGTCAACAAGTACCTGGGACCCTACGTGATGATGATCGGAAAGATGGTTAGTGCTGATGGGCCATGAAGAATTGCAAGCGCAAGGCTGTTGGTTAGGACCTGGGGCCAGGCCTCAGGCGTGACTCTATAATGTTTCATTTGATCTTTCTGCAGCAATTGGTTTCTTAACAGGAAATGTTCTTTGCTTTAAGCTCTTCTACATATTGATCACTTAATTAAACCCAGATGACAAACAAGAGTTAAGGGCCTACTGTATGTATATGTATTTCTGTCAATAAATCAATGGTTAATCTCCTAACATGTTGTAGAAGCCAGAGACAAACAGGTGGGTGCAGTTACTCCCCCACCGCAACTCCAGACAGTTTTCAGATCACACATTCTAGACTGGAGTAACCTATAACTTGCTCAGTGCTCAGCCCTGGTTGACTGCAATCCCATGGAATGTAGCCCGCCAGGCTCCTCTGTCTGTGGAATTTTCCAGGCAAGAATACTGGAGTGGGTGGCCATTTCCTTCTCCAGGGTATCTTCTTAACCCAGGGGTTGAATCTGTGTCTCCTGCATTCCACATCTCCTGCATTGTAGGCAGATTCTTCACTGAGTGGACACAGGCAATGCAGGTGATGAGGTCAAGACAAATCCATGGCAACATTTATCCAGAAGAGGCTGTAGAAGATGAAACTAAGAATGAACCATCCTTATATCACTTAAAATAGTCTCAGTGTTAGGGCTGGTCCTAAAAGACAGGACGTCTTTCAAGCTTTGTATGGCAAGTGGTTCTGAGGGAAGGAACATATAATCTAGGTGATCCCAGTCAGGGCTCTCATCTTCAGGGATGTTCAAAATTAAGAGTTACACAAGGCCAGTATCCATAGTAACCAGAGCATTACTCACTGTAATGACTCACCATTTGTATAATGAATGAACATTAGTACACACTCTCAACTCACCATCTTATACCCCCTTAGACATCTCCGCTTCTTACCCCTGAGTTTCCCTTACAAATTCCTGTTTTCCCATAATAGTTACCTTTCTCTACTTGCAGTTGTAGTTACTAGAGGAATTTGTTTATGGGTAACAAGAGAGGAGGGGCTTCACTGGTGGCTCAGATGGTAGAGAAGCTGCCTGCAATGCTAGAGACCTGAGTTCGATCCCTGTGTGTTGGGAGGATCCCCTGGAGAAGGGAATGCCTACCCATTCAAGTATTCTTGCCTGCAGGATTCCATGGACAGAGAAGGCCTGACGGGGCACAGTCTATGGGGTTGCAAAGAGTCAGACATGACTGAACAACTGACAGACACACAAGAGAGGAGAAGAAAGACTGAGAGCAGGAGATGGGAGTGGCAGTGTTCTAGAATAAGCTGTGTGTGTTGCATGGAATACAAGAACCAGTAGCCCATGGATGGGAGGGAGGAGGGAAAGAAGCTTCCTCCACCCTAATTAAGCACTCATGAAGTCTCTGAGGGGAGCACACAGTAATGAACCAGGTGGACTTGGCCCATTTCCTCTCTCCTCAGATGATTGACATGCTGTATTTCGTGGTCATCATGCTAGTGGTGCTGATGAGTTTTGGAGTAGCCCGTCAAGCCATCTTGCATCCAGACGAGGAACCTTCTTGGAAACTGGCCCGCAACATCTTCTACATGCCCTACTGGATGATCTACGGGGAGGTGTTTGCAGACCAGATAGACC
Organism: Nanger dama; assembly: GCA_917880005.1. Lineage (NCBI taxonomy): Eukaryota > Metazoa > Chordata > Mammalia > Artiodactyla > Bovidae > Nanger > Nanger dama. The sequence continues at coordinate 2,360,352 of CAKJTW010000108.1, read as the reverse complement.
GTAAGAATAGAATTCATAGTAAGATTCTCTTCCCTGCTTCCTGAGGCAGATGATCAGTTCCAAATTAATGGAAGAGCCTGTGTTAATTTGGGAGTAAAGTATTTTTATTCTGTCATAGGCATCCAATTATTTTATGAAGAAATCAGTGCAGATTATGAAATACAGATTTTTGAGACGCCAATCTTCTACTCTGAGAACCATTCCCTGGAATTCTGAGTCTCACAGCCCTTGAGCACATTCTACACATGAATGTGGTCCCAATGCCAACATCCTAATTTTTATTCAACCTAAATCTCTTTCTGCCCCAAGATAGAGCTTGTGGTGTTATTTCAGCCAATTGAGACAGTGAGCATGAAGGTGACTAGTGCCTTGTGTCATCCTGTTCTTCAGGCTTCACAACTCCTTTTCCATGTAGCTGTACATCTCCTCTTCACTCCTGAGGTGCTATTTTTGTATTATCAACAGTAATATGGATGTTAGCAGAGGAGATGAGCTGCAATCTTACATGGATTTCTGGGGAATGCAGGCCCCAGCTCTGCCCAAGCTGAATTGGTAGGTCACAGTGTCTCTTGTGTTATAGGGAAGTGAAGTTCAAATGAGCTTACATGATTTCACCTGAACAGTTACTGTGTTATCAGTGAACAAGTATCTTCAGACCCATACTCATATTCGCACCACATATTTCGATTTGCACATTGTGTTCTGTCAAAAAGCGTACAGTACCATGGCTGCTACTTCCAGTAGATGCAGAAGCTCCTTTAGAATAGAAGGTTTCGAACATCCTTGCGTTGTAGGAGATGTAGGGTTGTTCAGTGTATCTTCACTAGGTGATACTGATAACCAGTTCACACAAATGCCTTCCACCTACTGCATCTCGTCATGCGATTCAGACCACATTTTTATCATGATTATCTCAGAGTCAATTAGTGGATGTGTTTGTAGCTTGGTAAACCAGAACATAAAAATCTAATTTGGTTTCAAAAGAATATTAGCTTCAGTAAACATACATAAATATGGAAAAAGTCCCTGGATCTAGATATAAGTTGTAATATTTTTTTATTAAATTGGGTAAAAACAGAAAATGAAGAGGCAAACTTGAGGCTATTTTCAGTAACAGTGGGAAATGTAGATTTTCAATTCTTGATCTGATTACTTCATAGTAATTTTGCATTTATTTGTGCTGATGAGGTATTTGGGTTGGCATACAGGGGATGTTTGATTGGTCAACCTACACATTAAAATGATCATCTGTCAGTAGCCTCACATCTTTTTCACAGTCTTTTTAACTAGTGAGCTTTGGCTATTGCTTATGACATCATAAAATAAATATTCATGAAATATATATACATATATTTCCTAGAACTAATAATGTGCACAGTTCTCCTAAGTAGATCACTGTTTCCAAGTGTGAATGTGTAATTCCCTTGAATACTTTGCATTTCTTGACAGCAAAACAGTTCTTATATTACTCATCATTTGTTTGACATTTTTCTCAACTGTCTTATTTTCTTTTCTTCCTTCCTGTCAAAACTAAAAATAAAATGCTGCTATCCAATCACTCTATAGTCTACGCCATGGAAATTAATCGTAAGTTTATACATAATTGATGACTCTAGTCTATGGAATGTGTGTATTAATTAAAGTCTCTTCCTCAGCTAATTACCCAGAGTTGTATGCTGGTGTCAAATACTTGTTTTCTGGTATCAAAGGTTTTTTTTTTTAATAGGAAGTGAAAAATAAGTAGACTGTGAATTCATGGATATTATTTCATTAATGACTCTTAGGATCATCCTATCTTTTTCTTCAGAAAATAAGTCCCATAGGATCAAAGTAGCATTTCATATGAGCAGAGAGAAAAAGATTCTTTTTCAAACAGAGCACAGAATAGTCAATTAATGAATTTGAGCCTAGAGAGGATACTTACCTCCTACCTCATAATAAAATCATTTTCAAAGTTAATGATCAAGAAGACAACGTAAGTTAATATTACATATTTAGAAAACCCAATCACTTTCTAATGGTTAACAGTAAAACAAACAAACAAACAAACAAACATAAAGACAGATGTGTCTGCTTAAAGATGAAGAACACATTTTTTCATTATATATTTTCACTGCAGATTGAAAAACATAATGCAGAAATGAGAAAATATTTATAAATATGACAAGTTAAGAATGACTAACTCTGAGTGCAGAAATGAGTTTCTTATCTTCTTTGTATGAGTTGATATCTTTCACATGGAAAATTACTGATTAGGAAGTCAGAAAAAAAAAATCACAGTAAAAAAGAAATAGGTCCTTTAATAGCATAGGTCAGTTATTAATCTTTCCATTCTAGGTGAAAATCAAGCACAAAAAGACAAACTCTCATTTCAGCTCCTTGTGGTGACAACCAGTACGATGAGGAAGGCAAGCGGCTCCCCCCTTGCATCCCGGGTGCCTGGCTCACGCCTGCCATCATGGCCTGCTACCTGCTAGTGGCCAACATCCTGCTTGTGAACCTGCTCATCGCCGTTTTCAAGTGCGTGTCACAGCTGATGACCGTATGCTTACTATTTACTACTTTACAGATTTTCAGTCTAATCTCAGAAACCTCTGAGGCTGCCTGGTATTTACATGGAATCCACTAGGGCTTTCAAATGCATATAAATTTTTTTTTTGCAGTCTTTTTGTTCAACCACAATCAGACTTCATACATTCCTAAATAAAGAGTTGACACCTAAATATATTTACATTCAATCTTAGTTTGTATTTTAACACTTTGGCATGAATTTTAATCTAATGAAAGTATTTCCTCAGATGAAAGTCTCTTGAGATAGAAAGATTTGTCAAGTTGAGTCTTGAATTCATGATCAGAGGCAGAAAAGCAAAGCTAATTTTATAGGCTGTGGCAATCATTGGATACTAACCTGAGCAAACTCCAGAAGATAGTGGAGGACAGGGAAGCCTGGCATGTTACAGTCCATGGGGTCACAAAGAGTCAGACATGACTTAGCCAATGAACAACCATGACAATTACTGTACTATTTATTACATGAAATATTTTTCTTATCATTTACTGAATAGAAGATAAAGTGACCTAGGAAAGAAATGGCTTAAAATTCACAGTCCAGTTTCTTGTAAAACTTGCCCCTCTTGGCATGATGCATTGAGGACGTGACCATGTTTAATAAATGTTGAAAAAAAAACTATTTTAGCTTCTAAGATGAAAAATATGAGAGAAAAATCCCTCACAGAAATAGAGACTCTCAGAGCTGACCAAGGCACTGGACAGAATATGGTTACACTCCTGACTTAACACATGAGAAAATGAAGGTTGACAGAGGTTAACTGGGTTTTCTAGGGACCCTGTGTAGACTACACACTTGATCAGGAATCCAACAATTCTAGGCTTACTGCCTTCTGCTGGAAGCTAAAAGGAGACAAAGATTGTACCAACCTAATATCCAAAATAATGTACCTTCAGTCAAAATGTTCAATAATTAATGAACTCAGTTCCAAAAACTGTAGTCAACTAGTTTTATGACTGAATTGAAAGTTAAAATAGTTCAAAATGCTTAGTTGAATGGCTCATATCTTTAATTATATGAAATAAAATGTCTGGAGCAGTCTGTAGACTATGGTGTGGTTTTTCAAGAAAGTAGGGGATAACAATCTCAATACCCTTCATTCTTAATTATTAATACAAGTAAAATGCCCTTCAATGTAGACAAGCCACAGTGATAGACAAACCAAAAGACAAGTCATCTAGAAGTCAGCCCTAATTCCTAGAATGGAACCAAAAGGCCATTTTATTGCATATTTTCAATTCAGTGTGATTAACTCTGATTGTTCTGGGAAGTCAATCAAAAGTAATACAATTGCTTTATAACTTTGTGTTATTTTCTGCCATATAGCAATGTGAATCAGCTACATGTATACATAACATTGTAAAGCAATTATACTCCAATTTTTTAAATTAAAAATTAAAATAATTATTCTAGTGCTAAAAAAGTAATACAACTTTGCAAATAGATTCCTCTGTACCATTTTTCTAGCTTCTACATATATGCATAAATACACAGTATTTGTTTTTCTTCCTGACTTATTTCATTCTGTATGACACACTCTAGGTCCAATATGATTATATTATATGACTTTCGTTTACTATATGACCATATGGTTATATTATGTGACTTTTGTCACACAAAAAAATTTTTTTAAGTAGTATAGCTAACTAAACCTGTAATTTTTTTACAGCAATACCTTCTTTGAAGTGAAGTCAATATCTAACCAAGTGTGGAAATTCCAGCGTTATCAGCTAATTATGACATTTCATGACCGGCCTGTCCTGCCTCCACCAATGATCATTTTAAGCCACATCTACATTATCATCATGCGTCTCAGCCGTCGCTGCAGGAAGAAACGAGAAGGGGACCAAGACGAACAGGATCGTGGATTGAGTATGTGCAGCACTCTTCTGTTTCTATCCTACTCTAAAGAGAGTTACAATTGTATACCTGTTAGTTTATTACTAATTAATATCACTGAAAGTCCACTCGTGAAGGAATGAAAAATTGAGAGTTCTTGAAAATAACTTTTCTCTATAAACCCATTGTTCCTTTCCAAAGGTTTTACTGTGTTACACTTAAGAAGAATGGGAAAATATTCCTGCCACCTTGCCTCTATCCATAAAATATATGGAAAACGTTTCCCAGAAAATCATGCTTGGTTTCACGTTCCAAATAGCAGCAATTTGAGTTATGTTAAAAAGTGAGCTGTTTAGGTGTCATGCAACCTAGCAGATGCAGCCAGATGCTCTGTCCTTGAAATTTGAACTTTCAGTGAAAGGAACCAGTTGGGAGCTTGGGATCAGCAGATGCAAACTGGTATATATAGGATAGAAAAACAATAAGATCCTACTGTAGAGCACAGGAAATTATATTTAATACCCTGTGATAAATCATAATAGAAAAGAATATGAAAAAAATGTGTGTATAACTGAGTCACTCTGCTCTACAGCAGAAATTAACACAGTATTATAAATCAATTATACCTCAATACCCTGGAGGAGGGCATGGCAACCCACTCCAATATTCTTGCCAGGAGAATTCCCTGGACAGAGGAACCTGGCAGGTTACAGTTCATAGGATCGCAAAGAGTCAGACACGACTAAAGTGACTTAGCATGCATACCTCAATAAAAATTTTTATTAAAAGTGAGCTGTTCATCTCCAGTGGAAAGATGATTACTGATATTACAAAGAGTCTTTGTGTGATAACCAGTCCAGGAGACAGGGTGCTGCCTGCAAGAGATAGGGAAATGAGCTTGATTAAAGGCGGCCTGTGAAATTCATTAGGCGCACTTACCTGGCTGATGTCTCACGTGGTAACCTCTTCTGCTTTTGCACAGAGCTGTTTCTCAGTGAGGAGGAGCTGAAGAGGCTGCACGAGTTTGAGGAGCAGTGCGTCCGGGAGCACTTCCAAGAGAAGGAGGACGAGCAGCAGTCTTCCAGCGAGGAACGCATCCGTGTAACCTGCGAGAGGTGCACCTGGGTCGTGGCCACCGGGGGAGCGGGGCATCAGGGCTGAAGGGGACATTGAGTTCGATTTAACATTCACTCACAGTTCTCCTGTTGACCCAACTTTGGCTTTTTAATGCATTTCCCTTCCTGAAATGGTGTGAATGTTCCAAATGATGCTTATACATTGTATAAAGAAGTGAATGATGACATTTATCGCAAATACCCCAGGCAAAAACCACACCAAAACAAACTAAACTGTGACAGTTCTTCCCCAGCCCCAAAGTGGGCACCTTTACAATGCAATACATGGGGAGAACCATCAGCTGCAGTGCCGTGTAACTGCTGGGGACATTTCTCCCGCTCTTGACATATGCTGTTGCCTTAGCCAAGGGTGGTCTGTCCCCAGCTTGACCTCCTCATCCTGACTGTGCCCTCCTTGCTCCTTCCCATCACCTTTCCACCCTCAGGGAACAGAAGTACAGGAAGGGCAGTCATCTGTCTTGGCTACCCATCGAGACCAGCATCATCGCTTACAAGCTACATGAACTGATTGCCTGTGTTTGGGAGTCAGTCAATTAGCAGAGGAAGGCAGGTCTGGGAGCGACAGAGAGGGACTTGTTCTATGCTTTGTAGTACTGCATTTCCTGCAGCTGCACACCACAGAGCAACTAGCAAAGGTGGACAAGAACAATCAACCCACACTACGGACATTTTTTTTCACATTTTATAGTCTTTAAGAACCTTGATCACTTCATAAAAGCAACTGAAGCTTGTTAAAGTGCATGAGAATTGATAAGACATTGTTCCAAAGACTTGAAGGATGAGCATAGCGAGGGAGCCAGGCCTAAGGGGATTCTGGAGGATCATTCTTTTTAAATTTTATTTATTTTATTTTGGCTGTAACAGGTCTTAGTTGGGGCACTGGGGAGCTTCGATCTTCATTGCAGCATGCAGGATCTTTAGTTGCAGCATGAGAACTCTTAGTCAAGGCATGTGGGGTCTAGTTCCCTGACGATGGATCAAACCTGGGCCCCTTTCACTGGGAGCGCAGAGTTTTAGCCACTGGACCACTGGGGAAGTCCCCTTCTACTCCTGGAGTCTTGAGCATTAAAGTTTTCTTTAATACTTTTCTTTAATACTTTCTCATTAAAGTATTTCATGTCTGATATACATGTGTATACCGAGAAACTTAAAAACATGGTACAATGTCATGTCAGCACATAGTTCCCAATCAGGGGACCCAGCAATTACAAGAGAATATATGATACACAATGAAGTCTTCCTAGTGTGTGTTTAGGCCACCGACTCTGCCCCAGGCCACAGGAGGGACGGTGCCCCAGGCAGCTACAGGGCTCTGTCCCCTCCCCACTCATACACCTAGTCACTTTGTATTAATAATTCTACCAGCCAAACTCAAGGGTTATCTACACCAACTTTTGGCCTTAATACTTTTCAATAAAACTTTGAGACACTTCTTTGCTATTTTACTAGTAGTTACTAACCTTTCAAGATGATAAAAATTGTTTCTGTATGAGAAGGATAAGGTGCCTCATCTTATAACCTAATCTCCACATTTTAGTTATACGTTAACTTGACTTTAATCACAGGCAGTGATTTACCATGGAAACAGTGCTCTTTCACCCTGCCTGGCCCCCTCTCCCTTTCCCAGCATTGTTTAGATTTTTACCATTCTTGGATCAAGGCTCCAGGAATGTGATTATCAGGTTGCTGCCAAATTGCATTTTCCTCCTGGGGTTCCTCGCACACGTAAGAGGAATGAAAGTGTGCTGGGGCTGGTGGCAGGGGCTGGGGAGGTAGTAAAAATACAATGCTTTCCATTTCCCTTGGCTGTGTTCTCAGGGTGACGGGAGCACATTCCCTGCCCCTCCACTTCCCTTTGTTGACGCTTTCTTGGCTGAATCACAGGTAGATTCCAGAGACAGAGGAGGGGGTCCAGGAGAAAGTGGCTTTCCTTCACCCTTAACCAGGACTGGGGAGCAACGTTGGGGGAGGATCTTGTGAAGGTCTTGGGTTTCCTGTCAGCTTAATGGGAAATCAGCAATTGATCTTTTGGTATCCTCTTCCCAAGTACCAGGAAGAGAAGATGCTGGTAAGAAAGATGCTTCTAACAAAGACATAATGAAATGAAACAAGACAGTAACTGCAAAAGACCTGAAAGAATGATCAGTCTTAGAAAGGAGGTGGTGATTCCTCTGATGGAGAGAATGCTGTCCACATAGGAGTGGGGGAAGGTGGGGGAAGAGCTTACCTGAAAGTCTTAATCTCATAAATTCATAAGAGTCAAGGATGCTTAGATGATAGAAGAGGGGTGGGATGAAGTGGTGGAGTTTCAGTGTGCCTGGTAAATGACAATCTCGCTCCTTATGTGACTTTGAAAGCCAAATTGGAGATCATTGCAGACACTGGAGTGAGATTAAAAACATCAGCTTTATTAGTAATACATTTTGTACTAAAGGATGTGGATCAGGTCTTGCCAAATACACACTCCTGTCCCCACCCAGGCACAGGCAGCTCCAGGAACCCACAGCCCCCGCCACCTTCTCCCCTGCTAAGCTTACTCCATGACCCTGACAAAATGAGAACCCACACTCCCTGCAAGCAGCGGGCTCCCAGAGAGACAGAGAGAGAGAGAGAGAGAAGCACACTCATGTCCTGTTCCCCACTCCAGAAAATCAGTTTTTGTCAAGAGTAAATGAAAGGCTAGAGAGAGGCCAAGAGTTTTATACGAATGGAAAATTCGACATGTAAGAAGAAGCAGTAGGAATGGGGAGAAAGAATGACCCAGCAACATTATAGACTTGAAGCCAGAAGGAGGATCTGAGTTCATCTTGAGGGGAAATATGGTAAGAACATCATTAACAAAGAGATTGCCTGGTGGCAATAATGACAACCCAGTTGTGACTCTGTATTGTGTCAAGTCAATGTGGCTCTGTGCCTCTCAACCTGATGGCAAGGATGCAGAAAGTGAATGATGCTTGAGGTACAGCAAAAGGGAGGCTGATGGGGGCCTGGGCTACTGAGAACCAGTCAGTGCAGGTACCATGGTGATGTCAGGGTTCACAAATGGCAGCAAAACATATTACATCACCTCCAGCCCTGTTTATCCCTGTCCAGCCCTTGAGTCCTGGTCATGATGGATGAAGGCTTAGGGACTGTCACTGATATGTTGGAAGTAAGGGAGAGACAACCTAGGATATCAATAAGAGCTTCACTGAGGGCCTGACCAGAGTCTGGCCAGAGCAGAGAACAGAGTCAGGAAAGGTTAATGATTTAGATGACCTGAATTCTAGAATCCAAGGAGGTTTGAGGTGTGCCTGGCCAAGGTGCTGTGTATAAATGACATGGCATGGAGGCAGAATCCCAGAAAACTTAATATTCTTCAGTGATTACTAAGTCTTTTGCTGACTGAAAAGAATGAGTACAGAAGATTGAAGACTCAAGTATTGTTCTTTGTTTAGTCTTTCACATATAAAAACTCCATAAGTAAGCACAACCAGGTGCCACCCTGGGTGTTCTCCCTACAATTACTAAACTTAAAAGGCAGCCCCATACGAAGAAGCAGATGGGAATTAAAATAGCTGAATTTCAGCTGGATGAGACAACTCTATGATCTATAGACCTGGAATGAAATGACAGGGTAGGAATAGTCTTAGAACTCAACATAGATGACCATGCAATCTTGAAACATGGGTCTTGTCAAGTAGGAACCGGACCTGGTTGCTCCACTAACATTATGTTTTTATGTTACCCTTTAACTCTATCATTAAGGAAATGTTCCCATATAATTTGTGAGATGCCTTGCAGGTAAAGGGTGATTGTTTCACATAAAAAAATGACTGTACAAAAAATGAGTTTAAATAACTAGCTTACTACAGAGCTCCCATGTCTGTGTTCTGTCCTTTGCAAAGACACACAGGACTCTTACCATGAGAATGTGAATTTGGACCTCATTTTTGCTTGTTTATTTATTTATTTTTAGTTTTAATTGGAGGATAATTGCTTTACGGTGTTGTTCTGGTTTCTGCTGTAGAGCAAAGTGAATCAGTTATAAGTATACACATATCCCCTCCCTCTTAAGCCTCCCTCCCACCTCCCATCCCATCCCACTAGGCCATCAAAGAGCACCAGGCTGAACTCCCTGTGCTATACATCTGCTTCTCACTAGCCTGGACATTATATTTAATAGATAAGAGTCTATGAAAGTCAATAAAGTTATGCCCTAATTAGGCATGTATTCTCTTGGTGTATGCTAAGTGTTTCAGTCAAGTCCGACTCTTTTCAGCCCCATGGACTGTAGCCCTCCAGGCTCCTCTGTCCATGGGATTCTCCAGGCATGAATACTGGAATGGGTTGCAGTTTCCTTCTCCAGGGGATCTTGTCAACCCAGGGAGTGAACTTGCATCTCTTGTCTCTTGCATTGGCAGGTGGATTCTTTACCACTAGTGCCACCTGGGAAGCCCAAGTTACTACAAAATTTCCAGTGATTTATAGATTGTTGTGCCTATTATGTGAATGGAATGGAAAACATTATTCATAGAACCTTAACAAAAATGCATTTTGGTTAAACTACTTTCAGGTTTAGTGGTATAAGATTCAAATTTAAATCCTCTAGGTATTAGATATACTGAGATACAGACAAAAATATTTGAAGATCTGTAACCATTATGACCAACCTAGATAGCATATTTAAAAGCAGAGACATTACTTTGCCAACAATGGTCCGTCTAGTCAAGGCTATGGTTTTTCCTGTGGTCATGTATGGATGTGGGAGTTGGACCGTGAAGAAAGCTGAGCGCCGAAGAATTGATGCTTTTGAACTGTGGTGTTGGAGAAGACTCGAGAGTCCCTTGGACTGCAAGGAGATCCAACCAGTCCATTTTAAAGGAGATCAGTCCTGGGTGTTCACTGGAAGGACTGATGTTGAAGCTGAAACTCCAATACTTTGGCCACCTCGTGTGAAGAGCTGACTCATTGGAAAAGACCCTAATGCTGGGAAGGGTTGGGGGCAGGAGGAGAAGGGGATGACAGAGGATGAGATGATTGGATGGCATCACCAACTCGATGGACATGGGTTTGGATAGACTCCGGGAGTTGGTGATGGACAGGGAGGCCTGGAGTGCTGCGATTCATGGGGTCTCAAAGAGTCGGACACGACTGAGTGACTAAACTGAACTAAACTGAACTGAACTACCTCTACCCGTATGGTCATGTCATTCTATACCTGTTCAGCACCTAGAGTTCAGGGAATCCTTTCACTGAAAGTTTTTAAAACTAAACTGAAACTGAAAGTACAACCCACAGAAAGCATCTATAAAAGAAAAGAAAAAGTGATAGACTCGATTTCATCAAAAGAAAAACTTTTGCTCTACCAAAGACACTGCTATGACAATGAAAAACAAGGCACAGACTGGGAAGAAACACATGCAAATCACATATCTGCTGTAGGGCTAGTGTACAGGATATCTAAAGAACTCTCAAAACTCAATAATAAAGGGGAAATGATCCAATGAAAAATGGGTCAGCAACTTTCCCGGTAGCCCAGTGGTTAAGAAACCGCAGTTCTAATGCAGGGGTGCAGAGATCTCACATGCCACAAACAAGACCTGGTGCAGCCAAATAAATAAATAAACTTAAAAAAAAAACAAACCATGCACCAAAAGAAAAAGTAGTCAACTAACTGTATGATAGCTTTAAAGAGAAAACATGACCTTAGAAATATGACATTATTGGAAATATGTCTTCAAGAGGAAATCGACTTTATTTCATGGGTAGGCCGTGGACCTAGAACAGTTTTTTGTTCTGTGCTGAAAAGAAAACAGAATTAAGATGTCAAAAGTCAGGAAAGTCTGTATCTCACTGTGAGTTCTGTTGTAAACGATGGATTTCTCTTACATACTCTCCTGCCATTCAGTGTGTAGAGATAGGACCCTTTCCCAATGGTTTCCTCCGTCCCTTCTCTTTCCCCTCCTGAAATGGAAACCCCTCCCTTGATTTCCATATATGGATGTCAAGATTTGTGAAACACACTTAAATCATCATGTTACAAAAGTTACAAGTCAAGGCTGGAGGCGGAGATAGTTTTCCAAGTGTCCTTTCTGTTAAATCATTTCAGAGAGCAGTGAATGTCACCTGGTTCTTTCTTCCTTCTTTCACACATGATCTAAAAACTCAATACAACTTCCCTTGATTTGGCATAAAATGTGCTGTCTCCATACTATTGAAAAACGAGCTTGAAATAACATTCTATTTAGTTACTTTTTTATTGGAGTATAGTTGCTATACAACGTTGCATTTTTTTCTGCTGTACAGCAAAGCACATCAGCTATATGTATACACATACCACCTCTTTTCTGGATTTCCTTCCCATTTAGGTCACTGCAGAGCCTGAGTGCCCTGAGCTGTACAGTAGGTTCTTGACAGTTATCTATTTTGAAATAATATTCTTATCTTAAACCACATCTTGAAGCTTTGTTTCCTCCACAGCTTCAGTTAAGGGAGTGGCTACAGTAGGGATGGGGCATTTCTGAGACACCTAAAGAGGCGTCTTATACACAGTGGGGTTATTTATTCATCACAAGGGAGGAGAGATGGTTAGGGAGATGTCAGGGTGACAGAATCAGATGGGTCTGAGGTCTCCTTTTTCTGAGTGGCTGGTGATGCTGTCTTCTGGATTAGGTCACACAACGGATAAGTCAGGCAGAGAATTAGAAAAGAGTTGAGAAGATACTTATCTCTCTTTTACCGGCTTATTTATTTTTAAAAGTTTGCACAGCTGCTTTATCTCAAAACTCTGTGTTTGTTCAAGGATCTCAAGTCTGTTCCAGAGGCAATGTGATTTCTAATACAAAAAGAATGAATCCTTGTGGCAATGGATTTGAAGGGTGTGAGAAGACATGACATTTAACAGAGAAAATTAAGTTGGACTTGAAGTCATGGAAAATTGGGAGTGAAAAGTTCTCCTGTTGGTCCCTGAAATGCAGGAGGAGCGAGAACCCTTAGAAAATGTAGTTGGGGTCCCTATGGTTGTAGTTGTTTAGTCGCTAAATTGTGTCCAACTCTTTGCCACCTCATGGATTGTAGCCCACCAGGCTCCTCTGTCCATGGGATTTCCCAGGCAAGAATACTGGAGTGAGTAGCCATTTTCTTCTCTAGGGAATCTTCCTGACCCAGGGATGGAACCCACGCCTCCTGCTTGGCAGGTTGGTTCTTTACCACTGAGTCACCAGGGAAGCCCAATGGTAGGGAAGCTTGTTTTTTTAATATATATATTTGTTTATTTATTTATTTATTGAAGCATAGTTGATTCACAATGTTGTGTTAGTTTCAAATGTACAGCAAAATGATTCAGAGAGATATATATATATTCAGATTCTTTTCCTATAGAGACTATTACAAAATATTGAGTAGAGTTCCTGGTGTTACACAGTAGGTTTATCTTGATCATCTATTTCATATACACTAGTGTGTGTATGTTAATCCCCGTAGGAAGCTTCTAAAAGAGGAAGTCACATCTCCTCATACGTGGTGAATTTGGTGAAACTGGTCCTCCTGGTGGCAAACTTCCAGGAAGCCAGATCCTTCCTGCTCAAACGATGTGGTTTCCTAAGGGGCATAAAAATAGTCCTGTCTCCAAGAAAAAAATTAAGAATAGAATCCAAAGACCCTCCCACACATCAGAGCACAGCTGTTCAATGCGGCCAACAGAAGTAGAACCTTAGCAGGTTTTAGTTCAGGCAACATTATGATTTCACAGGCTGTTGCCTGATCATCTAAGAATTAAAAGAAAATCCAAAAGCAGATATTTATAATCTGCCATGATCTTCCTTACAGTCCCATAAGGGAATACCAATTATTAAATATAGTTAACAATTTAAGTTCATTGGTATTTCTCAGATAGTTAAATGACTACTTGTCCCTGAAGTAAAATATCTGATAATCTGAACTTAATTATTTTTGCATTAAAAAATTATTTCATGGAAGTATAATTGATTTATAATATTGTATTTTCTGTTTCAAAGTGATTTAGTTATATACATATATATATCATTTTTCATATTCTTTTCCATTATGGCTTACCCAGGATATTGAATATAATTCTCTTTGCTATACAATAGGACCTTAATTGTTTATACATTCTACATATACTAGTTTGCATCTGTTAATCAGAAACTCCCAAACCTTCCCTCCCCACTCTCTCTCCCCCTTGGCAACCACAAGATCTGCTCTCTAAGTCTATGAGTCTGTTTCCATTTCATAGATATGTTCATTTGTGTCATATTTTAGATTACACATATAAGTGATATCGTTTGGTATTTGTCTTTCTCCATATGACTTAGTTCACTTAGTCTGATATTCTCTAAGTCCATCCATGTCGCTGCAAATGCCTTTATTTCATTCTCTTGTATGGCCTGGCGTGCTGCGACTCATGGGGTCGCAAAGAGTCGTACACGACTGAGCGACTGAACTGAACTGAACTATGGCTGAGTAATATTTCTTTGTCTATACATACCACATCTTTATCCATTCATCTATTGATGGACACTTAGGTTGCTTTCATGTCCTGGCTATTTTAGTGCTGTTATAAACACAGGAGTTCATGTATATTTTTGAATTATGGTTTTCTCTGGATATATGCCCAGGAGTGGGACTGCTGGGTTATATTGAAACTCTATTTTTAGTTTCTTAAGGAATCTCCATACTCTTCTCCATAGTGGCTGCACCAATTTACATTCCCATTGACAGTGTAGGAGGTTTCCTTTTCTTCACACCCCTCTACAGCATTTGTTATTTGTATACTTTTTGATGAGGGATATTCTGTCTGGTATAAGGTGATAGCTCCTTGTAGTTTTGATTTGCATTCCTCTAATAATTTGTGATGAACCTAAACTTAATTATTAACAATGTATTTTCTGAATCCCCTGAATTTCAAATAAGGATTTGAATGTATTTATTTTGTCATTGTAACCATTCCTTGCTGACAGCTATACTCAAATCTCACAAACCTAAGTGCTAGTGTCTTCCTTTATCGTCAGAGGCAGTGTGATGTGCCAGCTAAGACAGCAGAGCTGGAGCTCATGTTGGAGCCCCAGTGTTTGCCAGCTGTGCATCCTTATGCAGATTACTTACCCTCTCCTTGACTCTATTTCCTCATGGGTAAAATGTTGTTCTTCAGTCACTAACACTTCAGCGATCCAATGGACTGCAGGTGCTAGACTCCTCTATCCATGGGATTTCCCAGATAAGAATACTGGTGTGGGTTGCCATTTCCTTCTCCAAGGAATCTTCCTAACACAAGGATCAAATCTGCGTCTTTCTACATTGGCAGGCAGGTTCTTTATCACTGAGCCACCTGGAAAGCCCCATCAATAAAATGGGGGTGTTGGAAAGACTGTCTGCTTCATAGGGATGCTGTGAAATTAAACAAGCCTAGAGTAGGACCTCGGTGAGTACGTCTTAATACATATAAGGTACTTAGTGTGATGAATGGAGAAGGCAATGGCACCCATTCCAGTGTTCTTGCCTGGAGAATCCCAGGGACGGGGGGAGCCTGGTGGGCTGCCGTCTATGGGGTCACACAGAGTTGGACACAACTGAAGTGACTTAGCAGCAGCAGCAGCAGCAGTGTGATGAATGTTAAAGAGCACCGTATGTGTTAACTGTACTTCTGTTGTTTCCTGATGGTCATCAGGGTAATTTTCAGTGGTTATATTAGGAGTGTGTGACGTTTAAAAATATGCCCGAGTCCCACGATTCCCCAAAGCCTGAAAAAATCATACAACAACAATAACGTTAATTTTTGGTTTTAATCTTTAGTTCATCTCGTTGTAATACATCTGTCCCTTTGTATTTACTAGAGTTGAAAACATGTCCATGAGGTTGGAGGAAATCAACGAAAGAGAAAACTTTATGAAAACTTCTCTACAGACTGTGGATCTTCGCCTCTCCCAGCTGGAAGAACTATCTAACAGAATGGTGAACGCGCTGGAAAACCTGGCGGGAATCGACAAGTCTGACTTGATACAGACTCGCTCCCGGGCCTCCTCGGAATGTGATGCCACGTTCCTTCTCAGGCGGAGCAGCATCAGCAGCGCCGATGGCTACAGCCTGTACAGGTACCATTTCAACGGGGACGAGCTGTTGTATGAGGATGCCTCCTTCTGCATGCTGCCGGGGGCAGTGAACAGGAAAAAGCCGGTTCCTTCCGTGGGAAGGAAGAGAAGGACCAAAGGACGTACCTGGCCCCAGAGCGCCAGGGCAGCCTTCGCCTGCCACCCAGTACCGGCGCTCCAGCATCCCCTGACCAAGGTCAGCTTGCCTCCGACAACGGCAAGAGCAGCTCGGAACCGAAGTCAGGTCCAGATACTGGGATTTCAGCTGAAAATGATGAAAGGCAGGTAGTCCCTAAAAAAGAAGAAATGACTTCCCCAAGTTTAAGTCAAACAGATGCTATACATGGAGAAAACAAGTCAGATTTTCAAAAAGCACTCAGCTGACAGTGGAAACCACAAAGGTAGAAGGCTCTATTTCTTATCCCGTGGAAGAAACAAAGACAAGCCGCTATTACCCGGATGAGACGTTCAGCGCTTGTAAAACGCTAAAGTCCAGGAGCTTTGTGTATTCCCGGGGAAGAAAGGTCGTTGGCGGGGCTAGCAACTGGGGTGCAGCCGGGGACCCAACATGCCCTCGACAGTTCAGCAGTGGACCACGGAATGGAAGTATGAAGTTCAAAAGATTATGCGTTCTCGGAGCACAGAAATACCTTCCTTTGCGTCTGAAGCTGCACTGCAGGCTGAGCATTGTGGACATTTTACAGACAAGGAAGATGAAAACTGTGTTTTTAAAACAGCCCCTCAGATCTCTCGCTTGTCTGTTACTGACAGAACTGACAAGGAAAACTTACTGTCTGTGAAAACACACCAAACTTTGGGATTCCCATCTTCAAGGTCAAAAGTTTACACAGCCGTCCTAGGAGCGTGAAAGCCCCCAGGGCAACTTAAACAGACCTGGACATGCCAGCAGTGTAAGCAACTTAGTAGCTGTGTCTGGAATTACAATGGAAGACCCCAAGGTTCAGCAAGAGAAGACCTCCTCAGAAACAGAATGCTAGTGTGTTTTGTTTCTTTGGTTTTTACATCAGAACCGCAGATGAGCTCCATCTTGGTCATCTAAACATCATCAGTTTCTGAAAACATTTTCATTAGAGATCTTTGACCGTTCATTTAATTTACATTTTGATTAATTTAAAATGTAAAGGCACTAAACTTCAAGTAATAGTTTGGTAGCATTTGCTAGTAAACTGAGTTGTTGTTTTTTTAGTTGGAGTAGGATCAAGAAAAGTGAAGACTCCAATTGCTTAATCAATAAGCAAGAGCCTACGAGCTCTTTGGGGCTTCCCAGGTGCCTCAGAGGTGAAGAATCCACCTGCCACTGAAGGAGACCCAAGCTCAATCCATGGGCCGGGAAGATCCCCTGGAGAAGGAAATGACAACCCACTCCTGTATTCCTGCCTGGGAAATCCCATGGACAGAGGAGCCTGGGGGCTGCAGTCCTTGGGGGTCACAAAAGAGGCCATCATGACACAACGTCTAAACAACAGTTACAACAATCTCTATTTCTGAGGGCAACCACAAACAGACAAAGACATGCTTTTGGGTGTCACCAATAGTTTATTTAAGGGAGTAAGCAGCTATGTGAGAAAGAGAAATGAAAGCAAAAGCAAACATGAGAAAAGGAGTGGTGGAAGAGAAAACAAACCTAAGAGGTGCAAGAAGGGAGGACTGGAAAGGGGACTTAAGGGGACTCATATCTTCTTTATGGGTTTTTGTTTTATGTTTTCATGTTTTAAAATTACACAATAAGAAGAAAAGGCCACGATTATATCAGAGGTCACACTGCAATAGGGTAAGGTAACCAATAGTTTTGCTAATGTGTAAAAATAGTGTCCCATATGAATCTTCTTGTTGTCATATAGTCCTGGATGCCAAATACAAATGAATTGTACTTCTGTCTATTGCAATAGTCTGTGTAAAGCTGTGGCTAAAATTTAAAGTATCCATGTTCGAGGTGGGAGTTCTCAAGAGTGTCAAAGATGAGTCACAGCTAAAAACAAAAGGTGAGGCTCAATTTGGAATTTCAGACATAACATTGCTGTAAAGTGGCAAAGAGTTGGGGAGAGAGGTAGAGAGAGAGACACACAGTGCCATTGTGCCAAAGGTACTGATCGGAGAGACTCTGGAGGCTGAAGAAGTTCATGCACAGATCGGAATCCCTGAACTGGGCTGCATTTACCAGAAAGCACTGCTACACCATTGCATGGATGATGGGACTTGGACATTTAATAAATGATAAAATTTATTTAATAAAGAAAACAATTGCTTATCTATTGCTACATCGAGATTGTTCAATCAATCCTGCTCCCTGTGTTATTTGACCCAAGGATAAACCCATTCTATTTGGCCTCATTCCTAATTCTTTGCTTTGGATGCCCAGGAAACTTTCAGCCCTTTCAGTTCAGTTCAGTTCAGTCTCCAGTGTTGGAGTTTCAGCTTCAGCATTAGTCCTTCGAATGAATATTCAGGACTGATTTCCTTTAGGATGGACTGGTTGGCTCTCCTTGCAGTCCAAGGGACTCTCAAGAGTCTTCTCCAACACATAGTTCAAAAGCATCAATTCTTAGGCCCTTAGCCACACCCTAAAATAAAAGTGTTTCTCAGAATAAGCTGGAGAACCTCTGACAGCCCTAGAGAACAGGTTTGAAGGCAAAGCTTCTCATCAGAATTCTCCACCTGTCCACTCACTACACAGCCCCACTTTTGAGGTCCCTCCTACCTTGCCTCAGATGTGGGGCCTGAATCTATCCACAGGAGCCTCACTGAGTCTCCTGTTGACATACTGGAATGGGTAGCTATTCCCTTCTCTAGGGATCTTCCTGACCCAGGATTGAACCCAGGTCTCCCACATTACAGGTGGATTCTTTACCATCTGGGGCTTCCCTGGTGGCTCAGAGGTTAAAGCGTCTGCCTCCAATGCGGGAGAGCCGGGTTCGATCCCTGGGTCGGGAAGATCCCCCGGAGAAGGAAATGGCAATCCACTCCAGTATTCTTGCCTGAGAGAATCCCATGGACAGAGAAGCCTAGTAGGTTACAGTCCACGGGGTCGCAAAGAGTCGGACACAACTGAGTGACTTCACCTTCACCTTCTTTACCATCTGAGCCACCTGGGAAGCAATATTTCTAATTCTGGTTTAACTAATTTATTCATGTTTCCTATCATTTTCTTTGTGTCTTTTAGCTCCATGAAATGCTGGGCGTTGTTTTTGATCTGCATGGAGGGTGTGTCTTCCTGATGTGCTTTTACCGTCTATAGGAATGCTATTCTGATCTTCTTTTTATTACAATACTTGCCTATGGGATTTGACTTCTATGCTTTCCCTTGATTATTGTTATGTGAAATAGGTTTTCTCAAACTTTTTGAAGACAGCAGTTGTCAGGATAGCTTTTCTCACTTCACAAGAGAACCTTCTTTATTTTCACAATCTGGCATTAAAATTTTGTAAAAGCCAGGGAACTTCCCTCGTGGGCCAGTGGTTAAGAGTCCATGCTTCCACTGCACAGGGCACAGGTTCAGTCCTTGGTCAGGGAACTAAGAGTCCCACATGCCCTGCAAACAACCAAAAAAAATTGTAAAGTCAGCTTATTTTCAGAAATTCCTGGTCCTTCATCTTTATGTGGACTTTCCCTTTCCTTTGTCTTGACTTGGCTCATTTTGTTTCCATGCTCAGCAGTCTGTTCTTGGTGTGGCTCCCTTTCTTTAAAGGAAGCCCAGGTAGGTCAGTTTCAAGAGTTCCTCTAGCAATTTCAAAAGTTCTACCCCTCAGACCTCACCAGGAGCCCCTGCGCTCCCAAACACCATTCTCTACTTCACTTGCTCCTCTCCACTTGACTGGCCAGGCCAGTAAATACCTTCTGGCTATTTGGGAATTCTCCAGATGCCTCACTGATTCCCTTTGCTGATATCACAAAAATCTTCTAAGTGCTGTGGTTTGCTCCTACTTAACTATATTTTGGAAATCTTGGGGAAACTAGTTCACTTAGATTTGTGGTGAATGTTGTCCATGGGGCTTCGGTTTTGCTTTATAGTTCCTTTGTCTGCTTTCCTGGGGAAACTGAAAAATTATGCTGCTGTTGTCATCTTCCCAGAATTCCCCCTCAGGAAAAAGATGTTTTAAATGTCTTAATAGTTATCTTCAAGGGCCATATACTCAGGTAATGGCATAGTTTTGTAGATGTTGTTGTTGTTTAGTTGCTTAGTCATGTTCTGACTCTTTGTGACCCCATGGACTATATAGTCCACCAGGCTCCCTCTGCCCATGGGATTTCCCAGGCAAGAATAATGGGGTGTGTTGCCATTTCCTTCTACATAACCACCATACACTACCTCTCCCCGACTGCTTCCACCATTACTTTCTGTTATCTGGACTCTTCTAACAGTCCCCAACTAGCATTGTTACTGAAAGTGGGGTCTGGCTGCTGGCTGCTCTAAAGTCAGTAAAGGGGCGAGGTTGGTGGGAAGTTTGCTTTATTTCAGAAGCTGGCAACGTTGCAGGGGGTCAGGGGAGAGGAGACTCCTGTTCAAAGGCTGATTCCCACCACTGACAATCAGTGGGCAAGGGCTTTTCTAGGCAGGAGGGGGCTTCATGCAGAAACAGCACAGGCAACTCTGACAATCATCTTGAAATTGGTCATCAGTGGTCTGACCAGTGTCATCTTGATCATTTTGAGTACAATTAATCTTCAGTCCTGGAGTTGGTTTGTTCTCATTTCTTTGAGGACAGTTCTCAGAAGTGTGGCAGCTTAGGTCAAGAACACAGTCTGGTTGTCATGTATTGATAGTTAACCTCTTCCGCCGGCTTTCAGTACCTGTAAGACAGTTTATGGGTTTCAGCAAGCTCCAGGAGTTTGTGATGGACAGGGAAGCCTGGTGTGCTGCAGTCCATGGGGTCACAGAGAGTTGGGCACAACTGAGTGACTGGACTGACTGAAGACAGTTCACGGGATATGGCTCAGAGTATTATCTATAGCCTCTGAGGAGGAACTAAAGGTCCTTGACTGTGCTTAATGACTAAACTGTTATTATTTTGTCCTGTTTGACTGTTTTCCTTTGCTTCTGAATTTTCTCACTTCTCTGATTTAATATATTCTTTGACTCAAGTTTTTCGACAGGCAGGAGGCAGGTTTAGGGCATGGGAGCCTGGGGAGAAGCAATGTAGGGTCCTGTTCTATTCAGTCTCACAGCTTCTACCATTATGTACCTCTACAGTGGAGGGTGTGTGTGTGTGTGTGTGTATTTTTAAATGTCAGATCAAGTCATTCTCAACTCAAAGCATCACAAAAGCACCTGAACTTTCAGAACCTATGTGATCTGGCTTGTTGATATTTATCTGACCTCTTCTCCCACTGCATTAGGCTTCTCTGAACACACCAGACAAGATCTCAACCCCGGGCATTTGCATGACTCTCTCCTATTCCTCCTGATTTCCACCTGGCTTGCTCCTTCACTCCCTTCAGTTTCTGTCTGCTCAAATGTCATTTGATCAGAAAGCCTTCCCTGATCACACTCCATCTCCCATTGAAAAAAAAGCCCTCATCCTCTTCCCATATTTTTCAATTCATGGCACTTCTTATACATTAATTTTGTGTATCTTTCCACCTGTAATGTAAGTGCCAGGAAAGTAGAAACTGTCTTCTTAGTGACCCAAGTAATTTTTAACACAGAGTTAGCAATCAATAGGGCTTCCCTGGTAGCTCAGATGGTAGAGAATCTGCCAGCCAATGCAGGAGACCCAGGTTTGATCCCTGGGTTGGGAAGATCCCCTGGAGAAGGGAATGGCACCCCACTTGCCTGGGAAATCCCACAGACAGAGGAGTCTGGCGGACTATAGTCCATGGGGTCAAAACGAGTCAGACATGACTGAGTGACTAAAGTGCATCCACATGTAGCAATCAATACAAATTTGGTAACTGACTAAATGAATATATACATTACCTAGCACATAATAGGTATTCAAAAAGTGTTAGTGCTTTTTCTTCACCTCTTCACAGGGAAAAGGAAATGGTCTGTAGGGAATAACACTATCCTCCACCATTTTTGTTCAGTCACTCAGTCATATTCACCTCTTTGCGACCCCATAGACTGCAGCATGCCAGGCTTCCCTGTCTTTCACTATCTTCTGGAATTTGCACAAATTCAAGTCCATTGAGTCAATGATGCCATCCAACCTTCTCATCCACCGTCACCCTCTTTTCCTGCCCCTATCTTCCTATCCTGCACAATAGAAGAACCAATACAAGAAACAGAGTCAGAAAAACAGGACAAGAGTGACATTAGAGACAAAGGAGACAGGCAGCTATTTCAAAGGTAGAATATCAAGGAGACCAAGACTAGTGCTTGGAATTGCACTGATTCTCCCAAAATTCAGACACTAAAGCTGAAATTCAATGAGTGTATTTGGAGATAGGAGATACCTCTTTGTGAGGTAATTAATGTTAAATAAGTACATAAAGGCTGGGATCCTAATCCAACAGGATTAATGAATGCCCCTATAAGATGAGGCACCAGGAACAAGATTAGGTCATTTGCAGATGTGGATGGACCTAGGGTCTGTTATAGAGTGAAGTTAAGTCAGAAAAACAAACATTGTATATTAATGCATATATGTGGAATCTAGAAAGATGGTACAGATGAATCCATTGCAGGGCAGGAATAGAGACGCAGACATAGAAAAAGGACATGTGGACACAATGGAGGGGTGGGCTGCCCTGGGAGGGTAGCACTGACACATATATACTACAATGTGTAAAACAGATAGCTAGTGGGGAGCTGGTGTGCAGCACAGGGAGCCCAGCTCAGTGCTCTGTGATGACTTAGGGGTAGGATGGGGAAGGTGGGCAGGAGGCCCATCTCAACAGGGAGGGGATATATGTAAACATATGGCTGATTTGACTCACGTGCAGCAGAAACTAACACATTGTAAAGCAACTATACCCCCAATAAAAAATTAACTCGAATAAAGAAGAGGCACCAGAGTGAGTTCTGACACCCTGCATCCACCCACCTCCCACTGCTCAGCTCTCTTCATTGTCTGCAAGCCCAGAGTGCTCTCACCAGAATTCCATCTTTCCTACTTGATCTTGGGCTTCCTAGCCGCCAGAACTGTGAGAAATAAACTACTGTTTAAGCCGCCCAGACTGTGATGTTTTCTTATGGCAACCCAAGCACACTAACACAATTAGGTATCTTAAAAAGTCCTAACATTTAGGGTAGGTCAAGCCAAATCTGGAAATCAGTTTTTCAGTTTTTTAATTGTACGGTCACTTAATAGAGTTGTAGATCCTAAAACTTGTATGGCAAAGCCCAAGTCACAGTAAGCCATTTCAGCATAAAGAAAGATCCATACATTCCTTGCAGAGCATGTGTGGGAAAACAATCCATTTTGTCTAGTTTTATTAAAGTATAATTGACATATATCACTGCACAAGTTTAAGGTGTACAGTCTAATGATTTGACTTGCATATATTGTAGAATGATTACTGCAGTGAATTTAATTGGCATTCATCACCTTATATAAATACAGTAAAGAGAGAGAATAAAACATTTTTTCCCGTTCTGATGAGAATTCTTAGGATTTACTCCCTTAACTTTTCCATATAACATATAGCAGTATTATATTATTTCCCTAGTACTTACTTTTCTTATAACTGGAAGTTTGTAGCTTTTAACCACGTCTCTCCAGTTCCTCTCTCCCACCTCCTGCCTCTGGGAACCGCAAATATGATCTCTTATTTTCTGAGTACAGTGTTTTTTAAAAAATCTATTTAATGCAGACGAATCACAGACAATCCATAAAAAGGTGTTAAATATATGTGTACAGCAGTATCTGTAATACCTATAACTCAATGGACTTGATATTTTAAAGTACAGTTGTAGAACCCGAGCAAAATGGAATCATATGTCACTCAAACAAGTTAACCAGAAAGATCACTGGGGTTCTGGATCCAAGATAAAAATTTTTTTTTTAAAAAGGTAAATTTTGAAGTCTTATTTAAATTTTGTTGTTTAGTCAATAACTCTGGCAAGTTCTTTTCGACTCCATGGACTGTGGCCCACCAGGTTCCTCTCTCCATGGGATTTCCCAGCTAAGAATATCAGAGTAGGTAGCACTTTCTTCTCCACGGGATCATCCTGACCCAGGGATTGAACCCACATTTTCTGCATCACAGATGGATTCTTTACTACTGACCCATCAGTAGTTGTTGTCGTTCAGTTGCTAAGTCATGCCCAACTCTTTGCCATACCAGGCTTCCCTGTTCTGCATTATCTCCCTGAGTTTGCTCATGAAGTAGGTGATGCCATCCAACCATCACATCGCGTCACCACCACCTCCTATTGCCCTCAGTCTTTTCCAGCATCAGGATCTTTTCCAGTGAGTTGTCTTTTCCCATCAGGGAGCCAAAGTATTAGAACTTCAGCTTCAGCATCAGTCCCTCCAGTGACTATTCTGGGTTGGTTGATTTCCTTTAGGATTGACTAATTTGCTGTTCAAGTGACTCTCAAGAGTCTTCTCCTGCACCAAAACTTGAAAACATCAATTCTTCACGCTCAGCCTTTTTTACGGTCCAACTCTCACATCCAGTACATGACTACTGTAAAAACCATAGCTTTTACTATACAGACATTTGAGCCACAAGGGAAGCCCCTTAAAATTTTCAGTGTTTCCATGAGGGACACTTGTCAGAATAATTGTGACTCAGATGGCCTCATTGGAGCTTCCCTATGGCATTAACTATAAAATGCTAGATTAGGGATTTATTCTTTAAAACATAAGAAAAACCTAGTTTCAATTAATAATTTACCAAAATGTAACATCACCAGTCCCCTTCAACCCAAGGCGGCTCCAGTTCGGAAAAACATGCTAGAGTTCAGAAATGCCCTGGGCTTCATAAGCTGAAGGTAGCTGATTCTTTGCAATTGTTGCGTCCATAGCCTGTTTGGTCCAAACAGTTAAGGTCTGCCTCTCGCTGGGCTTTTTGATCATTTATCTGCTCACTGATATTTTTACACGTGAGGATAGCTAAGAAAAGAAAGGAAGGTAACTTGCTTAATATGTAGTTTAATAAAGAGGGTAAAAGTTAAAGTAAACGGAGGCGTTCAAGTTGCCTGGCAACGTCCTCTGTCAACAGCCTCAGTATTCCACGCAGTTCAGCAGGACACCCGAGTCTCATGGCTCCGTGCACGGACAGACACACTAGGTGATGGGAGATGATCTCCCCACTGTGCACCTTGAAGGCACCGCGCTGACCGTCTGATCCCGGTCACTGCCCGCTGCCCCGGGCCGCTTCCCCGGTGCCCGATCCTCACAGGCTGGCCGCAGACTGCGTGACCGGTCGATCTCCGGCTACAGGATCTCCTTTCCCCGATCTGGGCTCTTCCTGACTACGGAAAACACCGATCGCGCGAGCTGGGGAAGTAGCGAGCGGCGTCCAGGGACCTGTCCTGACCCCCGCCGGCCGCCGTACGTCCCCTTGACCCCCATGGATGGCCTCCGTGACACACGCCGGCCGCCGTACGTCCCCGCGAGCCGCCGTGACCCCTGCGGGTCGCCCCCCATGACCCCAGGCGGCCGCCGTACGTCCCCCCGGCCGCCATGGCCCCTGCCGGCCGCCGTAGGAGCGCCCCCAGCCCCCGCCCGGGCCGCGCTCTCAAGATGGCTCCCGGGCTTCACTCCCCCCGGCGCACTCGCTGAGGGCAGGGCAGCGGCGCTCGGCACAAGCCTCGCGATCCGGCGCCCGCGCAGCCTAGAGGCCAGGAGCGGCCAGCCGCCGGCCCTGCGCGCGCCGTTTCGCGGGGCGGGGCGGGGCGGGGGCGCCGGGCCCCTTCCGGGGATGGGCCCGGGCTCCTCCCCGCTCGGGCGGGTGCTCCGCCGTGTCCCCGCCCGTCAGCCCGCCCGGCCCGGCTGGCTGCAGACCGAGCCCGGGCAGTCGCACCGGGAGCTCTCAGCCCGCGGGCGTCGGGAGGCGGGTCCCGGGCTGCGACCGGGCCGGGCCGAGCAGGCGGCCGCATCATGTTCTCGCTCAAGCCGCCCAGACCCACCTTCAGGTCCTACCTCCTGCCGCCGCCCCAGGTAAACAGTCGTCTCCCCGCTGCGCCCTCTTATCGCGCTTCCGGGGAGCAGCGCGGGGCCGGCCCGGGAGGCTGCCCCGGACTCCAGACCCCGGCCCCGGATTCCCTTGCGGGGAAGCCACCCTCCAGCGAGCCCCACCAGCTCGGTGGAAACTTGCAAAACTCCGCCGCAGCCGTTGTCAGCTCGGAGTCGGAACCCCAGGGAGCGATCGAACCTGGATTTATTTAGCCCTTTTCCCAGTGGCTGTCCACGCTGTGACCGCCGGCGGGATTGCATCGCCTGCGGGCTTCTGGAGGGAGGGGTCACCAACCTGTTGTATATGTGAACACCTGGAGGCGCCTCAGGCGGTTGTACAATAGTGTTTTTGGGTCCTACTCCCAATACCTTCACGAACAGGAGTTTAGTAAAAATGTGAAAGAATTTAAGTGGGGGGAATACGTGCCTGTCGCGTGTGTCATCACTTAGGAAAAAATTTGCCTTCTCTCAGGGAGTAGGGGGGGAATTTTTATTTTGATTTGTTTTGCTAATGTGTTTCAGACTGACGATAAGATTAATTCGGAACCGAAAATTAAAAACTGGAGCCCGTTCTTTTGCCAGGTAAGCATGAGAGTTCTGGCAGATACTTTATTTGACAGATACTGGCCTAAGATTATTTTACCAACTAGTATCATGTGGTTAACTTTACTCATTTACTTTAAACTTTAGCGAGTTAAACATCTAACAACTGTGGAGGGGGAAAAGTTGGTTAGAACTAAAGGAGGGCAACAAAAAGTAATGATTAATTGATGTTTGTCCTTGAAAATTGAAGCATCATAGAAAACTGTCAAGAATGTCATTACTTCATTTTCTTTTTGTCTCTTTAAATGTTCTTTTTTAAGCACTCGAATTGCTTAGGTAGTGAGAGGACACTGACCTTCATACCCATTTGCAAGTTAATACATTTGTGGTTAATAGTCAGATCATTTCAGTAGTATGAAAAGCAACTTTTATTATGTCTGAGTCTCTGTACTAATAACAAAGCTTAGTGCACTTTGAATCACTTACTTGGCAATTGTTTTTTTGAAGGTGTCAGCTTGCTGTGTTTGCAGATCTCCTTGTTTCAATTTAGAATGGAGTTTCCCCAACCGAGACACTCCAGACATTTTGGGCCTGGTCATTCTTTGTTTTAGGGTTGTTTTGTGCATTGCGTGCTATTCAGCATCATTCCTGGCCTTTACCCCCAGATGCTAGGAGCACCCCTTCCTCTACCTTTTGTGAGAACCAGAATGTCTTGCCAAACTGTTTTGTCAGGGGAGCTCTTAGCGCAAAACTTTCTCCCTGTGGAGAAGCATTGGTTTAGAACAAAATTTACCTTAAATGACCTTAGAAGTATCAGTAAGAATTAATTGATGGTAAATTGTTATACGCTTTAGTTTTAATGCATATAAGATATTTGTTTGACTAGTAGTTTGAATTGTATAGTAATTATATGATAGTTAGGAAAAGTCAGTTGTTTAACTCGATTATTGGGGAAAGTAACCAGGAAAGCCCATTTTAAACCTGAAATGCAATCAAATACCAGTCTGTGTGGCTACTATCAACATTTAAAATCTCAGTCATTACTTAATGCTAAATCTGGTAAAATGACTAGAGCTCTGTAAGTAGTAACTGAACAAATATGGAAACTTTAAATTTTGTGCTGTAAAATTTTAAATGTTAAGTGAAAGTGAACGTTCAGTCGTGTCCGACTCTTTGCGACCCCATGGACTATACAGTCTATGGAGTTCTCCAGGCCAGAATGCTGGAGTGGGTAGCCAGCCTTTCCCTTCTCCAGGTGATCTTCCCAACCCAGGGATCGAACCCAGATCTCCCACATTGCAGGCAGATTCTTTACCAGCTGAGCCACAATGTTAAGTAGAACAAACAAATTTAAAACATCAACCTTTGGTTCCATGTTACAGATGTTAACTTTTAAAATAGTTTCAACTTAATTATGGAAGTAAGTTATAAATATTTTCTCTTTGTTAATGCTTTTTAGCCAAACTGCATGTACTAAATAATCCTTTGCACTTGTCCCCAGAGTGAAGAATAGAATTAATAAGTAACCTTTGCTCCTTGTGCATGATCTGTTTTGGCTTTAGTCACTCTGGTCTTTTAAATGTCCCTGCGGCAAGTAGTGCTCATCCTGAATGAGAGCCTGGGAGCTACTGAACTTTGGCTCCTTTTGCTCTGACTGAGCAGGCCCTGTTCTTTGATTCCCTGCTTCCAATACTTGATTTGATTTGATACTAATAAACCACATGGTCTTAGCTACAAATGATACAGCTTGATTTTCAATAATTAACTTCTGTGTTTAAGATATGCTTGTGAAAGTGTTGATAATATCAGTAAGCGCTAAGAACTGTGTGTGCTTAGTCTCTCAGTTGTGTGCAGCTCTTTGTGACCCCATGGACTGTAGCCTGCCAGGCTTCTCTGTCCATGGGCATTTTCCAGGCAAGAATATTAGAGTGGGTTGCCATGCCCTCCTCAGGAAATCTTCCCAACCCAGGCATCAAACCCAGGTCTTCTGCATTTCAGACAGATTCTTTACTGTCTAAGCCACCAGGGAAGCCCAAGAATACTGGAGTGGGTACCCTATCCATTCTCCAGGGGAACTTCCCAACCCAGGAATTGAACTGGGGTCTCCTGCATTGCAGGAGAATTCTTTACCAGCTGAGTTCAACTAAAAACTGGTTCAGTCGCTAAGTCTTGTCCAGCTCTTTACGACCCCAGGCTTCCCTGTCCATCACCAACTCCTGGAGCTTGCTCAAACTCATGTCTGTTGAGTTGGTGATGCCATCCAACCATCTCATCCTCTGTTGTCCCCTTCTCCTCCTGCCCTCAATCTTTCCCAGAATCAGGGTCTTTTCCAGTGAGTTGGCCCTTCGCATCAGATGGCCATAGTATTGGAACTTCAGCCAGCATCAGTCCTTCCAGTGAATATTCAGGGTTGATTTCCTTTAGGATTGAGTGATTTAATCTCCTTGTAGTCCAAGAGGCTTACCTTTCTGTTAAAAAGTCAGAGTTTTCTGGGGAAAATGGAAACCTGTTTCCTAACTGTCAGTGGTTTACTTGTCTTAGAGATCGCAGCTCAATCTGGATCCTCTTAGCCATGGTAGCTTTTTTTCTTTGGCTCTGTGTGTGCACACATGATGGCTTGACACCCAGCATTCTGTCTGCACCTAACCTGTTCCTCACAGAACACTTAGTCCTAAATTAGCATGTCTTTCGCCCCTCCTTCTCCCTCCTGTTCATACCTTCTCCTGGCCTTCCCACACCTTACTAGCCACCCCACCCTGCTTCACCTCTCAGGTTGCATCTCTGACTCCCGCTAGAACCTCTGTGGCTCTGTTTCTGGCCTGCAGCCCCCTGCCTTCCACCTGTGAATCCTGGGAGACACGTGGAAAGTAACTGCAGCATTGGTGATCTAAAGACCTGGGCTAGCTTAGGACTTTTACTAAGAGAGCTTAATAATACAGTTCTAGCCTTCATTATAGTTTAAAAAGAGGAAACTTGGCCAAGTCACCTGTGGCTTTGCATAGGCACACGAAACAGGGAAGTAATTGTTCAGAGATGTAGTATTGGACATTACGCTTTGGCGTGCTGCCTTGGGTTCAAGGATATCCTACTTCAGCTGCCCAAAGTTTGAACTTTTAATTCAATAAGCAGATGAAAATTGGAACACACAATCAGTTGTTTATTTGTGTGTAGTTACCGAGTGCTCTGTTGAACTTAACGAGGCTATACTAAAATGGTCTTGCTTTTATTAAGCATAGGAAACAGAAGAAACTGACTAGAAATTTAATTTAGATGGTGGTTTATGTCAGTAATTCCCAGCTTGCCCAGTTTATGAAACTCCTTGAGGTGAAGATTGTACCTAATTCAACTTTGTGGCCCCGATGTCCAGATTCACATTACCTGAATTGCATCCTTAATGTGGAGAAGGCAATGGCAACCCCCTCTAGTGTTCTTGCCTGGAGAATCCCAGGGACGGGGGAGCCTGGTGGGCTCGGCATCACACAGAGTCGGACACGACTGAAGCGACTTAGCAGCAGCAGCAGCAGCATCCTTAATGACTGTATTGTGTGTGTAAAATTACCCCAATCTTTTGAAAACAGGGAATGAATTTTAAACTGCATGTGTGCTTGTGTGGTCTGTGTGTGTGTTCCAGCATATATAAGGTTGTGTCTGTTTGGTAGCTGCTGGTAGATGCCCCCTCTGAGCTCTTCCTGGGAGCCAGGCACCCAGGCTGCAATGATGGGGGAGGAGTGGACATGAATTGCCACAGGGCTGGGGTGAGTTCCACACAGCCTGTGGACAAGGCCGAAGGTGACCTGGGCCAGTGGTTCCCAGATTCTCATCAGGGCCTGACTGGCATCACATCCGGATGGAGTTTTTAATCCACCCTTGGCCAAACTGAGATAATGAGGGAAAATGGGGCTTTTTTCCATAAAACTAAATTGATGTGATTAAAAGGATTGTCCTTTATTCTGAGATTATGTCTTTCCAGCTTCTTTGGTGTAGATATGTTCTTCTGTTAGCAGCTGTCACTTTAATTTTTTTGAGTTTTTAAGTTAGCTCTTTGGTCACTTCCCCAAATTATTTTTGTGGTGTACCTGTTTTGTGGAATCTGAACTGGATATCATTCTGTAAAATTATTGTTATGTTAAAGGTACAGTTTAATGAGCACTTACCCAAAGGCAACGGCACCCCACTCCAGTACTCTTGCCTGGAAAATCCCATGGACAGAGGAGCCTGGTAGGCTGCAGTCCATGGACTCGCTAAGAGTTGGACATGACTGAGCGACTTCCCTTTCACCCAAAGGACATCTCTTACTTTGTCTGCCTGGAGTCTTTCCACCATCTTCTGAAAAACATACCTCTTCTCTTTTGACAAATTCTCCTTCTGCAACTCCACCCAGCCCAGCGTTCTTATATGGCCAGTGAGGGTGATACTCCAACCCTAGACTGGCTGGCAGAACACAAGTTTGCCTCTGGGTATCTTCAGATGGGCACTTAGGGAAGACCTCCCCTTTGGTTGTGCTGCCTGTAGCCGAGGCTACAGAGGACCTGCGTGAAAGAGTGATGTCACATCGAGAACTGCAGAGGCAGAGCACCGAGTTGGGGGAGGGGGCAGTATGGTAGTTCCCTTCTCCTTGAAGTCCAGCTGACACCAGAGACAGAATTCTTCTTGCCAAGCCAGTTCCAGGCGTGTTTCTGACAGTTTCGATTAAGATCCTTAACTGATACATAATGTAGCCTGCAGGTTGCTCCTCAGAGCCACCCCATCAGAAAAGCACCAACTTCTCTTCCTTCAACCAATGAGAAAACTCCGCAAGTTGTGGAGGTTAAGTAACTTGCCAAGTGATGCCAGCAAGAATAAGGTCAGGGTGACGAGCTGGACTCCAGGCTGTGCCATAACCACTAAGCAGCGGGACCTGTCCGACTAAGCTGCTGACACCAAGTTCCAGATTTACGCTCTAGGCTTGGATGTTGTCCTAGGGGTAGTGCTCTGGGGAGGTATAAAGAGCTCTATCCTCAGCTCTGCCCTTGCTGGCATGACTGATTTTGAGCCACCTTGACAAGTAGCTTTCAGATGGTTTCAGCTGTCAGTAATGAGGATACCTGGAGAGTCAGTGGGCTTCCTGTTGCTGGCAGAGCTGAGCTGAGGCTGGTGAAGCACCATCGGTTTCATCGTGGGGGTGATTGAAAGGAGTGGGGCCTGGTGAGTTCTCTCTCTTCTGTGTCTGAGACGTGGTCTTTCTAAGGATCTGCAGACTGGGAACGAGGAAAGCCTGAAGTGTGTGGCCCTCAGCAGGGAGTGGACTGTGGAGCCGGTGCTGCATGTGTGCTCCCTACAGAGGATGGCCAAGCAGAGAGGGTCCTGCCCTGAGCCTCAGTCCACTGAGGAGGGGCTTCATTGGAGGGAGTGGAGGTGGTGGGGGCTCAGAGGAAGGGCACCTGAGCTGGACTGGGGAGGCCTGGGCTTGGGAGAGCATGTGCTCTGTGCACAGGCTGGGGATCAGCTCCACTACCCCTTCTCTCTTCAGTGCCAGCAGCACTTCCACTAGAAGATTAACCAGTAGATCGATAATGAATGCGTGGATTGTCAGAGTCCTTTATAATCAGATCAGAAAAGGGTACAACCTTGGGCCATCCGGAAATGAAAATAGCCATTGTTGGACAGCTGTCTGGTTTACTTGCATTTTTTTTAAAAACATATTCACTGTTTGGACCGTTCATGTATTGCTGTTCTCTGCCTCACTATAGGTATTATTTTCTCTATCAAATTGTGAATCCCTTAAAGCAAAGACTGTCTGTTTCAGGTGTCGTTTGTTTTGTTTTGTTGTAGCTAGGATTTAGAGGTCATTATAGACTGAATTTCATAGTATTTTAATTTTTAGATACCCTGCTTTTGAGAGACAAAGGCCTTTAATTGTTCCTTGGAACCATGAGCAGCGTAATGAGCTGTGATGTCTCCAGTTGGGTCTGTTCCTCACTGGGACAGCCTCCTGAGGATTTGGAGCTGGCCACTCCTTGGCTCCTGCTGCAGGACCTCAGGCCACCTTGGCACTCCTGACCCTGCAACTCCTGCTCAGAAACTCTTCATGAACGTCAACAAGAAAAGTCCTGCTCAAGCAGGAGACCATCCCAAGCCTTTAATCTCTGTAATTTGCTGACCTCTGCTCTGCTTCCCAATGTTGATACCTGTCTCTCTCCAACCCAGATGACTGTTTCCTTATCCAGGCCTTGTTACTGTGATCATGTGTTCTCTCTGTCTTGACTGTCATCTGTCGTCAAGATTTGCCTCTTCCTGAGACCTGCCCTGCTGCCCTTCTCCAACCCCCATCATGGGCAGTGCTTGCTGGGCCTGGCGCTTGATTCTGTGCTTGTTTGTGTCATGTGTGACCCTGTGAGAACCAGGGGCAGCCTCAGATGGCTGGTGCAGAGTTTCAACTTTCCTTTGTAACTGGTAGGCCACTTTAATTCCAGGACCTGAATTTCTCTGCAGCTCAGGACCTTCAGGTCCTGGCTTTAGTGTTGAAAGTCCCACACCCGGGGATCCTCAGCCCCAGGCCATCTGGAACAGTCACTCACCAGATGTAAGGCCACAGACTAAGTTATGCTTTGGGCCTCTGTACATTCCATAGGTTAATTAGCTTCTGTGTGTAGTGAGGCTTTGTCTTAAGCTATTTTTCAAACTAAAATTTATGGAAAGTTATTTTAATTCATCAAACATGTATTGACTTTCTAAACATGTATTGTGAAAGATAATGTGACACGATTTTTTGGTTTTCAGGGAATTAAAAGTTTTCCTAGCTGTACCATTTGGAGACTTACTAATTTTAATTATATTTCCTTATTTATCTTTATAGATGAAAAGGTCTTGAGAAAACAAACTTTGATGATTTCTTGATCCCTTACCAGGTTGCAGTAGAACGTCTTGGCCTGTCATCTTCTAGTTCAGATTCTTCTCTGGTGATTTTCGCATACCCTGCACCGAAGCTCATTTCCTACTTTTTCTTTCCTGCGGCCCCTGTAGCTTCCTGCCCGTGGTGTGCTGGCAAGTGCCTGAGGCCGAGGATCCTCCCACATGGCTGGCAGCACTCCGGCCTCCCTCCTGAGGGAAAGCCCAGGAGGACAGTCTCTGGGAAACCATGGAGGTTCTCAGGAGCTTTGAAGCTTTTGTTGTGAGTTTCCTCTTCAAGGTCACTAATTTAAAATGTAGCAAGAACAGTTTCGTGGCTCTTGTGTATCTGTATCTGTCCCCTCTGGGAAGAGGACTTTGTGTCCCCTATTTTTCTGCCGTCTGTGAGCTTGTTTCCTGGCCTACAGCTGCAGGACATGGCTGGCAGCCACTGAAGATAGCTCCTACCCAGGGTCCCCTCTTGTTTATCAAGTATGAGCAGAGCAGAAGACTGTTCTGCGAGCAGAGAGCTGGCTGTGTGATCCTTGTACTATAAAGCCTGGTTCTTTGTGAACAGAACTTAGTGTTACCAGCTAAGCCTCTAGCCAGGTTAACTTGGCGCTTATTTAATGACGTGCTCACAAGAAGCAGCTCCTACTCTGCATCTCCCCATGAAAGTGCCCTCCTGTTCTTCTACCTCCCTCCCGCCCTCCTGCCTTTTCTGCCAGGGGCTCATTTCCACTCCACGCTTGAAAAGTTGTGTGACAGTTTTCCTTGAAAGATCATAGCCCAGCAGATCCCTTTTTTTTTTTGGTTTGTATTGTATATTTCTTCTTCATTTTCTTTTCTTTGGTAGTTTTATTTTAAAGTAAACGTTGTTGTAAAAGAGTACAGATAGTTAACACATAGTCTTCACCCAGCATCCCCTAATATTACTATCTTATAACCTCAATAAATTTAGCTGAACCAAGAAATTAAGCTAATTAGTCAGCCAGGTTGCTCAGTGGTAAAGAATCTGCCTGCAATGGGAGAGACGCAGGTTTGACCCCTGGTCAGGAAGATCCCTTGGAGAAGGAAATGGCAACTCACTCCATTATTCTGCCCTGGGAAATCCCATGGACAGAGGAGCCTTGCAGGCTACAGTCCATGGGATTGCAAAGAGTTGGACATGACTTAGCAACTAAACAACAAGAAATTAAGAGCACTATTAACTAAGCTGCAAGTTTTATTCACATTTCCTTAGGTCCCCCCCCCACTAATGGCTGTTATCTGTTTTAGAGTTCTAGTCAGGACACCATAGTGCACTTAGTTACCCTGGCTCCCTAGCTTCAGTCTGTGACCATTCCTCCATCTTTACTGATGGATCATGAATTTTTTCATCTTGGCTCCTGTGTCCTTTTGAAATACCCT
This sequence comes from Nanger dama, assembly GCA_917880005.1. Taxonomy (NCBI): domain Eukaryota; kingdom Metazoa; phylum Chordata; class Mammalia; order Artiodactyla; family Bovidae; genus Nanger; species Nanger dama. The sequence continues at coordinate 2,325,815 of CAKJTW010000108.1, read as the reverse complement.
CTCTCCTTCTTCCTCTCCCTCTCCCTCCCCCTCTTTCTCTCCCTCCCTCTCTTCCCTGCCCACCCCCACCCCCACACTCCCACCCCCAGCTGTGGCAGATACATCCAAGGGAAGCTGTGGATCTTCAGCACTGCTTAGTGGGCCTCCTGAGCCCCCTGAGGTCACTGCATCATTGCAGGTTGAAAGTGCCTGTCTTCTGAAGGGACATGCCCAGGTGCTTTTCCAAGCCTCATTTCACTAATGTTAAGAGTTGTCACTTAAGTGACTATAGCACAGAGCTGGGCAAGCATCTTCTGTGAAATCTCAGTCAGTGTTTGAGACTTTGTAAGCCATGAGGTCTCTGGTTGCAAGTACTTAGCTCTGCCTTTGTCCTGTGGAAGCAGTCCTGATAGTACACACATGAATGAACATGGCTACATTTCAATAAAACTTTATTTACAAAAACCGGGGCTGCCTTCTGGGTTGGCCCATATTGAACCCATTAAAGGCCTTCTGCTCCTTTCATGTTTGTCTCATTTTTGGTGCCTTGGTGGACTGCGTCTGTTGTGTTTGTGCCCACGCTAGGAGAGTGGAGCTGGTGGGGAAGGGCTGCCCGAGTGCAGATGTCATCAGCACGGTTGGCTAGCAGCACTGCTGTGGTCGCCTGTCCTGTCCCACAGGCCCACCATCCCTTCCTTTCCGTGATCATCCCTGCTCCGCTTCCCAGGATCTTGAAATCCTGTGGTGAGGCTTTTTTTTAAAGCAAACTTTTATCTGAGTATAGCATACCCCAAAAGTGTGTATGAATTATGTGTGTTAACCAGCTGTGTTTTTGTAGCATTGTTTTGTGACTCTGGGTGAATTGGCTCCTTGAGGAAAGTGGTGGAGCATGAAATGGTGTGGGCTCTGCTTAGTGAGCCAGGAGTTTGTGTAAAGAGCTCAGTGTTACAGGAGTGCCACCTCGAACTGTCTGAGCTGGAAATGACTTGTAGTTTGGGTTTTTTTTTCCTCCAAGTTAATTGCCCTCTTATGATTGGTAGCTATGATTTTCTAGTGGAGAGAAAAGGTTGAGTGTTCCATTGCCAGATTCTGATATGGCATTTGGTAAACATTGTGTCCAGGGGGTTATGGAAGATTTAAATTTTATGTATTTGAGTTATTTGGTGAGAATCAATGTATACTGATGGCTAGCACTTTGAATCTGTAGTTCTGTTTGGTGCCTCCTGCTGCGTCTCGATACAGAGCATTTAATTCTGTGTCAGACAGTAAAGAATCAGCCTGCAATGCAGGAGACCTGGGTTTGATCCCTGGGTGGGGAGATCTTCCTAGGGAAGGGAACAGCTACCCACTCCAGTATTCTTGCCTAGAGAATTCTATGGGCAGAGGAGCCTGGCAGGCTGTAGTCCATGGGGTTGCAAAGAGTTGGACATGAATGAGCGACTAATACTTTTCATAAAGAAACAAGTTGAAATCAGAACACTTGCTTGTAAATTCCAAGTATACTGCTTACTTAAGATCTTGGTCTCTCTCTCGGTCCAGGTCCCTCATCTGACTCTCTCAGCTGATGAGTTGCTGAGAGAACCACATAGGAAAACATTGAACCTCCCACCAGAGGATGTTACCGCTCTCTGTGGTGTGGCAGGCAAGCAGGATGGCCTGGGGCGGTTTTCTGAATTTGTGGTTACTGCTAGCACTTATCTCCTGACTCTCTTGGTGCATGGCCCTAGTACATCACTGGTTTCTGTCTGGCTGGAACCATGCCTACCCCATTGGTGGTGCTGGTCTGGTGAACCCAGAGCAGTGAAGTGGTTCATTCACTTGTGTGTTAGCACTCATTGCCTGGCCCCAGCCCCATGCTCAGTCTTCACCTCACAACTACACTGTCAGCAGTAGAGAAAAATCAATCTGTGCTCTACCTCCAGGGGCATGTGGTCTTGAGGGTGGGACAGGCACTGACTGACTTTATGTAGAGTGTATGTCATTGTGCAGTAGCTGTGATCAGCGGTGAGAATTACAAGTAGATGATGCTGTGATTGAGGGAATTAATCTCTATAGAGGCTTTTCTCAGGCATTCCTGAGAAAGTGATTGGACTGATGGAGAAGGAAAGAGTATTCCAGGGACACAGGGTACGAAGACCCCGTGGATGAAAGTAGTCCAGCCCCTGAGAGTGACTAGAAGCCCACTGAGGCTGGAGAGAAGGGAGGGTGTGAGGACAATGCAGGGGCACGAGGGGCCTGGCAGGCCACATGGAAGAGGTTTGTCTGCTTAGAAGGAACAATTACTCCACTGGTCCAAGCCAAGAATTGGACATGAGCACATTTAAATTTAATCCTCAAGTAAATCTTAGGGTTATGTTCTTAAAACTCGTCTTGCGCATTTTAAGAATTTTGAAAGTTGTCTTTGGAATTCAAATTTATTTAAGAGAGGATTGTTTTGAGACACGTTGTGCTCTGTGAATTGGTGGGTGTTTGGGTCTTGTCAGCAAACAGTTCTGTCCATCACTGTTAGAGGGTTTGTCAGGCAAAGTGGATCAGCACCCTAACCCTTCCACCAAGGACTCTAGACATGGATTACTTAAAGATATCCCTGGGTCTGATTGTATTTTAGAACTTGAAGGATTAATGATGACCATGGTTTAAATCAGTTACAGAAAATCACTCTTTTCAAAGAATGTTATAACTTTTGTTTTGGTTTCTTAATTTCTTTTAACTCTTTTAATTCAAAAGCTATGTTTTATTTTTTTCCTCAGATTTTATTTTTTTATTTTTTACTTTACAATATTGTATTGGTTTTGCCATACATCAACATGAATCCACCACGGGTGTACATGTGTTTCCAATCCTGAACCCCCTCCCACCTCCCTCCCCATATCGTCCCTCTGGGTCATCCCAGTGCACCAGCCCCAAGCATCCTGTATCCTGCATCGAACCTAGACTGATCATTTGTTTCTTATATATTATACATGTTTCAGTGCCATTCTCCCAAATCATCCCACCCTCTCCCTCTTCCACAGAGTCCAAAAGACTGTTTGATACATCTGTATCTCTTTTGCTGTCTTGCATATAGGGTTATCGTTACCATCTTTCTAAATTCCATATATATGCGTTAGTATACTGTATTGGTGTTTTTCTTTCTGGCTTACTTAAGTCTGTATAATCGGCTCCAGTTTAATCCACCTCATTAGAACTGATTCAAATGTATTCTTTTTAATGGCTGAGTAGTACTCCATTGTATACATGTACCACAGCTTTCTTATCCATTCGTCTGCTGATGGACATCTAGGTTGTTTCCATGTCCTGGCTATTATAAACAGTGCTGCGATGAACATTCTTTCAATTCTGATTTCAATTTCTGATTTCCTCGGTGTGTATGCCCAGCAGTGGGATTGCTGGGTCATAAGGCAGTTCTACTTCCAGTTTTTTAAGGAATCTCCACACTGTTCTCCAGAGTGGCTGTACTAGTTTGCATTTCCACCAACAGTGTAAGAAGGTTCCCTTTTCTCCACACTCACTCCAGCATTTATTGCTTGTAGACTTCTGGATCGCAGCCATTCTGACTGGTGTGAAATGGTACCTCACTGTGGTTTTGATTTGCATTTCTCTGATAAGGAGTGATGTTGAGCATCTTTTCATGTGTTTGTTAGCCATCTGTGTGTCTTCTTTGGAGAAATGTCTATTTAGTTCTTTGGCCCATTTTTTGATTGGGTCGTTTTATATTTTTGGAATTGAGCTGCAGGAGTTGCTTGTATATTTTTGAGATTAGTTGATTGTCAGTTGCTTCAGTTGCTATTATTTTCTCCCATTCCGAAGGCTATCTTTTCAACTTGCTTATAGTTTCCTTTGTTGTGCAGAAGCTTTTAATTTTAATTAGGTCCCATTTGTTTATTTTTGCTTTTATTTCCAGTATTCTGGGAGATGGGTCATAGAGGATCCTGCTGTGATTTATGTCGGAGAGTGTTTTGCCTATGTTCTCCTCTAGGAGTTTTAGTTTCTGGTCTTACATTTAGATCTTTAATCCAGTTTGAGTTTATTTTTATGTATGGTGTTAGAAAGTGTTCTAGTTTCATTCTTTTACAAGTGGTTAACCAGTTTTCCCAGCACCACTTGTTAAAGAGATTGTCTTTAATCCATTGTATATTCTTGCCTCCTTTGTCGAAGATAAGGTGTCCATAGGTGTGTGGATTTATCTCTGGGCTTTCTGTTTTGTTCCACTGATCTATATTTCTGTCTTTGTGCCAGTACCATACTGTCTTGATGACTGTGGCTTTGTAGTAGAGCCTGAAGTCAGGCAGGTTGATTCCTCCAGTTCCATGCTTTCTCAAGATTGCTTTGGCTATTCGAGGTTTTTTGTATTTCCCTACAAATTGTGAAATTATTTGTTCTAGCTCTGTGAAAAATACCATTGGTAGCTTGATAGGGATTGCATTGAATCTATAGATTGCTTTGGGTAGTATACTCATTTTCACTATATTGATTCTTCCGATCCATGAACATGGTATATTTCTCCATCTACTAGTGTCCCCTTTGATTTCTTTCATCAGTGTTTTATAGTTTTCTATATATAGGTCTTTAGTTTCTTTAGGTAGATATATTCCTAAGTATTTTATTTTTTTCATTGCAATGGTGAATGGAATTGTTTCCTTATTTTCTTTTTCTATTTTCTCACTATTAGTGTATAGGAATGCAAGGGATTTCTGTGTGTTGATTTTATATCCTGCAACTTTACTATATTCAGTGATTAGCTCTAGTAATTTTCTGGTAGTGTCTTTAGGGTTTTCTATGTAGAGGATCATGTCATCTGCAAACAGTGAGAGTTTTACATCTTCTTTTCCAATTTGGATTCCTTTTATTTCTTTTTCTGCTCTGATTGCTATGGCCAAAACTTCCAGAACTATGTTGAATAGTAGTGGTGAAAGTGGGCACCCTTGTCTTCTTCCTGACTTTAGGAGAAATGCTTTCAATTTTTCACCATTGAGGAGAATGTTTGCTGTGGGTTTGTCATATATAGCCTTTATTATGTTGAGGTATGTTCCTTCTGTTCCTGCTTTCTGGAGAGTTTTTATCATAAATGGATGTTGAATTTTGTCAAAGGCTTTCTCTGCATCTATGGAGATAATTATATGGCTTTTATTTTTCAATTTGTTAATGTGGTGTATTATATTGATTGATTTGCGGATATTGAAGAATCCTTGCATCCCTGGGATAAAGCCCACTTGGTCATGGTGTATGATCTTTTTAATGTGTTGTTGAATTCTGATTGCTAGAATTTTGTTAAGGATTTTTGCATCTATGTTCATCAGTGATATTGGCCTGTAGTTTTCTTTTTTTGTGGCATCTTTGTCAGGTTTTGGTACTGGGGTGATGGTGGCCTCACAGAATGAGTTTGGAAGTTTACCTTCCTCTGCAATTTCGAATAGGATAGATGTTAACTCTTCTCTAAGTTTTTGGTAGAATTCAGCTGTGAAGCCGTCTGGATCTGGGCTTTTGTTTGCCGGAAGATTTCTGATTACAGTTTCAATTTCCGTGCTTGTGATGGGTCTGTTAAGATTTTCTATTCCTGGTTCAGTTTTGGAAAGTTGTACTTTTCAAAAATTTGTCCATTTCTTCCATATTGTCCATTTTATTGGCATATAATTGCTGATAGTAGTCTCTTATGATCCTTTGTATTTCTGTGTTGTCTGTTGTGATCTCTCCATTTTCATTTCTAATTTTATTGATTTGATTTTTCTCCCTTTGTTTCTTGATGAGTCTGGCTAATGGTTTGTCGATTTTATTTATCCTTTCAAAGAACCAGCTTTTGGCTTTGCTGATTTTTGCTATGGTCTCTTTTCTTTTGCATTTATTTCTGCCCTAATTTTTAAGATTTCTTTCCTTCTACTAACCCTAGGGTGCTCCATTTCTTCCTTTTCTCGTTGCTTTAGGTGTAGAGTTAGGTTATTTATTTGACTTTTTCCTTGTTTCTTGAGGTATGCCTATACTGCTATGAACTTTCTTAGCACTGCTTTTACAGTGTCCCACAGGTTTTGGGTTGTTGTGTTTTCATTTTCATTCATTTCTATGCATATTTTTATTTCTTCTGTGATTTGTTGGTTATTCAGAAGCGTGTTGTTCAGCCTCCATATGTTGGAATTTTTAATAGTTTTTCTCCTGTAATTGAGATGTAATCTTAATGCATTATGGTCAGAAAAGATGCTTGGAATGATTTCAATTTTTTTGAATTTACCAAGGCTAGATTTATGGCCCAGGATGTGATCTATCCTGGAGAAGGTTCTGTGTGCACTTGAGAAAAAGGTGAAATTCATTGTTTTGAGGTGAAATGTCCTATAGATATCAATTAGGTCTAACTGGTCAATTGTATCGTTTAACGTTTGCGTTTCTTTGTTAATTTTCTGTTTAGTTGATCTGTCCATAGGTGTGAGTGGGGTATTAAAGTCTCCCACTGTTATTGTGAGATTGTTAATTTCCCCTTTCATACTTGTTAGCATTTGTCTTACATATTGCAGTGCTCCTATGTTGGGTGTATATATATTTATAATTGTTATATCTTCTTCTCGGATTGATCCTTTGATCATTATGTAGTGTCCTTCTTTGTCTCTTTTCACAGCCTTTGTTTTAAAGTCTATTTTATCTGACAAGAGTATTGCTACTCCTGCTTTCCTTTGGTCTCTATTTGCATGGAATATCTTTTTCCAGCCCTTCACTTTCAGTCTGTATGTGTCCCTTGTTTTGAGGTGGGTCTCTTGTAGACAACACATATAGGGGTCTTGTTTTTGTATCCATTCAGCCGGTCTTTGTCTTTTGGGGGCATTCAGCCCATTTATGTTTAAGGTAATTATTGATAAGTATGATCCCATTGCCATTTACTTTGTTTTTGGTTCGGGTTTATACACCCTTTTTGTGTTTCCTGTCTAGAGAATATTCTTTAGCATTTGTTGGAGAGCTGGTTTGGTGGTGCTGAATTCTCTCAGCTTTTGCTTGTCTGTAAAGCTTTTGATTTCTCCTTCATATTTGAATGAGATCTTTGCTAGTTACGGTAATCTGGGCTGTAAGTTCTTTTCTTTCATTACTTTAAGTATGTCTTGCCATTCCCTCCTGGCCTAAAGAGTTTCTATTGAAAGATCAGCTGTTATCCTTATGGGAATCCCCTTGTGTGTTATTTGTTGTTTTTCCCTTGCTGCTTTTAATATTTGTTCTTTGTGTTTGATCTTTGTTAATTTGATTAATATGTGTCTTGAGGTGTTTCACCTTGGGTTTATCCTGTTTGGGACTCTCTGGGTTTCTTGGACTTAGGTGATTATTTCCTTCCCCATTTTAGGGAAGTTTTCAACTGTTATCTCCTCAAGTATTTTCTCATGGTCTTTTTGTCTTCTTCTTCTGGGACTCCTATGATTTGAATGTTGGAGCGTTTAATATTGCCCTGGAGGTCTCTGAGATTTTAACGTTTTGTTGCCAACTAAGTTATCATGTGAGTGCAGAGGGAAACTCGATTTGGCTTTGTGGGTTTATTTTAGGTTAAATGAGCTTCCCTGCTGGCTCAGGAAGTAGAGAATCTGTCTGCCATGCAGGAGACCCAGGTTCGATCCCTGGGTCTAGAAGATCCCCTGGAGAAGGAAATGGCAACCCACTCCAGTATTCTTGCCTGGAGAAACCTATGGACAGAGGAGCTTGGCAGGCTACAGCCCATGAGGTCGCAGAGAGTTGAACACGACTGAGTGACTAACATTTTAGGATAAATAGATTGCATTCTTAATCTTGAGATTAACGCTGAAGTGTTTCTCATCCCTTATGAAAGGAATCAAAGACATGGGCTTTGGAGATCAAGTCATGTGTTAATAGAACCCAACTATCCCATCAAGTAATACTCTGCAGGAGACAGGGCAGGTCATTTCTTCTCTGGGACGCTTTTCGGTAAATAATGAGAGTCAGTGTAGCACAGCAGACAGCGCAGACTCCAGCTGAGCCCTTCTGGTGGAACATCTCAGACCCCAAGGTCTTTGTGCCTCAGGTTCTGTATCTCACAAGTGGAGCACAGCACCCCACTGCGGCTGTTACTGTGGCTCAGTGTTTCTGCTTACTGTCATCAGGAAATTTTCCTTCTAGGTCACATAGCAACTGTTGACATTTTATGGTGTGTTTGTAGTTTGCACAATGATATGTTTCTTTTTGTAAAGGAGAAATTGTTGTAAATGAAGTCAATTTTGTGAGAAAATGCATCGCATCGGACACAAGCCAGTACGATTTGTGGGGAAAACTGATATGCAGTAACTTCAAAATTTCCTTCATTACGGATGATCCAATGCCATTACAGGTGCGTTTGATTTGTATGCTGTTTAATTGTATCAAGGCTTTATACTCTTATACCTGGAGAAGGAAATGGCAACCCATTCCAATATTCTTGCCTGGAAAATCCTGTGGACGGAGGAACCTGGTAGGCTACAGTCCATGGAGTCACAAAGAATCAGACATGACTGAGTGACTTCACTTTTATACTCTTAAACAATACATATTCTTACACAAAGCACAGATACGGAAAAATTACAATAAAATTATTAATAAGTGAGTAATGTAAGGTTGGATCTCCTTGCAGTCCAAGGGACTTTCAAGAGTCTTCTCCAACACCACATTTCAAAAGGATCAATTCTTCGTCGCTCAGCTTTCTTTAGAGTCCAACTCTCACATCCATAAAAGAAAGCTGAGCACCGAAGAATGATGCTTTTGAATTGTGGTGTTGGAGACTCCGACTCTTGAGAGTCCTTGGACTACAAGGAGATCCAACCAGTCCATTCAAAGAAAATCAGTCTTGAATATTCATTGGAAGGACTGATGCTGAAGCTGAAACTCCAGTACTTTGTCCACCTGATGTGAAGAACCACCTCATTGGAAAAGACCCTGATTCTGGGAAAGATTGAAGGCAGGAGGAGAAGGGGATGACAGAGGATAAGATGGTTGGATGGTGTCACCAACTCACTCAATGGACATGAGTTTGAGCAAGCTCCAGGGGTAGGTGATGGACAGGGAAGCCTTGTGTGCTGCAGTCCATGGAGTTGCAGAGTCAGACACAACTGAGTGAATGAACTGAACTGAACTGAATGTAAGGTTAGGAATGTATTTCATTAAAACTCAAAGTTTAAGGAGAATGTTGAGGCGGGTGCAGTTAATAAGATGGTTTTAAGTCACATTGCTGTATTTATCCTCTGTGATCTTTGCTTATGTAACCTTTTTATAAGGGAGCTATTATTCCCTTCTAAATCTTTTAACCTGCATATAAAAACAAAGATATCCTTTTTGACTGGTCATAAAGAGAAAACAGTATACAGCAAACAATCTCATAAATGCTGCATGTTTTATGTATTTCATAGTATCTTTAACTGGCATTTTTCAAAACAAGTCAAATTCTTATTTCAAATTCTAGTAAGAATGAAGAAAAATATTGATAAAGTTTTTCCTTAATAACCTCTTGCTATTTTATTTTCTAACTGGATAAGAGTAGTTCCATATAATTTGAGTTCTCAAAAGTTCAGTCATTTGACTAACTTAATAATTCTGGACTTTTCCTCAATTCTCATTTTCTATTTTGATTTGTAAAGTGTTATATACTAGACCTTTATTTGTGATGGTTATATTTGGATGTAATTCTAAACTTTTGACTGAAGTGTGTAACTATGGATAAGTATATTTCACTCTATTGCAGTGTGTAGGTATATTTAAATTTAAGGCATTTAGAGATACCTACTATGTAGAGACACTAGCTTATTAGACTGTAAACTTGGGTTTTTCCTTTTGTTTTTAGCTTTATTTCTGTCTTTGGTCCCAGATTTCACTGTAAATGAGACCAATATACCTAGAAGAGCTTAAATCTAGTACCACTCATAGAAAAAAAATTAGCCAGTGCCCCACCAACAGAAGGTGAATAGCATCAGCTATGTCCTTAGTTTGAAAGTGTGTTTTAAAAGTGAGTTTAACAAACAAGCAGTAGTTTGACTAAAAATGTTTATTTCTGGTAGACTTTCTGCTCTAAAATCTCCATTGTGAAAACCAGGCCATGACTTTACCTATTAAAATCTGATGACTTTGAAGGCCCATTTCTTTACTATTTTAGTGACAGTTTTACCTGAACTAGACATGCACGTGTTTGCTGTGAAGTGATTGACAGGATACTGTGACATATCCTGTAAGTTATAGTGACACTGTAGTGTATAATCTGCCCCAATTTTATTGTTTAAAGTGTGGGAGAAAGGTGGAGAGAATGTGATCGAAGCAGGCATGTCATGTCTCTCTTTCTCCCCTGATTCCTACTGGAATGACACTGTCATAGCTGCTGCTGCTAAGTTGTTTCAGTCATGTCAGACTCTGCGACCCCATAGACGGCAGCCCACCAGGCTCCCCTGACCCTGGGATTCTCCAGGCAAGAACACTGGAGTGGGTTGCCGTTTCCTTCTCCAAATGCATGAAAGTGAAAAATGAAAGTGAAGTCGCTCAGTTGTGTCCGACTCTTCGCAGCCCCATGGATTGTAGCCTACCAGGCTCCTCCATCCATGGGATTTTCCAGGCAAGAGTACTGGAGTGGGGGTGCCATTGCCTTCTCCAACTGTCATAGCTACACACAGGCAAGAACTTTCTGTTTTTTTCAGAGAGCGTCCTTGCAGCTTCTCATCACACCTAACAGTAAGGCTTGTTATTACCATTGGGAAGTGATTGCTAACAGAATTAACATGAATGTACTTTTTTATTTCAGAAATTCCATTACAGAAACCTTCTACTTGGCGAACATGATGTGCCTTTAACGTGTATTGAGCAAATAGTCACACGTATGTATTCTTCTTCACTCACTTGCTAAATTCTCACTTGAAGAATTATATCCCTCAAGTACTTTGGTTGGAATTTTATTTTTGTAGGTTTTTTCCTTTTTAATTTTTATATTTTGGGTCCCAGGAAAATTAATTAAAAAGTAATCAGTAAATTATTTTAAAATAGAGATATAAAATATATGGCTTTTCATATTTTCTGGTATTTTTCCTCTTTTTAATTAAAACTTTAATCAGTAAGTATAGATGGTAGTGATTTTGTTTAAAGAGATATCTTTGTTATCATCAGAAGCAGAGTTAAAAATGACTCCCCAAAGTTCTCAGAATCATATTTGAACAGGAAAGATTCCAGAGAAGCAGTACCTAAGTGGTGGGCGATCTTCCAGTTGTTCTCAGCAAGAGTTTGTTAAAGTATACTAAAGAGTAAGTATCAAGAAAGAAATGTTTTTCCTTTTCAGTAAATGACCACAAGAGGAAGCAGAAAGTCCTGGGTCCAAACCAGAAGCTGAAATTTAATCCAACAGAGTTAATTATTTACTGTAAAGATTTCAGAATTGTCAGATTTCGCTTTGATGAATCCGGTCCTGAAAGTGCCAAAAGGTAATCCTGTTAAGTTCTGTCACAAGTTTTGCACTGTGTTCACCAGTTACAGTTCCTTATGGAAATTCTCATTTCTCAGCTGCTCAGTTTTGTTTTTTGTTTTTTTTTTTAGAGGGAGTTACTAGATGTCTCCCTATGTAAAGTGAAAGTCAGGAATGTTTCTAGAACTGTTTCCTTGGACTAGTTTATGGCTACTTTAAGCTATTCTACATAATTTTTTTAATCAACTACTATCATGTACCTTTTACATTAAGATCATTACCAGCTGGTTTTTTTCTCGTTAAAAGATTGAAAAGATGATGCTATATTGTAATTGAGGTTTGGTAAGACTTTTAATTCAGAACCTCAGAGCTTTATTATCAAAGTAAAAGCTTGATTGAGGTTACATAAGGTTAGGTAAATATGTCCTTGTAAGAGGGATCTAATAAATGTTAGTACAATAAAGAAATTTTAATGAATTAATTTAAACGATATTCCACAGGGACAACTAAAAGCTAAGGGCTTTTTAATTGCCTTGTTTTTCCCCTGCCTTCCAGGAAATGTTTACTGCAAACTCATGGAGTGAGATTCAAAGGCAGAAATTCCTTCTTTGAGTCCATATTTTGGCTTTAGTAGAGGGGTGAAGCTGGTCCTAAGCAACCTCCCACCCCAGCTAGTCTGTGGTACAGCAAGTGCAGAGTCTACTAACAGAATCTCCAGGGAATCCTTGCTCTCTTGTATTGAGACTAGAGGAGCGATGAGGGGAGTTTTGGGCCACAAGAAATGGGTGCATTTCTTCTCCATGGTCAGTAGACTTAGTGCAGTTAATTTTCTGTTGATATCAGTGAGGCTATCGGAAAAATCTTATGGCAGCTGTCTTCATGTACTTTGGTGGGGAGGTGATCAGTTTATTTTTAGAACCAGAGTCAACAGTTTCTTTACAGAAGAGCAAACATGAAATGAGTATCTGAAGATGCCTGGCCATTGCAGCTCGATTAGGTAGCAGAAGTGGTGATGGGTCTGTGGCTGACCAGTTTTCAGAGAGAGTGTGTTAAGACCATCTTTCTGCATGCTGCAGGATGGGAAATTCAGCCAGAGAACTTTTATGGCTGCTGTTAGCCATTCAGTTCTGCAGTTTGTGATTTTGACATTTTATTAGTTTGAGGTACCTGATCTTATGTAGAAAGACTTCAGAATTAATTAGGTGGTAGATTGCATATAAAATAATTGAATCAAGTTAATTTTAAAAATTCCTCTATAGGTGTTGTTTAATCAAAGCACCAGGAATCTGCTTATGGAACCATTACCTTCAGTATGTATAGCATGTCAAGAGTAGGGACACCATTGGAACTGAGGGAATGGAGTTACAACAGGATTTTTTTTTAAGTAAGAAATTGATACAGTGACCCAACAGTCTTCCAGGAAGTTTACATTTCTCCCATCCTCTTTTCTGTGTTTCAGATGACACTGTGTCAGTCATTGAAAATTATAATTATCTGACTCTTTGCACCATCTAGGATACTTGTTGCTAAGTATAATTGAGGCAATAAAGCGTGAACAAATGAAAATTAAATTTAACAGTACAAAGTAGAAGCATGAAAGATATTTCTACATAAATGGTTAGTTTCCAAATGAGTGAAACAGAAATTCAGAATATCCCTTACCTGTTGTTGCTGCTTGCAAGTGCTTCAGGGGCCTCACTGAACCATCTACACAAAACTGACCAGGCGGCTCCAGTTTTTTATGCCCTTTCTGCAGACCAGATTGCTGGCAAAAATCCTTTCCACACCGTCTTAAAATACAAAAAGCAGTTACCTCACACCCAAAAGAAATATTGTTTTTGTCTTTGTATAATCATAAAAGGGGAAATACAGGAAAGAAACATAGGCATTAAGAATATAAAAGGAGGGACTTCCCTAGCAGTCCAGCGGTTAAGACTCCGTGCTTCCACTGCAGGGGACTCAGGTTCATCCCTGGTCAGGGACTCACATGCTATGTGGTACGGCCAGAAAAAAAAGAATACAAGTGGAGAATTTTTCCCCTGATTTACATATCTCCAAACACAGGTTAAATCATGTATGGCTGCCAAAGCTTAGTGGCTTCATGAATTTAAAACAAAAGTTCTAGTATACTCTTTTATTTCATGTGAAAATTTTCATTTGAAACTAGGTCACAGTTGGGAAGTTGCAGCTTGAGTCTACCTCCTGGAAACTTTGAATACTGTTTTCTCTGGAAGTACTCTGATTTTTGTAAATTGTTTTAAAATGACCAGATGCGTGTTCACAGTTCTCTGATATGTGAACCATTGATAATTTTTGGAAATACAGCAGTTATATTCCTATTTGAATTACAAAACCTTGAAATGTTAAATTGGTTCACATATTGTTAAATATTGCTCCAAAGCCTTCTGGTAGTCTTTTTTGTTATTGCCTAAATAGCAATCAATAATATTACAAAAAATTACAATTTCCTACAATAGCCAGGGCAAATGAACGATTTCAGAAGCAGTTTTCAAAGGTTTAGAGTTTTTCTGAAAATTTTTTAATGCTTAGGGAATACATTACAAGATTGGAATAATTGTACATGAAAATGAGACCTACTTTTTAAGTCTCTTATTACACTCTTAGTGATAGAACCTAGGAACGTGGACATAGTCTTTTTAGGTAGTGTGTGTGGAAAGGCTGAAGGAAGAGGACTCCTGGCTTTCCTGCTCTTCTGAGTGTCCTGCAGTGACAGTGGGAGTGTGACACAGTTGTGTGTGCCTTTGTCTGGGTTCCCAAAGGTAGCCCGGACTGAGGTTACCTGAGTGGAGTCATGTGCACTTGTGGGTACACTGCTGACCAACAGCTTAGAGCCGGCTGTGCTCCTTCCCCCAGAATCAACTGTAGGGCAGGAGATTAAACTGAGTCAGTGTCACAATGTTATTTTTGTAGTCTTCTTTAAATGTGAATGCTTTTAAAGGCTTGTTTCCTAACCTTTATAAATGTGATGTGCTATTTTTAAGGGCTTTTTAGAAATGGGCTGTGCTGGGTTTTGCCTAGCAGATAGGCTTGGTGGCCATAAAAACATATTCCATCATCAGTGATCTGTGGATTTCTTTTGTGTAAACACGGCCCCTGACTGCTTTCTAAAGGTCTCGGACAAAGTGATGGGCTTGGATTACTTCCTGACTACATTAGGAACTCATTCTGTAAACTACTATTTTCAGTGCAGCTGTTCTGAAGTGCAGAGCGCCCTCAGAAAGTACTAAGGAGATGGCAGAAGTGCAGAGTTTCCTGGGCTTCCTCAGATGTGCGCGGAGGCCTTACCTGGTCTTCTCTTCTAAAGAACTAACGTGCTCTCTCCTTCCCTCACTCTATCATCTCACATCCTCTTCCCTGCTCGTTTTACTTTCCCTTTTAGCACTCACACTTGTCTCTTTTACTATAGACTTTCCTGTTGATCTGGTTCAGTGTCTTTCTTCCCCACTAGAATGTAAGCTCAGGGTGAGCACAGGGTTTGTGTTTGTTTTGTTCATTCTGAGTGCCCGGGGAGCCTGGAAGGCTGCAGTCCATGAGGTTGCTGAGAGTCGGACACAACTGAGCGACTTCACTTTCACTTTTCACTTCCATGCATTAGAGAAGGAAATGGCAACCCACTCCAGTGTTCTTGCCTGGAGAATCCCAGGGATGGGGGAGCTGCCGTCTATGGGGTCGCACAGAGTCGGACACAACTGAAGTGACTTAGCAGCAGTAGCAGCAGTGCCCAGGGCTTAGGACAGGTGGCTTCTCCGAAAGTACCTGTTGAAGGGAGGAGACCTGGTATCTGCGCTGGAGGAATTGAACTTCATAGTAGAAGTAAGACAGAGAACCCAGTATCCTCCTCCTTATTCATGCTTATGACTAGTATGTGAAGCCCTGGAAAGGACCGCTCCTTTAACTACAGAGCAAGCTCAGTTAACTACAGGCACTGACCAGAGATGACAGCTTCAGAGAAGGAGTGGTTGGTTGATCAGTGGGGAAGGGCTTCTTGAACAGAGTGTGGAAAAGGAGGGGACTGGGACTGAGTCAGACGGACCATATTCAGACAGGTGCTTCCAGACCAGAGACTGCTGAGGGATGGAGTGGGGGGTAGGGGTAGGTACAGGAGGGCCAGTAGAGCCTGCCTGATGGAAGAGATTTAATTCAGCATGCAGGTATCTGGTAATTGCAGCAGATAATCCAGAGAACAGAGTTGTTGCTCAAAAGTTCATCTTTAGAAGAGAATCCTTAAGTGTTATTAACTTTTTTTAGAATATAGGAAGCCCACAGAGATGCCGTAAGGCAGGTATGGCTTAAGACTGTGGCTCTGGTAGTGCTGAAAAATGGGACAAAAATGAAAAAGAATCTTGAGAAAAGTGCAACAAAGCTTATAAACTAAACGTGGTCCCCAGAGGAGTAGGAAGTGAGAAGGACTCTTTCAAGGTGTAGATTGTGTAGTTTGCTCCTAGAAGAAGTGCTCTAAGGACTGGTGAGCAGACAGGGGATGGAAATGCAGGTCATTGTCTCCTAAACTTACCAAGTGGGATGGACTCTCAGAGAAGGCTCTCCCACAGGTGTTAAGAATAGCAAGGTATTTCGTAAGTTTCAAGGAGCCATTATTATTGTCATTGTGTTTTGTCAAATCTGAAACTAAAGATAACCATTCTCCTAGTTTTATGTTTTAATTTAGTAAGACAGGAAGCATTTATTCTGTAGAAGGCTTCTAAAATATATTTCTAACAACTGACACATACTTACCAGTGAATAGAATCTGCATCAGCCTACGGCAGACATGGCTAATTTGACAAGGACTAACAATTAACTAAACTTCTTGCTTGCTCACTGTCAAAAGTATATCATTCTGGCTTAATGCTTTTTCTTCTAAAGAATAACTTTTTAAGTAAGATGGTCTGTTGTTCTCTCCTTGTGTCTGTCTTCATTTTCCTCTGTCTGCTCATGTGAGATTGTTTTCTCCCATCTCCCCTCACTAGTCTGGGGCTCTGTAAGCTGGAATACCATCTTGCAGTCCAGCAGCAGTTGAGGTTGATCAAAGCCATATCCCCCATGTGCAGCTGCTCCTGAGGCTGGCGTGTGCTTGAGTTACCCATCCTTAGTGCAGCCTCAATTTCATCTTCATAGTTCACATGCTCAGACTGAGGCTCCAGGCAATGAGTTCACTTCACATAGGTTCCTGGCAGGTGCTTGGTGGGGCTGGGTTCAAGCCCTGATCATTGGATTACAAAGACCATGCTTTTCTCAGCACAGGCAGAGTCTCAACCATTTTACTTAACAGTTTTTGTGTGTTTTTTTTTTTAAGGTATCTCTTTTAACTACCCATGAACTTTTGGGTTTTCTTACTAATTTTTTTTGGTAAGAAAAAAATTGTAGCTTTTCTGTTTTTAGATTTTTCTGAAATCTAAAATGAGTTATGAACATTAAAAGAGCATCCCTTATACTGAGCCTTCCGAATTGCTGGTATTAAATAATTATCATCCTTAAAAAAATGAAAATTTCTTTTATTTTTTTAGGAGTGGATATGTCACTGCCTTTTTGAGAATGCTTCATTTACTTTCCAAGTCTTGTTTATCTGAGTAAAATTATTTCCCTGTTAAAATTCAGCTCAGCAAACACGTACTGAACACTTAGCGTGTAGTCACTAAAGACTGAACAGTGTCTGGGAACACAGCAGTGAATGAGGTTCCTGGCCTGAGAGAGCCCATTCCAGCTCTAGGTCAGCAGGAAAACATGGAAACAAGTGTCCATAGACCTTACCCCAGATGATGCTCCCCACACCCAAGGCCTCGTTGTACGTTTCATTTAACCACGTGTGTTGAAATCAATTCTAAATGTAGAATTTTTCCTAGGTATGCCTTGCAATAGCTCATTATTCCCAGCCAACAGACCTCCAGCTACTCTTTGCATTTGAATATGTTGGGAAAAAATACCACAATTCAGGTAAATATGAAAATATTAACTACTGTGACTAACTTTACATTGTCTTAAATTTTATTCTTATGTTTTATGAGAAGCCTCCAAGTACCTGAGCCTTAATGATTGTTGAATTATTACCTTCATAACTATTAGAGAATTAAGCACTCTGTGCTAAAAGAGATAATGTTTGTCAGATTATTTCCTTTAAAAGTGAAGAACCTATAAGCAACTGTAACGAAAGGCTTATGGGAAGCGTGTCAAGTGTTCTACCTGCAGTCAGTGGCTTGTATGTTATGATGAAGGAAGATAACTCTCCCTCTCCACCATTAATTGGTAGCTTGAGTTAAACTAATCTTACCTTTTAAGAAAACTGGAGGAAATTAAACGACATCTGAAATTCATAATCTTTTTCGGAAAGGTGTGATTTCATGCAAAAGCTGAAGTGGCTGAACTCTTTAATAGACTTCATTAAGTCAAAATATTGACTTTATAATTATGAATAAGATTCATGAAAGGAAGATGAGCATTCATCTGAAAGACAAAAAACAACATATTTTAAACCATTTTTACAAAAGTGAATAGTTCTGTTCACATAGATGTCAGTGATGACACCACCAAAGAAAATTGCAAGTGATCATATAATTCTGAGTTCTTTTATATACAAATGTAATTTTGATCAGCCGGTTTCCTTTTTTAACCTCATGAAAGGCTAGAGGAAAGTCAGTGAGGTCATGTGTCACTTCACCCCCTCATAGGTTAGTGACCACCTGTCTGTTGCTGAATCTCGTGCTTGCCCTGTCTTTAAGGGAGCAGGATGACTCAGCTGCATGTTTGTAGTGAAAGGTCCCTTCACCTAGCCAGCATGGTCCTAATGGGGAGCTTGTAAGTTACTAATTTTACTGGCCTTTTATATTTTGTTAGAACATGTATAGTGATCTAAGTAATGTGTGTAATAAAAGTGTATTCCAGTATCATTATGCTGTAAGTGCATTAAGATGCCGGAGCAGCACATAGCACCCACAGATGCATGTGGTGTCAGTGTACTTCAGTGCTTCAGACGATGCTCCTAAACACTGCAGAGATGACAGGTGGAAGGCATAGTTTTTGTCTTATGGTACGATACTTGAAGAAATCGGATAACAAAATGTTTGTAACTTAATTTTTCGTATCAGAATATAACTGTTTGTTACTTAGGCTTGAACAATACAAATAATTTTTTCATTTCTTAACATAAAGAAAATCCACTTATTGTCTGAGGATGAGGTGCTGTAGGTCTGCACTAGGAGGTGGACAGATGGCCCTCTGGCACAACATCAGGCTGCAGATGCAATCCTCAGTCACACTCTCACCTCTCCTAGGAGGGCCTTTGATTCCCACTGTTCATGATACAGACCAGCTGCCTTTTTTCTGGTAAGAACGAGTCCAGTGTAGAGACCTGCAAGTTCTGCACAGTGTGGTGCCTGGAACTCAGCCAGGACAGTGAACTGTCTGATGCATTTGGTGACCCGAGGCCTGATTCCTTGACTGCTCACGGTAGTCTCCATCCACTGTGGACATCTCTGAGATGTTAATATTTTAAATAGTTTATTCAGTCCATAGCCCTTCTACCACTGGGTTTCCTTATTCCCGTCCATCACTTCTGTATCTTCTCACTTGTAGCTTGTCGAGAAAGTAAAGATTGACGATTAACATGTAAAATATCTAGGAGCACTTTATATTGCATCCTTCAGACTCCTCCTCCTCGGCAGGCACTTCGTACACGTAGTGCTCAGCCAGAGTTCTGGGAAGGTTCCTCGTAGGGTAACATCCTTTCATACCCTCCCTGAAGGTACACTGCATTTGTAAGATCAAAGGAGGCCTGAAATTTCCACACACTGCAGTCAGAATCCGTTAACGTGATTCTGAAACTGATTGGAAGACCCAGTAACCCACCCTTGACCTTCAGGATGACACCTTGATTTGGCGGCTGGATTAAAGAAGCTCTTAATACAGGCAGGCAGGCGACAAAACTGTTCTCATAGCCGGGACGAGCAGCAGGAGGATGTGGCCAGCAGTTATCTAAAAGCCTTTTAGCTGGTTTTAGTTGTTCTGAGGTTTTCTCTTGTGTTCAGCATCACTTGAATACTTCTGGGAGGATCCTGATATTTGGGAAGATACCCGGCACCCGCTGGGTGGGACAACCCCCATGCTGACACCTCAGCAGGCATAGGCACAAACAGAAACAATAGTTCTGTTTTTCCTCTTTAACCTGAAAGCAACCATGAGGATGCTGTTTTCACCAGTCAGTGTATTATTGGACAAATAACGTCCAAAAGATACAGGTCCATCTTTGTTATGAAATTGACAAGAGGTCAGATTGTGCTTCTGGACTAAAGAGTGAAAACCTCGGGTTCCTGACAGGCCCAGGGTCAGCAGCTCCACCCTGTGATTGACTCCCTGCGTACAGATGGGATAACAAGATCTCAGAGTGCAGTGTAAACTCTGCAAGAAAGTCAAGTCAGTGACATCGTTTTGTTTTGCAATCTTATCCTCCTTTTGTAAGCATTGGATGTTCCTTTAGGTGCTTATTGGAAAACCACTTGCAGAGAATGAACTCCATTCAAAACTGTACAAAGTTTTAGTTTGTTGTCAGTTCTTCTAACATTCTCATGTAGCTGTGAATGGTTGTGACTGGCGCTCTGTCTCTGCAGTAGGAATGCCTATAAACCAGAATCCCTGTTGGGAGAGCTTTTAAAAGACAGTAACACTGGTGCCATCCAGCCCATGAGGTCTGAATGTTGCATCTGAACCACTTTGTTGACTCAGCTCTCTGGAACTTCTTCATGATCACAGTTCTGTTCTTCCCTTCCTCGCCCTCTGTGTGACTCTGATTTCTGCAGTGTCATTGAAGTGATGGGCTTTGTTTTCTTGTGTTGACTGCTTTATGGTCTTTACTGCTGCTTGAGGCCATTCTGACTGTGGAGGGGCTGGTTACATGGAAACTCTGTAGGGCTGGAGTCTGGGATAAGACCTGTGAACTGTGTCACAGGAGCTAGTGAAGGTCAGGATTGCTCCCTGTCCTGTCCGTGTCAGCTGGCTGAGGACAGCTATCCTGAGACCTAAGTCAGCAACGTCAGGGTGGCCGGCTCCTCCAGAGGACCAGCCCAGCCAGCCTTCCCTGGGCACCCGTACACAGGCATGGGCTTCGGGCCTTGGGACTTCCTGGAAAGCATAAAAATTGCCAGACTCGCTAGTGACAGACTGAGTACCTGCTGCACATCCCATAATAAGCTCTCGCTGGAGAAGATGTCGAGTGTTCAAGATCCCTGATCCTGGTGGCTGAGACGTGGACAGGTTCTGAACAGGCAGAACCTGTGGAATAGCACACAGTGCAAGACTCTGTAGGTGCCTTCGCTTCATGTTCAGAAAAAGCCATCTCTTCATCCTCTGATCTTGAGATTTTATATATATTTTTGCCAGAGGAGCAGTCTCATAAACAGTGAGTGTATTCTCAGCCCAGCTTCCTAGTCTTCAATCTCAGGACACTGAGAAGCATGCAGTCCTGGCTACCCACTAGGGCAGAGCTGCCAGAGTATATACAAGCTCCTGACGAAAGTCCGTGGTGTTCTTTCAGCTTCTCTCTGGTGGTGGTCTCAGTGCGTGGCTGGCACCTCTGCGCGGTGGTGGTAAAGGCAGCGTTTCTTTTCTTGGTTTGAATGTGGATGATGTTTGGTGTTTGTTTCTGACAAATAGCCTTTATAGAGTTAAGGAAATCCTCTTTTATTCCTAATTTGCTAAAATTTACTATTTTTTACATCACGAGCACGTGTCGAACTCTGTCAAATGTTTTTCTGTTCTTGGAAGGGTTTTTCCCCCTTTAATTTGGTCATATGATGAAATTCTTAGGTTTTCTAATATTGGCTAGCTTGCTGTGGGTTTTGGTGTTTTGGAACACTGGGTAAAGCGAGAATTGCCTGGGAGTTCCATATGGGTTCTGAGTTCAAGAGCAATCAGGGGTCCCAGGTTTCCCAGAATGTTCCTGTGGCTGTCACTCAGAGCAGGTGCTGAGACGTAGCAGCATGCCAGAATGTGGGCTTAGAAGGAGCATTTTAACTTTGAATAAGCTCTGTTAGAATCATGATCATCATAATTCTGATGCCACTTAAAGGATAAAATCCGAAATTCCTAGCCTGGTGCCTGAGACCCTTCCCGATCTAGAGTCATGAGTGCTGTCCAGCGGTGGCATGTCCTGTGCCCTGCATTGTCTAGTAGAGAAGTCGCTGGCCATATGTGGCTGTTGAGCACTGGAATGTGCCTGATGCAGCTGAGGAACTGAATTTAAAATCTCGGTTAAACTTAAATTTCAGTTGAAATGTAAAGAACCCATGTGGCTGGTGCTTGCTCTTTGGTACAGCACACCTATGCGTCTGGGCGTTCCCCAGCCTCCCTGCCGCCACCTCTGGCACAGTTACTGCACTTAAGGTAGTTCACTACTCAATGGTGTACAAATCGGCCACATTTCTTAAGTCCAGCTCTGCCCAGCACGCCCTCTCTCCTTCTCATCAGCCACTGGGCAGCGCTTGCTTTGGCTGGTTCCTTAGGACTCTGCTCAGAGCATCTCAGGTCAGAAGCCTTCCTGCCCCACCCAGCCTGTGGCCCCAGCAACAGCACAGGGCTTCCTGCTCCTCATCACTCATGTCCACCCAGTGCACTGACAAGCACCTTGAAGTAGGGGTGAAATCTTTATCGTTTGTCCATTTTCAGGCCTTAGCCTGTGGTCACGTCTCAGTAAATACCTGTTTTACAGCAGGTTTAGTAAGTAGTCCATGGGAACGGGCGTGTCATGTTCACTGGATGGAGAAGGGTCTTCACAACTACAGGGGGATGGGAGTTGGAGAACACTGGGCAACAAGGGTTAGGGCAGGTTTGCGAGGGTACTTCAAGAAAATGCAGTTGGAGACGTTGGGGCAAGGGCAGCATCCTGAAAGCCTGTTTCTCCAGGTAGTGTGTCTTGTGGCAGCAATTGGCTGGGCTGAGTGCAGCTCAAGTAGGGAGAGCCCAGGCTGAGAGGGTTGCCCTCTGTCACCCTGAGTGGACCCTTCTTTCCCTCCAGTCCCTCTGAGGCCCTCCTGAGGCCATGCACATGCTCCCAGCAGGTTGCAGCACTTCTCAAGTGGAAAGATTCCTTGCTTGGGAAGGTCAAGTTCTGGCATCTGTAACCCTCCAATGCACCAGCCCTCTAGTGGAGTGTGAGGAGTCCACGTGAGCTTATCAGCAGAGGAAAGCTGAGTAGAGACCAAGAGTGTCACAGTGAGTCACAGCAGGAAAGGGCTGAGAAGTCAGTAGTGGAGAGATGAAAGGTCCGGATGGCTCAAGAGTGCAGGCACTGGTAGTTGCATTCTCTCTCTAAGCAAACCCAGCAGTGACCTGGGTTCATGCTTCAGCTTGGGGCAAGGGGTTAAGAGTGACCACAAACAGTTGAAAGTTGAGGAGATGACTGGAGAGGAAATGTGGGAGCAGCATCGTTTATGCCCTGAGAAGATAGTCAGTGAATGTAACGGGCAGTGTGTGATGTAGAGTGAGAGTGGTCCAGGTGGCCATGTGAGAGCCTTCTCTAGTGCCGGAAGGCGCTGCAGGCAGAGCTAGTGGATGGACAGGGCATGGAGGTGCTGCAAGAGTGGACGCGGGGCATGTCCTGAGAGAGGAGGGGGCTGCTTCTTGGCCAGGACAGGTGAGGTGGTCTTGGAAGGACCGGAGACAAACAGGGATGCTACATTGCAGTGTGTTGGCAACAGGAGGCAGGAGAGGGGATTCAGAGCTGGCTTAATAGTGTTGCTTTTTCTTGTAGCCAGCAAAGCTAATGGAGCACCCTTGGGAGCTGGGAGCAGCGGCAGCCAGAAGACGCCACTGTTCGAGACGTACTCAGACTGGGACAGGGAGGTGAAGAGGACGGGTGCCTCGGGCTGGAGGGTCTGCTCCATCAACGAGGGCTACATGATCTCCACGTGGTGAGTTTGCTCTGGCAGGGTGCTCACTGCCGGGCGCTTTAGGGGTAGTCGTCAGACTCTGCCATCAGAGTTGTCTTGGGGAAACAGACAAGCGGGAGAAAGAAGGAATTGATGCTTCTTGGTAGACTTGAGGGTCAGGTTGGGTTGGTGTGACTGGTATTTCCTATCCCATAGCCTGTTGAGAGGACCAGGGTGGATTTTTTTTTTTATATAAATTGCATACATATTTGATTAATAGTCATTCTAGACATTTCAAACGCTTCCTTTGGATTCTTCCTCTGCTGTAATACAGCTTTTGGGATAACTAACCACGTCACATCTGTTTTCGACTGTGTCTAGGCTCCTCAGTGTACCCACAGTGCTCACCAGGTGGGGTGCACATTAATTAATTAAAGTGGGGTCTGCAGAGCATGCTTGTCCCACTGGAAGCCAAGCTCTCACGTCATGATTTGTGTTTTCATCTGCAGCCTTCCAGAGTACTTTGTGGTGCCGAGCTCGCTAGCAGATCAAGACCTGAAGGTCTTCTCCCATTCTTTTATTGGAAGACGGATGCCAGTAAGTGAGGCCTGCTGGGTCTCTCCAAAACTGTGTTCCACTTTCCAGCCGGTTAAGTAAAGACCTTGCTTCTCTCCTAGTTTTGGTGCTGGAGCCACTCAAACGGCAGTGCCCTCGTGCGCACAGCCCTCATAAGAGACGTGCCGCAGCAGAGGAAGATCGAGCAGAGGTGAGTGGGCCACCACCCTCAGAGCTTGGGGTATCTTTGTTGTTCTCGCTAGAGAGTCAGAAAGTACCATGTACTTCATACAAGCTGTGGAGAGGATGTGATCATATTAAAATTAACTCTCAGGTTATACTAAACGTAGTTTAGTTCTTTGGCATACAAGGATCTTATGTTGCTGACATCTTGCTGTAGTGTTGCTTCTAAAGAACTATCAGAGTGCAGTGATTCCTGGTCAAGACACTGCAGAATGAATCAGGTTTTCTTACAGTTCAATGTGTCCTAGGTTTATCAAGTCACACCAATTAAGACGGTGGCATAGTTAGCTCATAGTAGATGCTCAAAACATATATGTTGAATAAAAGAATGAATAGTGACTCAGAGGTTTTGTCTTTATTAGGATTTGTAATGCAATAACTAAAAGTCATCCACAGAGAAGTGATGTCTACAAGTCAGATTTGGATAAGACCTTACCCAACATCCAAGATATTCAGGTGGCTTTTGTAAAACTTAAACAACTTTGTGTTAATGGTAATTTTATTTTTATTATATATATACATATGTAAACAATGACTGGGTGATTCTATGAGGCATTGTACGAGGCATGTCAGGAAAAATGACATTACTTAAAAATTTAGAAATAGTTAATAAGTAGAGGCTCATTGAGATACCTGTACAAATTATTATTATATGAGAATGTCAGAAGCTCTTAGAAAATGAAGTTTAAGCTGCATTTAGTTTTGGAGGACAAGTGTCTGCTAGAACAGTGTGCAACCTCACAGACAAACAAAGACCCTAATGTGCTGAGTTATGTCTTGAGCCACATGAGAATGTATGCAGCCTCAGAGTTGGCGTATGTTTGCTGGAGCACACGCTCATGGGGTGCTTCGATGTGCCCCTGGGTGGCTGACTCACAGGAAAGGGCCCTTGGTGTAAAGGGTGCACAGAGAGCCCCCTTATCCCTGGGCAGTGGAGAGGCAGCAGGACTGGAAGGCAAGCTGAGTGGGGCCGGGGTTGTGTGTTTGTAAACACAGCAACTGTATCTTTCAGCCGTCCAGTACTCGGGGTGGCTGGGGATGGCTGGGGATGGCTGGGGATGGGGTTTGTGAGGCAAGGGGCACCTTGAGACGAGCCAGGACAGGCCCTGCCAGGAAGCTGCCCCCTTCCCTACAGGGGTTGCCACCAAGGCCATGTCAGCCAGGCACTGGCAGCAGGGAGGGGGTGGGAGGCAGGGAGGGGTGGAAGGCAGGGAGAGCTAGGCCGGTGGTGGGGGAGGCTGGGGAGGGAAGGCCAGAGTCAGGGAAGGCCAGGTCAGCAGCTCTAGGAGGCAGAGGTGGTTGGAGTCTCCAAGATTTCTCCGGAAGAGCCAGAGAGGAGATGGAGGCCTGGGGAGTGCTTGGTTCCATTCCTTACAGAACTGTAGTGCGACTTCTTAAATGTTTTTATTATTAAATGCAAATGTATTGCACTTCTTGAAGCCAACTTTTAAGTATTAGAAACTGTGATGTATCATCTAACTCTCAAATTGATCATGTTAAGAAGCCCGGAAGTGTTATATTGAATATATATATGAGTATATAGAATTACATATGTTATTATATTAATTGCAGAACCATTTGAAGAAACTGAAGAGAAATGGCTATCCTCACTGGAGAATACACGGTGGTTGGAATACATAAGGTTTGTACAACTGCTTTCTTTTTCTCCTAACTCTTTATTTTGAAATAATATATCTGCAGGAGGTACAAAAATATTACAAAGCCATGCACTCCTCACCCAGTGGTAACAGCTCACACAACTGGATGATGGTTGTGGAGCCGAGAAGCTGACAGTGGTGTAAGCTAGGCCCTGTTCAGCATTTATAATCAAGTGTTCTCATGTGTTTCTGTATGGTTTCATCACATTTGTAGACCCACGTGACCACCAACAGAGTCAGGATGCAGACTGCCCCATCACTACATCTCCCTCCTGCCACCCCTGGAGGGCTGCGCCCATCCCCTACAGCTCCTCCCCTGCCCCCTGGGAGCCACTCATCTCTTCTTCGTCTCTGTAGTTGGGCGATTTCAAGAAGGTCATGTAAATCAGCAAAGGTTAATGAACTTCCTGATACAGAAATCAAACTGTGTTCATATAAATATTGAAGAAACTCAGAAAGGTTACAGAGACTACAGATGGGTATGGTGAGAGATTAGATTTGCTTGACTTCAAGTACTTTAAACAATATATCTGTAATGGAAGTTTCGTTTTTAGCATTGTGTTTCCCTTTCTGTTTCCAGGGCATTTCTAAAACATGCAGCAGAACTCGTGTACGTGCTAGAGGGCAAGCGTCTGTCTGTAGTGCTGCAAGGTAACCACTCCTGACCACCGTGGTCCCTGGGCCACAGTATCTTGGGTGCTGTAGCTTTAGGGTACACTTTGAAATTAAGACATATAAGTCCTCCAACCTTGTTACCAAAATTGTCTTGGTTATTCTAGGTCCTTTGCATTTCTGTGTAACTTTTAGGATCAGCAAAAAGCCTGCTGGGTTTTGGATAGGACTATGTTGAACTGGAGACTGGGGAGAATACTATCTTAACGTGGAAACTACCAATCCATGAAATGAATGTCTCTCCATTTATTTGGGTTTTCTCTCATGTCATGTCAGCTTTATAGTTTTTAGTGTAGAACCCTTGCACTTATTTTGTTAAATCTGTGTTTTATTTTTGATGCTGTTGTGAATAGTTGCTTTTTAAATTTTGTTTTCAGATGTATTGTGTACTCATTGTGTATAAAATTCCTGCAACCTTACTAAACTCACTCATTAGTTTTAGTAGTTGTTTATGGATTCTGCTGGGGTTTTATTTTACATATGGACATTCATTGTCTGCAAATACAGTTATTGCTTGTTCCTCTCCAGTTTGAAATGCCTTGGATTTCTCTCTCTTGCCTGACTTCCCTGTGTAGAGCTTCCGGGACACTATTCAGTAGAAGTGACAGAAGAGACATCCTTGTCCTGTTGCCCATCTTAGGAGGAAAGTGTCCAGGATTTCACTGGCAAGAGTGATGTTAGTTGTAGGTTTTTGTGGATTCCACTTTTCAGGTTGAAATTCCCTTCTCTTCTTAGATTGCTGAGAGTTTTTATCCAGAATAAATGTTGAATTTTAATCAGACAGATGCTTTTTATATATCTAATGAGATGATCATGTAATTTTTGTCCTTTTATTTTTTATTATGGTGTGTTACTTTGTCAGGTGTTAAACCAACCTTGCATTTCTAGGATAAATTCTTGCATTCCTGAGATAATTTGGTTTGTTTATACTTTGTTGATGACATTACATAAAATGGATACTATATGATAGTTTTCTTTTGATTTTTGTGGCTGGCTTTGATATCAGAGTATTCCTGGTCTTATTATTAAAGGATATCAGATATGAAAGATGGGAGGGAAGCATTTGCCACTTTGTCAGATGATGGTGGATAGTTCCCTTTCTCTCGTTCACCTCTGAGTCACCCTGTCTAGCTATCAGTGGAAAGACTGTGGGATATTTAATACTGTTGCCAAAACAGGAATAGAATGGACTCTTGGGAGATTTTTACCACAGATCATTGAAATGTAAAAAGAGTGAGGGCTACATTTCTGATATCTAGAAAACATTCATATGTCAAAGTCCATCTCTCCATTAAACATGAGTGTAAATGATCTGTAGGTAATATTTAGTTGCTAGCCTGAATGAAATGTCCTAACACAGATGATCTCAAAGGCCGCCGCACACAGAACACTGAAGTGTATGCTCTGTCTCCCTCCCCTTCCGTCCTTCTCTGAGCATTCTGCTGTGTACTGACCGTTGTCTTTCCATTTCACTGACAGAGGAAGAGGGAAGAGACCTGAGCTGCATCATAGCTTCTCTGGTCCAAGTGATGCTGGACCCCTATTTCAGGACCATCACTGGGTTTCAGAGTCTGATACAGAAAGAGTGGGTCATGGCCGGATATCCGTTCCTGGACAGATGCAACCACCTGAAGAGATCGGAGAAGGAGGTAACAAAGCCTTCATGCTTATCATCAGCCCTTGAGCATGCACAGGGTAAAACCCCGTCATCATGGGGAGAGATATTCTGTGCAGAAGGGGACAAGGAGGCTTTTAAACATTGCCTTCACTACATCCTATCTTCTTAGTCCAAGACTGACCCATGGATTAGAGTTCAATTGAGGTGTTTATGAAGACTATCATAACTGTATGATAGGCGACACTCTAAAAAGTAATCTATTGAGTTTCTCTTAATTGAAAACTGCTTGAAGAAATGCCATTAATACGGCAGGTCTTCTGTAAGCAGACAATAGGCACGTTAGGTATTTTGGAAAACCAGCTTTGGAATATCATAATTTCTTAAAATGGGGTACGTGTGTTGAGGGAGGCTGGGGGGCACAATGTGAGAGCTGCGAGGCTGGCACGGCCTTGGGTCCTTGTGGGGCTGTGAGAGCCCTGCAATGACCCGTGTCAGGAGGCTCCTAAGAGCACTGCTGACTCGTCCCGTGTAACAGTCCCTGCCATCTGAGGAAGCCCCAGCAGTGAATGCTTCCCGTGTTGACTCTGACTCATCAAGACACACTGGGTGGGTGCAGGGGCTGCTGCCAGCTGCTGCATTGAGGGTGTGCCCTGCGACCCCGAGGCCACACCAACCAGTCCCTGAAACCAAGGAACGTCTCTGGATGCTGACTGCAGGGTCAGCCAAAAGTTACAGAAGCTTCTTTTTGGTTTGGAGGTTTTTTGTTTTAAATGTTCTGAAGAACTGTTTCCAGGTTTGGCTTAAACACTTATTTCCCTGTTCCCCCTTCACAGGGCGATTCCCTGCCTGTCTTTCTAGTTCGCCACTTCAGCGTGGTGGACTTGTTGGGCAGAGAGGTGCTGAGACATGTCCTAGGCCAGCCTCGGTCTGAGGGTGCCATGGCCGTCTAGTCTACTCATGTACGCTGAGCTCAGCTTCGGGGCCATGCACACAGGCTTCACTGTCAACTAATCTCTTCCTTCATGTCAGTGAGAAGTTTGGGGGTAGACGTGGGCCCTGTGGACCAGCACTGAGTAATCTCATTTCCTCGTGTGTCTGCCAGGCTCCCGTGTTCCTGCTTTTCCTGGACACTGTGTGGCAGCTGCTGGAGCAGTGCCCAGCAGCCTTTGAGTTCTCTGAGACTTACCTGGCGGTGCTGCACGACAGCACCCGTGTGGCCCTGTTCGGCACCTTTCTGTTCAACTCTCCACACCAGCGTGTGCAGCAGAGCACGGTGAGCACCCACTATGGCAACATGCAGTAGCTGTGTTCCTGTTTAACTGTCTAAATTATTAATACCATTTTAAGCTGTAGTTTCAGATGGATAACAGTCCAGGAACTTGAACCTGTTGCGTTTGTATGAGTGAGCATTCTAGGTCTTTTTCTCTGACATTTATTGAAAGATGCAGCTTATTTTAACCATAAACGTTGTACTTTTGTATTTATATGTTCACCTTTGAGCTGTCTGAATGGGTAATTGGTAAGATCCTGTTTGAAAACATTTATTTCTTAGGACAGTAGAATAAAAGGGGTATAAAGCAAATGACTTTTCTTCGAGAATTCTATGGGGAAGGAATTTGAGAGGAAACACAGGCATGATGCAAGACTGGAACTCTCGCTGGGCACTGCTTCCTGAGTGTCCTCAGACCCTGATGCCGTGGGGCAAGTCACTGTTACGTCAGCCTGTCAGCTTCCAGGCCTAGCTCTTAACCCAGAGGAAGAACCCTGGCTAGGGAGGATCTCAAGCCAGATTTGAAACCAGCTTCTGGTTGCCCTGGTGGAGCCTTCTGGAACCACAAGTTCTGTCTTATCCATATCTGGAGCAGTGGGTGTAGCCACAGAGGCTGCAGTGCCCAGAAGGATGCTCTCATGGGCCTTCAGGAAGACTGCAAGAGGGGCTGCCTTCACAGTGAGCTGTGGTCCTAGCCAGGGCTGGGACTCTGCTGAGTCTGAGTTCCTCATCTGTGAAGCTGCTGCCTCAAACCAGCAGCCGAGCGTCCTGAAGACGCATGCTGTTCAAGACTGTGGGTGTGAGCATGTAAGGAGAGGGTTTGTTGAGGCCACTGCGCCAAGGTAGCTCCCTCCATGAGTTCACACTCATGAACATGCTCACTGCCCAGGGCCCCCCTCCTCCTCACGCAAGGGCCATGCCCTCCTCATGCCGGGTGCCAGCAACGTCTGTTCTGGGGAGCAGAGTGTGTTGCTCCAGAGGGGTGGGAATCACCCTCATTCGGAAAATTTCACTTGTATAATGATGAACAACTCATCAAAAGGAAGTTACCTCAAGAAAATCTTGAGTTTGGCATTTTTCACAAATGTTCAAATATTTTATTTTGCAGGAATTTGCTATAAGCAAAAATATCCAGCTGGGTGATGAGAAGGGTTTAAAATTCCCCTCCGTTTGGGACTGGTCTCTCCAGTTTACACCGAAGGATCGCACCCTTTCCACAACCCATTCTACATTGGAAAGAGCACGCCTTGTATACAGAACGGTTCTGTGAAGTCCTTTAAAAGGACAAAGGTAAACTACAAAAATGCACTAATGGTGGAAACCTGGTGTTTGCATACACATAACCAAAAACATCTTTTTTCAGAAGAACAGAGTATTGAAAGTCCAGGCACGTCCCATGACAGCATTGCTAATGCAAGTTTGAGGGGTCATTTGCTTTGTTTCTTTCTTTTATGGCTGTGCTGTGCAGCTCAGGAGATCTTAGTTCCCTAACCAGGGATTGAACCTGTACCCTTGGCAATGAGTGGGAGGAGTGTTAGCCACACAAAGTTTTTTTCATTGTCATTATATTTGTGATGGTGATCTGTGACCAGTGATCTCTGATGTCACTATTGCAGAAAGATTACAACTTGCTTAGGGCTTAGACGAGGGTTAGCATTTTTAGCAGTGAACTATTTAAGGTGTGCACATTATCTTTTTAGACATAATGCTGTTGCACACTTAATAAATTACCGTATACTGGAAACATAACTTATATGTACCGGGAAACCAAAAACCTGGTGTGACTTGCTTTATCACGAATCCACTGTCTCCCAGAGGTCTGCCTATGACGGATAGAATATATCAGCTCCACCCCCATACAGGCCACAGCCTGGCAAAGTCAAGGCCCAAGTGTCCAACTCCAGTGGAGGACTGGAGCAAGTATTACCAAGGGAGGGACAAAATGTCCTTTAAGGTTGAAATTCTACCTGAGTGTATGTTCACCATCACACTTTTACCATCTCTCTGAAAGGGGAAGCTCCAGGAGAATAATGCTAGAATCTCTTTGTACAGAAAAGCTACAGCTCCACACTGAGAGGAATGCCAGCCTCCTTAAAGAACGGCATCATCAGTGAGGAGGAGTTACGGCCAAGGAGAAACTCACTAATCCTGCAGGTGAAGCCAGCGCCTCTGGAGCCAAGGAACAACCAGGACTGGGATGTGGAGCAGTTCTTCCGAGAACGGGCCTCCAGGCCAGCTGACCTGCACGGGACCATCCTGCCACATCTCTCAGGGGCGCACATCAAGCTGTGGAAACTCTGCTACTTCCGCTGGGTCCCCGAGGCCCAGATCCAGCATGGGGGCTTCATTACGGCCTTCCACAAGCTCTCGCTGCTGGCTGACGAGGTGGACATTTTGAGCAGGGCGCTGCGACAGCCCCGGGTGGCCCCACACCAGCCCCCCGGCCCCGAGCTGGCCCCAAGCAGGCTGTATTTCCGCGCCGGTGGCCCACATGACGCCCTAGGCACTCCGGACTTCCTCTCGTCCTCCTTCCCCTTCTCCCCAGTGGGCAATCTGTGCAGGCGGAGCATTTCGGGGACACCGCTGAGCAAGTTTCTCAGTGGGGCCAAGATATGGCTGTCCACTGAGACCCTCGCCAA
Source organism: Nanger dama (assembly GCA_917880005.1). Taxonomy (NCBI): domain Eukaryota; kingdom Metazoa; phylum Chordata; class Mammalia; order Artiodactyla; family Bovidae; genus Nanger; species Nanger dama. The sequence continues at coordinate 2,293,922 of CAKJTW010000108.1, read as the reverse complement.
TGAAGACTGACCATCCTAAGGACGAGCGGGACTGTTGACCCCTGTGGGGCCTAGATATGGCTGTCCACCGAGACCCTCACACGTGGAGACCAAAGGGGTCTTCCTGCACGTCCTGAGGGGTGAGCAGAACTGCTGCCCTAGACGTCGGACACACTCATCATTTATCTGTAACAACTAAAATTTGCACTAATTCTTAAAACATGTTGAATTTTGTTTCCTTCATGGTTTTTTAAGACAGGCCTAACTTTTGTTATTTATGTTCTCTTTCTGTCATGCTGGGTCTGGCTCACTTTTAGGTCATTTGCAGGCAGACATTCCCATGATTTTATTACTGTGATCAGACTAATCAGGTTTTGTGTGTGGTGTTTGTCTTTCTAACCACCTACTAAAGCTTCCCTGATCCTTGGTTGGATTAGCAGCCTGAGCAGCAACCATCAGGGGAGTCAAGAACTAGTGTCTGGTGTATTTTCAAGAAGCATCCAGCAGACCCCAGTGGGTGTTCAGGGGTATTTGTGCATTTTTCTGGTCACTTTCATTATCTCTAGTTGAACTCACCTGAGAGTTCTGTGTTCCCACACTGTAATTTATTTTAGATTGCTTTCTGGGACCGTAGATCACTGTGTTTTAAAATCATGAGTTTGCTTAGGGCTAACTTTAAAATGATGTGCACTGTTGACTTCAAAAGCATTTGCTATAGATAATATAATTAAACTTAGAAGTGCCTTTGATTATTAACTATTAAGCTATGAATAACTCAGAGTAAAACAATTTGAGTTAGGATATCAGAGTCCCACCACACATCAGAAGGAGGCTGGTCACGAAGCCTCCAGCTGAGAGTCACCTGGACACCCCAGGTTTGGGGAGGGGCGGGGAGTGGAGCCAGCCTTGGCAGTATTACTGAGACCCAGCCACTCTGGGCACCTGCCCATGAAAAGGGGTGATGAGCTCAGGCATCAGGACACCTGCAGGGAAGGACAGAGTGCCTGGCACTTGGGTAGGGAGGCCAGGTGAATAGAGGTGGACTTCTCTCAGGATACTGCCATTTTAACCAAGAGCACCTGCCCCACCCGGCCTGTGCCGGCAGCGCTGAGGAGAGGAGACAGGCGTGCGCTTGTCCAAGCTCCTGATGGCACGTGTGCCATGGGAGCTGCACCAGAGCCGTGCCAGTCAGTCATCACACCCTTCACTTTTGGGAAAAGATGGATGTTTGAAATGTGGCTGTCATATCGTCTTAAACTGCCATCTTACGCTTTTCAGAAAATGTTTAAAGAATGCAGTTAGATTATGTCCTTTTCTAAAACAAGTTTTTTTCAAAACAGTGCTTTACCTTCATATGTAACATAGGTATTTATGTTTGAATTACTTGCCTTTAAAAAAATTGTTGGATAATGTCTCTGGATTTAAAAGGATGGAAGTTCCTATGCAGTGTCTAAGGAAATCCATCTTGTGGTAAACTCAGTGTTTCTCCCAACCTGCCTAGAAAATAAGGGCTTTTTAGTTTATATAAGTAGCACTGTTGCCACAAGGACTTTTATAGTCCTTGACTGGAACCAGTTCCAGCCCCCTAAAACCCCAAACCCCATCTTGCCACTGAAAGTGTAACAGTTCTCCCCCTTTTTCATTAGGCTGCTTTTTAATTATTACAGATTGTCTTAATTTGTTACTGTTTTTTCGGGTTGAGCATTTATTTCTCTATACCTATCACATTTATTTCAACCGTTTTAGTAAATGTTTTTAACTTGCAAGTTTTAAAATGATTAGGTACTCTTTAAATGCTGTTTTAAAGTAGAAAATGTGCATATTTTTGTATGATAATCAAATGTAAATTACAGTATTTTGTTTTATTTTTGCTGAACAGTTGTTATATCATGATTATTGTGCCACAGTTTATCGTGCATAATATGAACAACAACTATCCCAGCATTAAGTCCTGGCCCCTGCAGAGCTACCGGCCCCGTTGCTGGCCGAGGATGTGGGGACAGGGTCCGAGGGTAGCACCGGACATGGATGCCCAGCTTCTGCTGACAGGGCCACTCGGGCAGACTCTTGGATCAGACTTCAAGGTGTAAAGCGTCTTACTGTTGTTCGTGATGGAAACCAACTTTAAAACCAAAAGTGTCTAACTTTATTTAAGAAAGTATATTAATTTGTGTTAACAGAGAGTGAGAACTGTTCAACACATACTTCAACAAAGTCTTCTTGCTATAGCAGTAACCTCGAGTAGCTGAAACTTGATTTTGAAAGAAAATGAAAACCTTTGTGCCTAAAATTGATTGTGACTTGCATTAAAGTAGGATGGGCAGGAAGGTGAGAGATTGTTTTCCAGAGTGATGAATGTGAAGGAAGTGCTGAGTGCTAATAAAATGTCATAGAAATGTTATTGATGTGAGAGGCAGGATGTTTTCTTCTCGCTGTGCTTGTGTCTCATCCCTACTGCTCTGCCTGCTCTAAACCTCAGTTCACAACTGGCTGTCATCACAGCCATGGGGGTTCATGGACCAGGCCTTAACTCAGCCTTGCACTGTATACATTAAAAAGCCAGGGAGTGATGTTTCCTTAAGAAGATCAGGGAATAGGTCTGTAGGAGCAGGATCCTGGCCGAGCTGCCCAGGCCTCCCATCCTGATCAGTCTCTTCCTGTGTCCAGACCCTCCCCACCCTGCCCAGGGCTCTGCACACCTTGGAGAGACACTGCAGGTTGGTTCCACATAACCACAGTAAAGTGAGTGTCATCACAGTCTGCAAGTCATGTGAATTTTCTGGTTTCTGAATACATGTAGAAGTGATGCTTCTGGTACACTATAGTCTATTAAATGTACAGTATATCTAAAAAGTGTACACACCTTTATAAGTGTAAAATACTTTCCTGCTGAAATATACTAACCATCATCTGAACCTTCTGCAACTCAAACCATAACAAATATAATAACAGAGAAGTCTGAAATCTGTGAGAATCACTGGAATGTGACTGAGACCCAAAGTGAGCACTGCTGGAAGGATGGTGCTGACACACCTGCCCGACCCAGGGCTGCCCCAGACCTTGGATCTACACGAACAGTAGTGCTAAAGCAAGTTCTGCCAGCGTGTTCTTGCACTAAAGCAAGTTCTGCCAGTGTGGGAGACTGCCTCAGTCATCGGGGACATCCCCAAGGGTCAAGACGGAAAGGGACAGCTAAATGCCTTTGGTAGAGAATGTCTCTCCCATGGTGATACAGGCCCAACTGGAGCAAGTGTTGGCAGAAATAACAAGGCATCTTATGACAATGTGTTTCTTAATTCCTAAAGAAATCAGAGAAATCAGAAAACACATAAATTCAAGAATCTGTTTCTAATATATTTTTAGAAAGAAACATTGTGTATGCTACTTTCATAAAAGACTGAAAGCTGTGAATCGTCTCATTTCGCAGTTTTCCAGTTTTCTGTAAATGTAACTTAATAACATAATGCATCCAGCTCCTGAAATAGCCACCAAGGTTCTGACCTTTTTGGAAGTTCTTTACTGATGTGTGGGATCCGTAAATGTCCTGAAGCAAATCACTGAGGTTCGTGATACAGACACTGTACGATGATGAGTCCTTAAGGTGCCAGGTTTATTATGACAACAACAAAACCAAAATTAAATAGGATGTAGTGACATTCTATGCTCGATGGTCTTCGATGCTTCCCGAGCCCTCGGCTCTCAGTCAGGACCCCTGCTCCTGGCCCCGACTGCAGCCACGTGGCAAACCTCCACGTCCGCCCCCAGCTGGCGCAGCTCGTCCAGCCAGATCATCTGCTTCTGTGACAGCCGGTCATGGGGTCCCTTCACTTCCACCAGCTGGGAGACAGAAGGGCTGTTCAGGTGGGCTGTGGCAGTTCCCACTAATGATCATTTATTTAGAAGGCTTGTCCTGCTGCACAGCTGTACTTTCAGGTCTATAACAACTAAACATGTACATGTGAATTCAGTGAGAAAGTCCCCTATTCTGTAGAAATCAGACTGTCCTCCAGAGAGAATTAGGAAATGGATTCATATGTAATATGGCAGCTGAAATAGTTTTCCAGCACACATAGCACTGTTACTCTCCTGCTCGACACCCCTCAATCACTTTTTTGTTGTGTCTGCAATTCGACCCAAGCTTCTTGCCAGGACCCACAAAACCGTGTGGCCTGGTGTCTTCCCTGCCCAAGCAGGGCCCTTGCCCGTGCTTGCCAGTCCCACTGCCTAGGACATGTCTCCCTGCTCTTCACATGTCTGACACCTTCCCCCTCAATGCTCAGCTCAGATTCATTTCTAGGAGGGTCCTTCTTCCTGTGCACTTGTTTACAATATGTATCGTAAGATAAAAATCACACATCAGTTCCATGGAACCAGAACTGTGTCAATGTTGTCTACCACAGAGCACCAAAATTCAAAACACAGCAAGGGAGACTACCAACATGAACTACAAAAGTTTTTTTTTTTTTTTAATTAATAAAGCATTTCCACAGCCTAACAGGAGTTAGAGAGATCTTAAGAGAGATCCCAAAAGGCAGAACAGAGAGAAAAAAATATTTGAATAGATAATGGCTAAAAAGTTTTTCAGAGTTGATGGAAATTATAAACCCAAAGATCCAAGAAGCTTGGTGAACTCCAAAAGAAGTTGGTGAACCAAAAGAAGCTTGGTGAACCCCTAAAGAACACGACTTTAAGAAACATAAATTGCGTATAAGTTTGAAAAAAAAAAAAAGGGTAGGGAGGATCTGCCAGAATTGTCAAAAGCCAGAGGGGAGAGACTACAGACTTCTCACTAGAAACAATACAAGCTAGATGACAGTGGACAAATATTTTAAGGCACTGAAAAAAAAAATGCTTAGGAAAAACTATCTTTCAAAAACGAAGACTTAAAGTCTTAAAATATATAAAACCTAAATAATTCATTATTAGCACACTTCCATTGCAAGAAATGTGAAAAGTTCTTTCAGGAAGAGAATGATAGTACATGGAAATCAGAATCTATATAAAGGAGTAACCATTAGAATTTGTATCTATATGAATAACTATAAAGGCTCATTAGTCCACTGTAGAAAGCAAAATAATGTGTCACAGGGTTTATAACATGTTGAGGCATAATGTATGAACACAGCACAAGGGCTGGGAGAGGAGATATACTGTTTATATTCTATGTGGACTGGTACAACATCAATTCAAAGTAGATAAGTTTAAGTACACGTTGTAAACACCACTCCAACCACTTAGAACACATGAAGAGTGAGAGCTAACAAGCCAACAGAGGATAAAATGCAACCTCAGACAAAATGAAGAACTGAGACAAAAACAAATAGAAGGTTTAAAGCCAAACATGAATAATCACATTAAATGTAATATTCCAAATACTAACAAATTAAGAGCACAGGTTGTCAGATTAGATAAAAAGTAAGACCCATATATATGCTGCCTACAGAATGTAAGAAACTCAAATATAAAAACAAAAGTAAGTTTAGAGACAGGAAAATCCTAAGTTTTATATGGCGAATAATAAAGCTTCACAATTATATAAAGCAGACATTGATAAAACTGAAAGGACAAATACCCAAATCCACAACCGTAGTCAGAGGTGTCACATGACACCAGAAGCATGACCCAGAGAGAACAGATGAGCTGGACTTTATCAAAACTTAATACTTCAACTGTTCAATACACTATTTAGACAATGAAAAGTCAAGTCACACACTGAATGAAATTTATCTGATAAAGAACCTGTACCATAATTTTTCTTTTCATCTCAAAATTCAGTAGTTTAAGAAAACCACTAGCCTGTGACAGGCAGGATGACATCAGGTGAGCAAAGGGTGGTGGCCAGCCTACAGCACGTAAGCAGGCGCTCACCCTCAGAGCTTAGAAAAATCACCCCCAGCCATCCCAGGCTCTTGGTGCTCACACCTGCTGAGTCCCTGCCCTTGACCTGCTTCCAGCAGTGGACACAGCACAAGCAATGGTTTGTCACTGCCAAGCTCAGCTGATAAAAAGAGACTGACTTCCGTCCTGCTTACAGCCTGGCCCTTCTCCCTCACTTGCTGGGATGAAATAGGCTGCCGCGTGGGGAGAGGCCCAGGTGTCAGCACCGTGGATGTCTCTACCAGCAGCCACCCAACAATCCTAGCCCTCAGTCCAGCAACTCTTGAGGGATTCAATCTTGTCAGTCACCAAGCAAGAAATGCCTGGATTGTGGCCTTCAGTTGATCATAAAATTACAAACATGATTTTCCGCTCTAGCTCAACTGACCTTGACGTGATGACTCTGGGAGCTCCACACAACCAGGTCGGGAGGCCCCCTCGGCAGTGCCGGAAGTCCATGGCCAGGCGCCGGCACACGCCACTGAGGATGGAGCCCCCAGGCAGGACACAAGATCCTGGAGAGGAGACACAGAGACGGTCAGCAATTCCCTGGGATGGAGACCCTAGAGCCTCCAGTGATGGTGAGACGGGGGAGACCTCATGTGTCATTCAGCAGAGATGGGGTCCTAGGACACCAAGCACCCTTCTGCCCCTGGTGCTGGCACCCTGGCCTCTGGGGATGTGTTCTCCTTGGTCAGTTACCAAGCTTTCACCCAGTCGGGAACATCCAGGGAGCAGCTAAGAAGAGAGGATTTGGGGTGAGCACTTAAGATGCGACAGTGGACCATGGAGACCACTGGTCACAGGACAAGGAGGAGTGTCCTCCCTCCAGGGGCCACAGGCCAGGCCAAAGAGGCTGCCAACCAAATGGGCAGAAGGCATAACTGGGGCTTGTTCACACTTGGGACTGTCCCTTCAGGAACAGAGGACTGTGGGCAGGGGTACAACAAGCACATGCATATGCCCATATGTATGTGTGTGCTTACATATATACATGAACAGGTACACACACAGGTACATGGGTGTGTGCATACATACATGCACACATATATGTGAATGTGTGCATACATGTCTTCTGTTAAAATTGCCAAAAGGAAATCCACATTGAAGGCACTTCCTGAGCAAACCCCGCCTGCAGACTCTCACCTGGGCTTGCTGCAGAGAAGAGAAGCGATCCCAGCTGACCAGGGAGGACACCCTGCCTTCCTGGGCCTGCCATGCAGCTGCCACCCAGGCCCGCAGGCTCTCCTCGGGGGCGCTGTGGATCTGCTGCAGCCGGGCTTCCATGGCCGGTGCCCTGCTCTCGAAGAAACTGTCTGTGCAGAGGTCCAGCGGGGCCGCCTGTGTGCAGGGAGAACCAGCTCACACTAAGCCTGGGAGGCTGGGGTCATCAGAGGAGCCAAGGCCCATCAAATCTGGAAACTGGCCACTCTGATGAAGTGGACACAGGCTTTTTCTCAAAAGATACATAAAAATCACCCAAGTAATCTGATATAAAACAATTTATGACACTGGTTTTTTAGAGAACTAATTTGCAAAGACAAGCACAATTTGCTAGAAGAGTTCTTAGGTTAAACTGGTGGAGCTCTTGGACTTTCCAGGTGGTGCCGTAGTAAAGAATCCACCTGCCAATGCAGGAAACACAGGTTCGATCCCTGGGTCAAGAAGATCCCCTGAAGGAAAGAATGGCAACAGATGCCAGTATTCTTGCCTGGAAAATTCCATGGCAGGCTATAGTCCATGGAGACACAGTGAGTTGGACAGGACTGAGCGAATGAACATGCACCACACAGTGGAGCTCTTAGCAGACATGTATGACAAAGCACATGAGTGTGTACATGGGCCCCACCAGGGTGAAGCTGAAGACAGTGATACTAGAAGTTTCAAGAGGAATGATCCCAGGAAAGTAGCTTACGTTTTAAATTCTACGAATCAGATTTAAAAATTAAAAGCCATTCTTACAGTGAAATTAGCACTAGGATCCAGAAGAGTATAACTAGGGGCAGGTTTCAGGGGCAGCAACCTCAGGGTCCCAGTGTGGGAGCGACTCACGTGTGTGTGCAGAGTCTCTGCAGCCTGAACGTGGCCAGGGTTACCTGATAGGCATTTCTGAAGGTGTCCGGCACCCCGTCCATGAAGATGATGTCCCACAGCAGAAGGCCAAACAGGGTGCTGAAGGTGGACCCCTCCCCATGGATCCCTGAGACAAGGCACACACCAGAAAAATCCATCTCTTCTGTTCTCCAAAGACAGCAACATATCCTACTGCCAGCTCAAGTTGAAGAAACTAGCAAAAATATTTTAGATTCAAAGGCAAAGGCTGTTTTCGTGCCATCCCCTGCTCATTTTCTTAACATGAGATTGCTTATATACAGAAGCCTTGCTTAAGGATGAAAGTCTTAGTAATTATGACAAAATTCAAATGCATGTTTCAGAGTGGAAAAACCTAAGGGACATGTTTAAAAACAAATAGGAGGTCTGACGGAGGAGGGTGAACGCCCAGGAGCCTTTGCCTTCTGACCCCATTCGCCTCCTTCCACAAAACTCCTCTGCCTCGACCTGGACACCACATAGTGCCGGGGTTTTTAAGACTCGGGGTTTTACAGAAAACTTCCACATCAGAGACCACCCAGTCCAGACCCCCTATCCCCAACCCACATCCAGACCACAAGATGGGGTGGTGACCTCAGAGAGGCCCAGCCCCGTTCCAGGCTGTGTGAACAGTGAAGCAGGGTCCCCAGGGCTGGGGCCTCTCTGAGTGGGGCCTCCTGGCCCTTTGGCACACCTGATGCCCCAACCCCGAGACCCCGGAGCTCCTCCAGACACTGCAGTACCTCTGAGAAGCTGGCTATGGGCAGCATCTCGTGGTCCTCTCCAATCCTGTCTACCTGCCTGACCCAGATCTCCAAAAGCAATCCAGCCACCCCTGCTCCTCATGTCCCTACCAGAACACGCCACTCTCACGGTGGCAGGTGTGAACACTGGCCATAAGGAAGCACACGGCCCTGATGAACTGGAGCGATAAAAATTCTCTCCTGTGCCCTCTAGGGCCTCCCACAGGGACAGGATAGTGACAACACCCCCTAGTGTGGCCACATGGCCCAGTTACCCTGGTCAAAGCCGCAGCGTCTATAATGGGCCAGCGCCAGCTCCTCCACAGAGCACAGGACAGTGGTGGGGGTGGCCCCCAAGCCTCCAGCACGAAGACAGACTTCCCTGATCCACGCTGCGGGCACAGCCGGCCTGTGACGGTCACCTGGGTGGATGGGTGGGGAGAGGAACAGCCCGTTAGCCCCACTCCTGCTCTAGTCCTGAAGCCCCAGACAAACTCTCCTCTGCCCCCGAAAGGCCACCTGTCCTTAGTGTAGCACCGGGCTAGTCTGTGAGGATGTGGGCAGGTCATCGCCTGGCTCCCAGGAGTGCTTTCCCAGCTGCTCTCCAGGGTCCTGACTGGGCTCCGGGCAGGAGGCCTGGCAGGGTTGAGCTGCTGACTCAGGGGTAGAGTCACAGCCCCTGCTGACCATGCCTCGTTGACACCTCGAAGCCAGGCTGAGGTTGGAGCAAAGGTGCGTCACTGCCCACAGCAAACCAACGGGCTTTCTGAGTCTATGAGAAATGTGTGCTGGAAACTGCCCTTAGGCTGCGTTCAGGAAAAACCCTTGAAATGCACCCACAGTGCCCCCAGAATATTCACGCACATGTCTGACGTCCTCCACGGTGACCTCTGGGAGCTGGCGGAGGACGCGCATGTACTTCTGGCCGCTGGGAGAGGCCCGCAGGCGCGTGGCCCTTTGGTACAGTGCCAAGCGGTGGCCTGTCCGGACGTGAGGATCCGCCAGCCCTGCAGTGATGCACTGGACAGCCTGTGGAGAGCACGGCACTGTCAGCGTCAGTAAGGCCCAGACAGCGGCACCCGCCTTTCATGGGATGGGAAACCCCATCAATTAATCATTCCTTTTGCTAATCAGCGGTGGGCAAAGCTGCCCTCCAGGGACAAGGACGTTATTCCTGTTCATCTCACGCAGACACATTCAACGCATAGATGAAGCACAGACCCTGGGGCAAAGGTGTGGGGCAGAAGCAGTCATGTTCCCAACACCACGTCCTTGGTCACGCGTGTGGACACTCTGCCTCAGGAGACAGAGGAGGCTGGGGATAGGGACCTGGGGTACGGGTGCTCAGGGCCCCAAGGGGTCCTCAGGCCAACTGCAAAATTATATGTGGAGTTTTGACCATGTCGGGGTGAGGAGGTGGTCAGAACCCCTAACCTTTGAGTTAGTCTAGGGTCAGCTATATCATTAATACCACTGAACTGTATACCTAGAGATGGTTAAAATGGCAAGGTTTCTTTTTTTGGTTGTTATATATAATTACTACAATAAATAAAAAGTAACAACAACAACAAAGCCCAGAAGTCAGTGAAGATCGGACCATCGGAGTGTAGCGGCCCAGAGGAATCCAGCAGAGAATGAGGCCCTGCTGGCTGCTCTGCAGCCCTAACGGAGCCAGGCTGGCTGTAGGGAGGGGTAGTCTTGGGCTTGGCCTGGCCAGACTGGCTGCTGGGCAACTGTGGACATGAGCCTCTACTAGTCTGGCCGTTGCCTGCTCTGGAAACTGACATACAGAGGGAAGGAATGTTGACAAAATCACAGGTTACGAGTGGCCAGGAAGACCTCTAGGAAAAGGCTAAAAAACCAGGACGCTCCATCAACATCAAAAATAACCTCTGAGCATTAAAGAACACTCCTCTCAGCAGACCCGAATGACGGGAAAGTCTATAAACTCCTCTGAAGTTTTATTTCAGGGAGAGAGAGGCAGTGTGCACACGCCCTCTGTCCACACTGGGTGGAGGCCAGCAGGGGCCTCTCCTGATGCTGGGCAGGGAGCGCCATGCCCACCTCCAGGAGAAGAACAGTTTTCCCTGGCTCAAAACGCTTGAGGTGACAAGGCGCCTTTTAGTTTCAGGCAGTAAATAGAGCGTGTCATCGTCCAGGCCCAGCGTCAACTTTTCCAACCCTCCATCACCGGATTCATGTGACCTGCCACTGGAAGAACAAAAGCTCCCAGGGCAGCAGTGCCCTCTGCTGGATGCAGACATGGGGTTGGCAGGGACAGGGGACCACAGGCGGCCACACAGAGGGCCACTGGAGCTGCCTCGCGAGGCCCTGCCCTGCTGGCCACAGTGGATGGCAGCTGACAATGTTCTCAGACTCAAAGTCCCTGACAGAGAGGGCAGCGCCCAGATGGGATGGTGGCCACCCTGTGGAGCCAGACGCCACGTCTTCACCCATCTTTCTACCAGGAGGCCCTGGGCAGTGAGTGAATAAAATCACTGTTTCCCAACCAGAGAGCGCACCTGTGTGAAGGTGGGGGACACCTAACCCGCCAGCTCCTGACATGATCCACCTGCTGATCCACAGTCACCCTGTGCTCACACCCCTGCTATTTGTGTGGTTGGCAGAACACAGAGAAAGGGGGATGTTTAAGAAATCAATGCTTTAAATCAACTATAAGTGAAAGTGAAGTCGTTCAGTCATGTCCGACTCTTTGTGACCCCATGGGCTATATAGCCTAACAGGCTCCTCTGTCTATGGGATTTTCCAGGCAATAGTCCTGGAATGGATTGCCATTTCCTCCTCCAGGGGATCTTCCCAACCCAGGGATCGAACCCGGGTCTCCTGCATTGTAGACAGACGCTTTACCGTCTGAGCCACCAGGGAAATCAACTATAGTCCAAAATAAAATATAAACTTAAAAAGAAAGAAATCAATGGGGTCGCAAAGAGTCAGACACGACTGAGCGACTGAACTGAACTGAACTGAACGACATTAAGACTCTTAAAGTATTAACAGTTTGCTTTACTGTTTAAATGCACGTGAAGGTGAAGAAAGGCTGGTGGCCCTAGAAGCTACGTACTGGCTCCAGGCGCTTCAGGTGCTGGTGTAAGTTAAGGGCCAGCCGATCCCACCACCGGCCCCTGCTGTCGGGACAGTACACGTCCTGGGACAATAGGTTTTCAAGCTCCTTCACGGCTTCCTAAAGCAGCAACAAGAAAGAACGTGCATTAGATTCCTGCACACTAAGGCCGCTGTTGCACTGAGTTGTCAGGAAAACTGGCAAAGGGTATCAGCATCCTTGCCACTCAAAAAATAAGGCCCAAGACCCGGGACTGCCAGGAGGGGCCCCTGGGACACCCCCCGAGAGTGGCCTGAGCTCCAAAGGCACCCCCACTTCTCAGCAGGGCCCCTGCCACCTCATGTGGATGCAGCTCTGACACCGCATGGCACTCTCTGCACCAGGTCAGCAGCACTGGCCACACAGGGCCAGGCTCTGGGCAGGAGCAGCAGCTAGGCTGTAGGTCCACATGCTTCTGGAAACCCAGCTGGCCACATGGCCAAGGGTGCGAGGAACTGGGGAGGGGGCTGGACAGGTATAAGGCGGGGTCTCCACCCAAAGGCCCCACTTCGACAGGCGGACTTTGTGGTCCATGTTCACGGCTCATGTCTCATGCTCATCTTTTGTGCTTCCTGAATCTCTCTGAAGAATCTAATGATTCTCCTGAGAAAAATGCACAAATCCCAGAGATGCACCTGCAGGTCCATAGACTCTGTTGAAGCCAGTCCCACGGCGCTGCCCAGGGTCCATGGACCCAGGTGAGGAAGCCCAGGTCTAGCACAGCCTCTTTGTAAGATGCCCAGTTTCAATACAGAAGTGTCTGCACAGCAGAAGCTGAGCCCGGCAACCTCTCAACTCTGAGTATGAGCAGGAGCATGACCAGAGCCCTCACCCCTGATTGTAGGTTACTTCCAGACTGTCCATGACTGCTGTCCTGGGAACTTGAGCAGAGGAGAGGCTTCCACCTCAGAGATGTGGGGAGAAACTCCCCATCACACGGGGTCTCTGATAGAAGCTCAGGTCTGGCTACAGACCACGTTGGCAGGAGAAGTTAAGAGCTGGGGCGGAGAGCTGGGGCACTCACCTCGTACAAGTGAAGTCTCTGCAGTATTTCAACGTTTCGGGACAAAATCCTTGTGTAAACCCACCCAACAGTAAAACACCGGAGGAAGAGTGGTAAATTCTCGTGGTACCTAAAATGAAGACATCCACCAGCAGTTTACTGGTTTGGTGTGTTTACAGTAAGACAATCCTAAGAGGTGATTTAGAAAAGGCAGGGGAACCAGAGATCAAATTGCCAACATCCGTTGGACCATAGAAAAAAAACAAGAGAATTCCAGAAAAACATCTACTTTTGCTTCATTGACTACACTAAAGCCTTTGACTGTGTGGATCACAACAAACTGTGGAAAATTCTTAAGAAATGGGAATACCAGACCACCTTACCTGCCTCTTGAGAAATCTGTATGCAGGTCAAGAAGCAACAGTTAGAACCGGATGTGGAACAACAGATTGGTTCCAAATTGTGAAAGGTGTACGTCCAGTCTGTACATTGTCACCCTGCTTATTTAACTTCTATGCAGAGTACATCATGCGAAATGCAGGGCTGGATGAAGCACAAGTTGGAATGAAGATTTCCAGGAGAAATATCAATAACCTCAGATACACAGATGACATTACCCTTATGGCAGAAAGTGAAGAAGAACTAAAGACCCTCTTGATGAAACTGAAAGAGGAGAGTGAAAAAGTTGGCTTAAAGCTCAACATTCAAAGAATGAAGATCATGGCATCCGGTTCCATCACTTCATGGCAAATAGATGGGGAAACAATGAAAAACAGTGAGAGACTATTTTCTTGGATTCCGAAACCACTGCAGATGGTGACTGCAGCCATGAAATTAAAGGACACCTGCTCTTTGGAAGAAAAGCTATGACCAACCTAGGCAGCATATTAAAAGCGGAGACAATACTTTCCCAACAAAGGTCTGTCTAGTCAAAGCTATGGTTTTTCCAGTAGTCATGTGTGGGTGTGAGAGTTGGATCATAAAGAAAGCTGAGCGCTGAAGATTCAATGCTTTTGAACTGTGGTGTTGGAGAAGACTCTTGAGAGTCCTTTGGACTGCAAGGAAATCCAACCAGTCAGTCTTAAAGGAAATCAGTCCTGAATATTCATTGGAAGGACTGATGCTGAAGCTGAAGCTCCAATACTTTGGCCACCTGATAGGAAGAACTGACTCAGTGGGAAAGACCCTGATGCTGGGCAAGATTGAAGGCAGAAGGAGAAGGGGACAACAGAGAATGAGATGGTTGGATGGCATCACTGACTCAATGGACATGAGTTTGAGCAAGCTTCTGGAGTTGGTGATGGACAGGGAAGCCTGGCATGCTGCAATCCATGGGGTTGCAAACAGTCAGACACGGCTGAGCGACTGAACTGAAGAGGTGACAAAGCAGACTGAATTTCTTTCTTCTAAGAAGATACATTCTGAACACTGAATGTCGTGTGCAGTTTTTTACACCACAAATCTATGTTCTCATGGCCACCTGCTTAAAGTCACCAGGTGGCAATGTGAAATGAGAGCCAGAGGTCAGCAGACGCCAGCCCCCAGGCCGGACTCAGGACCTCCACCTGATTTTAATACAAGTCCAGTGTGGTTTCCATGTTTATAAATGGCTAAAAGAAGTCAAAAGGAGAAAAACTGTGTGGCACGTGAAAATTACAAGAAACACACATTTTGGTGTCAGAGAACATGCCTGCACTGGGACAGTCCCACCCATTCGCTGGCAGAGCCTGACTACTGCCGCAGTGGGCCTCCACGCAAGACGCTACTGACCTCTGTCCTACAGGAACCCAACTTCCCGGCCATGAGGTCTTATCTTTTTTTTAACCAAGAAAATTATCCATTAACTTGTTCTAACCATTTGTTTTCCTGTTTAGTCTGAGAAATGTTTACACATTTGCCCAATTTACTTAAGGAAACCGCCCAGGGTCCATGCACATCACAGGCTAACACTTGCTGTAAATACTAGTGGTCTCCTTCCTACAAAGGCCTGTAAGTAAATGCCTCACTCTGTCTACTCCCAAACAAAACACGGAGAAAATATTCAGTTGTTTTTCTTAACAGTTAAGGCTATTTTTCTGGCTATGGTTTTTAAGTTTGTATTATTTCTGTGTAGACTTTTGTCCCGAATGTTTTTCTGAAAGAGATATCCAATACTACTAATTTTTCTCTCCTTTGTACTAAGGAAGGAAAAAGTTTCTTAACCCTATGGAACATGCTGAACATTTATTAAACCAAAAAGAATGAAAGATCATGTGCTGTGTACTTGAACTCTTGAAGTAAATGTTCAATTTAATTTTCTTTTTTTTTTAAGGTATGATTCATTTTCTTGTTCAAAACAACAGCTCCTGGAATTTCCACCAGAAGACAGCTTCTGTCCTGCGGCCAGGCTTCCCCCATGGTTGTAATTCAGCTGACCAAACCCCAGAGGGGCCAGTCCCCCTGCAGGTGGCAAGCCACTGTCTGCCACAGACGGACCGGGAGGTATAAAAATCACTCCAAACTTTCAGACACTCCCTGCTACTCACCCGGTACTTTTGACTCCATGCAAAGCGAGGAGGAAGTTCAACTACACACGCTGACCTCACCACAGAACCAAAGGAGCATGTTCCCCATGAAAAGATGATCTTATGCAGTTAGAACAACTAGGTCAGTCGGTAACCCTCACAGGCACCAGAGAACCACCTCACCTCAAGGACGGGTGGTCTTTCAGTCCATCCCAGTCCTGCTTTGCACACTGGGCGAGCTCCCTAGCCTCCTCCCAGGCCCCATTGGCCATGGCCGTGGAGATGTCATTCAGCGTGTGCGCGGCCACCGCGTACCTGGTGGGGGGACAGGCGGGAAACCACGACATTCAGGTTTCAGTGGAGGATGAGCACTGACGCACAGAACCTCACATCCCCGCATCCCACCCAACACATTTAGATCTGCTTGTGAAAACACAAGGGTTACGTTTTATCTCAGTAATCCTTTGACTATTACTCCACGAATAGCCTAGAAGTAAGTGTTCATACAGGCCTCCCAGCCAGAAGATGAAGATACACACCTTACCATCACATCACATGTCACATTACATGATGCAACACTGACCAGCTCTTCCTCCCTGACCTCCGGTGCCCAGTCACTCATTCATCCATTCAACAATCTCGGAGCAACTATGACAACATGTAACCAATCTCAGGATTATACGGAAGTGTAGGTTTGGTCATTTAATTACTAAGTCAGAGATGGCCAGAGGGATACTGCCCAAGGTAAGAGAATTATTTGGGATTTTCAAAAACAACTTCAGGGACAGTATCTGGGAGATGGTGATGCTGAAATGTTTTGAACCCATCTAACTGAAGAGAGACAGCTTCTCAGCGTGTCTTTAGATACCAAAACAAAGACATGGGCCCCATAGTTCTGTAACACTGAGTGCACAGTCACTGTGCTCTGGACTCACACTTGAGAGAAGAGCACACATGGGCACTGTGTGCAGAAACTGTCAAATAAGTGAAAACAGAGTCCCCTAAGTGTAAAAATTTGCTCATGCATGCTTCCATCTAGTTCCATCTTTTAATACTCAACTGGACAGCTCTAAGGCTCCAATTCCAAATGGAATTGGAGAAAACATTCTAATTAGAAGATCTGACTGAAAAAGTTATTCCTGCTAAATACAAATAAGATATTGGCCTTCCTAATAACTAAGGCTGCTGCTGCTGCTGCTGCTAAGTCGCTTCAGTCGTGTCCAACTCTGTGCGACCCCATAGACAGCAGCCCACCAGGCTCTGCCATCCCTGGGATTCTCCAGGCAAGAGTACTATAGTGGGTTGCCATTGGCAAAATGGGCTAAAATCAGTTTACACTGACTCCGTTTTGATCCAATCATTTCAATAGCTTATTTTTTAAAGCACATACTAGACAACACTTAAACATCTTTCCTAAAATCAAATATCAGAAACCATTTCAGCTAACTTTGAATCATAAACCTGCAACATCTATGCAATTTTAAAAAAATCAAAATCCACTTTTGTTAAACATTGGCTAAATCCATGCATCAAAATAGATTCATGAAAACTTCTATTGTCTGCATGATTCTGGTATATGGTCCACAAGTTAGTTACTAGCTTTATTTTAAGCATCATTACCAGGAAGATATTCAGCCTTGTTCATGCCAACAACATACTCACAAGGCAGGTTTGTTCAAATGTCTGTATTTTAAAAATGCTCCCCCTGCCAAAGCTATTTGGGAATATATACCAGGGGAAAACTGTGTAGCTCTAACTCAAAACTAGTGCGTTTTGGCACTAGTTAATCAAACTACTTTTCTACATTCTTCTCACAGTCCTGGAAAAGTATATAAGTGAGCAAAAAACTAAACAGGAAGCAAAAACTTAAAAAATGGTTTTGAGCAGATGTTTCTCTTGTGGATGGCAAAAAATAATAATAGATCCTTCTGCATAAATTTAAAAATACACAGATGTTATAGTGAGCAATCACTCTCTTACCTAATGAGATCATCCCTGTCCTGGAAGATCGGGGTCTTTCGATTGACAGTGTACCTGGGGAACTCCAAGCGGCCCAGGTTGACCAGCAACACAGTGGAGAGCTGACCCTGGCCCCCACAGGCGGCCTCCTCATCTTCCACCATGTCGCTCAATGAGAAGAGCAGCAGGGCCCGGGAAAATACTGCCCGAGGGCCTCGAGAGACCCTCAGGGAACGTCCCGCCATGTCTTTAGCTCTGAAAAATACACACTATGGATGAGACTTGCTGGTCTGTAAGCATTTGGACATCAGATTTCATAGATTATTTCAAGCTAAACAGCATTCATTATTCCAAGCCTGAAGCAAACCTCTGGCCTCTGGCTGTATTTGTTAACCTTTCTGGAGCTCAGAGCCCCACCTTGGAACACAGTGAAGATTCGATGAAATTAAACCTGCAGACGATTTCACAGTGTTTGCCTCAATGAAAGAGCAGGATAAGGTTTATGCTGGTTCCAAACACGTGAATACCAGAGAAACTCAAAGTGTTACCTGTCTGACATTTGCAACTCTCAATTCTTGACTCCAGTGACAATTTAGATTAACAGATATTTATTTATTTAAAATAACTTTATTTATTTATTTATGGTGGTGCTGGGTCTTTGTTGCTGTGTGCAGGCTTTTCTCTAGTTGCAGCAAGTGGGTGCTATTCTCTAGTTGTGGTGCACAGGCTTCTCATTACAGTGGCTTCTCTCATTGGAGGGCACAGGCTCTAGGGTGAGTGGGCTCAGTAGTTGCAGCTCCTGGGCTCTAGAGCACTGGCTCAATAGTTGTGGCACACAGGCTTAGTTGCTGGCAGCATGTGGGATCCTCCCAGACCAGGGATTGAAACCGCATCTCCTACATTGGCAAATGGATTCTTTACCACTGAGCCACCAGGGAAGCCCCACAGGTATTTATTTAGAATGTCATTATCAAAGGCTCTTGGTCAGGCAGCAGGTCACAACCAGGGCTTTCTGGCTCTAACAACCTGGACACCGTGCACAACAGGGTTTCTCTATTGACATATGGGCCGTGAATTCTTTCCTGGGGGCTGGGGGTAGGGGAAAGGTGCCCATTCTGTGCATTAGACGATGCTCAGCTGTGTCCCTAGCCTCCACTCACTAAATGTCAGTGGCACTCCACTACCCACCTCAGTCACAACAAGAATGCCTCCAGATGATGCCAGGCGTGCCTGGAGGTCAAGGTCCCCCAGTGAGAGCTGGAGTCCAGTGGAGGACCTCACCCTTCCTACCAGCCCAGAAGCTATGAAACCAAAAGCAGAGCTGGCTCCCTGAGGAGTCCAGAGATCAATGCCCCCAGTACAGTCTCAAAGACACAGGGGTAGGGTTCCCACCTCACCACCATCTACATGAGGACCACGTAGCCACAGAGCCTGACCGCACCCCTAGCCTTCCTCCCCACGCAGAGTCCTGAGCATGTGCAGTGGACTGGGACTCCAAGTTGCAGAAGGAAACATTCAGCATGACTAAACACACAGCCACTATCCAGAAGGATTCAGAGAGTGCAAATAAGGAGGCTTTTTCTGCAGAGGAAGGTAACCAGGTATTACCTTCATGTGGAGCCGTCAGAGACTCAGGTTCCACTCGTGGGCTCCACAGCTTAATGAAGAAATAAAGGACACTTTCCATCAACAGACAAAGTGATAAAGGTGTGCTATGTAATGGAGTATTAGCCATAAAAAGGAATTCTTCCATTTGCAACAGTGTGGAGGGATCTAGAGAGTATTACCCTTAGTAAAATAAGTCAAAGATAAATACTACATGCTATCATTTCTTGGTGGACTCTCAAAAACAAAACAAATGAATGAATATAACAAAAGAGAAATAAATTCACAGCTAGAAAACATAAACTAGTGGTTGCCAGCAAGGAGAAGGAAGCAGGGAGAGGTGAGACAGGTAGAAGAATAAGAGAGATGAACTACCCTATATGAAATAGATAAGCAACAAGGATATACTGCATAGCACAGGGAAATATAGTCATCATTGTGTAATAAATTTAAATGGAGTATAATCTGTACAGATACTGAATCACTATGCTGCACACCTGAAACTAATATGTCAACTATACTTCAATTAAAAAAATTTTTTAAGGATAGTGATTTTAGTAAAAACTAAAATAGTCTTAACGGGCTTCCCTGGTAGCTCGGTGGTTAAGAATCTGCCTGCCAATAAAGGAGACACAGGTTTGATCCCTGCTCCAGGAAGATCCTACATGCCGCAGAGCAGCTAAGCCCATCGGCCTCTAACTCCTGAGCCTGTGCTCTGCAGCCAGGGAGCTGCAACTACTGAAGCCTGTGCTCCACAGCAGGAGAAGCCACTGCAACGAGGAGCCCTCCCACTGCAGTTAGACACACCACAATTCGGAGAAGGCAATGGCAGCCCACTCCAGTACTCGCGCCTGGAAAATCTCATGGATGGAGGAGCCTGACAGGCTGCAGTCCATGGGGTTGCTAAGAGTCGGACACGACCGACTGAGCCACTTCACTTTCACTTTTCACTTTCATGCATTGGAGAAGGAAATGGCAACCCACTCCAGTGTTCTTGCCTGGAGAATCCCAGGGACGGGGGAGCCTGGTGGGCTGCCGTCTTATGGGGTTGCACAGAGTCAGACACAACTGAAGCGACTTAGCAGCAGCAGCTCACCACAACTGGAGAGAAGTCTGCACAGCAATGAAGACTCAGCACAGCCAAAGATAAATAAATAAATAAAATTATATATATATAAATAGTCTTAAGATTCTCATTTTTCTATAATTCTCATGTCAGTGATAAAAAATGTTCATCTTAATTCTTCCATTTCTGTTCCTACATGCTCAGTGCTTACACTAAGAAACAGCTAATTTAGTGTTCACTTACTTTTAAAATATTACACACATGAATACTATGAAATACTTAAGAAATAAAATTAAAGACTTAGAAGACATTTAACCACAGGGATGAGGATCTTATACCCCTAAATCAATTAACCATAAATACATAATCTAGTTAAATACGTTTGGAAAATCTACAGTATAAATTTTTGAAGTGTTGACAGTGACATTTTTCTTAATAATGTATGCCTTATTTATTCCTGTGTTTTACTAAGATTAATATTTGTAGTATCTTCTCAATAGGATGGGCTCTTGGCACATTAACAGCTCAAAGTTACACACACACACACATACACACACACACATTATATAAAATAACAATGACGTTGCTTTAACTGTTTGCCAAAAGCATTATCTCATCTTGTTTTCAACAACTCTGGAAAGTGGATTCCCAGACTAAGGTTGATATAGTTATACTTTAGACGTAACATAGGCAGAAGAAATAAATTCTGAGATTTTTATGATCTTTCCCAACCCGAAACTGTTCAGGAACTTTTATAAGGACAAAAGAAACCATCCACAGCTTTTGGTAAATTTTTATGTTTCAACTCAAGAGAAATTGCATATTATTGCTGATAGATTATGTTTCAATAAAAGTCTACTGAAATAAAAATTTGGCTGGATAGTTCAGGTTTAACTCTTGTTAAGAAGAGTAGGTAAAACTGCATTTTTCTTGAGTAATAAAATACTAGAATATGCCAAGGGCCCAGTGCCTCTAACCTCTTGCCTCTTGGTTTTTCTTGTCCTAGAAATCGGTGTGGTATGACAAGAACTACGAAAGCTAACCCAAGAAAGAATCCAGACCTGATCATTAAGGTTCTCTGCCTTTTCAGTCTGGCAGCAACTGCAAAGCCAATCACAATCTGGAAACATGGACCATTCGTTTTAAGACCTTAGTATGTGCTGGGTGTGTGTTAGCCGTTCAGTCATGTCCAGCTCTTTGTGACCCCATGGACTGCAGCCTGCCAGGCTCCTCCATCCATGGAATTCTCCAAGTATGAATACTGGAGGGATTTGCCATTTCCTTCTCCAGAGGATCTTCCCTGACCCAGGGATGGAACCCAGGTCTCTTGCATTGTAGGCAAATTCTTTACCACTGAGCCACCACGGAAGCCCAACCAACAACTCAAATGTTCTTACTGTAACAAGTTCCTTCGCTGTTCACCTGAAACTAGCATAACATTGTTAACTGACCACACCCCAGTGCAAAATGGTTTTGGTGTTAATAAATAAATAAAATGATTGGAAAAAAAGATCCACAAAACCTTTTCAGGATCACTGCACCAATGCCAGGCTGGTTCCGGCCCCAAGTACAGACTGAAGGCTGCTTGGCCAATCTGAGAAACGCGTCCACCAGCTGCTGCTTCTGTCCATGGGCACTCGTCAGGTGGAAGGTCTTTGCCAGGGCTTTCAGTTCTGGAGCAGAAAGGAGCTCCAGCACCTCAGGGAGCTCCTGCAACTCAGATTCTGAAATATCAAAAAATTTTAAAAAGTACTTTAAATAAGTTTATTATTTTCCAGTTTTATTGATACTTTAAGAAGAAAGCTTATTTGTTTTCCTAAGATTAAGAGCTCAATTTAGGGATTTTCCTGGTGGTTCAGTGGTTAACTCTGAGCTCCCAGTGCAAGTGGCCTGGGTTTGATCTCTTATCAGGGAACAAAGACCTTACATGCCACAACAAAGACCCAACACAGCCAAATAAATTTAAAAACAACAACAACAACAACAACAATTTAAAAGACACACACACAATCACTATTTCTCAGGCACCAATCAGGAGATGACATGAAACCAGCACCACCCTCATTTTGCAGAAACTCCCTTCACCGTGCTTCCACTTTGGTTCCCCTGGACGAACTGTTACCTGTCTGCAAGAAGCCTGCATGGGTCAGCTCTCCAACCACGGGGGTTAAGTCAGCAGAGATCTCTTCATAGTCCAGCTTGTTCATCTTAATCCAGCTGAATTTACGCTGAAAAAGTCTTACGTATAACTTTTGACCATTGGCTGTGACAAAGTTAAGATAATCAGTGAAAAACATTCTATTTCTTCTCAAAAACCACATACACTATCACTTCCTTTTGTAAACCAAAGTGAGTAAAACACGCTGTGTTACAAAAACATAGGCTGACTCAACTGATCTTCCAAGAATATAATTTTCTTCCTTTGGAAGACAGAACTTATTTCAAATACAAAGTCCTATAGGCATGTCTTCTTGGCCTGTGTGCAGGACAGAAGGAGCAAAAGGACACAAAGCCTTTGTGACAGGCTTTGGAACTAAGGCTCCCTCTTCTCTTCTGTTATGAAAAGTGGGAGTGGAGGCCAGTAACACCATCCTCCCAAAGCCTGTGAAAAAGATTAAATGAGATGAGTGTATAAACCGTTACAAATGGTAACGGTTGGTAATGATTATTAGCCATTTAAAAACCTAAAGGACTTCCTTGGTGGTCTAGTGGTTACGAATCTGCCCATCCACTGCAGGGTCCCTAGTTAGGGAACTAAGACCCCACATGCTTGTGTAGTGTGGCCAAAATTAAATAAATGAAATTAAACAGAGAAATAATACCATCTATTTAAATATATATATCTCTTAAAAAATAATAAAAATAAAAGTGTAAGATCCAGGTTCCCCACTTTCTAACCAACATTTTTAGTCCCTCAATAGAGACACACCCCACCCCTCACCGAGAGTTCCAGTTATTCTGTTCTCTGCTTCTGGCTTCATATGCAGTATTCTATTTTAGGCTGAAAATCATCTGAAAAGGATTTTTCAAAAAAAGTCTGGCTTTGGTAGAATGGCCATCTCTAACTCAGTGATCTCCACCAAGCTATTTAATTAACCTGGTCTTAAGTTTTCCTACTACCCAAATTATCTTTCCATTTCTAATTCTAGAGTGGTCTTGGGACTTCCCTGGCCATCCAGTGGTTAGGACTCTGCTCTTCCAATGCAGGATGCACTGATTCCATCTTTACACAGGGATCTAAGATCCTGTATACTGCATGGTATGGCCAAAAATTTAGAAAAATAAAATGATATGACCTTATTTATTAAATTTTCTACAGTTATTTCCCTTTTCTCTTGAAAGAGGCAAAATCGATCCACAGTAGCTATTGTCTCAACAGAGACACTAAAGATGATTCTCTGTGGAGGGCAGCCCATAAGAATCTGCAGAGCTTACACTAGGAAACTGTTCCTACTTCTCAATCACACCACAGCCCAGGGTTACTAACTACTTTAATAAATGCTCATACACAATCAAAGATCTGTGACCACCCTGGATACAAGAGTCGACGGGGTGTCACTCACACAGGCAGGGCCACAGTTACACTGTGTGAACATAAAACTGAATTCTTTCTCTTACCCGTTATTGGTAATGTTCAGGATTTCTTTTTTGTAACTGGACCAGGAGTCAGACCTGCTACTATTACTAGTGGTCAGCATGGCCCCCAAGGAAGCTTTTCCTGCTTGAAAGGGACTCATGTGCACGTACCCATCAAGGTCCTTTGGACGAGCAGCTGATGGCAGGTGGAGATGGGGTGGGGGTAGTGCGCAGCTCTTGCTCTAAACCTGTGCTATTTGCTTTGAGCCACAGCTGGCTGCCAAGGAATTTAGGTATGGTTTTAAATGTACCAATTTACAAAATTAAAAAGAAAAAATATTAATGTACCAATTTAGCTTGAAAGCTTCCATTTCCTGCACACCTTTACTTTAAAAGGCAGAGCTCAGGCAACTAAAATGTTATTGGAGAAAAAAATGTGCCTCAGTACCCCTTGGTTTGTTTATTTGCCTGTATTTTATTTTCATTTTTGAGGAAATGGCCCGCAAAAACAACGAATCCACCAAATACAACAGCAAGCTTGAGTACATGCCTGAAATGCAAGGTACACTTTTCTAAGTCACACAATTTTTTCCCCTAATCTGGGAAGGCTGTTTTACAACCATCAAATATACATAAAAGGACAAACAACTGCTTCCATTACAAGCAAAGTACAGTTTATAAGGATGACAGTGCAGAAGCAGGCATCACCTGGCCCCAAATCTTATCTCTTTTTAAAGGCACATCATTGTTGAGCTGAACACCATCACTGGCTCTGATTCCCCTGAGTACTCCCAGGGGGCTCCCAAAACCACTGACTCCTTGGGGTCATCAGGTTTCTGCCCATCAGATCCCAGACCAACTCAGGGCAGCAAATGGCAAACAAAGCCTCGAAAGCAAACAGGCTCAAGATACCTGATAACTGATGAAACTTAGTTACAATGCCCTTCTCGTGTTCATCAAAGAGCATCCTGTCTTCTTCATTCTCAAACACGGCTTTCAGCACCACCAGGAAACTCCGAAGGTAGTAAGGACGGTCCAGCAGTTCTGGACTTGTGACCCAGGACCCATCACAGCTTGACCTCTTCTCCAAAGGTGTCTGATGAGTGATTTCATCCTCTAAGCCACTGTCAGGTTCTGGAGGAAGCGTTTGGCTGTTGGTCTGTATAGAAGCACTAAGTGTAGAACTTGGAGGTTTTGCCTCCCGATGTGAGCCCTGATTTGTCACTTCTGAAACAACAGTCATTTTTACCTCTTCACAATTACTTGTCTCACATTTTTCAGTAACTTCATCATCTACTCCTTTGACACTTTCCTGCTTTGCAACATGGTCCTCAGAAGCAGACTTTCTATGCCCGGGAATTAAATCTGATGAAAACAACACAGGCGCATTACCTGTGCAGGCAGGGGTTAGGGCTGATTGCTCACATTCCTGGGCAGCTGTCTGGCCTTCAGCTTCTTCCACCTTACTGCCTTCCACTGTATGTGCTGGGGTGCTCAGCTCCTCCTGAATATCACCAGTAAATACGTTCTCCTTTTGAGAGCTGTTCTCCAAAAGTGGATCCTGGCCCTCCACCTCCAAATGCTGATCAACCAGGCTCTTGACCCTTGTGCATGAGGACTTCTGTAGACTCTGGTAAGTGAACCCCTCATTCGGATTCAGGGCTCTTTTAGCCTTTATGTATCTTCTGGACAATTTAGAGGACAGGCTTCCCAGAGAAATGACTTTTACATTATGATGTCTCAGCTCGTCTTGATTTCTGCACACCGAGTCACCTTTACTTTTAAAGTAGGGGCTGGTCTGCTGTTTTTTGCCCATTTTTGCTGAATCACTTTGGCCAGGGGTTAAATTTATCGTTGATGGAGACGACCTCTCTGGCGTTACATCTTCTAAGGCAACACTAGTCAAATCTACAGTGGGCACGTTTGAACTTAAGCAGACGTGCCCAGGGCCACCTGGAGTCATGTCATCGTGGTCAGCACACATTTCATCAAGGTGCCGGTTCAGGTCATATCTTGGCACCATCTTACTACAAATTGGGCATGCAAGTTTAGCAGGGGGGTGCATTGTTAAAAACGAAATAATAGAATTAGATTCATTTTTTTTAGTTTTGCTGCTTGATAAACTCGTACGAGGCCTTTTCTTTGAGGATTTGCCTACAGACATCATGAGTATTATTAGGAAAGCTGGATGGGGACTTCCCTGGTGTCCAGTGGTTGAAATTCTGTGCTTCTACAGCAAGGGGCCCAGGTTTGATCCCTGGTCTGGGAACTGGGAGCCCCTGCATGCCCCAATGGGCAGCCAAGAAAAAAAAAAAAGCAAAGTTGGGTGTTGTTTCAAGTAGTAAAACACAAGGTAAGACCTGGGAAAGATACCAGTGGTTTACTTTTACTTCCCTGATTCGAAATCATAAAAATGGGATCCTATTGGACTTCATGTTATTCATTTAGTTTCTTCTTCCTATGAAACAAAACATGTGGATTAAGAACCTATTTATGAATTCAACAACAGAGGGGGAAACGATCAAAGATAGTATCTCACGGGATTGTGCCTTGAATAGACCCTGGCCTTGGAAAGAAAAGCCCAAGGCCATCCTCCGGCTGTCCACGCGACCCCAGGGTGTCCCTCAGCCGCGGGGATAAGTTCTAAGACTCCTTTGTAAGATCTAAATCAGCCATCCTAAAAAGGGACATCTGACTACGCGAGGTCTTCGTTTAAAACCGCTGCACGAGGAACTTCTCCGGGCAGAGCACGCCCATCCCGCCTGCACAGGCCTTTACTGAGAAGCGCCTCCGGGAGTCGCGGGCATCTGTCCCCACCCCGCCCCGCCTCCCCGCGATCCCGCAGCTCCGGCCGCCAAACCTAAGGCTAAAGC
The DNA here is from genome assembly GCA_917880005.1 of Nanger dama. Lineage (NCBI taxonomy): Eukaryota > Metazoa > Chordata > Mammalia > Artiodactyla > Bovidae > Nanger > Nanger dama. Next base: position 2,267,525 of record CAKJTW010000108.1, on the reverse strand, counting down.
TCTGCCAGGCCAGCCCTCCCCTGGGATCGTGTGCACACCTGGGATACGCACCTGGGAGATGCACCTGGGGCTGCGCCGCCAGCCCGGCCGTCCTGCTCCCTCCCTTCCTTCTGTCCCCCCAACTCGCTCTTCTGGCCCTGCCGGCGCCAGCAGCCAGCCCTCCTCTCATAGCCCGCAACCCCGGCCCGACAGCTCCGCGCCTCCTACGGACTACGCGCGCCAGGCATTCCCAGCCGATTCCCGAGGGCTCGGCCGTCACAGACTAGGCCAGAGGAGGTTAGAGCAATCAATCGGCCTTCCCTCTCACCTTAAAGGCATCCAGCGGTTCTGGGAGGCTGAGCCAGAGGAGGTCTGCCCAGATTCCCCACCTCCTGCCTTTCGCAACTTGGCGGAAGCGGGCGGGCGGGAAGGTGGGTAAGTTGCTGTTCTTGGAGCATTCGTTGACCAAGGAAGCCGCCTCCTGGGAGGTGACACAGGCGAAGACTCCACTTGGCCAGCAAGCGTGTGCTGAGGTTCCTGGAAGAGATGCTGTTTGCTGCCGGATGCAAGAGATGCCAAAACCTCAGGAGCACAGGAGTCCAGGGCCATACCACCTTGAACTGAACGCACCCCATCTCATCAAGAGCAAAAGAATAGTAGATCAACAAGGACCTACTGTGTAGCACAGGGAACTATATTCAATATCTTGAGATACCCTACAATAGACAAGAATCTGAAAAAGTATATATATATATATATATATATATATATATACACACACACGCACACACATATATCTGTATCTATAAATCACTTTGCTGTTCACCTGAAATACTGAAAATCAACTATACTTCAATTAAAAAAGATAAAAGAATAAATGTATTGATAGGTAATAGGGAATGGTGAGTCTGCATATTTTTTACATTAAAATGTAGTTTGTAAATGTAGTTTTTCTTTGTGCTAATAGTTTAATATAATGAGATTACATAATTTAACATAATGGCTATGTGTAACAACAACACAATTACTGAAAGTTTATCAGCCAGCCCTTGAGTGCAGATATCCTTATGGCAGAAAGTGAAGAACTAAAGAGCCTCTTGATGAAAGTGAAAGAGGAGAGTGAAAAAGTTGGCTTAAAATTCAACATTCAGAAAGCTAAGATCATGGCATCCAGCCCCATCAATTCATGGCAAATAGATGGGGAAACAGTGGCTGAGTTTATTTTTGGGGACTCCAAAATCACTACAGATGGTGATTGCAGCCATGAAATTAAAAGATGCTTACTCCTTGGAAGGAAAGTTATGACCAACCTAGATAGCATATTAAAAAGCAGAGACATTAGTTTGCCAACAAAGGTCTGTCTAGTCAAGGCTATGGTTTTTCCAGTAGTCATGTATGGATGTGAGAGTTGGACTGTGAAGAAAGCTGAGTGCCAAAGAATTGATGTTTTTGAACTGTGGTGTTGGAGAAGACTCTTGAGAGTCCCTTGGACTGCAAGGAGATCCAACCAGTCCATCCTAAAGGAGATCAGTCCTGGGTGTTCATTGGAAGGACTGATGTTGAAGCTGAAGCTCCAGTACTTTGGCCATCTGATACAAAGAGCTGACTCATTTGAAAAGACCCTGATGCTGGCAAAGATTGAGGGCAGGAAGAGAAGGCGACGACAGAGGATGAGATGGTTGGATGCTGTCACTGACTCAATGGACATGGGTTTGGGTAGACTCCGGGAGTTGGTGATGAACAGGGAGGGTTGCAATGAATCGGACAGGACTGAGCGACTGAACTGAACTGAACTGAGTGCTGACGTCAGCTGGTTCTAACAACACCCCAAGGGACCCAAATGGAAACTTTCTGAGGTGCCTGTCTGTGGTCCCTTACCATTGCCTACGGCAGCAACCAGCACTGTGTGATTAGTCTATAAATGTGTGCTGAATGAATGCATGAATAAATAAAAAGGGACATGAACAGGGAATTCACTGACAAATTGAATGGCATTGAGTGCCAACCTCATGCCTGGTAAAGTCCTTGATGCTGTGAACAGAACAAAGAATGCAGAAATGAGGGGGAAAAAAATCCTGCCTTTGTGGTGAATACATTCTGATGAAGGAAGATAGAGAAAAACAAAAATATACATAAATTATAGAGTTTAAAAGGCAAGTACAGATTAAATGAAATTCCTGTTTTATGGCAAGATGAGAAAAATTTAAACATGTCTTTCCCAGTATGGGCTTCTGCATTAGTGTTGTGTGTTCTGTATCAGCATTAATCAGACCTCCTTTTTAAGGGTCACAAGTCCTTAGGAGATAAGCTTCCTTCTCAATCACGACGGTCCATGACCCACTTCCCTCTCATGCATAAATCTAGATGTGTAAACTGTCAATAATACAGCATTTAATGTATAGATCTGTCTCAAAACCATATGTAATTATGCCTTGACCTCTAACAGGTGACAGTTGTCAGAGGGGAAGAAGGCTGCCAGGAATTTCCTCTTTAGGGCAACTTTTCCTACCAGGAAGGAGACCAAGAGTAAACCTCCCATAAATTCCTTCTCTAGGGGCATTTAATGGCTACGAAGATGGAAAGATCCCTGGCACCTGAATTTGCAAACATTATCACAAACTTATCTACCATTTGTTCTTCTAGACACCTACCTGCTTTTCTTATCCCTGACCAGTTAGGTGTATAAATCTCTAACCATTTACCCAGCTGCTTCTTTTGTAAAACTACAATACATGACTACTTTCTCCTATTGTCAGTTTAATTCACAGCCCTCAGGGACTAAATCTAAAATCTAGAGGGCTCTTTCAAGAGGTTTAGTCATGAAGAGCAGAGAGGTAAGGCAGAACTCAGGGGGTAAGTGGGGTTAAGAGTGTTGGTACTAAACAAATGCTGGAAAGGGTATGGAGAAAAAGGAACCCCCCAACACTGCTCACTGCTGCTTCAGCGTCAGCTTTGTTCTCATTCTCCACTCCCAAAAGGGTAATGTGAGGCCCTAACAGATGAAAGACAGTCTTCCTTGGATGGGAGGTCAAGACAGGGAGCACATGGTGGTCATAGAAGGCTCCAAGGGGCACCAGTCTGCCCTCCCAACACACTCACTTCTTCTCTCCTAGCCACATCACCCACCTCCTCCCACCTGAATGGGGATGGGACTCCCCAGCCTTCACAAGCCTCTGCTCAGGCAACACGAGATCACTTCCCAAGGAGAAGGATGTACGATACATGCACGGAAACCCCACTGTCCTGTGGAAGGATGGCAGGGCTGTGGGAGAAGAAAACCAAGGCCCTCTGAAGACATGCGAGGACCTCTGGTGTGGGTAGCTGTGACAGGGAAGCGGTCAGACTGGCCTCTTCCCTGGCCAGGCCTACTGTGCAGGGTCGCTGGGAAGAGAGGTCCCCCCACACACCAGAGGAAGGCTTGCTATTCTCAAACATCTGGAGTCTGTGTGAAGAAAATTTCTCAAAAATTTTATTACAAAACTGAACCATGACAGAATATAAGCTTACACATGTAAATAATATTTACATTATATGCAAAATATATTACAGCTTTAATTTATGAACTGATATATCCCGGTTTTTCTTCTTTTTCTTCTCTGTTTTCTTTGCATTGCTGATTTGCATTTTCACTTGATCTTGTAATTTAGAAAAGAATGCCTGAGATGATTTTAAGGCTTTGTCTTTACCTTCATCCTGCAATTAGAACACAAGGTCATGCTGTAAGGTATTATGCTTAAAGATGAACAAAACCAAATGACTACAACAGGGCACCACAGTGTAAATGTGGAAAAGACCTAGACAGAATTATGACAGCCTGTGCCAATTAGAGCAGAAGTATTATACACATTTTATACGACTACAGTTGTCTCACAATGTCAGGTGACTATGAGCCCCTGCACTTGAAACCCAAGGTTTAGGCTGTAACACAGCCAGTGCCCACGGCCTCTCCCCTCCCCTCCCTTCCCTTTCCCTTTGTGGGTGAGCTTGGTCACTAGACCCCAGGTTACCTAGAGTGTGCCATCCGCCCTGTATTCAAGCCTCGACAGCTCTCCTCCCCGTCCTCACCTTTAGCAGAGAGGCTTTGCCCGTCTTGGTCAGCTGTTTCAGCTTCTCAGAGGCTGCTGCTTTGGTGTATCTCCCTGCCTGGTCTGGGTTACTCTTTTCAAGAAGTCTTCTCCGCTTTTCTTTCTCCTTTATTTTCAAATGCTTTTGATATTTCTTTTTCCTCCTTTCTCGTTTCTTGTCTGTAGCTGTTTTCTCAGCAGCTGTTTTTATATCTCCGGCTTTATTTTTCTCCTATTGAAAAACCACCACCAACACACTCATTAATCTAACCTAATGACTTCGGAAACTGTCAGAGAAGCAACTGCACGGACTGTGGCCCAAGTGTGAGAAGCAGCCCGACCCCACATGGGCTCTGAGGGGCTCCGGCCACTCAGCAATATAAGACCTGGGATGCACTGTAAGACCCGTGACGAGTGCTCTGACGGTAACAGTTCGGTCTGCATACTCCTTCACAAAGGTGGCCTGGAGAGCATGGGTGTCAGGCTTCCCCTCTTGGAGAAGCAGGCAGACCCCAACCTGGGCTCCAGGGACCTGCCTAAGGCTGCCCAGATCTGAGCCGCTCAGGGCAGGAAATCTAGCTGGTGAAGGTCCACTTCCTCCCTTTTCTCCTTCACTCCAGCCCAGCCTAGGGTAGGAGGCAGAGGCTCTGAAGCGTGGGTATCGGTGGAGCAAAGCAAGTGAGCACAAAAATGGAGGGCTCTGCTGCCAGGCTGCCAGGGAGATGAGGCCCTGGCAGAAACTACCACCCCTGTGCCAGGCGAGGGCTCCCAAGTACACAAGGCAGGGGTGTCCTGTGTGTGATATGTCCAGCTCTTCCTAGACCCACACACTCTGTTCTAGACCATGGTTCCAGGACTGATAAGCCTCACGTGGATACAGCAAAAGGGGGAAATGCTAATATCAAAGCACTGCTAAATAACATGCAGTTTGTTTCAAGTCTAACATCTTAGCTAACATCTAACAACCTCAAACTTCTAATATTCAACCTGAATTATAACAAGATACTGATGATAGATATTTGTAATCAGCATTTACAATATTTCTCAAACCTACATCTCATAATAATACCTGATTATAGAAAACTCGTATTTGAATATTCTATAATATTACTAATTTGATTATAGGTGGGAACTGCTGAGATATGTTAGAATAAACACTGTAAGCTCAAAGAAAATGATGTTAAGTAGAGCTCTGACTATAAACGACCAATTTATAAACAGACACTTTGATACTGGCTTCTCACCTTGACCTCCTCTGGGGCCAAGAGGGCTGCGTCACTAACACTCACGGGGGCAACCTCCTCCATGGTGACAGCGGGCAGATTTGATACCACTTTAATCTCTGGAACAGGCTAGGAAAGAGATAACACATTTGATAGGAAGTCAGAAGTGGTCCTCATGTAAAACACTTAAATTGTGAACCCAAAGAAGTATAACATACTTCATGGAGATTATCTAAGATGTGAGATGCGAGGTCTGTTGGCTGAGCTAGTGCACATGAAGGATCTAACCTGACAGGTAGCAGGCACTGATGAATGCCAGGTATAGACACCACCCACACCCCCAAGTCCATCACACAGTGAAAACACAACCAGAGACCAGACAGAGAGAAGGGGCGGGAAAGGAGGAGAGCCTGTGGCTAAGACTGAGGGTCTGGAAGGGACCACCAAGGAGATGAAAGTCAGGCTGGACCAGCTGGGGGATCCAGATCCATCCTGGGACCAGACACGAGCCTTCCCCATGGGAAGGCCCAACCTGTGGTTCATGGGAAACCCTGCAGGTATGCATTCTGAACCCAAACAAACACCGAGTCTTTCATCTGTCATCTACTCCCCGAGATGTCACACACTTACTGGCTTGGGGATAAAGTGGAAGTTTGAGAGTGCATCCAACTTTAAGAAGAGGGAGTCCATCATCTTCTGGATTTCTACATGCTCTGGATTTTCTTCCTCTGCTGTTTTTGCTGAGGAAATCAGTTCAACATCATCAGACTAAAGCGGCGACACAGGACAAAACACTCCAAGACCCATGAGGGCATCACCAGTTTCTCGTTGTCAGGCTTCAGCTAAAGACACTTCCCAAGGTAAGGTCACTGTCATAACCAAACCTCTAACATTTAGAACTTACAATTTCGTGCCCTTAATGGTTAGGCATTGTTGGTGGGAATGTAAAACGGTTCAGTCACAGTAGGAACACGTCTGGCTGTGCCTCCAGAAGTTAAACAGAGTATCACCACAGGACCTGGCAGCTCCACTCGTACACATATGCCCAAGAGAGTTAAAGGAGGCGTTCACTCATACACTTATTTAAGGGCACATACATGTATGTCCACGGACACATTATTCACGAAAGGCAGAAACAGCCCAAATACTCACCAACTGTTGAAACTGGATCCATAAATTGTGGCACGCATACAACAGAGTATTATTCAGTTGTAATAATTGCTGGAAAGTTAGTAATTAGCTGCGAGAGTACCAGGGGACCAAGAGTGACTGCAAACCACCCCTAGCCAGTGATACTCCATGGGAGCACTAGAGCCCCTCTGCTCCTACAGCCACGCTGCCTCACACTACACAATGTGATCCCAGCTCAGGACTTCTGTCTCTCACACCTCTCGAGCAGTAGGTAGAACCCACAGAACTCATTCTCTACAGCTCCTCCCTGAATGGCAATGGCTTTGCCATAGTGGCCTCCTCACCTGGTTGAGTTTGATGTACTCCTGTTCGTAAATTTCAGCAAGGCTCAATTTACTCTTTTCATGGTCCAGTGTTAAACGCTTTTTATACTCAAATGCATCCTCTTTAGGCTTTTCTTTGCGTACAACATCATCCCAAGCCTAAAACAGGAAAGGCGCATGGAACATAAATTGACAGACAAAATCTGTAACTTCTTTCTAGGGCCCCTTAGGCCTCTTCCTCTGGAATACCGATTATCATTACAGAGTAAGCAAATTGCAGCCAAAAGGAAGGCGTTTTCTCAAAGCAGAGAAGGCATCACTCAACTGTCCTTTTTGTTTTAAACGCTGGTTACCAATTTGAATTCCACAGCTCCCCATGGTGGTCTGTCCAATAGTCAAGACAAAAGTTTGCTTCATTTCAAAGGAAAAGATCTTCTGTGTATCATACCCATCCCTCAAACCCTTCCTATTTTAAAACATACACACCTTACAAAGTCATCTCTTGCTATACATGCCCCATACCCAAGTTTTACTCTAAGTTTACAAAATAAGATCAGTTTTTAAACAAAAACTCTTTGGTAGGTTTTACACACTTGAAAACTAGACCTTTCATATGTCACACCAGACACAGTGCCTGAACCAAGGGTCCTGGGTGTGAGCATGTCAAACCAGACCCCAGTCGCCCTCCAGAGCTTCATCCCACACCACATGAAAGGTGAGCAAGGCTGGGGGATTGCAGGGGATGGCAGCGGCTCTGGCTACTTTGTTCTCCTCAGGAAGGACACCCTTCTTTCTGGGGTGCTAGCAAGGACGGTACCTCACGCAACAAAGGTCAAGGATACCTTTGGGGTTTTAAACAAAATAGACTTAGGGGTTTTAAACAAAAACTTGATAGGAACAAATATTCTAGGAAAACAGAGTGCTACTCCTACTCCCAAAATAGTCTATTTCTAAAAATGTCAGTGAACTTTGAATTAAGTTAAATTTCATTCTTACTGACCTGATCTCTTATCCTCTGCTTAATGATATCCTCTAGTTGGAGAGTGGTTTCCTCTGTGATCACAGGTGCTAAAGGATACAGAACATGTATTGTTAGGTAGATAGAAATGAACCTGTGGTTTTGTGAATTCTTGGGCCACCCCACACCTCCCATATCAGAAATGGGGGAAAGGGGCACTAATGTGTGTGTTAGCTAACTTTTCTGATGCTCCCTGCAATTTGAGAACCACAAAGCTACAAAGTACACACAGTGATAAGTGCTAACACTTTTAACCTGTGCATCTGGGGATGCACTCCTTTCTGCACTAAATACAATGAAAATCCATTCTGACGTAATGGGTACAAGAAAGAATTCAATGAGATGGTCAGGGATTTTGGCTGGAGTCACAGTTTAATCACTGGACAGTAACAGCAGGCACTGTAAACACATAGCAGCAGGACTCTAATTATGGGTGACACATTAGGCATCACCAGTACAGTAGTAATTCTCTGATGGATCAGTGGCATTGTGGCTGTACAGGAGAATGTTCCAGTTCTCAAAAAATAGTAAAAGTACTCGAGACCAAAGTGCCATGATCCTGGGTACTTACTTTCAAATGACTCAGGGGAAAAAAATCACACACACACAGCCACACGTGAACAGGGGGAGAAAGCAAACATGGCCAAAGGTTAACAATCGGCAAACCCAGGAGAATGGCACACATCTGTCCACTGTAGTTTTCAACTTTTCTGTATGTTTGCAAGTTTTTAAAATAAAAGTTTGGGGGAAAGAAATATTACTCCAAATCTATGAAAACCACTGAAAAGGGTACGTGAACACCCACAGAAGCCCAGTGGGCACACGCACCCATGCGCACGGCGTGGTCAAAGTGCAGGGTCTCTTCCAGGAGGCTGTTCTCAGGCCGCTTCTGCGCTGTCACTTCTCCTTGAAGCTGCCAAGGTTTCTTCTCCAACAACTCTTTTTCCAAAGATGCAATTTTTTCATTCATCTGAGAAAGAGACAGAAAGAGTTACCACACAGTTGGAAACAGAATTAGACATACAGGTGAGTAAAAGCAACTAATATTTACTAGTGGGAGAGCAAGAAATGCATTGTTTCTGAAAAAAATCCTGCTTCGTCTTTGCATTTTTTAAGGAAGGCAATAGTGACTTCTATACCTATCTGGAGGTAGGATAAGGAGCTTGTGTTTACTATTTACTCACTTCTCCCAGAAGCATTTGGGTGTATTTCTGGGCTCTATTCTAGTGAAACTGACCTATTTTATTTATTCACAAGCCACTATCAACTTATTAGAGCATTTCAAGACTAAGTAATTTTTTATTAGAGCATCAGTATCTGATGGAGCCTGACCCTTCTGACTCCAGGCTTTCCAGGTGGCTCAGTGGTAAAGAATCCACCTGTCAGTTCCTGGGTTGAAAAGATCCCCTGGAAGAGCAAATGGTAACCCACTCCAGCATTCTTGCCTGGGAAATGCCATGAACAGAGGAGCCTTGCGGGCTGCAGCCCATGGGGTGGCAAAATAGTCACTCATGACTGAGCACGTACATACTACCCACTTGATCCACACCCACAGTCCAAATTATCTCTAATGTCTAAAGAGGTGGCATCTATAATGACTTCATGGTGTACAAGATGACAGCATTTTCAGCAACCTTACCAAATTATTTTTCCTAATAGCTTTCCAGTTCACCTGCTTGGTCTTTCTAGTTCTCTCTCCAAATATAAAAGCTTTCATTTCAGTTTTCTCATCTCTTATCAGTGTTTTCTTTCATAGTTGCCCTGGCTGAGTAATACTTCTATAAGAATCTTAAGTAACAGTGGAAATAGTAACAGTGGTAATGGAAATAAGTCTTACTCTTGATTTTAAAGGGATGTTTCTAGAATTCTACCAGTAAAATAGATACGCTTATGTTTCACTAAAAGTGAAAAAGAAATTAGGAATGAATATTGAATTTTACTAAATGTCTTTTTTTTTTTTGACACATATGGAGGTTACTATATCATTTTTCTCCTTAACCCACTGTAACAAGTATTAAGTTAAATTAATAGATTTCCTAATCCTGAATCAAAAGGATGAGGCCCACACAGCTGTGATAACGTTACTCTTTCATTGCACTATTTTGCATTTCTACATCACTATTCACAAATGAGACTGTGCGTGTTTCAAGGTTACCTGTCAGGTTTGGGTATTCATGTAATCATAGCTTCACAAGAAGACAATTTGGAAGCTTTACTCTTCATATGAGGGAAACGATCAAACAGTACTAAATTATCCACTTCTTGAAGGCCAGATACAATTCCCCAGTAAACTAAACCCACTTTATTTATTTTTTTGTGGCAGTGTAAGGAGGGAAGGTCACTAATTCAAAGATACGTTGCTCATTTTCTTTCACTTTTTTCCCTTAAAGACTTTCTCCTCAGGGAACAATCTGATAATCATAGATTTAACTCAGATTCTCTTTTTAAAATAATGCTCTTGATATCCTTGATATCTTTGGTTATTTACTTATTCTCATTTCAAGCTGTGTGATATAATTTTAAGACAGTTAAATGATAAAGCCCAATGTCTCGAGCCAGGCTACATCTATTATTTTCAAACAACATTTTGTTTGTCTGACAGCATGTCATAAGGAAATAGTTTTTATTAACTTTGGAAAATGTATTTGAGATGTTATTAATTAGAATTCTGGCTGCACGGCACCTCACTGCTGCTGCTAAGTCCCGTCAGTCGTGTCTAACTCTGTGCGACCCATGGACTGCAGCCTACCAGGCTCCTCCATCCATGGGATTTTCCAGGCAAGAGTACTGGAGTGGGGTGCCATTGCCTTCTCTGATGGCACCTCACAGATACAAGCAATTGAAGTGGTTACCAGGAGAGGCTCATAGGACAGTCAGTTAGGAAAAAACTTGTCTCAGGTATAAAGACAGCAAGGACAGAGAAACAAGTTTTACACATGGGCTCCATACTGAACGTGATAGGTTGGGAAACGCAGCACTGAATTTTGTAAATTGGCTGCTTCCCACATGGTTATCTCTATGCACTGCCACAGAGAGCAACAAGATTTTTTTTTTAAAGGATAATTAGGTGTACCATCAAAAAAAAAAAGCCCCCTGCCATACACACACACACAGAAAACCAGGGCAGATTAGTTGGTAGTCTGAGTTCAACAGTCACTGTTAAACATAATTTAAAAGTCCCTTAAATTTCCTAATTATTACCTTTTCTTGTCTTTTTTTCAAAAGAGGATTTGACTTCATCAGAGTCTTTCTGTACATTTAAGACATTTGTATCTTCAGTGTCCTCATCACTGGGCAGAGCAAAGGTCACTCTTTTCGAGGTTTCTTTATGTTGTTTACTGTCTCCACTTTCTTCAAGGTCATCATCTTCATCCCTATGAGACCAAAACACTTATGAAAGGAAACATACCAGTTTTCATTAGAATATCAAAAGAAACAAACTTAGCAGTTAAATTTCTTTTGTAGATAATGCAATTAAATATTCAGAACTTCCAGTATTTAGGTAAAATAGAACAAAGTGTCCAATATATAGAAAACAAATTATTCATCAATCTATAATACAGACTTACCTCACCTAAATAACTATAGGGTATTTTTATTGGCACAGAAAACATATCAGAGCTCCTGGTAAGGAAGGTCTGCTTGCTACTGCCAGTCACACTGATGTGCACTAGGTCGTCTCTGACGTCCCTTCAAATTTGCCGACTTCCTCTGGCTGTTCTGAGACTGTCTGACCTTAGAGAATCCCACTTCTAAGGACAATCACATCTGACGACTAGTAGTACACACATGACTGGGCAGCTCCAGCTTACAGTGTAAAGGACTCAAAATACTCACGTCTCAGAAATGCTTTCTTCTCCTTCTTCAGCAATCTCTTCCTCTTTATTTGAAGCCAGTTCACTCTCATCCTCATGGACACTTGATACACCTTCATCACTTTCAACTGGATCAAAGAAATCTTTGTATTTCAGGTTTCTGGAACTTTTACCTGACTAAAACAAAAATACTTTTAAAACCTTTAATCAAGGATAGAAAAATACATTAAATCAGGCATAAATGTGTATGCATACTGTGCAGGGGAAGTCGGCAACTAATAACACTACTACAAAACCCTAAGAACTATTAGACCACAGCAAACTGAACAGAAGCACAGATTCATTTATAACTGGTAAGACGGAACACCACATTCTTCTCTCAAAATCTTCTAACTACAACTATTTCCAAAACATCCCTGACTACATAAAGTATACAAATAAAGCTACAAAGGAGTTGTTGATAAGGAAATGATGGCTTTACTTTAATTTCTCCAGTCCCTTTCTTTTTTTTTTTTAAACTGATCTAAATATTTCACTGATCCCCTGGTGAGTTTTGGAAGTCTTTTAACCCTCTTCTGGAGAAACAGAACCCCATCTCATGTGATGAGGCAGAAAGAGCACTCTGTCCTCTCCCCAAACTTTACCTTAAGATCCTGGCCTCCAAACAGTCCTCCTTCATTTTCATCGGAATCCACATCTTCAAAAAAATCAATATCATCTTCCTCTTGCTCATCTCTGTGTTCCTCTTCCTTTTCCATGTTTTCTAAAAGGTCTCCATCTCAGAGAGCTTGAAAAATTTATCATCTACTATGGACTTTTCTGTTGGTTTCCTAGGCACTCTACTTTGCACTTTGCTCTGACGTTCCAGTTTACTGATATCAAAATCAAGATCAGAGTCCTCATCGCTGAAATCTGGGCTTTTCCTCAGATCCAATTTGCTTGAGTTTTTGGCTCTCTCACCTGCTTCAGGTTCATCAGCACTCAGGTCTGACACTTCCTCTTCCTCTGCTTCCTCCACCTCCTCCTCCTCTAAATCTTGTTCCAGGTACTCCTGGCCAGCAGCCTCCAGCTCCATCACATCCTCTTCACACTCCTGCTCTTCATTCTCTGGGAGAAGACTGATGTCCTCATCTTCAATGGTTTCACTAACTGCACTCTGGAAGTGCTGTAAAACTGGTTCATTTTGCAGTTCCAACTGTTGCCAAATCTGCTCATCATCGAAATTATTTATCATCAGTTTTTCTAAAGGACTCCCATGTTTCCTGTCATTCTCTAGTACTTTATTAAAATCATAAAGTACTTTTGTTAAAGAAGTAAACTTTGATGCCAGTTCACCTTGAATGCTGTTAAGAGGCAGGGAGAAGGGGTTAAATGAGATTTATAATTATAGTTAACAAGTTCACAGCACTCAGAAATGAAAGGGAAAAAAAGACCAACTCTTGTGCAAAATCAAAATTTTAAAAAGTTGAAGTACTGCTTTACAATATTAATTTCAGTGATTCAGTATTTTTATTGATTATATTCCATTAAGTTATTAGAAGCTAATGGCCAAGATTGTTCCATTGCCGTACAATATATCGTTGTTGCTCATCTAGTTTACAGATGGTAATTGGTATCTCTTAATCCCACACTCCTATTTCATCCTCTGCCCTGGACCCCCACCCCAGCAACACTTTTTTGGTTCTGTATATTTGTGAGTCTGCTTCTGTTCTACTATATACATTCATCTATATTTCTTTTAAAATTCCACACATAAATGATAATATACAGCAATTGTCTTTCTATGACTGACTGCAACAGGCATAATATTCTCTAGGTCCTTCCAGGCTGCGGTACATGGCACGATGAAATCTCCATTTTAAGTATAGATTCTGGCCCCCAGAGTGTACTGTCTTGCCCAAGAATTGCATTAGTATATAAAAGGTGACAACCCAGTATCTGAATCTGCTAGATTTCAGGCAGGGAACCCATTACAGATCTCTTTGCCTAGAGATAAAGAGTGAATCTTCTGGATGAGGAAATGGCAACCCACTCCAGTATTCTTGCCTGGAGTCCCATGGACAGAGAAGCCTGGCGGGTTACAGTCCATAGAGTCACAAAAGAGTCAGACACGACTGAGCATGCATGGAGTGTATCTTAGCCTTAAATTCTCAATTCTGCTACATCACAGGCCACTCTATTCAGTCAGTCCACCTGCTGTGGCAAGAGTGGTCATAGAATAGCTGTGGTATCTGAGCTGATACCTATCTATAAGATGACAGTCTGACAAAAAATCTGGAGACACATATTTCAGGCAGAAGAAACAGTAAGAACAAATTTCCTAAGACAGAAATGAGGCTGGTGATTCTGAGGAGAAGAAAGGCTAGCTTGGCTTGAGTGTGGTGAAGGAGGCAGAAGAGAATGTTAGAGAGCTGGGTGGGAGCCAGATCATGCAAGTCTCAGAGATAAGAGGCTGTCATTTTCATAAGTGAAGGTTTTGGGTACTTCCCTGGTGGTCCACTTGCTAAGATTCCACACTTCCAATGTACAGGGCCTGGGTTTGATCCCTGGTCAGGGAATTGATCCCACATGCCCCAACTAAGAATTCACATGTAGCAACTAAAGATCCCGAGTGCTGCAACTAAGACCTGGCGCAGCTAAATAAATCAGTAAATATTAAAAGTAAATAAATGAAACAGTACAAATATTTTAAAATCTTGAAAAAAAATTAAAGATTTTTAAAGCAGAGAAGCAAAATGACCTGACTTATGCTTGGAGAGATGGCCTGCCAAGAAGAAGGAATGAAATGAAGGTGATCAGGAGGCTGATGCAGACAAAGGATGCGCAGCTGTGCTGGGATCAGAGCTGCAGAAATGGTGAGAAACAGTCAAATTCAGAATACGGTTTGGAGATGTAACTGACAGGATTTGCTAATGAACTGGATGTAGAATCGAGAAAAAGGAAGACACTGAGGAAGTGGCTTGGTTTGCGTCTGAAAAACTGTAAAGATACAATGTGATAGGGAAGGCAGGTGGAGAGGATGGGGAAAGGATCTCAGGGAGGGCAGAGGATAGGAAGCAAACAGAGCAACAGTTCATTTTGGACAGACTGAATCCAAGATGCTGAGTGTAAGGCTTTAGTTGACTGTCAGCCTGAAGTTCAAGGGAAAGGTCGGGCTTGAAATACAAGATCTCTATATAGTCTTCGAACAAAAACACAAGAACTCGTGCTGGGAAGGGAGATTAAAGACAATCCTAATTTTCAATTCTCAGTTGTGGGGTGGGTAGATAAGCAAGTTAGTACTTTCAATAAAGTCTGATGATGAGTAAGAAAGCACTGGGTGCTGTGGGAACAGATGTGAGAAAGAGCACGCCAGCCAGTGCGTCTGTGCGAAGGATGAGGGTATGGAGACCTCGAGACTGTAATAACCCAGGTTAGTTTAAGTTCAGCAGCACAGAACTGGGAGAACCACAGAACACAGCTCTTAACTATCTAAAGAAGTGTGACAGGCCAGGAGAGCGCAAACTACCTGAAACGTAAGGAAAAGAGCTCTCCCCTTCTCCTAATCTGGAACTTGCCGGGAGCCCGCAGCCCGTGCCCACGCGAGTCCTGCGCCGCACCAGAGCCCGGGATCTGGGCACTTACGTGAGGAAGCACTCTGGGCTGTCGGTAGCTTTACCGACCTCCCTCAGGCACCGCTCCAGGGTCCGCCGACGCCAGGTTGGCCGGGCCATGGCTGACTGCCGCTCTGAACAGTGCCGCATGCAAAGGAAGTGAGCCACCGCCCGGAAACCAGTCCTCAAAGATCCGCCCCCGCGCGACTGAAGCCAGGAAACGAAGGTTCCGCGGCGCACAGGTTCTGGACCCACCTCCAGCCTCAGCCAATGAAGGCCCGAGAACTTTAACCCGTTTTGCGCAGTGGGGCGGGGCTGAAAAACCTAAAGTTGCCTTTGGTCAGCTCGATGAAACTTCTCCAAACTTTTTGTTTTGTATTCCTGAGGGGCCCACAGGAGGTGTCGCGTCCTCCTTTTAAGTTTCTGCTTTAATGCACTCGGTGACTTCAGTACGTTGTGCTGTAAAACAGAGGGCCTGCTCCCCCTCACACACACAAACGCCGCACACTCGCCAGACCCCAGCCTCTTCTTCCCCGCCCCTCGGAGGTTTTGTTCGGCTCTTAGCCACGTCTGCCCCGCCCCTCCAGGCTCTCACCCCGCCCCTCCAGGCTCTCGCCCCGCCCCTAGCCTCGTTTGCCCCGCCCCTTCGGCCTCTCGCACCGCCCCCTAACACGATTGTCCCGCCCCGTGCCGCACAGTCGCCCCTCCCACGGAACTGCAAGTCTGGAAATAGCAGATGCTTCCCAAAATGGCACGAGTGCTGAAGGAAGCGGCCGCGAGCGCCGCAGGTGAATACTCCGGGATCGGGGCTGTCCGAGGGGTGGGGCTCGCGGGAAGGGAGGCCGGGGTGTGAAGAAGCCGCGTGTGGTCAGCACACTTGGGTCTGCTGCGGCCTGCTCCCGAGGCGCGTTCCTTGGCTGCTGTCAGCGCCTTTAGAGCTTCCCAGGGACTCCTCGGGTTTGCCTGGGGATTTCCTTCTGTGTTTGCGTCTGACGGTCAGCAATTCTCTGTGTGGCCCCGGAGGCGGGGCCGTCCGGCTAAGGGGCAGCCAGGCCGAGCCAACGCAAATGTGGTAAATGGCAGAGGGACAGTGAGAGACGGGGGAGGAACCAGAAGAAGCACTGAAAACGCAGGCTGAACTCCCCGCCCACTCTGGAAGGTCAGTTGCGTAAAGAATATGGAAGGTGTGTGCCTTCTTCCCATGTACCCTAAGATATTCATGATCTTGTATAAAGCCAGGGAAGAAAGCAGCAGACGGATGTAGAAGGTTTCTTGAGTTCTCTATACCACCATTAAAAAAGAAACAAAACCCCTCAAGTTCTCTGACATCCCAGTTCATCTATTTTCTCCTCTTTTTTGTTTTTCTTCATCCTTCATCAGGGGTAACTATTTCTCTTAATCTGAAATTCCCTGATAGGAAAGAGTTGCCAAGTGGTGATATCTCAGAGTTACTCCTGAACATTCGTGACAAATACTTAAACTGAGCACCTTCAAAAAGTGTTCAAGGGCATGAACCCTAAATAATGTTAGGTTTCTCTCCTAGAAAATGCTGTATTGAAACTTACAGTTGAAGTCCTTTAAAGTCCTCTCTCTAACTGAGCAAGTACTTTATTGATCACTGTTTTTGGCTCCCAGGTGGCTCAGTGGTGAATCTTCCTGCCAAGCAGGAGACACAGGTTCCATCCCTGGGTTCAGAAGATCCACTGGAGAAGGAAAGGGCAACCTGCTCCAGTATTCTTGCCTGGAGAATTCCATGGACAGAGGAGCCTGGTGGGCTACAGTCTATGGGGTTGCAAAGAGTCGGACATGACTTACTTAGCATCTAAACAACAACAACATAGTCTTTCTCACAGTCAGAAAATGTCTTATACATCTATCATTGCAAGTCACCAAATCTAAGTGATGAGCCCTATGCAAAGTGCACTGTAATAGTTGTAACTGTCTCAGCCCTGGATCAGTTTAAAGAGGTGATATATACATGAGAAAATACTCACAAAACAGTCATCTCGTAGAAAGCTATTTCTTAGAAAATAGATATTATTCGTAGGATTTACCCCAAAGATATTAAAAACTGAGAATCAAAGAATGGTAAAGAAGGACTTCCCTGGTGGTCCAGTGGTTAAGTCTTCATGCTCCCAATGCAGGGGTCATGAGTTTGATTCCTAGTTGGGGACTAGCACCCCACATGCCACACAGCTCAGCTAAAAAAAAAGGTACATAATGTTAGTAGAATGGGAAAATTAAACATCATTAACAATGCACTATGTGAACCGTGAACTTCCTGATGTTCAAGCTGGTTTTAGAAAAGGCAGAGAAACCAGAGATCAAATTGCCAACATCCACTGGATCATGGAAAAAGCAAGAGAGTTCCAGAAAAACATCTATTTCTGCTTTATTGACTATGCCAAAGCCTTTGACTGTGTGGATCACAATAAACTGTGGAAAATTCTGAAAGAGATGGGAATACCAGACCACCTGACCTGCCTCTTGAGAAATCTGTATGCAGGTCAGGAAGCAACAGTTAGAACTGGACATGGAACAACAGACTGGTTCCAAATAGGAAAAGGAGTACGTCAAGGCTGTATATCCTCACCCTGCTTATTTAACTTACATGCAGAGTACATCATGAGAAACGCTGGACTGGAAGAACCACAAGCTGGAATCAAGATTGCTGGGAGAAATATCAATAACCTCAGATATGCAGATGATACCACCCTTATGGCAGAAAGTGAAGAGGAGCTAAAGGGCCTCTTGATGAAAGTGAAAGAGGAAAGTGAAAAAGTTGGCTTAAAGCTCAACATTCAGAAAACGAAGATCATCCAGTCCCATCACTTCATGGGAAATAGATGGGGAAACAGTGGAAACAGTGTCAGACTTTATTTTGGGGGGGCTCCAAAATCACTGCAGATGGTGATTGCAGCCATGAAATGAAAAAGACGCTTACTCTTTGGAAGAAAAGTTATGACCAACCTAGATAGCATATTCAAAAGCAGAGACATTTCTTTGCCGACTAAGGTCCATCTAGTCAAGGCTATGGTTTTTCCTGTGGTCATGTATGGATGTGAGAGTTGGACTGTGAAGAAGGCTAAGTGCCGAAGAATTGATGCTTTTGAGCTGTGGTGTTGGAGAAGACTGTTGAGAGTCCCTTGGACTGCAAGGAGATCCAACCAGTCCATTCTGAAGGAGATCAGCCCTGGGATTTCTTTGGAAGAAATGATGCTCAAGCTGAAACTCCAGTACTTTGGCCACTTCATGCAAAGAGTTGACTCATTGGAAAAGACTCTGATGCTGGGAGGGATTGGGGGCAGGAGAAGAAGGGGATGACAGAGGATGAGATGGCTGGATGGCATCATGGACTCGATGGACGTGAGTCTGAGTGAACTCAGAGAGATGGTAATGAACAGAGAGGCCTGGCGTGGGCGTGCTGCGATTCATGAGGTCACAAAGAGTCCGACACGACTCAGCGACTGAACTGAAGTGAAATGAACATCAACTTTGGTGTCAGACAGACCTGGACTTGAGACCCAGCTTTTCATTGTGACCTGGAAGAAAATCAGACCCGTTTTTTTTTCTCCCCTCTAAGTGGGAAAATTATTAAAGTACTCCCTTGAACTATGACTATTCTAATTTATGACTATCAAAACTAATAGGCAGAGCTGGACCACCTCCAGGACGCACTCCTGTTTCAGAATTTGTGATCACAGTTTGCGTAGGCAAGATTGTTTGGTTGTATTGTTGCGTAACTCTGATGTTAAGATAACTTGTAGGTCTTTATTGGGAGAAAGGTCAAATCAGCGAGGTGTTACACCATGGTATCTGTCCTCCACGGGTGAACGATCCCAGCAATGTGGAGAAGGTGTAGAGACTGGGCCGTTTCTGCAGTCTGACTGATGATTTTCTTGGTTGTTAGCATTTTTAAAATTCACTGTGCCCTTCATATGACTTCTTGGTCTCCACAGAACCCTACTTGTCACTGAACCAGCAGTCACTGTGTATCATTAGCAATAAGAATGGCCAAATTTATTGTTTGCCAGTTATATATGTCTTGCACTGTAGTAGTATATTTCTTACATCAAATACCTAATTTTTACAAGAAACTAGCAAGGCAGATATTTAGCGGGTAGGACCAGTTTTTTTTTTTTTTTTAATTAAAATAAAATAGGAGAGAAAAGATTAGAACACATCCCATCTAGTAAGGATTAGGTATTCTTTTTATGAAATTTGCTTTAAATGGTATATTTATGTGTGTACTGGCTTGGAGCACAATTAAATTTCATGGTGATACACTGAGTCCAAAGAACTGGAGTCGCCAAGGAAAACATGAGCACCAGTTGGGACAGTGTGTGAAGACACAGCAAGATAACATCGGTAGTGGATGTCTGTCCCCAATGGTCAGCAGGTCTATCTCCCTATGGCTAGGCCAGGACAGTTTGCCTGTACACGCTCCCCTTTGCCACAGTGCCACAGTACAAGGAACCTTGTCCCCTCCCTGCGGAGGACAGGTGTGACAGTCACGCTTTAAGCAGATACAAAGGAGCAGTCATTGATCCTGAGTGAGGGAGAGGCCCCAGATGGTGATAAGAGTGACTCAGGCTGTGGGCTCTGTGTCACTTGGTGAAGCATTCCAGGCCCAGGCACCTCCCCCTGCGGCTGAGGAGACTGCCTTCCTGGCTAGGAAGACCATACAGTCCTCAATCAAATCAAATGGTGCCACTTTAATTTCCCTGTTAATCAAAAATTTTAGTAAAGGGAAATTATTGATAATTTTAGGTTAGGTGAAGCTCTGTGATACTAGGTACTATTTAAAGTGTTTTTCATTAAAAACTAACAACCCTTTGTTTAAGTTATGTGTTCTTGGGATTTCCCTGGTGGTCCAGTGGCTAAGACTCCAAGCTTCCAATGCAAAGAGCCCAGGTTTGAACCCTGGTCTGGGAACTAGATCCCACATGCTGCAACTACGAAAGGTCCCGCATGCTATAACTAAGACCTGGCTCAGCCTAATAAATAAAAATAAAATATGTGTTCTTCAATTTGCTATGTCATACTTGTTTATTAAGTGATGTGGTTTTGCAAGATTATATTTAGACCTCATACTTATATGTGATTTTCATTCTTGGGGGAGTCCAGCTCTTAAAGTCCAGTGTTTTGGGAAGAACACATTGCAGGCTGCTTCTGTTTCTAGTTGCAAAGTTTCTTCACATTCAGAGGCATTTTTGCTTCTAGTCTTTCAAAATTATAAAAAGAAGAATTAAACTCACTCAGAGAAAGTTCTCATAGGTTTAAGTACCCTCTTGATCTTTGCCTGTATTTTCCCCTAATGAGATATTTTCTTTAGTTGATAATCATCCAAATAAAGTACACATTAAAAGGTACTTATAGTTATGAGTTTCGTTAACTTACTACAGAATATAAGACCAAAAAATTGGTTGTAGGTAGAGAAGAAAAGTCCTTGCTCTCATCATTAAATGCATGTCATTTCACTGTCACATTCAAACTTATGCTTTATGAAATACAGAGAGTAACAAATGATTCTTTGTGATATGCATCTTTGCTTTAAGTGTTATTGTTAAATATAAATTATTATGAAAAATGTCATCCTTTGTCCTGAATCTAAAAAGCACAGAAGGGAATTTCCCGGTGGTCCAGTGGTTAGGACTCTCTGCTTTCACTGCCAAGAGTGTGAGTTCAGTCCCCAGTCAGGGAACTAAGATCCCAAAAGCCGCATGGTGCAGCCAAAAACAAAGCAACAGCAAATAAAAAGTTCAGAATTAGCCTTTTAATTCCAGATAGTTATTTCAGAACAGGATGAATAATTCTGATGTATGTTTTCCCTTTATCTCCTCTGATTTAGTTTACCTAACTAAAAAGAATGAGTAAATAATTTTTACATGTATTTTTAAAAGTTAATTTTAGAAAGACATCAGTTCTCAAAAGAGGGATGTCAATGGCAGTTCAATTTTTCAGGGCTTTTCCCCAGACTTCTGACTCCAGTTTCAACAGTAAGAACTTCCGCGTCACTGTCCTCGCATCCAGGGGCTGGCCCTGTATGGAACCTGGGTCGACTCAACCATGTTGCAATTGCAGTGCCAGACTTGGAAAAGGCCAGAGCATTTTATAAAAATGTTCTGGGAGCCGAGGTGGGTGAGCCGGTCCCTCTTCCAGAGCATGGAGTGTCTGTCGTTTTTGTCAACCTGGGAAACACCAAGATGGAGCTGTTGCACCCACTGGGAAGTGACAGTCCAATTGCAGGATTCCTAAAGAAAACAAGGCTGGAGGGATGCACCATGTCTGCATTGAGGTATTTAGTTACTTTAATCCTTTGTGTTGTAAATTTCTCTTTTAAAATGTCTTTTATGTTTTTTAAATTCCTTCAATTTGATTTGATCTCCTTGCAGTCCATGGGACTCTCAAGAGTCTTTTCCAGCATACAAGTTCGAAAGCATCAATTCTTCAGCATTCAGCCTTCTTTATGGTCCAATGCTCATGTCTGTACATGACTACTGGAAAAAATCATAGTAATATTGGTCCTCTTCAAAGATGGATCTATAGATATAGTCTCTTTCTAGAAAACTGCAAATCATAATAAAAATATGTCTCACTGAAGTTTGGATTTAACTCTCAGTATCCACTGAAGTTGGCCAAAACAGATTTGTGTTTTTGCTATGATATTTACTGATCATGTGCACCTTCCGTGCAGTAGGAATACACTGTTTTCCTTGTCACAAGGCAATTAGAAGAAGCAAGTGACAAGACTTTATAAAATAAGAATTTCCATATAGATGCTAAGTATTATAATTATTTTCTATCTTTAAAGTTTTAATAACTTGACCCTTATTACAAAGACAATACATTTTCAGTTACAGACTGTGATTTCTCACATCTTCTCAGTTGCATCTGCTAACAATTTCTGGGGAAAAAAGTGTTAGACAAGAACAGTCTCTCTTTTAGAGAGGCTTTATCCATAAATGTTCATGTTCTGAAAACTTGCTATTGGAATATCAGCAGTATTAATTATGCTTTGATTTACATTATTTTGGTAGGATAGGTCTCTTGATTTAAAAAAAATGACATAATTAATAGTTAGGCTTCATTCTCAGTCCAGGAAAGAGGGGTTTGGATTCCAGCATGAACACAATTATTTATTCAGTTCACATTGCAGACATATTAGAGAACCTACTGCATATCCTCCACTGAGCGCTTGTGTTCAGAAAGAATGTAATCTGTTTGAAGAAATTATAGTTTATTTTTAGTAACATTTGGTATCCTCATCTGTTGTTCAACCAGTTAAAGGCAGTATGTAATCCTTGGCTCTTTGAAAATAAGTCTGTATAAATGTGAACATTTGTG
The DNA here is from genome assembly GCA_917880005.1 of Nanger dama. NCBI lineage: Eukaryota > Metazoa > Chordata > Mammalia > Artiodactyla > Bovidae > Nanger > Nanger dama. Next base: position 2,245,032 of record CAKJTW010000108.1, on the reverse strand, counting down.
TAGTCTATATTTGGATACATGGATGTTATCCTCTCTGGGGTTTTGTATTTTTTTAAATTGTTTGTGAAGCTATTAGATCATTAAACTCCAGGGTGATGTAGGACTGCCTCAGAAAGTAGGGGTTCTTACTATCCCTTTCTATCCACTTACTGGGTTCCCAGTCTAGGAGGATGACTTTCTAAGACAGGTACGTGTTAAGTCGCTCTATTGTGTCTGACTCTTTGTGACCCTATGGACTGTAGTCCAGGACCCTCTGTCCATGACCTTCTCCAGGCAAGAATGCTGGAGTAGGCTGTCATGTCTTCCTCCAGGGGATCTTCCTGACGCAAGGATCAAACCTGTGTCTCTTATGTCTCCTGCATTGGCAGGTGGGTTCTTTTACTAACACCACCTGAAAAGCCCTCAGAAAAGAGAAAAATCACTCTTCCATCAAGTATTTAGAAACACATTTGCTCCTTTCTAGACTACCAATAAATATGAAGAAAATAGAAATGGCTTAGAAGAGTTGCAAAATTATACATGTCTGGATTTTTCAAGAATGGTGAAAGATATTTTGGTGACAGTTTAACAGTGATTTTCATGTATATGAAGTTCTGATCTCAAAAGTAATAACCAGTGATTTCCTTGGTAGTCCAATGGTTAAGAATCCACACTTCCAGTGCAAGGGGCGCAGGTTTGATCCCTGGTCATGGGACTAAGATCCCACATGTCATACTGCATGGCGAAAATAAAAGTAATAGCCAGACAGTTTGGCAGATGGGAGGTTTGGAGATCAGGGAGGCACTCATATCTGTTGAGTACCTTCTACAAACTGTGCTCAGAGCTTCTCATCTGTTATCTCATTTTGAACTCTTAGCTATGTATATGGTGGACCTCATCTCTCTCTTGTAAATGAGGAAGCCAAGACTCTTAGGAAAAATAACTTGTGAAGAATCATCAATAGTGCTGCAACAAGAACATGCTATGAAGTGAAGCAGACATCATTTAGGTCCTAAGGAGAAATGTTTACTAATGGAGAAAATGCTTAAGCACTGTGGTTGCTCACCTAGGAAAATTTAGCAAACTCTTATTTTTGTGATGGTTAAAGAATGGTTCTGCCCAAAGGTAGAGGAGTTAGACACACATTTGCAAAGTTTCTTCTATGTCTTATGATACTATAGTTTGGTATTTTTATTATCTCAAATGTGTTCTTGTTTATTTCCTTTTCTCAAGGTGGATAATATAAATGAGGCTGTGATGGATTTGAAAGAAAAGAAGATTCGCATTTTAAGTGAAGAGGCGAAAATAGGAGCACATGGAAAACCAGTGATCTTTCTCCATCCCAGTGACTGTGGTGGAGTCCTTGTGGAATTGGAGCAAGCCTGATGAATAATTCACAAGAAACTGATCACCCTGAAAAAGCCTTATCACAGGGTGCTTCAACATCAAGTTCTTCACTGCTTCGGTCACTTAGAAGTCAGAACTGAATTACGGAAAGAGATTTTTTAAATTGTAAGTGTGTATATACATGTATACACACACAAAATGTTTGCTGATTATGTTGGATTCTTTTTTCTTGATTTGCAGAAAACTTTGATTACTGAATACTTATGGAATACTATTAAGTCATATTCACAGAAATAAATTATTCCTGTTCTGAAATTGGGTTGAGTACAGTGTGTCTGCTATGTGGAAAGGGGGACAGGATGGAGGCAGAGAGGACACCTGATAGCCATATGGCTATATATCTGGGACAAAGGGCTTCCTAAGGATGCTATAGAGAATTTTTTTTAGAGCAAACTGTTTAAGGAAAAAGAGTGTTGACCTCAGAATTTTTGTTCTTCTGTAGCAGTGCATGTTCACAAGCTCTTTATTTTGGGGGCTAGTGCTAGATTATAATGAAGAAGGCAATGGCACCCCACTCCAGTACTCTTGCCTAGAAAATCCCATGGACGGAGGAGCCTGGAAGGCTGCAGTCCATGGGGTCGCTGAGGGTTGGACATGACTGAGCGACTTCACTTCACTTTTCACTTTCATGTGTTGGAGAAGGAAATAGCAACCCACTCCAGAGTTCTTGCCTGGAGAATCCCAGGGACGGGGGAGCCTGGTGGGCTGCCGTCTATGGGATCACACAGAGTCGGACACGACTGAAGCGACTTAGCAGCAGCAGCAGCAGCTAGATTATAAACAGGAAGTTTTGTGGCAAACTTGGTGCCTAATCTAGTGGGTACATAGATAGGTGATTTATTTTTAGTCAGTAGACATAGCAAATTGGAAATATCAAAGGAATATTTCATCCAAAGATGTGCACAGTAAAGGACAGAAGTGATAATGACCTAATAGAAGCAGAAGAGATCAAGAAGAGATAGAAAGAATACACTGAAGAACTGTACAAAAAGATCTTAATGACCCTCAATAACCACAATGGTGTAGTCTCTCACTCAGAGCCAGTCATCCTGGATTGTGAAGTCAACAAGCGGGCCTTAGGAAGCACTAAGCACTTTATTTTTAGCCAATAAAGCTTAGTGAAGGGGATGAAATTCCAGCAGAGTTATTTAGAATCCTAAAAGATGCTATTAAAATATTGCACTCAAAATGGCAGCAAGTTTGGAAAACCCAGCAGTGGCCACAGGATTGGCAAAGGTCAATCCTCATCCCAGTCCCCAAGAAGGTCAATACTAAAGAGTGTTCAAAAACCACCAGACAATTGTACTCATCCCCAGTGCTCATCTCCAGGCTTCCCTGGTGGCTCAGAGGATAAAGCATCTGCCTGCAATGCAGGAGACTCGGGTTTGATCCCTGGGTTGGGAAGATCACCCAGAGAAGAAAATGGTCATCCACTCCAGTATTCTTGCCTGGAGAATCCCATGGACACAGGAACAGCCCACAGGGTCTCAAAGAGTCAGACACGACTGAACGGCTTCACACACACCCATGCTAGTAAGGTTATGCTCAAAACCCTCCAAACTAGGCTTCAGCATTATGTGAAGAACTTCCAGATATTCAAGCTGGGTTTAGAAAAGGTAGAGAAACCAGAGATCAAAATTGCCAACATTCGCTGGATCATAGAGAAAGCAAGGGAATTCCAGAAAAACGTCTACTTGTTTCATTGACTATGCTAAAGCCTTTGATTGTGTAGATCACAACAAACTGTGGAAAACTCTTATTTAAAGAGATGGGAATACCAGACTATCTTACCTGTCTCCAGACTATCTTACCTGTCTCCACATACAGAGAAACCTGTATGCGGGTCAAGAGCCAACAGTTAGAACCTTGTATGAAACAACTGACTGGTTTAGGACTGAGAAAGGAATACGGCAAGGCTGTTTTCGTTGTCACCCTGTTTATTTAACTTATACGCAGAGCACATCATGAGAAATGCCAGGCTGGATGAGTTATAAGCTGAAATTAAGATTGCTGGCAGAAATTTCAACAACTTCAGATATGTGGATGATACCACTCTAATGGCAGGAAGCGAAGAGGGAATTAAAGACCCTCCTGATGAGGGCAAAGGAGGACAGTGAAAAAGTCAACTTAAAACTTAACATTAAAAACACTAAGACCATGGTATCCAGTCCCATCACGTCATGGCAAGTAGAAGGGGAAAAGGTGGAAGCAGTGACAGATTTCCTCTTGTTGGGCTCTGAAGTCTCTGTGAATGGTGACTGCAGCCTTGAAAGTATAAGACTGTTGGTTCCAAATAGGGAAAGGAGTACGTCAAGGCTGTATATTGTCACCCTGCTTATTTAACTTATATGCAGAGTACATCATGAGAAACGCGGTATTGGAAGAAACACAAGCTGGAATCAAGATTGCCGGGAGAAATATCAATAACCTCAGATATGCAGATGACACCACCCTTATGGCAGAAAGTGAAGAGGAACTAAAAAGCCTCTTGAGGAAAGTGAAAGAAGAGAGTGAAAAAGTTGGCTTAAAGCTCAACATTCAGAAAGCGAAGATCATGGCATCCAGTCCCATCACTTCATGGGAAATAGATGGGGAAACAGTGGAAACAGTGTCAGACTTTCTTTTGAGGGGCTCCAAAATCACTGCAGATGGTGATTGCAGCCATGAAATGAAAAGACGCTTACTCTATGGAAGAAAAGTTATGACCAACCTAGATAGCATATTCAAAAGCAGAGACATTACTTTGCCGACTAAGGTCCGTCTAGTCAAGGCTATGGTTTTTCCTGTGATCATGTATGGATGTGAGAGTTGGACTGTGAAGAAGGCTGAGCGCTGAAGAATTGATGCTTTTGAACTGTGGTGTTGGAGAAGACTGTTGAGAGTCCCTTGGACTGCAAGGAGATCCAACCAGTCCATTCTGAAGGAGATCAGCCCTGGGATTTCTTTGGAAGGAATGATGCTGAAGCTGAAACTTCAGTACTGTGGCCACCTCATGCGAAGAGTTGACTCACTGGAAAAGACTCTGATGCTGGGAAGGATTGGGGGCAGGAGGAGAAGGGGACGACAGAGGATGAGATGGCTGGATGGCATCACTGACTCGATGGACGCAAGTCTGAGTGAACTCCGGGAGTTGGTGATGGACAGGAAGGCCTGGCGTGCTGCGATTCATGGGGTCACAAAGAGTTGGACACGACTGAGTGACTGAACTGAACTGTTGATTCTTGGCAGGAAAGCGATGACAAACCTAGACAGTGTGTTAAAAAACAAAGACATCACTTTGCCAATAAAGGTCTGTATAGTTAAGGCCATAGCCTTTAGTTGAGGTCTGTATAATATTCTGGGCTTCTCTGGTGGCTCAGATGGTAAAGAGTATGCCTGGAATGCAGGAGACCTGGGCTTAGTCTCTGAGTCTGGAAGATCCCCTGGAGAAGGGAATGGCTACCCACTCCAAGATTCCTGCTTGGAGAATCCCATGGACAGATGAGCCTGGAGGGCTACAGACCATGGGGGTCACAAAGAGTCGGACACGACTAAGTGACTAACATTTCAGACAATATTCTGTTATGTACTTGAACCAACACCCAAAGGTTTATTTTAACGATGTGGTGTGCCTACCAGTAGCGTAGGAGTGTTCCATTTTCTCCAGTCCCTGTTACCCTGGTATGACATTTCAAAACTGAAAAACTCTTAATTGTTGATAGGAATATCAATTTCATTTTAGCTCAGTTTGAACAGAGAAACAAAAATATCAGGGGTGAGATGTATGAAGAGAGTAACATGGAAACTTACAATACAGTATGTAAAACAGATAGCCAATGGGAATTTGCTGTATGATTCAGGGAACTCAAACAGGGTCTTTGTAACAACCTAGAGGGGGAGGGGGGTAGGAGGGAGGTTCAAGAGGGAGGGGACATATGAATACCTATGGCTGATTCATATTGATAGTTGACAGAAAACAACAAAATTCTGTAAAGCAATTATCCTTCAATTGAAAAATAAGTAAATTTTAACAAAATCAGGAGGGCCATTTGTTCAAGTTTCTTCAGGGAGAAAAATAAAACTATTAGAAGGCAAAGTACATGCAGCTTATGGGCTCTTTGAGTCAGTATTTTTGCAGAAAAATTCTTTTTTTTTCAAATTTGACCTTTCATTCATATAACAACAAATAACAGAATAAGAAGAAACTAATTTGAAATGATGGCTTGTTTCTACCCAGAAAATCTGAATACAAAGGAACCAATGAGAACTGCAATGATTAGGGTGCCAAGCTTTTGAGAATATTTTAGGTTTGCAAATAATAACTTGTATGCTTGCAATTTCAACAATATATTTTTATTGTGGTAAAGAATATACTTTTCCAGAGGCTTCTAGTGTGGTCGCCTCCTGCTGGAAGCCTGGGATGCTGGAATCAGGTCACTTCCTGTCTGTCTTTACAGGACACTGGGCTGCACTCTAAGAAATTCCTGTATCTCCCCTGGATCCTGACCATCATGTGGCCAGAGAAGTTGGTAATGTTGTTTTGCCTGTTGAGATGTTTAATGGCAAGATTCAGTTTCCTGGTGTGGGTGAAGTGTGGAGCCGAGTGATGACTTCTTCTTCAAGAAATGTACATCCTAGTTCCCACAAGAAGGTAAGCCCCGTGTCCAATGATGAGAGACCCTGCATGTGTGTGACCTGTGCCTCCTGGGAGACCAGCCCTAAACTCGTCTGAACCTGACCAAGTTCTGTCTACATGGTAGGTTTAGACCTCTCCAAGTCTACACTGATGATGTTGAGACTTGACCATGCGCTTTACAATGAGAACATTTAGGCCTGACTGTTCTGTGTGCGCTGGGACGTGGAGACCCAGGTGCAAGCCTGGCCTCTGTCTGGGAAACCCCGTGCCTGCATCTGAGCGTCAACGCTCACATGTCTGGGCTCTGGGGCTGGGTGGGCTTCTCTGGGAACCGTGCTGTCCTCTGAGTGGGTTTCCCTGGCCCTCCCGGGGATCAGTGCTGCCGTCGGGCTCCGAGTCTGTCCCCTGCCAGGTTCACCTCCCTGGGGCTCCTGGATACCCCTCAGGTGGGCTACCTGGTAATCATTCCAATGTTCCAGCACATTCAGGCTGAGTAGGGAGGCAGGCTCACCTGGTGAATTGGTTCCAGGGCACAGGGATCGGGCAAAAGCCAATGGGCCGCAGGTGAGATCTTCTGTGCTGCTGTGCTCTCCTTCCCGTCGACTCCTCTGAAGGGAACAGAGCAGCCCCTGTCTTTCAGCCCAGTTTTCCTGTGTTTTCTCAGCACTCAGCGGGACAAGAAAGAGCCTGCCAGAACCGAGGTACTGTGTTCACCTCTAGCGTGAGCATTCAAACCAGCAAAAAATCACACAGAACCAAAGTGAAAACATGAGGGGCCTGACTTCTCAGGGACAATTGAGGAGAGAGGAGACGCTCCCTACACTTCTTTCTAGGGTCCTAGGAGGCCCTGGAGACCAGGCTTGTTTACACATTAGGGGCCTGCTGACCACAGCCATGGTGTCCTGACCAAGGGGATGTGTGACCCCAGATGAGGGGACTAGGCACTGTGTGAGCCTCATTCCATCTGTATGGGTCAGGATTATACGCACGGGGAGACACACACACACAACGTAGACAAAGGAGGAATACGCGAGGGCTTCACTGGTGTCTAGGAATTCATGCTTTACGGTATTCACTTTATACAAGCCTGTGCCTGTTACCCCTTCAAGGTCCACCCTCCCTGGGGCTCCTGGAGCTTCCTCAGATGTCTTCATTTATCCCTCCCTTTTAACTTTCTTTTGATAATCAGAATTTGGTTTTCACAATCTGTGAGTCCATTTCTGTTTTGTACATTAGTTCATTGATATGAATTTATAGATTCCACCTGTACATAATAGGATATTTGTCTTTTTCTCTGACTTACTTCACTTGGTATGAAAATTTCTCAGTCCCTCCATGCTGCTGCCAATATCATTATTTCATCCTGCTTAATGACTGAGTAGTATTCCAGTGTATAGATATACCACATAGTCTTCATCTTTCTGTCAGTGGACATTTCGGTGGATTCTATGTCTTGGCTGTTGTAAATAGTGCTAGCCTGAAAATTGGGGTGCACATGCCATTTTGAGTGATGAATTTCTCCAGAACTAAACCTGGGAGTGGGATTGCAGGATCATATGATACCCATATGTTTAGTGTTCAAGGAAATTCTTGCTGTTTTCAATAGTGTCTTCATTTACCATTTACATTCCCACCAAGATGGTGGGAGGATTCCCCCTTTTGTACTTTATCTGCAGTATTTATTCTTTGCAGATCTTTTCCATAATGGCCATTGTGACCAGTGTGAGGTGATACTTCATTGTGGTTTTGATTGGCATTGATTTAATAATTGCTGATGTGAAGTATGTTCCCATGTACTTTTGTCATTTTATACCTTGTGAGTACAATTTACCTCTTGAATCTGCTTTCCTGAAAGTTGGCCCTGTTTGGAACTCTTTTCCGATGATTCACCCCAAGACATTTCTTGAGGGTGGGTGTCCGTTTACAGCCCTGTCAGACTTGTGACTATTAAGATCCCTTCAGCACATTTTTTTATGGTATATATATTTATCTGAACCAGCTAATTTCTCTCTGTCCCCTTCAACTTTCTTCTTTGGTAACCATAAGTTTCTTTTTTAAGTCTCTTTTTAAGTCTTAAGTTCCATTGTATCTAATTCTCTTATAAAAAGTTCATTTGTATCCATTTTTAGTTTCCACCAGAAACATTATCCTATGGTACCTGTCTTTCCCTGTTTCACTTAGTTCACTTAGTATGCTCATCTCTAGTTTCTTCCCTGTAACTGGAAATGGTGCCATCTCACCCATCCCTCTTTATTTCTGAGTAATATTGCATTGTGTGTATCCACATCTTCTGTATCCATTCATCTGTCCTTGTACATGTAAGTTACTTCCCGGTCTTTGCTATTGTACCTAGTGTTGCTGTAATCGTTGGGGTGCAGGTATCTTTTAAAATTTTGGTCCTTTCTCTGGTCTATGCCTAGGTATGAATTTCTGGGTTACTTGGTACTTTTGTGCTTAGGTTTTTTTATGTTTAGTTTTTTAGAGAACTTCCATAGTGTTCTCCCTAGTGGATGTACCCATTTATATTCCCACCCATGGTGGGAGGGTTTTCTTCTCTCTGCAGAATTTATTGTTGTAGAGTTTTTGAAACAATCATTCTGATTCATTGAACAATTGATTTGCCTTTCTCTGAGAACTAGTGATGCTGAAAATCTTTTCTTGTGCTTTATAGCCATCTCTATGCCTTCTGTGGAGAAATGTGCATTTAGATCTTGGGCCAATTTTTTTACTGGATTTTATTGAGCTTTATGAGTTGTTTGTATGTGTAGAGATAATTTTCCTGTGGCTATTTTCTTTTGCATGAATCTTTTTCTATTCTGATCATCTTTTTCTTTCACTGATAGTTTCCTTTGTTATGAAAATGCTTTTAACATCTATTATGTCCCATTTGTTTATTTTTGTTTTATTTGTACTGATTCTTAGAGGTGGATCAAAAAGATCTTGCTGCATTTTATGTCAAAATGTGTTCTGTTTTTTGTTTTTTTTTTACTCAAGAGTTCCATTGTATCTGTCCTTTTATTTAGACCTTTCATCTACTTGCTGTCTATTTTTGTGTTTGGTGTTAGGGAGTAGTCTAATTTCATTCTCACTTTCATGCCAAGGAACCTGCCCAATGTCCTCCAAGTGGCTGCTCCCAATTTCCATTCCCAGCATCAGTGTAGGAAGGTTCCCTCTGCTGAATACCCTCTCCAGCATTTATTGTTTGTAGCATTTCTGTCTATGGCCTTTCTGACTGGTGTGAGGTGATACCTTGTTGAAGCTTTGATTTGCATTTCTCTCATATTTAGTGATGTTGACATCTTTGCATGTGATTTTTTAAAACAGTGTGAGTTAAACTTACTTATTCAAATTGGTTTATTGAATGACTTCTCTGTTTTAATATTTTTCCGATGACCTCCCCTAGGACATTTCTTGAGGGCAGGTGTTTTTTCACTTAAGCCCCTCAGGCCTTGTGAGTAAGCGCCCAAGAGCGATTTTAAAGTTGTTGTTATGGGAAATGGCCACAAGGTGGCAGCATGTCTTTATGCCCAACTCGTTACTGAGGAAATAGAGCCTTAGGGAAAGTCGCATTCCTGGATTGTCAATCAGAGTGGAATGTGCCAGAAGAAACAATTAAGGCTTATGTCCCATTCCTTCTTTCTTCTTTACCCCTATCCCTTGGCCAAATCCCAATTCCTGAAGCACCACTCTGTGGAGAGTGATGCTGGAAAAGATTGAAGGCCGAAGGAGAAGGGGATGACAGAGGATGAGGTGGTTGGATGGCATCACCGACTCAATGGACATGAGTCTGAGTAAGCTCCGGGAGGTGGTGATGGACAGGGAGGCCCGGCGTGCTGCAGTCCATGGAGTTGCAAAGAGTTGGATATGACTGAACGACTGAACTGAACTGATACGATATTTATATTTCTCTTTCTGACTCACTCTGTATAATAAGCTCTAGGTTCATCCACCTTATTAGAACTGACTCAAATGTGTTCCTTTTTATGGCTGAGTAATATCTGTTAATGGGCATCTAGGTTGCTTCCATGCTCTAGCTATTGTAAATGCTGCTACAGTGAACATTGAGGTACATGTATCTTTTTCAATTTTGGTTTCCTCAGAGTATATGTCTATATACCCTGTGGGATTGCTAGGTCATATGGTAGTTATAGTCCTATCTTTTAAGAAGTCTCCATACTGTCTTCCATAGTGGCTATATCAATTTACATTCCCACCAGCAGTGCAAGAGGGTTCCCTTTCTCCACACCCTCTCCAGCATTTATTGTTTGCAGACTTTTTGATGATGGCCATTCTGACTAGTGTGAAGTGGTATCTCATCGTGGTTTTGATTTGCATTGCTCTAATAATGAGTGATACTGAGCATCTTTTCATGTTTGTTAGCCATCTGTATGTCTTCTTTGGAGAAATGTCTTTTCCCCACTTTTTGATTGTTTGTTTTTCTGGTATTGAGTTGTATAAGCTGCTTGTATATTTTAGAAATTAATCCTTTGTCAGTTGTTTTATTTGCTATTATTTTCTCCCATTCTGAAAGTTGTCTTTTCACCTTGTTTGTAGTTTCTGTTGTTATGCAAAAGCTTTTAAACTTAACTAGGTCCCACTTGTTTATTCTTGTTTTTATTTCCATTACTCTAGGAGGTAGGCCATAGAAGATCTTGCTTTGATTTATGTCATTGAATGTTCTGCCTATGTTTTCCTCTAAGAGTTTTATAGCTTCTGGTCTTATATTTAGGTCTTTAATCCATTTTGAGTTTATCTTTGTGTATGGCATTAGGAATTAAAATAATTTAATTCTTTTGCACGTAACTGTCCAGTTTTCCCAGCACCACTTATTGAAGATGCTGTCTTTGCCCCATTGTGTATTCCTGGCTCCTTTATCAAAAACAAGTTACCCATAGGTGAGTGGGTTTATCCCTGTGCTCTCTATCTTGTTTCATTGGTCTATATTTCTGTTTTTGTCCCAGAAATCTTGATTTCAGCTTGTGCTTTATCCAGCCTGGTATTTCACACCCTGATACTGTGAAAGATTGAAGGCGGGAGGAAAAGGGGACGACAGAGGATGAGATGGTTGGAAGGCATCACTGACTCAATGGACATGAGTTTGAGTAAGCTCTGGGAGTTGGTAATGGACAGGGAAGCCTGGCGTGCTGCAGTCCATGGGGTCGCAAAGAGTAGGACATGACCGAGCGACTGAATTGAACTGAACTGAAGCACGGTGACAATATACAGCTTGACATACTCCTTTCCCAGTTTGGAACCAGTCTATTCTTCCATGTCTGGTTCTAACTGTTGCTTCTTGCCCTGCATTCAGGTTTCTCAGGAGGCAAGTAAGGTGGTCTGGTATTCCTATCACTTTAAGAATTTTCCACAGTTTCTTGTGATCCCCACAGTCAAAGGCTTTAGCGTAGTCAATAAAGCAGAAGTAGATGGTTTTCTGGAATTCTCTTTCTTTTCCTATGATCCAACAGATGTTAACAATTTGATCTCTGGTTCCTCTGCCTTTTCTCAATCCAGCCAGTACATCTGGAAGTTCTTGGTTCAAGTGTCACTGAAGCCTAGCTTGAAGGATTTGGACCTTACCTTGCTAGCGTGTGAGATGAGTGCAATTGTGTGGCAGTTTGAACATTTTGGCATTGCCCTTCTTTGGGATTGGAAAGAAACCTGACCTTTTCCAGTCCTATGGCAACTGCTGAGTTTTCCAAATTTGCTAGCATATTGTGTGCAGCACTTTCAAAACATTATTTTTTAGGATTTAAAATAGCTCAGCTGGAATTCCATCACCTCCACTAGCTTTGTTTGTAGTGATACTTCCTAAAGCCCACTTACTTTGCACTCCAGGATGTCTGGCTCTAGGTGAGTGATCACACCATCATAGTTATCTGGTTCATTAAGACCATCTTTGTGTAGTTTTTCTGTGTATTCTTACCACCTCTTCTTAATACCTTCTGCCTCTGTTAGGTCTATACCATTTCTGTCCTTTATTGAGCCCATTTTTGCATGACATATTCCCTTGGTATCTGATTTTCTTGCAGAGATCTCTAGTTTTTCCTATTCTATTGTTTTCATCTATTTATTAATCATTGTTTACTTAAGAAGGCTTAGTCCTTGTGGATTATTTGTTACAGCAACAAACTTCTATGTATATGTTAGAAATAAGTATTTCTGTGTACTTGTGCTGGAAGAAAGGAAGGGAAGCAAGAGATAATCCTTGTGGATTACCTAATACAAATACAGATTTCTGTGAGTACGTTAGAGTTACAGATTTCAGTGCATATCTGGAAGGAAGGAAGGAGATAATGATCTTGGATTATCAATTACAGATAGAGATTTCTCTGTACATTTCAGTTCAGTTCAGTCGCTCAGTCGTGTCCGATTCTTTGAGACCTCTTAAATCACAGCACGCCAGGCCTCCCTGTTCATCACCAACTCCCACAGTTCACTCAGATTCATGTTCACTGAGTCAGTGATGCCATCCAGCCATCTCATCCTCTGTCATCCCCTTCTCTTCCTGCCCCCAATCCTTCCCAGCATCAAAGTCTTTTCCAGTGAGTCAACTCTTCGCATGAGGTGGCTGAAGTATTGGAGTTTCAGCTTTAGCATCATTCCTTCCAAAGAAATCCCAGGGCTGATCTCCTTCAGAATGGACTGGTTGGATCTCCTTGCAGTCCAAGGGATTCTCAACAGTCTTCTCCAACACCACAGTTCAAAAGCATCAATTCTTCGGCGCTCAGCCTTCTTCACAGTCCAACTCTCACATCCATACATGACCACAGGAAAAACTATAGCCTTGACTAGACGGACCTTAGTCGGCAAAGTAATGTCTCTGCTTTTAAATATGCTATACTCCTTTCCTTCCAAGGAGTAAGCGTCTTCTAATTTCATGGCTGCAATCACAATCTGCAGTGATTGTGGAGCCCAAAAAGTCAGCCACTGTTTCCACTGTTTCCCCATCTATTTCCCATGAAGTGATGGGACCGGATGACATGATCTTCGTTTTCTGAATGTTGAGCTTTAAGCCAACTTTTTCGCTCTCCTCTTTCACTTTCATCAAGAGGCTTTTTAGTTTTTCTTCACTTTCTGCCATAAGGGTGGTGTCATCTGCATATCTGAGGTTATTGATATTTCTCTCGGCAATCATGATTCCAGCTTGTGTTTCTTCCAGTCCAGCGTTTCTCATGATGTACTCTGCATATTGTTAGGACCTAACTGGAGCCAGGACAGGCTCTAAGGGGCAGGCTAGGTCTGAGGTTTAGTCTCTAGGAAAGCTGAGGCACTGAGAACTCCCACAGGCAGTGTAGCTTGACCAATAAGAAAAAAAATCCCCCTAGCCCCCGCCCACGCCAGACCTGAGCCAATCGAGACGAGGATAAAAATCCCTGAGAAAGCCCGCATGTGTGGAAATCTAGCCAATTAGTAGATGCCAAGAGACCCTTGCAACCAATCCGCCCTTGCCTACTCCCTGTCTTTGTTCTAAGTCTATAAATACTGCTGTAATTCAGGGCTCGGGGCCCTCTTGCCTTACTCCACTGTATTGGATGTGGCAGGGTGCCCTGACTCGAGTTAGCAACAAATAAACTCCCTTCTTGCCTTTGCATTGCCGGATTTGTTCTCTCAGTGTGATCACTCACCTAGAGCCAGACATCCTGGAATATGAAGTCAAGTGGGCCTTAGAAAGCATCACCATGAACAAAGCTAGTGGAGGTGATGGCATTCCAGTTGAGCTATTTCAAATCCTGAAAGATGATGCTGTGAAAGTGCTGCACTCAATATGCCAACAAATTTGGAAAACTCAGCAGTGGCCACAGGCCTGGAAAAGGTCAGTTTTCATTCCAATCCCACGGAAAGGCAATGCCAAAGAATGCTCAAACTACCACGCAATGCACTCATCTCACATGCTAGTAAAGTAATGCTCAAATTTCTCCAAGCAAAACAGGCTTCAGCAATATGTGAACTGTGAACTTCCTGATGTTCAAGCTGGCTTAAGGCAGAAGAACCAGAGATCAAATTGCCGACATCCGCTGGATCATGGAAAAAGCAAGAGAGTTCCAGAAAAACATCTACTTCTGCTTTCTTGACTATGCCAAAGCCTTTGACTGTGTGGATCACAATAAACTGTGGGAAATTCTGAAAGAGATGGGAATACCAGACCACCTGACCTGTCTCTTGAGAAACCTGTATGGAGGTCAGGAAGCAACAGTTAAAACTGGACATGGAACCACAGACTGGTTCCCAATAGGAAAAGGAGTACATCAAGGCTGTATATCGTCACCCTGATTATTTAACTTATATGCAGAGTACATCATGAGAAACGCTGGACTGGAAGAAGCACAAACTGGAATCAAGATTGCCAGGACAAATATCAATAACCTCAGATATGCAGATGACACCACCCTTATGGCAGAAAATGAAGAGGAACTAAAAAGCCTCTTGATGAAAGTGAAAGAGGAGGAGCGAAAAGTTGGCTTAAAGCTCAACATTCAGAAAACGAAGATCATGGCATCCGGTCCCATCACTTCATGGGAAATAGATGGGGAAACAGTGGAAACAGTGTCAGACTTTATTTTTGGGGGCTCCACAATCACTGCAGATTGTGATTGCAGCCATGAAATTAAAAGATGCTTACTCCTTGGAAGAAAAGTTACGACCAACCTAGATAGCATGTTGAAAAGTAGAGACATTATTTTGCCAACAAAGGTCCGTCTAGTCAAGGCTATGGTTTTTCCAGTAGTCATATATGGATGTGAGAGTTGGACTGTGAAGAAAACTGAGCGCCAAAGAACTGATGCTTTTGAACTGTGGTATTGGAGAAGACTCTTGAGAGTCCCTTGGACTGCAAAAGAGATCCAACCAGATCATCTTAAAGGAGATCAGGCCTGGGTGTTCTTTGGAAGGAATGATGCTAAAGCTGAAACTCTAGTACTTTGGCCACCTCATGTGAAGAGTTGACTCATTGGAAAAGACTCTGATGCTGAGAGGGATTGGGGGCAGGAGGAGAAGGGGATGACAGAGAATGCGATGGCTGGATGGCATCACTGACTGGATGGACGCGAGTCTGAGTGAACTCCGGGGAGTTGGTGATGGACAGGGAGGCCTGGCGTGCTGCAATTCATGGGGTTTCAAAGAGCTGACACGACTGAGAGACTGAACTGAACTGATACTGGTTATTTGCAAACCTAAAATATTTGTAAAACTTGGAAACCTGATTTTACGGTTTCCATTGGTTCCTTTGGTTTAGGTTTTCTAGGTAGAAGCAAGCCATCATTTCAAATTATTTTCTCCTAATTCTGTTATTATATCAATAAAAGGTCACATTTGAAAATAAAAGAAAATTCCTGCAAAAGATAATGACTCAAGAGCACATGAGCCGCAGGTACTTTTTCTTCTGTTTCATTTTTTCTCCATAAAGAAAACAGGAAACATAGGCCCACTGATTTTTTTTTTTTTTTTGCTTCTCTATTCAGACTGAGCTAGAATAAAATCGATATTCACATCAACAGTTTTTGAGGTTTGAAATGTCACTTTAGGGAAACAGGACTTGGAGAAAAGCAAATGTTCCTACATTGCTGGAGAGAAGCCACATCGTAAAAATAAGGCTAAAATTCAAATTGGATTTGATTATGACAGTATGTGGTTACATGGAGTATGAACCAAGAGTCTAAATATAGCAGACAATATGTGAAAACAAATTTGACAACTCAGTTGGGAGACTAAGGTTTCTTGTGAGATCTGTACCCCGTATGCACATACCTCATGTATCTTTTGAATTACAGCTGTTTCTGGATGTTTGGCTAGAAGTGGGATTGCTGGATCATACGGTAACTCTATTTTTAGTTTTTTTGTGGAATCGCCATACTGTTCTCTACAGTGACTGCCCCAATTTACATTCCCAGCAACAGTGTAGGAGGGTTCCCTTTTCTCCACACCCTCTGCAACACTTGTTCTTTGGAGATTTTTAAGTGATGGCCTTTCTGATTAGTTTGAGGTGGTACCTCATTGAAGTTTTGATTTGAATTTCTCAAATAATTAACAATGAGGAGAATTATAGGATGATTCCTTAATTTTCAGATGTGTAAAATAAATTAGTTTTGACATGTCTACTTGACAATTTTTTCACAGATAAGAATTTATGAAATGTTTATTCCCTTTCTTCTTAGTCTGACTATAGGGACATGCGTTATCATGTTACTCAGGGCGATGGGCTCAGTTTTGCATCTTTGAGCAGTTTTAAAGATGTGCACTGCTCCCTTCAAGGGGAAGGCTTGTGGTGGGACCAAGTTCCACCACCCAGTAAAAGCTGTTCCTTGAACAAATACAGTCACTGCCAAGGGGGCACATGGTGAGACCACCATGTCTACTGACCCTTCCCACATCTCAGGCCTCAGTGTGACTATTCCATTTGAGGTTTAAAAGTTTGCTCAGCTTAACCTCTTCCTGTACGACTAGGTGAATTGTTAATGACTTTTTTTTTTTTTTTTGCAACAATTTCCTTAGGATTTATTGACTTAGAATTGCTTGTCCTGACACCAAATATCCAATCTGCCAATCTTTTGGGTATTTACATTTTTAAGACTATACTTTCAGGGATCATTTCTATAGTTTGTTAATCACTTTTAAAAATTCTACTGGGGTTTCCCAGGTGGCGCTAGTGGTAAAGAACTGCCTGCCAATGCAGGAGACATAAAGACACTGGTTCAATCCCTGTGTCAGGAAGATCCCTTGGAAGAGAGCATGGCAACCCACTCCAGTATTCTTGCCTGGAGAATCCCATGGACAGAATAGTCTGGTGGGCTATGGTTCATAGGGTCACAAAGAGTTGGACACAACTGAAGCAACTTAGCACACAGACACACTCACCCTCAGGAAAGGTCCTGAAGCAGATACTGCAGAAATAGATTCCAAACACAACCAACTTTCAAGAAGCCAATGGCTAAAGGTAAATTCTCTTCACACCCTTAAGAAAAAAAAAAAAACTGCCACAGGATAATATGCTCAGCATCCCTAATTATTACAGGAGAAATGCCAATCAAAATGACAACAAGAAATTAAATCCAACCTGTCAGAATGGCCATCCTCACAAGTCTGCAACAATACATGTGGGGGAGAGCCGAGTAGGGACAAGAACCTACCTGACACAATCAGTGGGAATGGAGATTGCCAACAGCCCTAGAAAGTACAGCCTCCACATGCTAGAAAAAGATCTTCAGAAAAACTAAGCCTAGAATCTGACATACCCCCATGTGGGCTTGTATCTTAAAGACTATCATTCAAAAGACATATACACCCCAACATTCACTGCAGCCCTACTTACAACAGCAAAACACAGACCCAGAAAATGTCCACTGACAGATTAAATCTAAAGATGATGCAGCATATGGATAAAATGGACTATGAAAAACTGCCATTGAAATTATGAAACTATGCCCCCAGTTGCCACAGGGATGGACCTTGAATCTTACACGAACTAAGTTAGCCATTCAAGGAAAGACAATAGTATACTTTCTCCCTTCTATACAAAATGAAAAAAAGAGTTGCAAAGGAACTAACTTACAACACAAAATGAGACTCTGAGGACTCAAAGTTCCCCTCCCCCAAAAGTGAAGGGCATGAATTAGAAATTTGGGGCTAACATATACACAAGAATATAATATATCTGTAATAAATAATCCACAATGAGTATTTCCTACCTTCCTTCCTTTCACATATACAAAGGAATCTATATCTCTAATGTATATGCAGAAATCTGTATCTGTAATAGAAAATCCACGAGGATTATTTCCTTCCTTCCTCATATGCAAGTAAACCAATATCTTCAATAGATAATCCATAAGGAGTATCTCCTTCCTTGCTCCTCCCTCCCATATAAACACAAAATCTGCATCTCTAACATATACAGAGAGATCTATATCTGTTAATAGACACTGTGCAAGGATTATCTCCTTCCTTCATTCTTTCCACATTTACACAGAAATTTGTATATCTAACAGATACTCCACAAACATCTGACGTGCAGCACAGGGAACTTTGCTTGAAATTCTGCAATAACTTCTAGGGTAAAACAATCCCCAAAAAGAACAGATATGCTGTATATAATCCTATGTCATAACAGAATCAGGTGGTTGTATGCTGATGACAACCAAAATGGCAAATCAACTATATTCCCATATAGCATTGGCATTAAAGAAAAGAAAAGACCTAGTTAATTGCCTACCATCTCCCTGACTTGGGCTGCTATTCCACCCCTGGAGTCTGAGCAGCCTTGGAACCCATGACTTCTCTGGAATGGGGTCGAACAGTTGGTCAGGGTGTCCTTAACTGAGTACTGTCTGGTTTTCTCTGACTTGGACAAGAGTCCCTAGTACAACAAAAGGATGGTTGACCATCTGGCCTCAAACCCTGGAAAAGTAATCTAGACTCCAGGTCTATTGGTGCTGGTGTCCCCACTTCAAACCTCCTTCCTGAGAGTGCAGCCTCCAAGGCACCTCAGCAGGTAGGTAGGCAGCCCTAGGTAGGCATGAGTCTGGAGGGGATGGATGAAGCTTCAGGGGGAAGAAGCAATGAGATAGAGGCCCTTGGGTGTTTGCTCAGGCACCTTCCACTCTAATTCACTGTCCAGGAAGCCGTCTTTCCTGAAGGCTCTGGTCGCATATGGAACCAGTGTTGGACATGAAGAATTACTGCCGCCTTGTGGACATTTTCTATAACTACAACTTGACCACAGGTGCTTACTGGCATCTCCAATTCACACAGCGGGAGGGACTGTTAATGATAGCTGCCGTCAGAAAAGGTCCTACGGTAGGTTTGGAGACATACATTTCAAACACAACTGACGTCCAAGAACCCCAATTGTGACAGGTAAAATTTCCTCACCCTTTAAGCAAAAAAAAAAAAAAAAAAGGTAAAAACACCAAATGGTCACGAAACAAGATATTCAACATCCCTATTTATTACAGGAGGGGTACCAATCAAAATGACAACAAGTAATCAAATTCCATCAGAGAGAAGGGTTATCCTAACTGTATGCAAACCGTAAATGGGGGAGAGAGCTGAGAAATGGTGGAATCCTCCATCATGCTCCATGGGAATGGACACTGGCAACAGGCTCTAGAGGGACAGCCTCCACAGGCAACAACGAAAAATTTCAAGAGAGCTAAGCCTAGGATTTTAATATCCACACCTGGGCGTGTATTACGAAAAACCATCATTCAAATGACACATGCACCCCAACATTCACTGCAGGGCTACCTCCAATAGCCAAGACACAGACCAAAGATACGTTCCATCGACAGATTAAATCTTGAAGAAATATGGTACATATATACAGTGGGCTATTACTCAGACTTGAAAAAACCCCATGAAATTATCCCAGTGGTTCCCACAAGGAGGAACCTTGGAGGATCATAAACTAAGCAAAGTCAGCAGCAAAGGAAGAAAATAGCAGATGATGTCCTTTCTAGGTAAAATTTAAAAAAAAAAAGAGAGAGAGATCCACAGGAAATATTTTACAATATAAAAAGAGACTCTGAGATTCAAACACAAAGAATTCCAAAATAAGGAAAAGGAAAAGGGCCAGGGATGAATCAGGTCAGTACTGACATACAGACAGAAATCGGTAGTTGTAATAGATAATCTGAAAAAAGTATCTCCTTCCTTCTTTCCTTCTACATAGGCACTAAATTCTGTATCTCTAACATACCCACAGAAATACGTATTTGTACTAGGTAATCTACAACGTTTATTTCCTTCTTTCCTTCCTACCATACACATATATGCAGAAACATTTCTAACATAGAAATCTGTAGCTGTAGCAGATAATCCACAAGGACTCTTTCCTTCCTTGGTTCCTTGCGCACGTAAAAGACATCTGTAACTCTAGTAAATGTCCCACAGGGATCTAATGTTCAGCACAGAGAACTTTACTCAACCTTGTTCAATAACCTCTATGGCAAAAGAATCCAAAAAGTACAAATATTCTGTATATATATGTCATAACTGAATCAGTCTATTGTACACTGAGGACAAGCACAAAAGGCAAATCAACTATACTTCAAAATAGCATCAGCATGAGAGTAAAGAAAAGAACAGGAATGAAAAGTAAAGCCTAGTTTACGCCCACTGACCTCCATAATTTGGGATAGTATCCGATCCCTGGAACCTGGGTGGTGTTGAGTCCCATGGCTGGACTGGGGCCAGCAGAGTGCCCTTCGTTGAGACACCTCTTATTAATGTTTTGCCTGGTTTTCCCTGGCTGTGACCAGAATCCAGAGTACGCCCAAAGATAATGGCCTGATCCTCAGGCCTAGGGGACCAAGGTGAAGTCACCAAGTATTCAGGTCCCCTGGTGCTGGCGTCCCCAGCTGAAGCCTCCTTTCTGAGAGTGCAGCCTCTTCGGCCCCTCAGCAGGAAGCAGTGCCCCAGGGTGGGATGAGTCTGGGCAGGGTGTGGAGCTTTTGGAGAAGAAGCAGTGAGACCTAAACTCTTGGGAGTTTGCTCAAGCACCGTCCACTCTAATTCGGAGGCCAGGAAGCCAACCTTCCCCAAGGCTCTGGTTGCATGTGGAATCACAGTTGAGCACGAGTGAGTGCTGCTTCCGTGTGCACAGTTCCTGTAAATACATGTTGGCCATGATTGCGTCCTGCTGCTAAGTCGCTTCAGTCGTGTCCAATTGCTTCCTAGCACCCCCAATTCACAAGACCTAAGGGGCTCTTAATGACAGATAGCCTCAGGAAAAGCCCTGCAGCCAGTATTGTAGAAATAAATTCCAAACACAGCCGACTGTCAAGAAACCAATGAGAATAGATAAAATTTTCCTCACCCCCTTTAAGGAAAATAAAATAAAAGACCTCAAATAGCCCAGGACAAGATGCTCATCATCCTTAATGATTACTGTAGGAATCCCAATCAAAATGACAAGTAATCAAATACCATCTGACAGAATGCCCACCCTGATTGTATGCAAACAGTAAATGGGAGAGGATGGAACTCTCCTGCGTGCTCCATGAGAATGGATATTGGCAACAGCCCCTAGAGAGGTCGGCCTCCACAGGCAACAATGAAAAATTTCGAGAGAGCTAAGTCTAGGATTTTAATACCCACACTTGAGCCTGTATCACAACAAAAACCATCATTCAAATGACACATGCACCCCAGCGTTCATTGCAGGGCTACTTCCAACAGCCAAGACACAGACCAAAGAAATGTTCCGTTGAAACATTAAACCGCAAAGAAATGGGGTACACACATGCATTAGGCTTTCACTCATACATGAAGAAACCACCATAAAATTATGAAATTATGCCATTGGTCCAGACAAGGATGGATGTTAGAGGATCATATATTTAGTGCACTCAGCAACATAG
Source organism: Nanger dama (assembly GCA_917880005.1). Classification (NCBI taxonomy): domain Eukaryota; kingdom Metazoa; phylum Chordata; class Mammalia; order Artiodactyla; family Bovidae; genus Nanger; species Nanger dama. The sequence goes on along the minus strand of CAKJTW010000108.1, from coordinate 2,223,678 downwards.
AAAAAACATAGCAGATGATGTCCCTTCTCCACAAACGGAAGACATACAGGGGAGTAATTTACCACACAACAAGAGACCTTAAGATTCAAACAAAGATTTTTTTTTTAAAAAGGAAAGGGCCAGGTATGAATTAGGAGGTTGGTATAATGTATACACAGAAATCTGTATCTGTAATACATAATCCACAAGAGTTCTCTTTCCTCCTTCCTTCCACATGTGCACTGAAATTTGTATCTAACATGTCTTTAGAAATCTTTACCAGGTGATGCACAAGGATTATCCCCTGCCTTCCTCCTTGTCTTTCTTTTTCCCTCCATGCATATATACAAAGAAGTCTTTATCCCTATCAGATACATAGAAATCTGTAGCTGTAATAGATAATCCACAAGGACTATCTCCTTCCTTCGTTTCTTGCATATATACAAAAAATCTGTATCTCTAATAGATACTCCTCAAGGATTTGACTTGCAGCACTGAGAAATGTATGCTATGTTGCTCAACTTCCCCTTGTGCTGGGGATCCCAGCCCAAGCCTCCTTGCTGAAAGTGCTGCATCATAGCATCTAAGCACCCTCAGCAGTGTACTGTGGACCCTGAAGGGATTAGTCTGGACACAGCGTTTTTGTGAGGCTTTAGGGGGCAAAAGTAGTGAGACTCAAGCCCTTTCCTGTTTGCTCAGGCACATTCCACTCCATCTCACAGCCTTGGAAGCCAACTTGCCCAAAGGCTCTGGTTGCCCCCAGGAACTAAGGTGGGCCTGAAGAAGTGCTGCCGCCTTGTGGACATTTTCTGGAACTTCAACTTGATCGCTCTTGCTCACAGGCACCTCAGTTCCGAAGGCCTGGGGTTCTGCGAATGACAGCCACCCTCAGGAAACGTCCTGAGGCAGGCGCCGGAGAAATAAATTCCAAACACAGCCGACTTTCAGGAAGCTGAACCAAAGCTAAATTGTCCTGACACCCTTTAAGGAAAAATAAAAAGACAGAAAACAAACCCAAACCTCCCCCACCAAACAAGATGCTCAGCATTCCTAATTGCTGCAAAAAATGCCAATCGAAAAGATGATGGGAAATCAAATCCTACCACTCACAATGGCCAACATCACAAATCTGTGACAATAAATATGGCATAGAGTCTGGGGACAAAGAATCGCCCTAAGCTCTAGGTGGGAATATACATTGGCAGCAGCCAGTATCGTGGCCAATCTCCGAATGCCTGAATAAAAGTGATCAAGTCCTGCTAAGCCGAGGATCCGACATTCCCCTACTTTGGCCTGAGAAAGCCATCGATCAAAAGGCACAGGCACACCAACAAACCTCTAGCACAACTTCCAGTAGCCGGGACACACAACCACCAAAATCTCCACCAAGAAGCTTAAACAAGAAGTGTACATATATACAGTAGACTATTTCTCACTCATTAAAAATCACCACTGAAAGTAGAGAATTAGGACCCTGGGAGCCACAGGGATGGACCTTGAAGGATCGCACATTAAGGGGAGTCAGTCAGGCAGAGGAAGACTACGGTATACAAGGTACATTCCAGGCAAAATGAAAATACACGTGCAAGTCAACAAATTTGCAACCCAAAGAGAGACTGAGGATTCAAAGTCAAACATGAGGTTCCAGGAAAAAATAACCGAAGGGTCGTGAATGAAATGGGAGGTCTGTACCTACACAGACAGGAAAAGTATATCTGGAGCAGATAATCCACAAGGATGATCCTCTTCCCTCCTTCTTCCTTCCACATATACACCGAAATATGTATCTCGAACCTAGACACAGAAATCTCTTTCTCAAAGAGATACACCACAAAAATTATCTTTCTTTCTTCTTTGTAGCCACAGAACCTCCCAGGGGTAAGAGACAAACAGGCACAGGCCTGTATAAAGTGAATACCATAAAGCATTAATTACTAAACACAAGTGAAGCTCTCATGTATTCTTCCCTTTTTATTAGCTCTGTGTGTGTGTGGTCTCCCTGTACACGTGATCCTGACCCATGGAGATGGGGTGAGACTCACACGGTCCCCAGACCCCTCACCTGGGGGTCACATGTCCCCTCAGGACAGGGACATCATGGCTGTGGTCAGAGGGCCCCCAATATGTAAACAAGCCAGGTCTCTGGGACCCCTAGGATCCTAGAAAGAAGTGTAGGTGTTAGGACCTAACTGAAGCCAAAACAGGCTCTAAGGGGCAGGCTAGGTCTGAGATTTAGTCTCTAGGAAAGCTGAGGCACTGGGCACTCCCACAGGCGGTGTAGCTTGACCAATAGGAGAAATCCCCTGAAAAAGCCCGCGTGTGTGGAAATCTAGCCAATTAATAGATGCCAAGAGACCCTTGCAACCAATCTGCCCTTGCCTACTCCCTGTCTTTGTTCTAAGTTTATAAATACTGCTGTAATTCAGGGCTCGGGCCCCCTTGCCTTAGTCCACTGTATTGGATGCGGCAGGGTGCCCTAACTCGAGTTAGCAATAAATAAACTCCCTTCTTGCTTTTGCATTGCCTTGATGGATTTGTTCTCTCAGTTTATTCGGGGACTTGGACACGGAGCATAACAGTAGGGACCATCTCCTCTCCCCACAACTGTCCCTGAGAAGTCAGGCCCCTCTTGTTTTCACTTTGGTTCTGTATGATTTTTTTTTGCTGCTTTGAAAGCTCATGCTAGAGGTGAACACACTACCTTGGTTCTGGCAGGCTCTGTCTTTCTTGTCCCGCTGAGGTGCTGAGAAAATACGGGAGAGCAGGGCTGAGAGACGCGGGGCAGCCCTGTTCTCTTTGGAGGAGAGAGGTCGACGGGAAGGAGAGCACAGCAGCAGCCTCACCTGCTGCCCACTGACTCTATGCCCGATCCCTGTGCCCTGGAACCAATTCACCAGGTGAGCCTGCCTCCCTGCTCAGCCTGAATGTGCTGGAACATTGGAATGATTACCAGGTAGCCACCTGAGGGGTCTCCAGGAGCCCCAGGAGGTGAACCTGGCAGGGGACAGACTAGGAGCCCGACCGCAGCACTGACCCCCGGGAGGGCCAGGGAAGCCCACTCAGAGGAGAGCACGGCTCCCAGAGAAGCCCACCCAGCCCCAGAGCCCAGATACCTGAGCACTGATGCTCAGACGCAGGCACGGAGTTTCCCAGACAGAGGCCAGGCCAGGCCTGCACCCGGGTCTCCACGTCCCAGCGCACACAGAACAGTCAGGCCTAAATGTCCTCACTGCAGAAAGCGCACGGTCTCATTAAACATCATCAGTGCAGACAGGACTTGAACAGTAAAATGAAAGTGTTATCATGTCTGACACTTGTGACCCCATGGACTGTAGCCTGCTGGGCTCCTCTCTGCGTGGAATTCCCTAGGCAAGAATATCAGTAGTATGTAGCCATTCACTTCTCCAGGGGATCCTCCCAACCCAGGGATCGAACCCAGGTCTCCTGCATTGCAGGCAGATTCTTTTCCATCTGAGTTACAAGGGAACCTCTAGACAAGATTTAGAGAGGCCTGAATCTACCATGTAGACAGAACTTAGGTTTAGCGGTAAAGCTGCTCTCTAGGAGGCACCGGCCACACACATGCAAAATCTCATCGTTGGATGTGGGGCTCACCCTCATGTGGGAACTAGGATGTACATCTCTTAAAGAAATCATCACTGGGCTCCACACTTCACCCACATCAGGAACTGAAAGAACCTTGGTCATTAAACATTCCAACAGGCAAAACAAAACTGGTACCAATTTCTGTGGCCCCTTGATGGTCTGGATCCTCGGGAGAGCCAAGATATTCTCAGAGTGCAGCCCAGTGTCTTGTAAAGACAGACAGGAAGTGGCCTGATTCCAGCATCCTAGGCTTCTAGCAGGAGGTGGACACTGGAAGCCTTCTGGAAAAGCTTATTATTTATCAGAGTAAAAATATACTCTTGAAGAAACAAGCATACTAGTTATTATTTGCAAACCTAAAATACTCTTAAAAGCTCGGCACCCTGATCTTTGCGGTTCACATTGGTTGCTTTGTCTTCAGATTTTTCTGGGTAGAAGCAAGCTGTCATTTCATATTAGTTTCTTCAAATTCTGTTATTTGTTATTATATGAATGAAAGATCACACTTGAAAAAAAGACAGGAAAATTCCTGCAAAAAATGAGTGACTCAAAGAGCCCACGAGCTGCATGTAGTTTGTCTTCTAACAGATTCCTTTCTCTTCCTAAAGAAACTGGGAAAAAACGGAAGTTTTTTTTTTTGCTCTTCTGTTCAAACTGAGCTAAAATGAAATTGATAATCATATCAATAAGTAAGAGTTTCTGAGTTTTGTGATGTCATACCAGGGTGACAGGGGCTGGAGAAAATGGAACATTCCTATGCTGCTGGTAGGCAAACCACATCCTTAAAGCTTTGTTTCTCATTGTATTTGATTACTATACTACATGGTTACATGGAGTATGAACCAAGAGTCTAAATATAGCAGACAATTTGTGAAGACAAACTTGATATCCCATATGTTAGAGTAAAGCTACTTGTTTTTCCAGCAGTCGTATGTGGCTGTGAGAGTTGGACCAAAACGAAGGTTGAACAGCGAAGACTTGATGGTTTTGAATTGCGGTGCTAGAGAAGACTCTTGAGTCCTTCGGGGTGCAAGGAGATCAAACCAGTCAATATTAAAGGAAATCAACCCTGTATATTCATTGGAAGGGCTGATACTGAAAATAAAGCTCCAATATTTTGGCCATCTGATGCGAAGAGCTGACTCAATGGAAAAGACCCTGATGCTGGGAAAGGCTGAGGGCAAGAGGAGAAGGGGACGACAGAGGATTAGACGGTTGGATGGCATCACTGACTCAATGGACATTAGTTTGAGCAAACTCTGGGTGATGGTGAAGGAAAGGAAAGCCTGGCGTGCTGCAGTCCATGAGCTCACAAAGAGTCATACACGACTGAATGACTGAAGAAACATTTGTCATAGCCTGTATTCCAAGGAGCAAGTGTCTGTTAATTTTATGGCTGCAGTCATCATCTGCAGTGATTATGGAGCCCAAGAAAATAGTCTGTCACTGTTTCCACTTTTCCCCCATCTATTTGCCATGAAGTTATGGGACGAGATGCCATGATTTTAGCTTTTTGAATGTTGAGTTTTAAGCCAGCTTTTCACGCTCCTCTTTTATGCTCACCAGGACGCTCCTTAGTTGCTCTTCATTTTCTGCCATTAGAGTGGTATCATCTGCACATCTGAGGTTGTTGATATTTCTTCTGGTAGTCTTAATTCCAGCTTGTGATGCGTCCAGCCCAGCATTTTGCATAATGTACTCTGCATATAAGTTAAATAAGCAGGGTGACAATATACAGCCTTTCCCAATTTGAAACCCATCTGTTGTTCCATGTCCAGTTCTAACTGTTGCTTTTGACCTGCATACAGGTGTCTCAGGGGGCAGGTTAGGTAGTCTGGCATTCCCTACTATTTAAGAATTTTTCGCAATTTGTTTTGATCCACATAGTCAAAGGCTTTAAAGCAGAAGTAGATGTTCTTCTGGAATTCCTTTGTTTTCTTTATGATCCAATGAATGTTGGCGATCTTCAGTTCCTCTGCCTTTTCTAAACTCAGCTTGTACATCTGGAAGTTCTTGGTTCATGTACTGTTGAAGCCTAGCTTGATGGATTTTGAGAATTACTTTGCTAGCGTGGGAAATGAGTGCAATTGTTTGGTAGTCTGAACTTTCTTTGGCATTGCCTTTCTTTGGGATTGGAATGAAAACTGATCCTTTCCACCCCTGTGGCCTCTGCTGAGTTTTCCAAATTTGCAGGTATATTGAGTGCAGCACTTTCACAGCATCACCCTTTAGGATTTGATGTAGCTCAGCTGGAATTCCATCACCTCCACTAGCTCTGTTCATAGTAATCCTTCCTAAGGCCCAGTTGACTTCACACTCCAGGATGTCTGGCTCTAGGTGAGTGATCACACTATTGTGGTTATCCAAGTCGATAAGACCTTTTTTGTATAGTTCTGTGTTTCCTTGCCACCTCTTCTTAAATATATTCTGCTTCTGTTAGGTCCTTGAAATTTCTTTCCTTTATTGTGCATGAAATGTTCCCTTGGTATCTCCGATTTTCTTAGAGATCTTTAGTCTTTCCTATTCTATTGTTTTCCTCTATTTCTTTGCATTGTTCACTAATGAAGGCTTCTTATCTCTCCTTGCTATTCTCTGGAACTCTGCATTCAAATGGGTGTATCTTCCCTTTCTCCTTTGCCTTTTGTGTCTCTTCTTTTCTCAGCTATTCATAAGGCCTCCTCAGCCAACCATGTTGGTTTGTTGCATTTCTTTTTCCTTGGGGATGGCTTTGATCACTGCCTCTTATACAGGGCTACGAACCTCCATGCATAGTTCTTCAGGCACTCTGTCAATCAGCTCTAATTTCTTGCATCTATTTGTCACTTCCACTGTATAATCATAAGGGCTTTGATTTAGGTCATACCTGAGTAGCTTAGTGGTTTTCCCTACTTTCTTCAATTTAAATCTGAGTTTTGCAATAAGGAGCTCATGGCATTGTTTTTGCTGACTGTATAGAGCTTCTCCATCTTTGGCTGCAAAGAATATAATCAATCTGATTTTGGTATTGACCATCTGAGAATGTCCATGTGTAGAGTTGTCTCTTGTATTGTTGGAAGAGGATGTTTGCTATGACCAGTGTGTTCTCTTAACAAAACTCCTTTAACATTTGCCCTGCTTCATTTTGTACTCCAAGGTTAAACTTACCTGTTACTCCAGCTATTTGTTGACTTTTGACTTTTTCATTCCAATCGCCTATGATGAAAAGGACATCTTTTCTCTGGTGTTCTAGAAAGTCTTGTGGATCTTCACAGAACTGTTCAACTTCAGCTTCTTTGGCATCAGTGGTTGGGACATAGACTTGGATTACTGTGATGTTGAATGGTTTGCCTTGAAAATGAAGTGAGATCATTACAGACTGTCAAATGTAATTTTTGACCCTTAAAAAAGAATTACATGAAAAGATGTCAGCATTGTTAAATATTAGAAATGCAAACAGAAACCAAAGCAAGCTATCACCTCACACCAGTCAGAGTGGCCATTCTCAGAAACTCTACAAACAATAATTGCCGGTGAAGGTGTGGAGAAAAGGAGATATCCTCCCCTAATGCTGGGAATATAAGTTGGGTAACAGACACTGTGAAGGATGGTGTGATGGTTACTGAGGCAAAGAAAATGAGGTTAGAATACTCCCTAACACCATACACAAAATAAACTCAAAATAATATAAAGATCTAAATGTGAGGATGGATACTATGAAGGTTTAGGGATAACATAGGCAGGACACACATAGACATAAATCACAGCGAGGTCTTTATGGATACACCTCTTAGATGAATGAAAAATAAACCAAAAATAAGAAAATGGGACCTAATTAACCACAAAACATTTGTACGGCAAAGGAAACCCAAAATGAAAAACAAACAAAGCCCAGAATGGGAAGAAATGTTTGCAAATGAAGATACCCACAAGGAACACATCTCTGAAACACACAGAGCTCATATAGCTCAATATCAAAAGCACAGACAACCCAAGACACAAATGGGCCAAACACAGAAATGGGTATTTCTTGGAGGAAGACATACAGATTGTGATTAGGCACTGGAGGACATTCTCAGCATCACTAATTCTTACACAAACACAAAGTAAATCCAGTGAGGTATCCACCTCACGCAGGTCAGAATGGCCATCTCAGAATATATTCAAAAATAAATGCTAGAGACGGTGTGGAGAGAAGAGAACGCTCCTGCACTGTGGTTGGAAATGTCCAGTGGAGATCCACTAGGGAGAACAGTATGCAGAGTCTTAAAAAACAAAACAGAGAAGTACCTTCAGACCCAGCAACCCCAGCCTGGGTATACATCCAGAGAAAACCAACATTTTAAAAGACCGGGAACACCCACCATCTGTAGCCCACCAGGCTCCTCTGTCCCTGGGGTTTCCCAGGCAAGAATACTGGAATGGGTTGCCATGCCCTCCTACAGGGGATCTTTTAACCCAGGGATCGAACCGAGGTATCCTGCATTGCAGGCAGATTCTTTACTGTCTGAGCCACAAGGGAAGCACCAATTTGCCTACAAACTCCATTGCAAACTAGAGGATTAAAAAAAGAAAAGAAAAGCAAAAACTGACTCTGTTCCTCTGAGTCCATGGTTTCCTTGGCTTGTTTCAAATCTCTGGAGACTGGGTAGGCTGAGCTTCCAAGGCTGGATTGTTGTAGGGCTCAGGTCTTGGAAGGATGTGGGAGGCAGGGAAAACAATGTTTTGTTTTCCCATGATGTTCCTGGAGTGCCTCTTGCCCTCTGCATGAGCCCTCAATCTCCAGATAAACTTGGGAAAATTAAGAGTTTGGAATACCACATGGAGTTTACTGAGCAGATGGTTATCATCTAGATGCAAAAAGGACAAGAAAGAGAATAGATAAATGTCTATATATAACTGGATCAAGTTCCTTCACCCCTGAAACAAATGTCACATCGTAAATCACCTCTAAAATCACCTCTATGCCAATGCTAAATAATAAGAAAATTACAGGACTGAAAAAAAAGTTGGACATAAAGTAATGCTGCCACCTTGTGGTCACTGTTAGTAACCACAACTTGAAAAGCTGTGCTGCTGGATATTTAATATTAACAGGGTTCCTGTTATTTAGTTGCTCAGTCATGTCTGACTGTTTGCAACCCCATGCACTGCAGCACATCAGGCTTCCCTTGTCTTTGACTATCTCCTGGAATTTGCCAAAACTCATGTTCATTGAGTAGGTGATATCATCCAACCATCTCATCCTTTGTCACCCTCTTCTCTTCCTGCCCTTAATCTTTCCCAACATCAGGGTCTTTACCAATCAGCTCTTCTTGTCAGGTGGTCAAAGTACTGGAGCTTCAGCTTCAGCATCAGTCCTTCCAATGAATATTCCAGATTGATTTCCTTAAGGACTGGCTGGTTTGATCTCCTTGCTGTCAAACAGACTCTCAAGAGTCTTCTCTAGCACCACAATTGGAAAGCATCAGTTCTTTGGTGCTCAGCATTCTTTATGATCTAACTCTCACATCCATACATAAGTACTGAAAAAACCTTAGATTTGACTATTTGGACCTTTGTCGTAAGTGAAAAACAACTAACCTCAAGAAATGTCCTAGTGGTGGCCATCGAAAAATAATTCAAAACAGGGCAGGCATACAAGACCCATCTCAAGAGGTAAGTTTAACTCACACTCTTTAAAACAAATCTCATGAAAAGACATCAACATGGCTAAATATCAAAGAAATGCAAATCAAAACCGCAGCAAGGTATCACCTCACAGCAGTCAGAATGGCCATTCCTAGAAACTTGACAAACAATAACCGCTGGTGAAGATGTGGAGAAAAGGGAGCATTCCTCCACTGATGCTGGGAATGTAAACTGGTAACAGACACTGTGAAGGAGAGAGAGATGGATACTGATACAAGGAAAATGAGAATGGGGTTAGAATAGTCCCTAACACCATATACAAAATAACTCCAAATAAAAGATCTAAATGTCAGGATTTAGAAAATCTTGAGGAGCCACAGCCAGGACATACAGTAACATAAATTGCAGGAAGGTCTTTTTGGATACACCTCTTAGATGAATGAAAAATAAACCAAAAATAAGAAAACGGAAACTAATTAACCCTAAAAGCATTTGGACAACAAAGGAAACCCAGAATGAAAGACAATTGCAACCTGGAATGGGAAGAAATATTTGCAAATGAAGATACACACAAGGAATGCATCTCCAAAACATACAAGGAGCCCCAAATAGTTCAATATCAAAAACACAATAACCCAAGACACAAATGGGACAAACACAGAATTGGATATTTCTTAGAGGAAGACATAGGTATTGTGATTAGGCACATGAGAACATGCTCAGCATCTCTCATTCTGACACAAAGGCAAATCAAAAGTCTGATGTGGTATCACCTCACATCAGTCAGGATGGCCATCTCAAAACACCTAAAAGTATGTCTCCTGCATTGGCAGGCAGGGTCTTTACCACTAGCACCACCTGGGAAGCCCTATTCCAATATAAAAAAAAAAATGACAGTTCAGAAAAAGGTTTAAAAAAGGAAGAAAAAAGAAAGTGGGGCACGAAGAAATAGTGCCACCTTGTGGCCATATTGGTAACTACAACTATAAAAGTTGTGTTGACTGGCACTTAACATTCACAAGGTCTGGGAGTGGGAGGGAGGTGTAAGTAAACAATTGCCTTCCAGAAGTCTCCTAGGGGTGGTCATTGAAAAGAACTCATAACTGGGTAGTCCTTCATGAAGCCAGTTTTAACAAGTACCCTTAACTCACACCTTAAAAAAAAAAAATCACATGGAAAGATGTCACCATCGCTAAATAGTAGGGAAGTGTGTTCAATCCTGCAATGAGGTATCACCCCAAACCTGCCAGAATGGACACTGTCAAGCACTCTACAAAGGTCAAATCCACCAAATGCTGTGAAGAAAAGGGGACTCTCCTCCTCTGATGCTAAAAATGAAAATAGGTGAATGCCAATATGGAGGCAAGCCCACTGGTCTGGCTTCACTGAGCAATGAAAAGGAGAATGAATTAGAATATCTCTCAAACCATACACAGAAATAAACTTCAAATAAGATAAAGATCTAAATGTAAGGATGGATACTATGAAACTCGAGGAAACTATATGTGGGACACACTGTGACATTAATTCCACCAAGTGCTTTTGGGATCCACCACTCAGAATAATGAAAAATAAACCAAAAGTTAGGGAATGGGACCAGGTTAATCTTAAAAGCATCTGCATAGCAAAGGAAACCCTAAACAAAAGAGAAAGATGACCCTCAGAATAGGAAAAATATATTTGTAATTGAAGATACTCAGAAGGAATCTGTGTCCAAAACACAGAAACAATCCTTGCAGCTTAATATCAAAAGATGAATAACCTAAGAAATCAGTGGGCCAAAGGTAAAAATTGATATTTCTTCCAGGAAGGCATACTGAAAAAGAAATGCAAGAAGGCAAAGTGGTTGTGTGAGTAGCCTTACAAATAGCTGAGGAAAGAAGAGAAGTGAAAGGCAAAGCAGAAAGGGAAAGATACCCAAGTGAATGCAGAGTTCCAGAGAACAGCAAGGAGAGATAAGAAAGCCTTGTTATGCGAACACTGCGAAGAAATAGAGGGAAACAATAGAATGGGAAAGACTAAAGATCTTTTAAGAAAACTGGAGATACCAAGGGAATAGTTCATGCAAAGATAGGTGCAAAAAGGGATAAAAATGGCAAAGACTTAACAGAAGCAGAAGAGATTAAGAAGAGGTGGCAAAAAATACACAGAAGAACTGCACAAAAGTTCTTAATGACCCAGGTAACCACAATGGTGTTGTCACTCACCTAGAGTCAGATATCCTGGAGTGTGAAGTCAAATGGGTTTTAGGAATCATTACTACAAGCAAAGCTAGTGGAGGTGATGGAATTCCAGCTGAGCTACATCAAATCCTAAAAGATGGTGCTGTGAAAGTGCTGCACTCAATATGCCAGCAAATTTGAAAAACTCAGCGATGGCCATGGGACTGGAAAAGGTCAGTTTTCATTCCAATTCCAAAGAAAGGCAATGCCAAAGAATGTTCAAACTGAGTGAAGTGAAGTCGCTCAGTCATGTCCAACTCTTAGCGACTCTATGGACTGCAGCCTACCAGGCTCCTCCATCCATGGGATTTTCCAGGCAAGAGTACTGGAGTGGGTTGCCATTGGAAATGACCATGCAATTGCACTCATTTCACATGCTAGTAAGATTATGCTCAAAATCCTTCAAGCTAGTCTTCAGCAGTGCATGAACCAAGAACTTCCAGATGTACAACATGGATTTAGAAATGGCAGAGGAACCAGAGATCAAATTGCCAACATTTGTTAGATCATTGAAAAATCAAGAGAATTAAAAAAAAAAAAAAAAAACTCTACTCCTGCTTCATTGACTATGCTAAAGCCTTTCACTGTTTAGATCACAACAAACGGTGGAATATTCTTGAAGATATGGGAATAGCAGACCACACTATGTGCCTCCTGAGAAACTTTTATTCAGGACAAGAAGCAACAGTTACAACTGGACGTGGAACGACAGAATGGTTTCAAATTGGGAAAGGAGTACGTCAAGGCTGTATATTGTCACCCTGCTTATTTAACTTATATGCAGAGTACATCACGAGAAATGCCGGGCTGGATGACTCACAAGCTGGATTCAAGACTGCCAGGAGAAATGCCAATAACCTCAGATATGTAGATGAGACTACTTTAATGGCAGAAAGTAAAGAGGAACTAAAGAGCCTCTTGATGAAGGTGAAAGAGAAAGGTGAAGAATTTGGCTTAAAACTCAACATTCAAAAAAAGAATATCCTCACATCTGGTCCCATCAGTTCATGGCAAATAGATGGGGAAAAAGTGGAAACAGTGTCAGATTTCATTTTCTCAGTCTCCAAAATCAATGAAGACTGTGCCTGCAGCCACAAAATTAAAAGATGCTTGCTCCTTGGATGAAAAGCCATGACAAACCTAGACAGTGTATTAAAAAGCAGAGACATGACTTTGCTGACAAAGGTCCATTATAGTCAAAGCTATGGTTTTTCCAGTAGTCATGTACAGATGTGAGTTGGACCATGAGGAAGGCTGAGCGCTGAAGAATTGATTCTTTCAAATTGTGGTGCTGGCAAAGACTCTTGAGAGTCCCTTGGACTGCAAGGAGATCAAACCAGTCAATCCTAAAGGAAATCAGTCCTGAATATTCACTAGAAGAAATGGTACTGAAGCTGAAGATCCAATACTTTGGCACCTTATGTGAAGAACTGACTCATTGGAAAAGACCCTGATGCTGGGAAAGATTGAGGGCAAGAGGAGAAGGAGGTGATAGAGGATGAGATAGCTGGATGGCAACACTGACTCAGTGGACGTGAATTTGAGCAAACTCAGGCAGGCAGTGAAAGGCAGGGAAGCCTGGCGTGCTGCAATTCATGGGGTCATAAAGAGGTGGACGTGACTGAGAGAGTGAACAGCAACTGCTAAGGGTAAATCCGCCAGATGCTGTGGAGGAAAGGGAACCCTCCTCCATTGCTGGAAAGGAAAAATAGGTGAAAGTCAGTACGGAGGCCAGCAGGGTGGTTTTGATCACTGAAAATGAGAATGAAATTAGAACATTCCTCAAACCATACACAAAAATAAGCTTCAAATAAGATACGGATCTAAATATAAGGATGGATACTGTGAAATTCTTGAGGAAACTATAGGTGGGACATGCTGTGACATCAATTCCACCAGTGCTTTTAGGACCCACCTCTCAGAATAATGAAAAATAAACCAAAAGTTGGGTTTCCCTGATAACTCAGTTGGTAAAGAATCCACCTGCAGTGCAAGAGACCCCGGTTCATTTCCTGGGTCAGAAAGATACCCTGGAGAAGGGATAGGCTACCCACTCAAGTATTCTTGGGCTTTCCTTGTGTCTCAGCTGGTAAAGAATTTGACTACAATGTGGGGAAACCTAGGTTCGATCCCTGGGTCTGGAAGATCCCCTAGAGAAGGGAAAGGCTACCCACTCCAGTATTCTGGCCTGGAGAATCTCCATGGACAGAGCCTGGTGGGCCGCAAAGAGTTGGACATGACTGAGTGACTTTCACTTTCAAACGAAAATTAGAAAACAGGGCCAAATTAATTTTAAAAGCATTTGCACACCAAAGGAAACCTTAAACAAAAGAGAAAGACAACCTTCAGAATGGGAAAATATATTTGCAAATGAAGATACTCACAAGGAATTTGTGTCCAAAACATAGAAACAATCCTTGCAGCTTAATATCAAAAGATGAAAAACCCAAGCAATCAATGGGCCAAAAATCAAAATGGATATTTCTTACACGAAGGCATGCAGATTGCCATTAGGCACGTGAAAAGATGCTCAGCATTGCTAATTATTAGAGACAGGCCAATCAGAAGCCCAGTATCACCTTACATCGGTGAGATTGGCCATCTCCAAACATCAAAAAATAAGTTTAGAGAGGCTGTGAAGGGAAGGGACCCTTCCTACACTCTTTTTGGGAGAGTGAAACGGTCCATGAACTAGGGAGAACACCATGGAGGTTCTTAAAAATATATAACGTTACCTGAGGACACAGCAATCCCACGCCTGGGCATCAATCCCGAGAAAGTAAAAATTTTGAGAGACAGTGGTCCCTGTGATCATGGCCACACTAGGTACCATAGCAAAGACATGGAGCAACCTGAGTATAGAAGGACAGATGAGTGGATAAGGAAGATGAGGGTACATAGATGCGAAGCAACATCACTCAGCCATAAAGAAGCACAGCGTAATGCTATGTCCAGCCTTCGAGAAGTAAGTAGAGATGATCATACCAAGTGAAGTGAGGGAAAACGGGAGAGATGTTACCATATGATATTGCTTCTAGCTGAAATCTAAAAATGGATACAAATGAACTCTATCAAAGAGAATCAGTCTCACAAACTATGTTCCCCAGAACAGAAGGGTGTGCCGGAGGGAAAAGAGCTGTTTCAATCAAACATAGGGAGGTTAATATTATAAAAAGAAGCCACCAGGAACCACTGCATAACACAGGAATCCTATTCAACACTCTGTAAAATCCTTCACTGGAGAAGAACAAGGGAAAGAACATATGTGCGTCTATGTGTAAGTGAATCTAGTTGCTGTAGATCCAAAGGAAAGAAAAAAAACCCGCAACCTTGTCATTCAACTATATACTCTAATTCAAATTAGGGAATAAAAACACAAAAAGAAAAAGAAATAAACAAGGCTGACTCTTGCCCTCAGGCCATAGTAACCTGGCCTGGTGTCACATCCCTGGAGCCTGAGGAGACTTCAGTCTCAAGCCTGAAGGCTCTTGGGGCAGACGGAGCTGGGAGGATGTAGCAGGGAACTTGCTTCCTATGATGGGCCTGGAGGGCCTCTTGCTATCTGCATGAGCACCCAATCTCCAGATCCAGGCAGGCCCACCTGCAGAGAAACCACGCCTACTTCAACTACTTCACCCCAAAAATGGTGGAGCCTCTGGGCCAGAAAAGCTTTGCACGGTCCCCTGGGCACCATGTGTCCCGTAGGCTGGATTTCCCAACTCCAGCCTCTGTCCTTAGGGCTGCCCCACTGACAGACGATAGCACCCTCTGCAGAGAGGTGTTCCAAAAATTGGAATGTGTTCTGGGGATAAAGGGTAAGGGGCGGAGAGAGGAGACCCAAGCCCTGGGTGTTTCTTCTGGCACATTCCCCTTTGTTGACGATCCAGGAGCAGAGTTTCCCACAAGACTCATTGGCTGAGGATCAGAGCTGTGCAGGAGGTAATGCTGTTTCTCAGGCCTGCTTTCCAGAACAACTTTAAACAGGTGCTGTCGGGCTCTGAATATTCACAAGGCCTGTAAATGACACCTGCCCTTTAGTCACCTGCCTATATTGGAAGACATGGGAAAGGAATTCAAACAGGGGCATCTTTCAAGAAGACGATTTCAAGAGGCAAACTGTACTCACTCTGCGCAAGATCAAAAAGCGCTGGGAAAGGGTCTCTGTTCAGTAACTACTAAGCCCAGGCAAAGCAGAACTACCATGAGAAGTCCCCTCACACAGGTCAGAATGGCCACCATCCAACACATCTACAGAGAATCCGACTGGCAGAGCATGGAGGCAAAGGGAACACCTCCACACTCTTGGTGTGGATGAAAACGGGTGTAGAAACTATCAAAACCAGCAGGGAGTTTCCTTATAAACTAAACCTCCAGAAACCGTAAGATCCGACAATCCCACGTCTGGGCTTAGACCCAGGAAGAGCAGGATTCACAATGACCCGCGCACCCTTCTTTTCAGGGCAGCACGGTTGACAATGGCCAAGAACTAGAACTGCTGCTGGCCAAAATCTTGGCTTTCTCTGCCAGGTGAAGCCAAATAAAAATATGGAGACAGAGTTTGGAGGAAATTGCCATTGAAGTTGCCCAGTCGTGTCCGACTCTTTGCGACCCCATGGGCTGTAGCCTACCAGGCTCCTCTGTCCATGGAATTTTCCAGGCAACAGTGCTGGAGTGGGTTGCTATTTCTTTCTCCAGGAGATCTTCCCGACCCAGGGATTGAACCTGAGTCTCCCACATTGTAGGCAAACACTTTACCATCTGAGCCATCAGGGAAGTCTAGACCGTGGCTTCAATTCTCAGCTGGTGAAGCAGGGAACACAGTAGGCTCGTGTCTCAAGAACTGTGCCCCCATGAGGAGTTTAGGGGCTCATATAAGAGGAAGGCTCACAGTCAGTGATGAGGAACAAAGGTGACAGGATCTTGATTTCTTCCTGTTGCATGGTTTCAAAGACATTAATAAACTGGCATCAATTGAGTCTGTCAGTTTGGTGGCCTTCTTTCTGATGTGCAACTACAAGGGGAAGGGTGTTGTAAGAGTAAACACCAGCTAGGGGATGTATTTAGTATAGAGTCAAAGGAAAACAGGTACAAAATGTGGCTCCTGCAGAGTTAGGGGGCAGAAAAGCAAACTTAGTTACAGACATGCAGAGTTAGGAGCATTAAAGTAAAAAAACTAGGAACATTCAGGCCTGCTCACTGTTTCTTCATCTTCTTTGTTCCTAAGAAAGAGAAATTTTTTTAAAAAACCTCATTCTTCCTTTTTACCTTTTCACTGCAACAAATTCAACCAAGAAATCCTTTGACAGGAAAATGAGGACCGAGTGGTGCACCTCTGCACTGGAACACTACTCAGCCGGGAATCAGAACAGAATAATGCCACTGACAGCAGCGTGGATGGACAGGGTGATTACCACACTCAGTAAAGGAAGTCAGACAAATATCACAGGGCATCACCGACAGCTGTATTCTTGAAATGAACGCAAATGTAGGATATTATGTGATACAAACAGACTCACAAACTTAGAAAACAAATTTATGATTACGAAAAAAATCTTAGAATTGAGGGATAAATTAAGATTTTGCTAATAATGTATGCTCATTAATATGTATCAAACAATATATATATCATTAATATAGTTGTCTGATACAATCAACTAATCCATTGAATAGTACAGGGCAGTCTATGAAACACATTTTAATCATTTATATGAGAAAGAAAACGCCCCAAAGAACTAATAAACGTCTGCGTCTAAGTGAATCAAGCGCCCATACACCTGAAACAATCACAGTATCAGAAATCAATTCTACTCCAAGGTAAATAACAATGAAAACTGAAGTGAAGTCATTCAGTCATGTCTGACTCTTTGCGACCCCATGGCCGGTAACCTACCAGGCTCCGTAGTCCATGGGATTTTCCAGGCAAGAATACTGGAGTGATTTGCCATTTCCTTCTCCAGGGTATCTTCCCAACCCAGGGATCGAACCCAGGTTTCCTGAATTGCAGACAGACGCCTTACCATCTGAGCCACTAGGGCAGCCCATATAATCCTTAGTACAGATAAATGTCCAGAAAAAGCAAAAATGAAAGTGGAACATGAAGAAATGCTGCCCCTTTGTGTTGTTTTTTGTAACAGCAACTATAAAAGCAGCACTGATTGGCACTTAATATTCCCAAGGACCTGGGGCTGGAAGTAAACAACCGCCCTCCCGAAGTCCCCCAGAGTTGGTCACCAAAAAGAATTCAAAACTGGGCAGATGTTCAGGAGCTGATTTCAGCAGGTACTTTTAACTCACATCCTTTAAGAAAACTCACACGATGTCACCATCGCTAAATATCCAGTTCAGTTCAGTCGCTCAGTCATGTCCGACTCTTTGTGACCCCATGAATCGCAGCACGTCAGGCCTCCCTGTTCATTACCATCTCTTGGAGTTCACTCAGACTCACGTCCATCGAGTCCGTGATGCCATCCAGCCATCTCATCCTCGGTCGTCCCCTTCTCCTCCTGCCCCAAGTCCTTCCCAGCATCAGAGTCTTTTCCAATGAGTCAACTCTTTGCATGAGGTGGTCAAAGTACTGGAGTTTCAGCTTTAGCATCATTCCTTCCAAAGATATCCCAGGGCTGATCTCCTTCAGAATGGACTGGTTGGATCTCCTTGCAGTCCAAGGGACTCTCAAGAGTCTTCTCCAACACCACAGTTCAAAAGCATCAATTCTTTGGCGCTCAGCTTTCTTCACAGTCCAACTCTCACATCCATACATGACCACAGGAAAACTATAGCCTTGACTAGACTGACCTTAGTCGGCAAAGAAATGTCTCTGCTTTTGAATATACTATCTAGGTTGGTCATAACTTTTCTTTCAAGGACTAAGCGTCTTCTAATTTCATGGCTGCAGTCACCATCTGCAGTGATTTTGGAGCCCCAGAAAATAAAGTCTGACACTGTTTCCACTGTTTCCCCATCTATTTCCCATGAAGTGATAGGACCGGATGCCATGATCTTCGTTTTCTGAATGTTGAGCTTTAAGCCAACTTTTTCAGTCTCCTCTTTCACTTTCATCAAGAGGCTTTTTAGTTCCTCTTCACTTTCTGCCATATGGGTGGTGTCATCTGCATATCTGAGGTTATTGATATTTCTCCCGGCAATCTTGATTCCAGCTTGTGTTTCTTCCAGTCCAGCGTTTCTCATGATGTACTCTGCATAGAAGTTAAATAAGCAGGGAGACAATATACAGCCTTGACATACTCCTTTTCCTATTTGGAACCAGTCTGTTGTTCCATGTCCAGTTCTAACTGTTGCTTCCTGACCTGCATACAGATTTCTCAAGAGGCAGGTTATATGGTCTGGTATTTTTATCTCTTTCAGAATTTTCCACAGTTTATTGTGATCCACACAGTCAAAGGCTTTGGCATAGTCAAGAAAGCAGAAATAAATGTTTTCCTGGAACTCTCTTGCTTTTTCCATGATCCAGTGGATGTTGGCAATTTGATCTCTGGTTCCTCTGCCTTTTCTAAAACCAGCTTGAACATCATGGAGTTCACGGTTCACATATTGCTGAAGCCTGGCTTGGAGAATTTTGAGCATTACTTTACTAGCATGTGAGATGAGTGCAATTGTGCGGTAATTTGAGCATTATTTGGCATTGCCTTTCTTTGGGATTGGAATGAAAACTGACCTTTTCCAGTCCTGTGGCCACTGCTGAGTTTTCCAAATTTATTGGCATATTGAGTGCAGCACTTTCACAGCGTCATCTTTCAGGATTTGAAACAGCTCCACTGGAATGCCATCACCTCCACTAGCTTTGTTTGTAGTGATGCTTTCTAAGGCCCACTTGACTTCACATTCCAAGATGTCTGGCTCTAGATGAGTGATCACATCATCATGATTATCTGGGTCTTGAAGATCTTTTTGTACAGTTCTTCCGTGTATTCTTGCCACCTCTTCTTAATATCTTCTGCTTCTGTTAGGTCCAGACCATTTCTGTCTTTTATCGAGCCCATCTTTGCATGAAATGTTCCCTTGGTATCTCTAATTTTCTTGAAGAGATCTCTAGTCTTTCCCATTCTGTTCTTTTCCTCTATGTCTTTGCATTGATCGCTGAAGAAGGCTTTCTTATCTCTTCTTGCTATTCTTTGGAACTCTGCATTCAGATACTTATATCTTTCTTTTTCTCCTTTGCTTTTTGCCTGTCTTCTTTTCACAGCTATTTGTAAGGCCTCCCCAGACAGCCATTTTGCTTTTTGCATTTCTTTTCCATGGGGATGGTCTTGATCCTTGTCTCCTGTACAATGTCATGAACCTCATTCCATAGTTCATCAGGCACTCTATCTATCAGATCTAGACCCTTAAATCTATTTCTCACTTCCACTGTATAATCATAAGGGATTTGATTTAGGTCATACCTGAATGGTTTAGCGGTTTTCCCTACTTTCTTCAATTTAAGTCTGAATTTGGTAATAAGGAGTTCATGATCTGAGCCACAGTCAGCTCCTGGTCTTGTTTTTGTTGACAGTATAGAGCTTCTCCATCTTTGGCTGCATAGAATATAATCAGTCTGATTTCGGTGTTGACCATCTGGTGATGTCCATGTGTAGAGTCTTCTCTTGTGTTGTTGGAAGAGGGTGTTTGCTATGACCAGCGCATTTTCTTGGCAAAACTATTAGTCTTTGCCCTGCTTCATTCCGCATTCCAAGGCCAAATTTGCCTGTTACTCCAGGTGTTTCTTAACTTCCTACTTTAGCATTCCAGTCCCCTATAATGAAAAGGACATCTTTTTGAGTGTTAATTCTAAAAGGTCTTGTAAATGCAAATCAAAACTACAAGAAGGAATCACTTCACACCAGTCAGAGCGGCCATTGTTACACTCCACAAACGTTAAATGCTGCAGAAGATGTGCAGGAAGGGGAACCCTCCTCCTCTGCTGCTGGAAATACAAATTGATGACAGCCACTCTGGAGGACAGTGTGCTGGTCCTTTCCGATGTGTCCAGCTCTAAGCGGCAGTGAGCGGTAGCTGGAAGCAGGTTCTTAGCATCGCAGACCGAGAGTCCTAACCACAGGAGCCAGCAGTCAGGGCTAAGGTCCTTTGTCTTGCCTGCCTGGTCAAGGATGAATTCAGGTGAGGAGGCAGAAGGTACAGAATAAAGTAAAAAGTTTATTGAAAAGAAAAGTACATGTGGAAAGGTGCACAGGTGAGCTCAGAGAGTCATGCCTTTGGAAGTTTATATCCTTCATTAGAGGCCAGTTAGCCTCTAATGAGGTCTCTAACCTCAAACAAACCTCAAGACAAAGCCTCTAACCGGTCTTTGTCTTCCCTCAGGCCAACCATCTTGCTTTGTAACCACCCCCACCTCCACCGGTTAAGTTGTCTCAGGACCCTCCCTGGGGTGCACATGTAAACCTTAACCAAGATGTATCTTGAAGTGGGAGGCTTCTGGGAGGAGCAAGACTCTTGATGGCCTGGAATTATCCTCTGACTTTTGACTCCAAGGAGCCTTTCTGCGCATGTGTAGTGTTCTCCCTAATCCTTCACTCAAGACAGGGTTTTGCCTCTCTTTGTCCTTGCCAAGATTATTCCCTTGAGGTGTTTACAGGAGACAAAGACTGGCTACTTAACTCTGTTTCTATTGTTACTTCAATTTCTGAGAGCAAACAGAGGGCTGGTTGTAAATTCTTGAACTGGAACCCACCTATGTTGCCTTAGGAAATGCAGAGCAGAGGCCGGCTGATTGTGAATTTCCAACCTGGAGCCCACCTATCTCCTACCTTACTGGTTCCTTGAACAGTGAAAATGAAAGTGAAATTAGAATATTCCCGAATGCCATACACAAGAATAAACTCCAAATAAGATAAAGACCCCATTTTAGTATGGCTCAGTGGTAAAGAACCCACCTGTCAGTGCAACAGACTCGGGTTTGAATCTCTGGGTTGGGAAGATTCCCTGGAGAATGGAGTGGCAACCCACTCCAGTATTCTTGCCTGAGAAATCCCATGGACAGAGGAGTTTGGTGGGATACAGTCCAGGGGTCACAAAAGAGTCACACACAGTTTAGCAACAGATTTTCAAGATAAAGGTCTAAGTGTAAGGTCGGTCTCTTGTGACCCCATGAACTGTAGCCTGCCAGGCTCCTCTGTCCAGGGATTTCTCAGGCAAGAATATGGGAGTGGGTAGCCATTCCCTTCTCCAGGGGATCTTTCTGATCCAGGGATGATTCCGCATCTCCTGCATTGCAGGTAGATTCATTTACCAACTGAACCACCAGGGAAGCCCCACCTCCTGGAGGGGGCTGTTTATAAAGACCTCAACCCAGGCATTGTTGGGAAGGGCTCGCTGGCTCGCTGGCTCATCTAGGTCAGCCAATCCTCACCCCTCAGGGGCTCACAGTTGCAGAAAATGGGGCCTGTTGTGCTGGCCAGGTGCAAGGAACAGAAGTGTAGTCTTGAGGGTCAGCATGGAAATGAGGCTGAAGCTCTGGCCTGATTTCTAATCATTTCTTCTGGCCCATGAGTGGGAGAGAATTTAAAGGAGGCTTTCTCCTAAGGAGAGGGACCCAGGAGTCAGGAAGAAGAGGGGTGGTGGGTGGAGACAGGGGCCTAGGGTCCTGGTGCAGTGGAAGCCTCTGGAAGACCTGGTGGAGGGAGGCTGCTTCGCATGAAGCCGAGCATCACTGACCTGTCCAGGAGCAACTATTTGTTAGTCCAGATCCTGCTCTGACGTGCTCAGGGCCAGCTCTGACCAGGCAGAGGGCTGGGGGTGCTCTGCAACGAGGGCTCTGTGCACAGTTCCTGTGTGCTGAGTCCTGCCCAGACGGGCCCCTGCCCTGGGAGGGGTCTGCCCATGTGAGCCCCGTGCCCTGGGAGGGATGTGTGAACTGGCTCCCTCTCTTTGCAGCTGGCACAGAGCTGCTTAGATGCAGGTTAAAATCAGCTGAGGACAGAGGTCAGGAGCAGGGTCAAGGGTCCAAGCTCGCTATGCTCATCACATGACATGAGGAGTTGAGGCAAAGAATAAAGCTGCATTCTGAGGGCCGGCTGACCAAGAAGATGGCCGATTAATGTCTCCAAATAACCATCTTCTCGGGGTATGGATGCCAGGTTGGTTTATGAATTAGAGATAGAAGAGGTGAGGAAACAAACTGAAAAGGCCGTTAATCTTGCAAATATCTTGTAGAATAGCAAATCTCAGGAAGAGAATGTGTTAATTTCTTCCTTCCTGCCATCCACAGGTGGACAGAGTTCTGAACAAAGGCACTTTAACAGTCAGGCAGAGGGGCAGGATTCTCTGAGGCAGGCCATTATGTGTGACTATAGTAACAAAAGTAACAGAGAGCAAGTCAAAGAACACATGCAAAAAGGGTGAGTCCTGAAAATGCATATAAATCAGAGCAGCGGCTGTGCTCCAGGAGGCTGGACTCTACCTGGCCAGTCACTGCCCCACTCCCAGGCACTTCTGCCCTGTGAAGTCCTCGGCCCTTTGTCAGATTCAAACCTTTCATCCCACATTCCATGCTCTTCATTTCCCCCCGCTTCCAAGGTGAATAATCCACACACAGAAACTCAGGCAGATCAAATATACTTGCCCGGCTGTGTGTCACGTGGCATGTCTCTGGCTCAGATTCTATACAGGAAGTTTCTATTGCTGTAGAAAAACTCTCGTCCCCTGTGCATAACTCTGTTGCTAAAGATCTGGTCACCTGGGTCCCCTGCTTTAAGCTCTTCCAACCTCTTGTCACTGGGCAGTCCATCACTGTCAGTTCCCCTGGCTTCCCCACAGTCGCTGGTGGGGTGACCTAGAGCAGCAGCAATAGGCACCGATCACCTCCCCTCCTCCAGGCCCTGGACTCCTTTATTCCTTTCCTGCTGTATCCTTGGTGTATCTGTACTGTGAGTGTTCAATTCAGTCGCTTTCAAAGCTGTGCTGTGACCATGGCCTTTGGATGAGGCTTCATCCCCAGGCATCAGCAAAGAGCCTGATATAGACTGGCTTGCAGAAAGTGGTTTTGAGGAATCCCCAGGGCCTGGGAGCTCCCTGGAACGAGTGGGCAAGTCCAGTTTCCCAAGGACTTTTTGATCCTGCTTCAGTTTCTGTTCCAATGTGGTTACTGGAAGGCAAACATGGAGAAAGAGAGTGAGCTGGGCTTTCAGGCAGAGAAAGATTATAAGAAGAAAGTAAATGGCTTTAGACAGAAACCAGTGATCTCCCTTCACAGCCAACCCTTCTTATACCCTATCGATGGGAAATTGTGCCCCGAAGGGAGGGGTCCTTAGTTTACCTTTAGCCCGGAAGTTGGGGTCTGGTGTCACATAGTCGGAGGGAGTCTCATAGGCAGGTGGTCACATAGTCTTGAGAAACTGGCACCAGCAGGGAAAACGGGACATTGCCTTAAGGAAAAACAAGATGCCACCAGGGCAATGTGGCCACTGTGACTTTATCCCTTGTTTGTCAGGTCACCACAATGGGACATTTTTAAATAATATGCTCTGAGCCCCTTGTGTGTGTGTGTGTGTACCCTAACACATACAAATTTGCTTTCTAAAACCCTTGGGATCTGATCGGTGCTGACATCAAAGACTTCAGCCAGTCTGGGAACTGACCAAGACTGAAAATTCCCTGTGTAAACAGCCATGAAAAAAGCAAGCAGATTTCCTATCTGTAAAGACGTCTCCTATCAGAACAGTTAATGGATAATGTAGACTACGATGCTGGGAAGGATTGGGGGCAGGAGGAGAAGGGGACGACAGAGGATGAGACGGCTGGATGGCATCGCGGACTCGATGAACGTGAGTCTGAGTGAATTCCGGGAGATGGTGATGGACAGGGAGGCCTGGCGTGCTGCGATTCATGGGGTCACAAAGAGTCGGACACGACTGAGCGACTGAACTGAACTGAACTGAACACTAGTGATAAGTACATGAAAAGAAGACTTGGAAAAACTGCAAATGCAGTCTCTGTCTTGCACCACTAAATGACTACAGCCTGTTCTTCTGTGCTGACAGCAACACCCAACTGCTCCTAGTCATTTCACTTCACATCAGCTGGATTCCTCTCACTGCATGACAGGTCCAGTTAGATCCTGGTGATGCAAGAAGACAATCTTTCCCTTCAGAAAACATACAGTCCAGACATCCCTGACAGTGCAGTGATGAAGACTGTGCCTCCAATGCAAGGAGCTGGAAGATCCAATGCAGGTGGGGTTTGATCCCTGTTGGGGAACTAAGATCCTACCTACCCCACTATGCACCCAAAAACAAAACACAAAAAAGACTGCTGTGTGTTTGAATGGCATAATATGTAATAAATACCCAGCTCAGGGCCTGTTCCTAAGTGACATTCAAAAAAAAAAAAAAATACAATCTGGTGGTGGAGACAGATGTATTAACACCCAGCAACGCTATGAGAAGAATCCCAGCAGAGGATGCTGTGAGAGAAGGAAAGGCAGGGACAGGTTAGTGCCATGCCTGCGTGGTGGCCCAGGAATTGCTACAGAAAGTCTACTCTAGATCTGGTCTGAAAGCTTGAGGAGTTGTAACAAGCTGGTACAGGGGAGGAAAGAGAGGGTCAAAGGAACTGATGGTAGAGCAGGCAGCAGGTGAGATACAAGGAAGCGCATCACCTTTGTTGGAAGGAGCTCAATCTGTGTGACAGTGGTAGTCGCAGGATGTCAGGGTCTAACCCCTGCAGGATCCAGGGAAACCTGAAGGAGAAACGGCGTTGGCGATTGTGATTGATTTAGAGAGAGAGATAGATAAGAATGTTGTAGATAAGAAAACAGAGGAGAGAAGAAAAGAGGCTGATGTTCCTTGGTTTATACAGAAAATCAGCAAAGTCTCAAGACAAGAGACTTGCACTGTCTACGTAAGGCCACAGGTGCCCTCCCGGTCTCCCGAGGGAGTGAAGGCACAGGGCGCCTTTCCGTTCAGGTCTTAGAAACCCAAGCAAATAAGTAGACACAGCGGACCTCTGTACTCCAGATGGGAACTAGCCTGAAAGAGACAGTAAGAGGAGGAAAATGATTGACACGAGGAGATCAAGCTGCTTTGATGAGCGAGCTCCATAGCTTTATTTTTAAATGGTACATATGCACTGTTTTTGTACATAGAGGGAAATGAAAGATGCAAGGTCATACAGAGTCAGCCCAACATTCCAGCAGTTTTGCCCTTATCAAAACCAGGATTTTTTTGCATGCCTTTTCCACAAATGATGTTGTGTACAGTATCTTCTGGCCTTGGAGGCCTGTGAACATTTTATGACCCTCTTTTGATAAAGGCTGCTCAACCAGAAAACTTATTTTCCCTCAAAGTGTTTTTTTCTTTATATTTCTAATCTATGTCAGCCTCAGAAAATGCCAAACAGAGTTACGTTTTTCACAGAGCAAAGATGCAGCGAGTTACAAGAAAGAACCAATTAGCTCAGAAGTCTGATATGGTTAAATTCAAGGCTACACGTGTTTTTCTTGCATTCTCACTATGTTAACTAATGCATTCCCAGGTGCACAGTGGATAAGAGATATGGGAACTTAGCAACAAGCATTGGCCCAATAATGAAATCCTACACCAGCGCTAGCACTACTCTGATAACTTTTAACTCTTTCAAAGGCTCTATGTTCTAGGCTTTGCGTGCTTCTCACAGTTGGGAGGCTGTAAATAATTGTATGCATAGCTGCAAGAGTCTGCATATATGTGCCAAGCAAGCTAGAATGCTAACAGAGGGGGGTTTAATTTGAAATATTCCTCTCATGTCCAGGAGACTTATTAGCTATAGCCCTAAGTTGATTTTCTCCAGAGAAAGGTGGTCAGGGTTAGCCCCTTGTTAATGTCAGAGGAGTTGGTGAAAGTCATGAAACAGTAAAACAGACAGAGTCTGGTTCTGGGGTAGATGCTTGGGAAAGCTAGGGAGCCCCTTGAGTTCTGAAGCCTTGCTTAACTGTTCTCTTCCACATGACCCTGTCATGAGTGGGATCTCCCGTGGCGGCTCCCAGTATCTTCCCCCTTTTTTATTTTTAGGACAGCCAGGTGTAATTTAGTCGTGGTCTTTTGAGTGCTCTGTTGAAGAGTTTTGACAATACAAGGAAGAATAGTTATGAGAAGTAGAATCAAAGCGTCCACAGCAGCATAGCTAAAATAGCAGACAGAATGTTGTTGTTGCTGTTGTTTGAAATAAAGTTAGAAAGTGTATGGAAAAAGTCACTTGCTGTTCTTGCGGCAGTAAAATCCAGTTGGGAGTGTTTTATGGCCTTTATCTGATTATGAAGTTTCCCTGAATCTAAACTAATGCTGGAACTATTTTATACCCCTGAAATGTGGTTTTTAATTTTTCCCCAGTTATAATCTGTCTCATTTACTTTTAGGGTGTTACACAAATCCACCGGTAGTCAGCATGACAGGACACTGCCAACCTCACTTTTAATGTTTGTAATTTAGTCCCAATATGTGTTACCGCTTCTTCCAGGGCATCTACCTTCATCTCTAGCTTTTTATTTCTAATTTCTTGTGTTGCCAATTTTAAAGAAACACTTTTAGACATAGTATTAACATATTGAGCAGTATGCACTTGTTGAGTCAATGATATTGTTGCCACGGTAACAGAAGTAATCGCAGTTATTAGAGCTGATATTTTTAAAATAAGCTCACAAACCATCGTGATCGCATTAAATCTTGTAATTGTTGCAACACAGCAAGACCATAGTTATCATACCAATAAGTGGCTACTGTCACAGGCACTATAAGATAGGGTGGGTGTTGTACCACTATAAAGGCGCAAACATTATATTGAGAGGTCAAACAAGATGAGAGCATACATTGTTTACAAGATATTACATTTGGTCTACCTAAATAATTCATTTGTATAGTAAGTTTTTTAGAATCATTAGTGAAGAGAAAAACATAGGAGGAGGAAAAACTAGCTAAAATAGAGTAAGTAGAATTACTTCCTGGCCGGGTTAAGGTAATAGGGGCAGTAGCAGCAAGGGCTTTTAGATCTCCGCCTGCCAAAAGGTTTTGTCTTTATTTGTATAGGACAACATAGGAGGAACAAATTGATTATGATGCCATCTATTGGCGACTAATGGCCAAGGAACCGAATATTTTTTTCAGTTGTCAAGTCTATTAATAAAATTATGATTGGATGTTGGGACCTGACCTGGATTTGGGTTGCTCCAGTCCTGAACTGTATAATTTTTTCTTCCTGATATTTTTGTAATCAATTTTTGAATTATAAGTACAAGATTTCCAAATCGGATACCTTAAACGATTATCTATAGTTTTTCATATGACATCTGAGGGAGCATCATTACAATTTGGATATTTTGATGGAGCTTTGAGGAACAAGGACTTATAGGGGTCAAGGACCCCGGGCATACGAACTTTTAATATCCAAACTGACCGTTTCCCTTTAGATGTTGGGGAATCTGTCAGAATTGTTTTTTTGGAGGCTCCAATACATCCCTTTTTATTAGGGGTGACTAGCAGGGAAATTGAAGCATATAGGAAGGTCATCAGTTAGTCCTTTAAAGGTATAATTAAGATTAATGGGGGTATTGGCCCTTTTTATAGGCAGTATAAGATCCTCCCAGAAGATGACGTTGATCTGTATTAACCCTTATAGGGTCACTACTCCATGTGACTACTTGAAAAGTTGGAGGATCAGGAAAATACGCCCAATAATTTTTTGGAGTGGGAGAGGAGGCGTTTACCTGGCAAGACAATAAGGCAAGCATAGCAATAAATACTCTCTCAGGGGAGGTGGACAATCCCTGTGGAGAAGCTATCCCCTGTGCCTGGAGACAGAGCATTTTAATTTGTCTCTAGGTGGGTATGGAGGTTCGCTGAGTTGCCTGAGTAGGGCGTCTTAGTGATTTTTTGTGGCATAAGGGAGTAGGGGGATCATAATTATTTAATCGGAGCTGTGACATTTGTTTGGTGAGTGGGTCCACTTGTTTACCTGGAATCTCCGGTGTCAGTTGTTTGGGGTTTTGCTGGACTCTCCAGGCGGGCAGTGGAGGAGGGGCGGGGAATGGCGTGGGGTGCTCTTCCTCTTTTGTGGTCGAGGCAGCAGGGGAACCGGATGTTCGGAGGGGCTGTGACATGATGAATCAGTCTGTCTGGGATCCAAAGTGGCGAATCTGCGTCCTGAGGAAAAACACAAGCATATCCTCGACCGCTAGTTAACAATGGGTCAGGACTCCTCTATCATCCAGAGAGGAGGTCTCTCCATTTTACTAACAGCTTTGTATTTTGGTGTTTTGGACTCCAAAAACAAGCATTGCGGTGGCTCCGGACGAATCAGCATTTAAGTTGTTTATTACAAAAACAGCATGTTGTAAGACTGACGGGGGAGCTATATTTAAATTTTCTCTCTTGTAATTATTGGATTTGTATTTTTAATGTTTGATGTGCTCTTTTTACTATAGCTTTCAAAGCTTTTGGCAGACAGAAATATGAAAAACATGTGAAGAGGTGTTGTATTACATCTTTAAATGCCTTTTTTGTGCAAGCAGTCGCAATAAAAACATGAGAAAATGTATCTACAGTTACATGAACAAAAGACAATTTTCCGAATGAGGAGACATGAGTTACATCCATCTGCCAGAGCACACTAGGTCTGAGACCACGAGGGTTAACTCCCATAGGCAGGCTATTTATAGTAGTGGGGCAGTGTAAGCAGGAACGAACAATCTCTCGGGCAGACTCTCGAGGAATCTGAAACTGATATCTTCATGCAGTAGCATTTTGATGATGAAGTGAGAGGCTTGGGCTTCTTCAAAAGCGGAGGCCACTGTGACCTTTGTTAATGAATCTGCCAGATCATTTAAGGCATTTAAAGGTCCAGGCAGTCCAGAATGAGTTCGAATGTGGCCAATAAAGAATTTTTGGTTCCGTTTCCATATTTGTTGTTGTAATTTAGTTAACAGGTGAAATATTGTAGTTTTGTTTTTAGGTAAAATTGCAGTTTCAATGTGTGGAAACAGCCTAACCACATACTGAGAGTCAGAATAAAGGTTAAATTCTTCCTCTGCTAACATAACAACAGCCTCTATAACAGCTATGAGTTCAGCTCTTTGAGCTGAAGTTTCTTGCATTTGTAGGAACTTATGTTGATTTATTGTAACTATGGAGGCTCTACCATTAATTGAGCCGTCAGTAAAAACCATTTGAACATTTGGAATGGGGAATTGTTTGCATCTAACAGGGAAAATAACTGGGTGTCTAGATATAAAATTTAACAAAGCATGTGAGGATAAATGATGTAGAATTAGACCAAAATAGTTTCCTATAGCAATCTGCCAATTTTTATCAAACATTAGAAGAGCATCAAGCTGTTTTTTGTTATATGGAATTATAATTTTTGATGGCTCTTTACCAAATAATTTAAGGCTCCACTTTTTTCCCTTTAATATCAGAGTAGCTATTAACCTTGGATAAAAAGCCACTACCTTTTTAGCTTGAGTGGGAAGATGGACCCACTCTAGGGGGCCGTTTTGCCATAAAACCCCCGTAGGTGCAATTGCCATAGCCAGGCAAAGGAATTCCAAGCAGTTGTTAATTTAATCCTTTTTACATAGCTATCAGATAAAGCCTTTTCTACTTTGTGTAGGGCCTCCTGAGCTTCAACAGTTAATTGTCTTTTTGAAGTTGGATTGGGATCCCCCGCAGAATGTTAAAAAGAGGCTTTAGCTCAGCAGTAGTAGTTTTAGATAAGGCCTTATTATATTAATATCACCTAAAAGCTTTTGATAATCATTTAGGGTAATGAGATGGTCTTTTAAAATTGTAGTGGTGTATGAGTCACAGTTTCTGAATTTATAACCCTTTCTAGATAAGTTATGGATGGGTTGGTTTGAATTTTTTCCGGGGCAATTTTTAAGCCTCTAGCTGACAGTGCCTGAGTCAATTCTTGGAGAACGATTTGTAGATGAGCTCTATCTGGATGAGCTATTAAAATACCATCCATATAATGAATCATATATACTTGTTCATATTTAGCTGTAATATCTTTTAAAGTGGCATTAACAAATTTTTGACACAAGGTAGGACTATTTTTTATCCCCTGAGGTAACACCTTCCATTGAAATCTCAGATAAGGTTGTTTAAAATTTTCTGATGGCAGACTAAAGGCAAATCGCTTTTAATCTTTAGCACTTAAAGGAATGGTAAAGAAACAGTCTTGTAAATCAATCACAAATATATTATATCTCTCTGGAACGGCTATTGGAGAAGGGAGCCCAGGCTGTAAAGCCCTTCCATAGTGACATTAATTGCTCTCAAATCTTGTAGAAGTTGCCACTTGCCAAATTTTTTTAAAATAACAAAAATAGGAGTGTTCCAGGGGGTATTGGAGGGCTCAATATGTCCCAATTGTAGTTGTTTAGCTGCCAGTAACTTTTCTTTAGGCAGAGGCTATTGTTACACTCATACTGGGTCTTGAGATTTTTATGTAATGGGGTCAGCAGCAAAAACAATGGCCTCCATTATAAATTTGGATACCCTAATCCAGTACGTAGCTGTCGAGGAGTTGGGCAGATTGGCTCAATCATTTCTGTCTGTTGTTTACCTAAACTTTTTGATGGCTCATACCCCATATGGAGCATTTAGGAGGTCACTTTGTCATTGGGGCTGAAAAGTAGCACTCCCATTTGAGACAAGACATCACTCCCCCATAGGGTAAAGGGGAGCGAAGGAACCACATAGGGCTGGAAAGTCTCACAGGTATCTTCAAACTGCCAATCTAACATATTTGCACTCTAGCTACCGTGGGGCTCTCCCTAATCCCACCAACTCATTTTCAGTAGTATGTGTTGGCCAGGAGCTGGGCCAGTCTTTCCCAGCAATGCAAGACACATCTGCTCCTGTGTCTAATAACCCCACAATAGACTTGCCATTGGCCAGAATATTTTTCATAGGGTGTTTGTGAGTAATTTCTGTTATCCAAAAAACCATATCACTAGGCCCAAATCCCTTCTCCTGCCTTTCACTTTGAGTAGCTGTGTGCCCTATGGCAGTGTGGTAAGACTAAAGTAAAGGTTGAGCTATTCTTTGTCCCTGATGAATTTGTGTAGTTTTAGTTGGGGGTTGTAATCATTATCTGATTTTTTCCTGTATAATCTGAATCAATCACTCCAGGGATAATTGTAAGCCCTTGCATAGCTGAGGAGCTTTTGCCTAATATAATTCCCACCAGGCCTGTTGGTAATGTACCTTTAACCCCGGTAGGGATTTTTATAGTAGGACTATCTGGTGTTAATATTGTTGAGGTGGTGGAACTGAGGTCCAGTCCTGTGCTGCTTGGGGTTGCTCTGATGAGTTCTGTGATGGGCCGAAGGGTATAAACAGGTTTAGCGTTGTTGCCCCAGTCGTTGTTGGGGCCTAAGGCTGGCCCCTCAACCCGTTTCCCAACTGCTGGCCAGAAACTAACAAGATTTCATTTTTATGGTACATAGATCTACAATCTCTGGCCCAGTGATATCCCTTCTGACAACGAGGGCAAGGAGACTTAGAGGGATTAGGAGTCACAGCCGGGGATGTAGATTTTGGCAAGGAAGAGCCAGCTGCTTTTTGGGGGCAAGCACAACTAAAGTGTCCCTTCTGACCACAAGAGAAGCAGGCTTTGGATAAGCTAGCATTCTGGTCTTGATTATTTGAATGACTCTCTGACAGGTCATTTCGGCCTGCAAAAAAGGATTGTACTGCCTGTTGATAAGAACTTCCTTTTATGGCTGCAGCTATGGCAACGCCCTGCATCATTGCTGGCCCGACATCTGCACATTGTTTAATATAATCTCCTGCCTCCTCTGAGTTTTTTATAGGGTGAAGTATGGCCTGGCAGGTAGAATTTGCATTTTTAAATGCTAGCTGTTTTATTAAGATCTCAGCTGCTCCTTCGCTAGGAGTGATTTTGTGGATTCCTCATTGAGTCGTGAAACAAAATCTTTATAGGGCTCTTTTGGCTTTTGTTTAATATTTGATAAAGAGGTGGTTGATTCTCTTCCCTGAGGCAATGATCGCCAAGCTTCAAGAGCACAAGCTGTTGCCTGTTTTAAGGCCCTCCTATCTAGATTTATCTGGTCTCTAACTGACGCAAATTCATTAATTCCCGCCAGCATATCTTGTACAATTTGTTTTAGACCATGTCTGCAGTTAGTGTCTGCAGTTAGTGTCTGCTTCTGAGCAAGGTCCTCAAATTCAGTTCTCCAGAGTAAATATTGTCCTCCAGACAGACAAGCCTTTGCGGCTGTTCTCCAGTCGTAGGGCGTCATCCCTCTTGCAGACAATGCATCTACCAATGTCTGGGTATACGGAACTGTAGCCCCATATAAAGAGCAGGCTTGTTTAAGTTCCTTAATCAATTTTATTGGGAGGGGTTCCCACGTGGGGTTCAGGTCTTCACCCTCATATAACACGAGAAAACAAGCTTCAAGGTGGGGATCAAATTTATCCCCAGGGCTTGAGAAGACCCTTTTCCGAGCAACTCCTAACGGAGGCCCCTTACCCCCAAGCGGAGGGGTAGGCAAGGGGGGGATGGGAAGCGTCCCATGTTTCTCTTTTCTTGTTCTGAAGAATTAACTGTTTGATGTCTCGATCTTACGGATGGTCTGATTGGGGATGTTTCTCTTAAGCTCCTAGGAGCAAGTTTAGCTAAAAAGACCAATCCTCATCAGCATGATATTGAGCTGCTACCTCCTCTAAATTTTTTTATCTTGGGGAGAAAGCTGTTCCTCCTTTTCATCCCCGCTTTCTAAATGACTATTGGTATTCATGGCAGCCAGCATATTTCTTATCTGTCGATGGTCAGGCTTGGACTCTCTTTTCTCACTTTCCTCCTTAACAGATAACTCTTTCAGATTCATGAGCAGGATCTAAACCATCTCTAATCGTATTCCATAAGGAGAGGGTATCAGTGGGCACCCTTTCCGGACCATGCTGAGTATAATAAGTTTTTAGCTGTTTCCCTATTTTTTTCCCAAGTTTCTAAGTTAACAGTACCTTTTTTGGGAACCAAGGACATTGCTCTTGTATGAATGTAAAAAAGGATTGAACGCTAGCTTTTTAAACTTTAATTTCTCTTTTGTTTAACAATTGCAAAATTACTCCTACAAAGAGTTGTCATTCTTTTGACTCATTGTTACCCATGTCAAAGGTTTTCTGTAGAGAAAGAAAGATTTTTATCTTGTAAAGAAGGTTTGTTTCAGCCTTTGTAAAGGTTTGTTTCAACCTTTTAACTGGGTTTGTTTCACTCCTTCAGCTGGGTTTCTTTGACCCCTTTAACTGGTTTTTTTTTTTTTTTTTTACCCCTTTGACTGGGTTTCTTTCAACCCAAAACAACCCAGTCCTACTCACCCTACCTATCTTACGCAGAGGGGTCCGCAGCACCCTGAGTGGGGTCCTAGCCATTCTGAGGACTGCACAATGAGGGAGGATTACCATATGGGTTCCTGTTTAGGTGCCACTTGCCGGGGTCCAGCCCCCACAGCCCAGGGAAACCCAAAGGAGAAACAGCGTCGGCGATTGATTTAGAGAGAGAGATAGATAAGAATGTTGTAGATAAGAAAATAGAGGAGAGAAGAAAAGAGGCTGATGTTCCTTGGTTTATACAGAAAATCAGTAAAGTCTCAAGACAAGAGACTTGCACTGTCTACGTAAGGCCGCAGGTGCCCTCCCGCTCTCCCGAGGGAGTGAAGGCACAGGGCGCCTTCCGTTCAGGTGTTAGAAACCCAAGCAAATAAGTAGACACAGCGGACCTCTGTACTCCAGATGGGAACTAGCCTGAAAGAGACAGTAAGAGGAGGAAAATGATTGACACGAGGAGATCAAGCTGCTTTGATGAGCGAGATTATAGCTTTATTTTTAAATGGTACTTATACACTGTTTTTGTACATAGAGGGAAATGAAAGATGCAAGGTCATACAGAGTCAGCCCAACATTCCAGCAGTTTTGCCCTTATCAAAACCAGGATTTTTTTGCATACCTTTTCCACAAATGATGTTGTGTACAGTATCTTCTGGCCTTGGAGGCCTGTGAACATTTTATGACCCTCTTTTGATAAAGGCTGCTCAACCAGAAAACTTATTTTCCCTCAAAGTGTTTTTCTTTATATTTCTAATCTATGTCAGCCTCAGAAAATGCCAAACAGAGTTACGTTTTTCACAGAGCAAAGATGCAGCGAGTTACAAGAAAGAACCAATTAGCTCAGAAGTCTGATATGGTTAAATTCAAGGCTACACGTGTTTTTCTTGCATTCTCACTATGTTAACTAATGCATTCCCAGGTGCACAGTGGATAAGAGATATGGGAACTTAGCAACAAGCATTGGCCCAATAATGAAATCCTACACCAGCGCTAGCACTACTCTGATAACTTTTAACTCTTTCAAAGGCTCTGTGTTTTAGGCTTTGCGTGCTTCTCACAGTTGGGAGGCTGTAAATAATCACAGGCATAGCTGTAAGAGCCTGGATATACCTGCCAAGCAAGCTAGAATGCTAACAGAGGGGGTTAATTTGAAATATTCCTCTCATGTCCAGGAGACTTATTAGCTATAGCCCTAAGTTGATTTTCTCCAGAGAAAGGTGGTCAGGGTTAGTCCCCTGTTAATGTCAGAGGAGTTGGTGAAAGTCATGAAACAGTAAAACAGACAGATTCTAGTTCTGGGGTAGATGCTTGAGAAAGCTAGGGAGCCCCTTGAGTTCTGAAGCCTTGCTTAACTGTTCTTTTCCACATGACCCTGTCATGGGTGGGATCTCCCGTGGTGGCTCCCAGCAGCAGGAAGACCATGCCTCGCTTAGGCATTCTGGAGTTTATCTCAGAACAACAGTGAACTAAGGAAGAATTTTAAGCACCAGAATGCCATGAGCAAATTTTCATTTTGAAGCCCAACCCAGTGAAGTCAAATAGAGGGCAGTCATTAATTAGATTCCTTGAACTAGAATCTGTATATTAATGAATAATAACCTATAACTTGCTTTCACTGACCAAGTGTGTTTTAATTTTTCCTGCAAACTGCATACCCTCCTGGCTTCACAGCCTAGAAAATATATCACACAACTCCTCTAACTGTCCCCTGTAGACAACACTTCTGACCAGGGGTCAGTGTGGTAATAGTTGTTTAAATTGTTGTTCAGAACACGGGGCTAGTTTTGCCCAGCTTAAACCAGTTGAGACCACTGACCATTCAACTGGGCCTGCACAAGTGTCCAATGGGTGCCCTTTCATTGTCAAGGGGCAAAATCTCCATCCTGAGATCATGATAATGCAGCCCATCATTTTCTTAATGTTGCATCCCATGAAGAACCATGTAACTCAGATACCTCTGTGCACAGCTCCAATTACTTAACCTTTTTCTAACCCTTCAATACCCTTTCCTGAAGCTTCAAACCACCCTGCTTCTCTTTTTGAATTTTATTTATTTGGCTGCACTGGGTCTTAGGTGTGGCATTTGGGATCTAGATCCCCAACCAGGAATTGCACCTGGGTCCTCTTCATTCGGAGAATGAAGCCTTAGCCATTGGACCACCAGGAAGTCTCCCACACTGCTTCTTTACCCCATAAATATCCTAAGCGTCTCCTTCAAGGAGGCCAATTTGAGATTTGTTCTCCTGTCTCCTTGCTTGGCTGCCTGTACCCCTGTCACCCCTTTCTCTGCTGCAGACCTCAAAGTCTCAGCACTGACTTGCTGTACAGACGAACGCGATTCAGTTACCTGGTTCAGTAACAGTGGGGTATTTTTGTTCAAGACCAAAGATGGAAAGATCAGGCACCAGGCAAGAGGCTGTCAGTAATTCAGGCAGTCTGAAGGCAGGGGCACTGGGAGCAGAAGAGAAAAAACACTTGAGAAATATTTTAGGAAAACCAAATGGTTGTACTTGGTAAGGAACTAAATATTGGGTTAAGAAATAGGCTGAGAATATTTTTAGAGTGGGTGATTGGTGGGACTATTCAGGGATATAGCAAAAACAGGAGCAGAATGAAATTGTCAGAGAACAATGATGAACTCTATTTTGTACATGTTGAGTTTGAGGAGCTTGTGTGACAGACAAACAGCGAAGTCTAGTGCACAGCTGACTATAGATTCAGAACAACAACATGCCCTGGACAGGAGAGATCTGGAAGTTGTAAGCCAACAGAAGGAATGGTTGAAGCCACCTGGCATCAGGCAGGGAAATATCCAGAGTGAGATAAAATGACCCAGGACGCAACTCTAAAAAACTGCAATATTTAAGGTACAGGAGGAAGAAGGGAAGCCCAGGGAGGAAACAGAAAACCAATCCTGCAAATAGGTGAGTGGTCCCCTGGGTCAAGGGAGAATTTCAAGAATGCAGACAAGGTCAAATGCTGAGAAGTGTTAGGCAAGCTAAAGTGCTGACAGTCAGTTTGCCTAGCACTGAGGGATTCACTGATCTATTTGTGAGCAGTTTTGTCATGATGAGACAAACAAAAATGAGAGCAGGCAGTCAGGGAGCCAGGAGGCAACAGGAGAAGGAGAAGGAGGAGAAGGGAGTGTAGTGTAGCCTTGACAGCTGGGTTTTGTTTTGTGTGCGTGTGTGTCTAATTCAAATGACTGACTTAAGCTTTGCTTGCCAAAGCATGCATTTTGAAGATGACTGTCTTCAATAAACACACTGCCAGCCACACAACTAGATAAAAAGCCGGGCTCTTCCCATCCCCACCCCCCGCCTCCACACCGAGGCCACTTTGTTTTAGAGATTATGGTTGACTTCAATGATTAACCACTTGGGCCACTTACTTTTTCTCTTCCTGTGCCTTAAATTCCTGTTAAATTCACCAATAATGAGTGAGCCCTCAAAATCCTAGGCTCCACCCCCAAAAACCCTAGACCCCAGTGCTCAACCCCAATAAAAGTAGAACTCCAGGCCCTTGTTCTCTCTACCCAAGACCGTGCTGTGTGGCGTCAGGTTTGCCATGTAATTTCCAGGTCCTGTAAGTGTTAAACTCCCCCCAACCCCCCACCCCCCCGTGCACCACCAACGTTTCTTGATGGTTATTGAAGGGTGTCTTGTGATCTTAAGACCCACAAGGGCTGGGCCAGCCGCAGCACTGGTTATTGATAGACTGAGCCTGACCCACAACACCGACCACATTAGATTGACAGATCGAGGTCCCTGAGGAATTATGGAGGGATTTGACCTAGAGCACCCAGAGCGCTGGATCTAGACAAGTGAAAGACGGCCACTTCCCCAGTGATGTGAACAGAGTACAAGACTGAGAGTGGAAGATAAGGAGGAAGCCAAGATGCTTTAATAACTTTTTTACTGAAAGGCCTGACTTTTCTCTGAAATAAAAAGATATTTATTGATCCACAAAAGGGAGGTGATAGATAAGAAGATGGAAGGGTTGAAAACGCTGGTATTCAATACATGAGAGAAAGCTGAAAAAGAGAGGTGTTATAGGCTTATAAAATCTAGATCATCTCTATAACCCCCCCATTCTAAATCTCAACTCCAGAGTTATTCTGATGAGAATGAAAAATGGAATATGACCCATGGAGGACTATTTAGCAATGTTTATCAAGATGCAAATACATTTACCTTTGGGTTCAGCAGCCCTACTTCTGGCAGATTTGTAGACTGATGAGTACACAAAGTTATGCCCTGGAGCACTATTTGTTAAAGCAAATGAGTGGAAACAATTCAAATGTCCACTGTTAGGAAGGAAGTTAGAAATGAGCAATAAGGGGAGGCCTGGCTGAAAGGATGTAAATCCCCATGGACTGCAGCAAGCCGGCTTCCTTGTCCTTCACTAGCTATCTGAGTTTGTTCACACTCCTATCCATTGAATCAGTGATGCCATCTGACCATTTCATCCTCTGCCACGCCCTTCTCCTCCTGCCTTCAGTCTTTCCTAGTATCATTGTCTTTTCAATGAATCAGCCTTCGTATCAGGTAGCCAAAGTATTGGAGTTTCAGCTTCAGCATCAGTCCTTGCAATGAATATTCAGGGTTGATTTCCTTCAGGAAGCCTCACTAGAAGGATTTTGAGCATTACCTTACTAGTATGTGCAATGAGTGCGATTGTGTGGTAAACATTTTTTGACATTGCCCTTCTTTGGGACTGAAATGAAAGCTGACCTTTTCCAGTTCTGTGGCCACTATGAGTTTTCCAAATTTGCTGGCATATTGAGTGCAGCACTTTAATAGCATCATCTTTTAGGATTTGAAACAATTCAGCTGCAATTCCATCACCTCCACTAGCTTTGTTCTTAGTAATGCTTCCTCAGGCCAATTTGACTTCACACTCCAGGATATCTGGCTCTAGGTGAGTGATTAAACCATCATAGTTATTCAGGTCATGATTTAGTTTGGATTAATAAAATTCATACTGAAAAAAAAATTATTTAAAATAAGTAACAAGATGATGAAAACTGAAAGGTCAGGCCAGCCGACATAGACACATGACCACAAAAAAGACATCAGGCCAACACCGGCAGTTGGCCAACACCCAAACAAGAACCGAGAGCAGACCAGACTTCCGGGGGCCAACCCCTGTATCTTGGCCCAATCAGGTGCTGACACCGAGCCCTTGAACACCAACCACCGCTGTAGCCCACGCTTTTTCCCCTATATGGGGAGACCTGGCTTGAACGCCAGCCCTGGCTATAAAAACCTCGCCCCACCTTGCATACCTTGCAGACTCCCTTCCCTTCCTCCCTCGCCCCCGGGAGTTCTGCCCGAGAGCGACCGCCCAATAAAGGCCTTCATCAACGGTCCTTAGATGTGGCTCTTTCTTCCTGCAGCGTTTCTTACAAAAACCAGGAGAGATCTTTCTGACTCAGATAAGAAATTCAGAGTAGTAAACGAAAAACAATGGGCAGAACTTCCCTGGTGGTTCAGTGGCTAAGACTCTGCACTCTCAGTGCAGGGGACTCAAGACTGATCCCTGGTCAGAGAACTAGATCCCATATGCTGAAACTAACTAAGACTTGGCACAGCCAGATAAAAAAATATTTTTAAAAGAAAAGCAGTGGGTGTATTTGTTCACATATTTTTAAAATATGGAAATAGTTGTATGAAAATTCAAATATCTTAAAGAGTATATCATTATAACATTTTAGACTGTAAAATATGTCTTTACCTTTCCTCTAATAAGAGGCTTTGTGTTAGTGGCTCAGTCATGTCCACCTCTTTGCAACCCCATGGACTGTAGCCCAGCAAGCTCTTCTGTTCATGGAATTCTCCAGGCAAGAATACTGGAGCGGGTAGCCATTCCCTTCTCCAAGGGATTTCCCAAGCCAGGAATGGAACCCAGATTTCCCACATTGCAGGCAAATTCTTTACTCTCTAAGCCACCGGGGAAGCCCAATAAGAGGCTATGCTGCTAAGTCATGTCAGTCGTATTCGACTCTGTGTGATCCCATAGATGGCAGCCCACCAGGCTCCGCTGTCCCTGGGATTCTCCAGACAAGAGTACTGGAATGGATTGCCATTGCCTTCTCCAATAAGAGGCAATAGAACAATGCAAAAGGCTCTAGCTTCCCTTACTAGGAAATAGTTGGGGATGTCATTAATTCAGTGGATATTTGTTCTGTAGTGCTGGGCACTCTTTTAAGTGAGTGATGACCACTCGAAGGTCTTGCTCTCATGGAGCATACATCCAAATGGTTAACAATAAAAGATGACAAGGATGAAGCAACGTGAAATCTTCTGGAAAATTCATGGATGCTCAAATCCCTTTCATAAAATGGTGTAGTATTTGCATAAAGCCTACACACACCTTCCTGTGTACTTTAAATCATCTCTAAATTATTTATAA
The DNA here is from genome assembly GCA_917880005.1 of Nanger dama. NCBI lineage: Eukaryota > Metazoa > Chordata > Mammalia > Artiodactyla > Bovidae > Nanger > Nanger dama. The sequence goes on along the minus strand of CAKJTW010000108.1, from coordinate 2,183,510 downwards.
TACCTCAGATGGGCAGATGACACCATCCTTATGTCAGAAAGCAAAGAGGAACTAAAGAGCCTCTTTTAAAAAAAATTTATTTATTTTTTAATTGACGGATAATTGCTTTACAGAATTTTGTTGCTTTCTGTCAAATCTCAATGTGAATCAGCCATATCCCCTCCCTTTGAACCCCCCTCCCATCTCCCTCCCCACCCCACCTCTCTAGGCCCTGTTTGAGTTTTCTGAGCCATATAGTAAATTCCCTTGGCAATCTATTTTACATATGGTAATGTAAGTTTCCATGTTACACTTTCCATATATCTCACCCTCTCATTCCCTTTCCCCATGTCGTAAGTCTATTTGCTATGTCTGTTTCTCCATTCAGTTCAGTTCAGTTCCGTTGCTCAGCCACACACATCTCATCCTCTCATCCCCTCTCCCCATGTCCATAAGTCTATTCCCTATGTCTGTTTCTCCATTCAGTTCAGTTCAGTTCAGTAGCTCAGTTGTGTCCGACTCTACAACCTATGGACTGCAGCACGCCAGGCCTCCCTGTCCATCACCAACTCCCAGAGTTTACTCAAACTCATGTCCATTGAGTTGGTGATGCCATCCAACCATCTCATCCTCTGTCATTCTCTTCTCCTCCTGCCTTCAGTCATTCCCAGCATCAGGGTCTTTTCAAACGAGTCAGTTCTTTGTATCATGTGCCCAAAGTATTGAAGTTTCAGTTTCAGTATCAGTCCTTCCAATGAATATTCAGGACTCATTTCCTTTAGGATGGACTGGCTGGATCTCCTTGCAGTCCAAGGGATTCTGAAGAAGAGTCTTCTCCAACATCACAGTTCAAAAGCATCAATTCTGTGTAGGAACTGGTTTGTTCTCTGTTCGTTATTTCTGAAGGAGAGTGTGACAGCAGAGATACAAGTAGCTGCTATTTGATTTGATATCAAAACACATGTCTGGAGAGAAAACAGAAGGAGTGAAAGATTAGACAAAGACTTTAGGAAAAAAGTAGCCAGGAGGGCAACTCTTTCTCCTCTAAACCCATCCTATACACACATACACACATACACACTTACACATACACATTCACCTGGGGCCTGAAGGATGGTGAAATGCCAGGCGGGAAGTGATGAACAGAGGAACCACCAGAGGCTGGGGCAGGGCACACTAAGTGTAGCAACTAGGTCACTTTTACAGATTGTCTGATGTGCCTCTAAGTAGGGACCCTGACCACCATGTGAGCCCAGAGGCCATGTCTGTTGCCTTTTTAACCAGTGTTCCTCTGACCGCAAGTAACACTTTGCCCATTAGCAAGAGAGTTTCCCTGGTGGCTCAGCATAAAGAATCTGCCTGCATGCAGGAGCCATAGGAGACTCAGGTTCCATCCTTGGGTCAGGAAGATGCCTCTTGAAGACAGCATGGCAAGCCACTCCAGTATTCTTGCTTGGAGAATCCCATGGACAGAGGAACCTGATAGGCTATAGTCCATGGGGTTGCAGAGAGTTGGACATGACTAAAGTGACTGAGCACACACACAATTGAGCAAGAAGGATGCCCTTTGCATCTTACCACTTAAAACCTCTGGCATCCTCCCAGGACACTTACATGTGTACTGAAGCCCATGACCCTGTTCACCAAGTTTAGTGAGGCTAGGGATGATGTGCAAAGGACATATTTAGAGCTGGGTTACTCAAACTCAATCCAGGGCAAGAAGTAGAGATGAACACTTTTTAAGATTGCAGATGGCTACTCATGGCCTGCTTTCTGTTGTTGTTCAGGCACTAAGTCATGTCCTACTCTTTGACACTCAATTGACTGCATCCTATAAGGCTTCTCTGTCCACCACTATCTCCCAGAGTTTGCTCAATTTCATGTCCACTGAGTCGGTGATGCCATCCAGTCATCTCATCCTCTGCTACCCCCTTCTCCTCCTGCCCTCAATCTTTTCCAGCATCAGGATCTTTTCCAATAAGTTGGCTGTTCACATCAGGTGGCCAAAGTACTGGAGTTTCAGCTTCAGCAATGGTCCTTCCAATAAATATTTAGGATTAATTTCCTTTGATCGTTTGTTTTGATCTCCTTGCTGTCCAAGGGACTCTCAAGAGTCTTTTCCAGCACCACAGTTCGAAAGCAGCAAACCTTCTGCAAAAAGGCAGCCAAGAGATGACCCTTTTCTTTCCATCAGCACCAAGCATTTTGCTGAGGTTCTGGAGATACCCACCTTGTCTCTTCAGTGGCCCGTGGTTGCCATCATTCCCAATCTAAGCTGTGAACTTGAGGCTTTCAGAGTTTGCAGAGTGGTCGGTGCTCCCTTGATCTGGTCCTGTGTGTGTCTATCATGTAGAAGTTCCCCAAAATTTCTGGCATACTGAGGTCATTTTCCCTTTCTAAGTCCTCAGACTGGTTTTCTCTGCCTGTTTCCATACTTCTCTGTTATTTCAATGAAAATTGGAAGGCACAGGCTTTACCCAGGTGGACTAAATTCCTTCTCTTGAAATTCAACTGTGCATTAAATTTCCCCTTAAGGGAAATTTAGCTGTGCATTGAGTTGTCACCTTAACTTCATCATGGTTTGTAAAATGTTTTTGAAGTTTCTGGAATTCGAATGATGGTACAAACCCTTCCCCATCCATGGGGGTTTTAAGGTGAATATGTGAGAAGCATACGTTTATGAATATGTGGCCACAGATTGCCACATCTCCGTGTTTTCGCCATATTCAAGAGATTTCATTTACATTCCAGCTCTGAGTCGACAAAGTGGACAGGATATCTGTTCTGGGATAATTTCTGCTATTTTAGACATGAGCTACAGATGCTCTCTGAAGAATTCTGACATTAACAGAAACTAACAAAACTTTTAAAGGAAAAGAAAGAAAAGACATTCTTTTGTGCAATGCCAACATGTACAACTGCCTGCTTAATTTTCTCCACTGCCATGTGGACAGCAAACTAAAATTCATTCCCCTCTTTGTACCTCCTTCAACTCTTTCCTTTTTTTTTATTGGCACTTTGCATGAGAGAAAATGTGCAGAGTTAAGAAGGCATTTTAGGATCTTTCTCTATGCCAGATTTGCTTGCATATTCTGCCTCTGCTGGAGAATAAAATGGAACACTCTTCACATTGCCAATATTCCTGACTGTAAGGTCACTTAAGATATTACTTTCCCTCTTAGCAATCCTTCAAAGTTGTTCTCCTCTGTGATTTGAGACAGACCTTTGCCAATTTGCTCTCTCTTTTTCCCCCACTTTTCCACTTTTAATATATTTCCATGCCAAACAAATATTCATATCCTAAAATAAAGCTCCTTTTCTTTTCCTGTGAGATTGTAAAGCTGAAAGTAAAGTTTAGGGAAAAGAGCAAGAAAACACCAAGCCCAGATGGATTGTTTTCATTTGTCTCTGCTCGCTTAGTATTACACGGGGTGATTTTTTTCAGTCTGCCCTGACCACATGGTGAATCTCCTTGCAGGCTGACATGGAGCAGGACATGTAAAGGAAGGATGTGGGATTTTTGTTATTTGCTTCTTTTCTTTTTTGACTTTTTATTTGATACTGGAGTATAGCTGATGAACAATGTTGTAATAGTTTCAGGTGGACAGAAAAAGGAATCAGCAATACATACATATCCATTCTCCCCTAAACTCTCCCATCCAGGCTGCCACATAACACTGAGCGGAGTTCCTTGTTCTTTTCAGTAGGTCCTTGTTGGTTGCATGGGTGTGTGCTAAGTTGCTTCAGTCGTGTCTGACTCTTTGTGACCCTATGGACCATAACCCGCCAGGCTCCTTTGTCCACTGGATTTTCTAGGCAAGAATACTGGAGTGGGTTGCCATGCCCTCCTCTAGGGGATCTTCCCAACCCAAGGATCCAGCCTACATCTCCTGCATCTCCTGCATTAGCAGGCAGATTCTTTCCACTGAGGCAGCTGGGAAGCCCATTCTATAGTTTCCAAAATTAGTCATTTGGGACTTATTTTAGGAATGTTACTGGAAAAGGTCAGTTCTCATTCCAATCCCAAAGAAAGGCAATGCCAAAGAATGTTCAAACTACTGCACAATTGCACTCATCTCACACACTAACAAAGTAAAGCTCAAAATTCTCCAAGCTAGGCTTCAAAGGTACTTGAACTGAGAACTTCCAGATGTTCAAGCTGGACTTAAAAAGGCAGAGGAACCAGAGAGCAAATTGCCAACATCTGTTGGATCACTGATAAAGCAAGAGAGTTCCAGAAAAACATCTACTTCTACTTTATTGACTATGCCAAAGCCTTTGATTATGTGGATCACAACAAACTGGGAAAATTCTTAAAGAGATGGAAATACCAGTCCGCCTTACCTGCCTCCTGAGAAACCAGTATGCAGATCAAAAGCAACAGTTAGAACTGGACAAGGAACAACAGAGTGGTTCCAAATTGGGAAAGGAGTGTGTCAAGGCTGTATATTGTCACTCTACTTATTTAACTTATATGCAGAGTACATCATGAGAAATGCTGGGCTGGAAGAAGCACAAACCAGAAACGAGATTGCTGGGAGAAATATTAATAACCTCAGATATGCAGATGACACCACCGTTATGGCAGAAACTGAGGAGGAACTAAAGAGCCTTTTGATGAAAGTGAAAGAGGAGAGGGGAAAAAGTTGCCTTAAAATCAACATTCAAAAAACTAAGATCATGACATCTGGTTTCATCACTTCATGGAAAACAGATGGGGAAACAATAGTAACAGAGACAGATTTTATTTGGGGGGCTTGAAAATCACTGCAGATGGTGACTGAAGCCATGAAATTAAAAGATGCTTTCTTCTTGGAAGAAAAGCTGTTACTAACCTAGTTCAGTTCAGTTCAGTTCAGTTCATCGCTCAGTCATGTCCGACTCTTTGAGACCCCATGAATCGCAGCACGGCAGGCCTCCCTGTCCATCACCATCTCCCGGAGTTCACTTAGACTCACATCCATCAAGTCAGTGATGCCATCCAGCCATCTCATCCTCTGTCGTCCCCTTCTCCTCCTGCCTCCAATCTCTCCCAGCATCAGAGTCTTTTCCAGTGAGTCAACTCTTCGCATGAGGTGGCCAAAGTATTGGAGTTTCAGCTTTAGCATCATTCCTTCCAAAGAAATCCCAGGGCTGATCTCCTTCAGAATGGACTGGTTGGATCTCCTTACAGTCCAAGGGACTCTCAAGAGTCTTCTCCAACACCACAGTTCAAAGGCATCAATTCTTCAGCACTCAGCCTTCTTCACAGTCCAACTCTCACATCCATACATGACTACTGGAAAAACCATAGCCTTGACTAGACGGACCTTAGTCAGCAAAGTAACGTCTCTGCCTTTGAATATGCTATCTAGGTTGGTCATAACTTTTCTTCCAAGGAGTAAGCGTCTTTTCATTCATGGCTGCAATCACCATCTGTAGTGGTTTTGGAGCCCAAGAAAATAAAGTCTGACACTGTTTCCACTGTTTCCCCATCTATTTCCCATGAAGTGATGGGACCGGATGCTATGATCTTCATTTTCTGAATGTTGAGCTTTAAGGTAACTTTTTACTCTCCTCTTTCACTTTCATCAAGAGGCTTTTTAGTTCCTCTTCACTTTCTGCCATAAGGGTGGTGTCATCTGCATATCTGAGGTTACTGATATTTTCCCCAGCAATCTTGATTCCGGCTTGTGTTTCTTCCAGCCCAGCGTTTCTCATGATGTACTCTGCATCTAAGTTAAATAAGCAGGGTGACAATATACAGCCTTGTATATTGATGTACTCCTTTTCCTATTTGGAACCAGTCTGTTGTTCCATGTCCAGTTCTAACTGTTGCTTCCTGACCTGCATACAGATTTCTCAAGAGGCAGGTCAGGTGGTCTGGTATTCCCATCCCTCTCAGAATTACCTAGACAGCATATTAAAAGTAGAGACATTACTGACAAAGGTCCATCTAGTCAAAGCTTTGGTTTTTCCAGTAGTCATGTGTGGATGTGAGAGTTGGACCATAAAGAAAGCTGAGCACTGAAGAATTGATGCTTTTGAACTGTGGTGTTGGAGAAGACTCTTAAGACTCCCTTGTACAGCAAGGAGATCCAACCAGTCAATCCTAAAAGAAATCAGTCCTGAATATCCATTGGAAAGACTGATGTTGAAGCTGAAACTCCAATACTTTGGCCACCTGATGGGAAAAACTGACTCCTTGGAAAAGACCCTGATGCTGGAAAAGATTGAAGGCGGGAGAGGGGGACAACAGAAGATGAGATGGTTGGATGACATCACCGACTCAGTGGACATGAGTTTGGATAAACTCCAGGAGTTGGTGATGGACAAGGAGGCCTGGTGTGCTGTAGTCCATGGGGTCGCAAAGAGTCGGACACGACTGAGCAACTGAACTGAACTGTTGTCAAGAGCTGACCTCAGCCAGGCACTGCGTTCATTGCATTATATCCGTGACCTCACTTGATCTCCACAACTCCCCTCCCATAAATAGGAACCATGATTATACACTTTTACAAATCTGACAAGTAGGAGGCAGATTAGCAGTGTGCTCACAGCCATACTACCAGTAAGTGATCACTCCCAATGTGTGCCTGTACCACTAAGCTTTTGGTTTCTTAATGGTGAACTAATACATTTCTTTTAAAGTGCTTTAATTTGTCTCATCTCACTTTAACCTATTAAGCTTTCAGGATTTCAGAATCCCTTTTATCTCTCATTTTTACAGTCCTTTAAATGTATGTTTATTTGTCCATTAACTATTTTATATATTTTATTATTTACCCTTTAATAATTTAGCTGCAGCATCAGTTTTCTGTCCTTTAATGTCTGAGCTTTCATTCCCAGCAATGAGCACTTTTCCTGGCACAGAGAAAAATTCAAATAAATATTTTTGAATATTGAGTGAGCTTCTGGTGTTCATATTTTTGATTTGTTAATCTTTTATATAAGTTTCCTTTTTAATTATTTATCTTCTTTTAATTTTTATTATTCACCCTTTGGTAGTTTAACTTTGATACAATTAGTTCACTGTAAGTTCTGGGCAAGTGGTTTATCTCTTGTGATTGTTTTAATTTCTCCATAGACTGTTAATGTTTTAAGCATTTAGTATTAAAGTTCAAGGTCCTGATATGGCATTATTTTACCCCTACCCCAATTTCCTTATAGTTACCTTTTGAATTCTTAAGTTTTGTTTTCCTTAAATTTTCAGTTTATTTCTTTTCCCAAGTTACTATGCTGTCTCATCTTTTTATTTACTTATTTTTAATTAGTTCTATGAAAACACTTTTCTTTATGACCTATGCCACAATATGTTTTTATTAACAATAACTCTAATATCAACTAACAGTTTTTACTGTATCAGAAACTGTAAATTGCCCTTCATAGTATCTCATTATTTATTCATTTTTTTGTTCTTATTGTTTAGTCACTTCAGTCATGTCTGACTCTTTGCAACCCCATGGAATGTAGCCCGCCAGGCTCCTCTAGCCATGGGATTTCCCAGGGAAGACTACTGGAGCGGGTTGCCATTTCCTTCTCCAGGGGATCTTCCCGACCCAGGATCAAACCTACATCTCCTGCATTGGCAGGTGGACTTTTTTTTTTAACCACTGGGCCATATGGGAAGCCCCTTTCTAAGTGATACCTTTTCAAAATTTTGCCTATTTTTCTATGAGCTGTTTTCTTTTTCAAATCCATCAGTTTAAATTACTTATATATTCTAGATAGTATACATTGTCCCATCACTTTATTAATGAGCCTTTTGTTAAACACAAATTCTTAATTAATGTAGTGAGGTGTATCAGCTTTGTTCTCTGGAGTGTGCTTTGTGTGTCTTGGGTAAGAATTCCTCCCATATGCCAAAGTCATAACCATACTCTCTTGTACTTTCTTTTAAAAGTTTTATAGCTTTGTCTTCTGCATATAAGACTTCATCTACTGAAGAACTAACTTTTGACTTTTTCTTTCTATTATACACTTTATTTCTACTTCATTAATCTCTCTTTCTATGTGGTATAAACATTGATGATCCTAAACGAAACATAAGATAAAAATGAGCCTATACACAAATAAAAAAATTTCAAGTTCTGAAGTACTTTTGTTTAGAGGATATAAAAGGGCTTTCTTCATATACATACAAGAATAGATAATGACACCTCACTTAATTCTTCAGACCATGGAGAATTACTAAGATCTACCAAACCTTTTAGTGACCAGAACTGCATCTTAAAAATATAACTCTGGGACTTCCCTGGCGGTCCATGGTTAAGACTCCATGGTTCCAGTGCGTCCACTGCAATGGGTGTGGGTTTGATCCCGGGTCAGGGAACTAGGATCCCACACACTGTGTGGCAAGGCCAAAAATAAAATAAATAAGTAATAAAAATATAACTCTCTGACGTAAATGAGATCGTGGAATTCTGAACGATGTCAGTGACAACAGGTAGTCAAGAAGAGGATCTAGCCAGGTCTTATTGGGTGTGAGGTATGCCAGAGAACGGGCCAGTATTCAGTTTCAATGTTAGTAGAGTATACACTTAGTGACTCTTATTGGGGAAAGAACGCTCAATAAACTGAAGCCTGTGCTTTTGTATTAAAAAAATTTTTTTTTCAGTGGATGCCTTTTTTTTTTTTTAATTCGAGTATTATTACTGTACGATGCTGTGTTAGTTTCTGGTGTAAAACAAAGTAAACTGGCCATTTGTATACATATATCCCCTTCCTCTTGAGCCTCCCACCGAACAGCCCCCCATCCCACTAGGTCATGAACTTCTTGGTCATCACAGAGCACCGAGCTGACTTCCCTGTGTTAACAGCAGCTTCCCACTAGCTGTCTGCTTGACATAGGGTAGTTTATATATATCAGAGCTACTCTCTCAATTCATCCCACCTGCTCCTTCCCTCACTATGTCCACAGGTCCCTTCTCTGTGTCTGTGTCTCTATTCTTGCCCTGCAAATAAGTTTTTGAAATTCTGAAAAGTAAAAGGAAGAAGGAGAAGGAAGAGGAGGAGGGAGCTGTAATTCTAGTGGTCCCATTAAAAGTTAAACCTTGTACATACATTATAGTCAGTGTGTGTTTTGCTTTCTCACTGTGAGAAGTTCCCATTCCTGCTTAATGAAAGCACTGTAATAGCTGAAAAGAGAATATAATCAGCCTCAGAAAAGATGCAGGAAGCCAAGACACCATGAAAGTCTGACCATTAGATTATTGGTGAACAGACAGGGGGAAGAGATGGTTTCATGGAAACAAGGACAAAAACACAGTCCTGTTGAGCATCAGCCCATTCTCAGACCACATGAGCAAGAGGGGGAGTAACTGATCAACTATTCGATAGAGTTGAAGGAGAAATAGCAGCCCCAGAAGATATTGTCCTATTCTCCAATAAGCGTGGTCAGTTTGGAAAGGAGGATGGAAATGAAGCAGCCCATGGGGCTGGAATAACATCCTTCTGGTAAGAAGGGCAGCATTTTCTACAGGTAATACACACCCTTACAGGTAACACCTGCGGGATCCTGGACTATCTCATTATTTGAGTTTGGTTTTGAATTTCCAAAAACGTTGCTCACTCTTTAAGAAATGAGATGTAGAAGCCGGAGCGGGCTCAATATGTGTCAGGTCTTACCAAGATTGGGTTCTAAGCTAGATGGTATAGCTTAGACATGTTCATTGAGATCCAGGTCAGAATCACAAAACTGACAGACTTCTTCTAAAAGTGTATATGTAGAGAGATAGATATAGATGACATAGTTATAGATAGGGGCATCCCAGGTGGCTCGGTAGTAAAGAATCTGCCTGCCAGTCAGGAGACGCAGGTTCCATCCCTGGGTCGGGAAGATCCCCTGGAGAAGAAAATGACAACCCACTCCATTATTCTTGCCTGGGACGTCCCAAGGACAGAGGTGCCCTGGGGTCACAAAAAGACTAGACTTAGCAACTAAACAGCAACAATATCGGTATATATGTGTAGATATAGATATAGCTTTCTCATTCTGTAGCTTAGTGTTAATGCACACAGAATTTGGTATCAGATAAATTTGAATTTAAATTCTAAATACTGTTGGCAGGTTGTTTAATTGTATCAGAAAAGGAAGGGCATCATAAATGTATCTAATTTACAAGGTTGTTGAGGAGATTAAATACACAGAAAGAGGCAGGAAATAGTTAAGATCTCAATTAATATTATCTGTGATTAATTTACCATTGTCTTTGAATACCAAATGTGTGAGGCATTTAACCTACATTTTATTTGGTCTTCATAATAACCATCAAATTATGCCAAATCACTTTAACATTCAGTGAACCAGGTTCAATTTGTTAAATAAATCCTTGATTATTCAGTTAGGAAATTGGGGGAATCACAGTTTTAATCTGGGTCTATTTGATTCAGAAACCATTGGAAATTTTCACTACATGTGGCTGAATTATATTTCAAGTGATACAGATAATTTATTTAAAAATGAAGCAGTGCCTAGATATGGATTAATTTATTAGGTACTAAGTTCAATTTCTGTCTGAATATTGTTTTTCCTGCTTTAACAAAGATGTGAGTTTTTAAAGGAAATGTGAAAAATCAGGAATGAAAGGAGCAAATATCATGGATTAATAAACAAGTCAAATAAATTGAACTTACTCTTTAAAATATAATTTTATTATAAAAGCTTTAAAATATTCAAATGATACAGAGAGTGTGTGTGTGTGTGTGTGTGTGTGTGTGTGTGTGTGTGTGTGTGTTAGTCATATCTGACTCTTTGCAGCCCCATGGACTGTAGCCCACCAGGCTCCTGTGTCCAAGGAATTCTGCAGGCAAGAATACTGGAGCAAGATGCCATTCCCTCCTCCAGGGGATCTTCCTGACCCAGGGGTCAAACCCAGGTCTCCCGAATTGCAGGGAGATTCTTTAGCATCTGAGCCACCAGGGAAGACCATGATACAGAGAACAGTATTATGAAATCTCATGTATCTATACCCAGATTTGACACATGTCAATGATTTTCCATATTTTTTAAGAAGCAAAGCACTGGTAGAGTTGACCCTTTAATCTCATTGTCCATTTTGCTTTTCTTCCCCAGTAGTAATGACCTCATCTTGAAGCTGGCATATATCTTTGTCCAGCTTCTCTTAGCAGAAATAATCATTTCCTTGATTTTAAATTTCATATAAATGGTCAGTGGAAAAGGTGATGGCACCCCACTCCAGTACTCTTGCCTGGAAAATCCTATGGACAGAGGAGCCTGGTAGGCTGTGGTCCATGGGGTCGCGAAGAGTCGGACACTACTGAGCAACTTCCTTTCACTTTTCACTTTCATGCATTGGAGAAGGAAATGGCAACCAACTCCAGTGTTCTTGCCTGGAGAATCCCAGGGATGGAGGAGCCTGGTGGGCTGCCGTCTATGGGGTCGCACAGAGTCAGACACGACTGAAGCGACTTAGTAGCAGCAGCATCAATGGTCAGACTGTATATATTCTACAACTTGCTTTTGCTTGTCCAATAGCTGTTATAGTTAATATATGTTTTGTATATAATTGTAATGTATTCATTGTACTGTATTATAATATCCATACAAAATGTAGTATATTTATACATTTTGTTACAAATTAATCTGTTCTACTATTGTTGAGCCTTAGAGCTGTTTCCAGTTATTTGCATTATGACAGTTAGAGTGCGCACCTTGGCGAGTGTCTCCTTGAATATGTGTCTCTAACTGTGGGGTGCTAGGGTCGTAGCACATTTCCTTCTTCAGGTAAACTGAGTATTTTCTGGATATGGTAACTCTGTTCCAAAATTTTACCCTTATAAAGAGAGTCTGTGATGTATATTTTGTACACTTTTCCCTTGACTTTCTTAATTTGTTTACTTGTTTTTCCCCTACCTTCTAACTCCTTCCCAACTATGTTGTTCAGTTGCTAAGTTGTGTTCAGCTCTTTGTGACTAAAAGTAATTCTTTTAGAGAATTTCTCTGACATCACTGAATATTAAATAACCTAAACTTTCCCACAGTAGCAAAGTGAAGCCACCCCACTACTTTTTATGATATTTAATAAATATGTAAATTTTGCAGTATCCCATAATCTAACTCAATAAGAGAAGAGTACACAGCGGTGACCAGGTGGTCCAGTGTCCCTTTAAAAGATGCTCTCTGCTCCATCTTCCCACTGAAGCTGTCCTGTACTCTGTATTTCCTGGAAAGAACACTCAGTCTTGTAAACTTGAGAAACATTGCCATGTTTCATTTCACTAAGATAGTGAGCCTTCAGGTAGTCGCATGAAATTTAATCTGGAGGAGAATAAAAATCTCCAGTGCATTTTCTGTCTGGTGTGTAAGGAAGTCAGAATGTGCACACTTTTTCCTTAGTCTTCACCAAGGCTGTGTGTTGTTGAACATAATCTATGAGGAGAAATTGGGTCTAAGTTACACTGCTTTTCTTCAAAGGACATTTTTCTGTCACAGGTGGTCTGACAACTCTATTTCTAGCACTGTGAAATCTTCTAGATTTTCCTAAAGCCAGCCAACCAACCTTTTATCCTGTTAATGTGTACTTTCAACTTTATTAACAAGGATAACTTACCAAACAAGGCTTTTTGAGAGCAGCAAAATCAATGGCTTTCCTTCACTCTGACTCTTGGAGGCTGAAAAAATGGAGCCTGATGTTCCTGTCTTGGAAAGCTAGGCAGGGGTGTGTGAGCTTTAAAAAATGGCTATTAAGGAGAGCTAGTGCACATTTTCATCTGCATACATAATTATGCTAATAGCATATATTTTCTGTGGATGTGAACAAAAACCTAGCAGGCTGAATCGTGTTAGTGGATAGATAAAATCAGGACACCGTGTCTGATGCATTTTCCTCTCCTGCGATTTCAAACTTGTAATCAAAAACCTAGAACAACTGAACAATGATCATAAATGTGTGCTCCATGGCAGAGATAACTGCTTTTGCACTTTGTCTGTTGCTGCTGCTGCTGCTGCTGCTGCTAAGTCGCGTCAGTCATGTCTGACTCTGTGCGACCCCACAGACGGAAGCCCACCAGGCTCCTCTGTCCCTGGGATTCTCCAGGCAAGAACACTGGAGTGGGTTGCCATTTCCTTCTCCAATGCATGAAAATGAAAAGTGAAAGTGAAGTCACTCAGTCGTGTCTGACTCTTAGCAACCCCATGGACTGCAGCCCACCAGGCTCCTCTGTCCATGGGATTTCCCAGGCAACAGTACTGGAGTGGGGTGCCATTGCCTTCTCTGACTTTGTCTGTTATTTGCTAGCATAATCTTCTCTGATTGTGGATTTCTTTCCAAACGACTTCCAAATGAGTATTTGAAGTCACTGTTTACAGCTCACTATAAGCTCGCACTTCACTGCAGTCAGGCAATATTAGAACACTTTATGCACCAGCATTTCTCAAATTCTGTGTGGAAAGAAACAAGTCTTTTCTGCCCAATGTATCATTAACTAATCATCTTGGAAAAGATAACAGAAGTAAATTGTTACATAGATGAAATTTAAAAGATACAAAATAGGGACTTCCCTGGTTGGTCCAGCGGTTGACACTTCATTTTCCAGTGCAGGGGATGTGGGTTCGATCCCTGGTCAGGGAGTTAAGATCTCACATGCCTCACGGCCAAAACACCAAAAACATAAAAAACAGAAGCAATATGGTAGCAAAGTTCAATAAACACTTAAAAAATGGCCCACATCAAAAAAATTTTTCTAAAACAAAGATACAAAATATAATCCTCAATTTGTTTAAATGTTTAGATAAAACAGACATAAAATTACTCACTCTGTCCAACTGCTATAAAAGTTCTAACACTTACTCCCAATTTCTATATTTATCTCACTATAGGTCAGTGAAAAATATTTCAGGAGGGGCTCATATTCACAAGCCCTATTTTGAGAAGCACTGCCCTAAATAATGACTGATAAAGGAACACCTGTGACTTTCAAGGTCTACTCTGTTAGGCGATGCTTAGAAAGTTAATAAAAATGTCTCCATCTTTATCTAAACCATGTAAGCTTATTGGGACTGTTAATTTGCCCTTGACTCTTTTTCTGATGAGCTAACTGAGATAAGAGAGCCCCTGGGTTCAGGATTTTTTTTTTTTTCTAAATCATGTTTGGATAACCATCTGAAGATGTGAATACATCTCTTTGAGATCTTGTTAAAGAAGCAGAATTTAGGGAAAAAAGCTTCCTGATTGGGTGCTCTCCAAGTACCAGAAGTTGTTGTTTAGTTGCTAAGTTGTATCCAACTTTTGCGACCCCATGGGCTGTAGCCTGCCAAGCTCCAATGTCCATGGAATTTCCCAAGCAAGAATACCGGAGTGGGTTGCGACTTCCATCTTCCTGAAAATCCCCTGGAGAAGGAAATGGCCACCCACTCCAGTATGCTTCTCTAGGAATTCCCATAGACAGAGGAGCGTGGTGGGCTACAGCCCACAGGATGGCAAAATAGTTGGATACAACTTAGCGACCAAATAACAATGACAATGTATGGGATATTACAGGAGCAGAGAGATGAGCACATTTCCTATTTTTCTGGGGGAGGGGGGTGTGGTGTGTGGGAAGCATTAGTGAAGATGATACATGTCACCTGTCCCTGAAGAGGAAGCCTGCTTCTCTAGCTGATTTGTTAAAGCGCAGCATGGCCCTGTTCCCTGGACTGGGGCTCCGATCCCAAACCCTGGCATCTTTTTCCTTCCTAAATGTGAGCCTCAGTTAGGTTGGGGAGTAAAGATTACATTTCACTCTTGGTTCCAAAATCAGAGAAACAGGTTTTTAAAAGGCTTCTGAGGAATTCAACACTACAGTGGACTGTGTCTGATGCTGGGGTGAGAATCTTAACTCAGTGCAAAAAGTTAAAAGGAAAAGTGTAGGCAAATCTATCCTAGGGGGAAAAATCCCCCAAAACGTTAAGTCTCCTTCAAGTTACTGGGAATCAGGCCCTTGAAGTTCAAAAGACATGATTTATTTTTTTCTTTCATTGTTCTGTACCTTTAAAGTGACGCCTTTCTTCTCCTTCTGGCATTTGGGGAGAAGTCTCAGGAAGGCAAATAAGCAGATAAAAGGATTCTCTCAGCCTCTTTCCCTCTAGTCTCAGAGCTGAATTTGCCTGAACTGGATATCAAGTGATATGAATTCACTCCCATCACTTGCAGAATATTAAGCAACTTACTGAAAACATTTAAAGAATTTAAAGCGAGTCATCATTGGAGAACACAAAAATAAATATTAATGCCATGAACCAAAACTCAAACCAAAGGAAACCATGAAACACATAAATCATGTGAAGTCATATAAAAGGAAATACAACAGATATCAGCATATGAACACACTGAAATATAATTATACATGGTATCCTTGCATATGTATAAACAGAAAACCGACTGTAATCTAAAGTGTCAACAGTGCCTATATCTGTGGAATAGAAACAGAAACGAAAATGGAAGAGCATTCATTTCTAGCTGTATCTAGTATCATATTATCTAGATAGAGCATATTATCATAGTGCTCCGTGGTGACCTAAATGGAGGGAAATCCAAAAAGAGAGGCTATATGTGTACCTATAGCTGGTTCATTTTGTTGTACAGCAAAAACTAGCACAACATTGTATAGAAACAATACTCTAATAAAAATTAATTTTAAACACACACACAAACAAATAAGGGAGACTGAGAGAGTGACTGGAAATCATTTTAGAGAGAACAGTCAGGAGCGATCTCTCCAGTGACGTGATGTATGAACTGTGATATGAGACGGAGCCAGGAAGCAAGCCAGAGATGGAACCTTCCAGGAAGGTCTCCCCTTGCACTCTGGGGTCTGGCTGTGGCAAGTGTCTTGGTGTTACAGAATTCAACCATGAATGTAGGATCAAAGGCAGTGATGTTGCCGGGCGGTGGAGGGGAATGTTGACTGTGCCCGTTAGTCCCTAGCTTGTGACTTCCTTATAGAAGGCTAGATGTGCAGTATAGAAAGGGTGGGGTGCAGGTGGGGGTGACTCTCTGGTTTCTTTGAGTAAAACCTGTGTTTGCAAGATCAGCTAATAACAGGGACTTCCCTGGTGATCCAGTGGCTAGAACGCCAAGCTCCCAATGCAGGGGGCTAAATCTTGCATGCCACAACTAAAAAAAAAAAATCCCACATGTCACAGTGAAAATCGAACACCTCGTGTGTGGCAACTAAGGCCCAGCATGCTCAGTCAGTTTGGTTGTGTCTAACTCTTTTTGACCCCTTGGACTGCAGCCTGCCAGGCTCCTCTGTCCCTGGGATTCTCCAGGCAAGAATATTGGAGGGGCTGTCATGCCCTCAATACTGGAGTGGGTTGCCACGTCCTCCTCCAGGGGATCTTCCCAACTAGGGAATGAACCCATGTCTCCACACTGCAGGCAGATTCTTTACCTTCTGAGCCACCAAGGAGACCCAAGATCCAGCACAGCCAAATAAATAAAATAAAATACTTAAAATATCAGCTAATAACAGATGGAGGAATGTAAGGCGGGAAGCAACTATTGCTCAGAGCTGCGAGTTTTCTGCCAGCTCAGCCAGGCTCTTTCCTTCGTGGATTTAGGAGACAGAGTGTGTGCAGGTCTCTGAGTGTAGGCTGATGCAGCCAAATTCACCCTGTGAATCATCCGCCAGACTTGTCGCCACTTTCAGTTTTCAGTCTGGTCTTTTGCCATCACGTGATGAACTTCAGACCAGGACTCATTATCAGAAGAGAAGAAATCACAGGAAGTCTAAATTCGTGTAGACCTTTATGTTCCTGCTTTTCTAGCAGATGTTTTTGTACATCTGACACTTTGCAACAAGAATGTTCATAAGTCAGCTCTGCAGTGACAGATCTCTGAGCACTTTCCCAAGTGTGATTCAAAGAGAGCTGAGCGAATCTACCTCTAGGGGTTAGGATTAGCGGTTTTTGTTTGTTTCTGTAACACATTAATCTTTATTGAAATGGCAGTATTACTGGCTTCCCTGGTAGCTCACTGGTAATGAATCCACCTGCCAAGGCAGGAGACAGGCACTCAACCCCTGGGTCAGGAAGATCCCCCCGGAGGAGGAAAGGGCAACTCTCTCCAGTATTCTTGCCTGGGAAATCCCATGGACAGGGGGAGCCTAGAGAGCTACAGTCCACAGGGTCTCAAAGAGTCTACATGACTGAGCGACTGAGCATGCATGCACAAAATAGTAACATATACATTTCTTGTTGCAATAAACATGCTTTTAAGAATTTCAAATCTGAGCTCATCTACTTGTCAGATTGCATAAAATATTAAAATGGTATGAATTTACACATAATGGAATTGGCTCAGAATGGACGGTCCATCGCTTTCTACTGACTGACACCTTAAGTTTAATGCAGAGTTAAGGCAGGCCTTTAACACTGAAGACAATGCTGACTTAAATACTAAGATAATAGGCTTAAAAAAAAGTTATTCTAACCCTGTGAGAAGACAAAGCCTGCATCTTTTTTTTTTTTTTTTTGCATCAGAGATTTCCACCATCATGAATCTATAACAACAACAGGTATAAGCAAAGAGCCTCTGTGCCTCCTTACGTAGGAGGGTGGCACAGATGGTGATAACGCAAAAGCTCTTTGGAAATATAATTTTTGTTTTCTGGCTCTCGGGTGCCCTCTGGAGGTCTGATGCTACATTCACATCCAATCATTTATTTCAGTGAAATAGGTCCAGATGTGTCGCAAAGAGCAGCGGTCCCCAACATTTTTGGCACCAGGAACCGGTTTTGTGGAAGATAATTTTTCCATGGACCCAGGTAGCAGGGGGTGGTTTGGGATGATTCAAGCAAATTACACTTATTGTGGACTTTTTTCCTAATATTATTACATCAGCTTCACTTCAGATTTGGAGAAGGCAATGATGGCAGCCGGTTCTGTAAGACCTCGCGGCCTTTTCTCAGGACCTGTCGCTCCAAAGACCACAATGGCTCGAATTCGATGCAATAAGCAAGAGGATTTATTTAAGCTGGCGCGCTGGGGTTCAGTCTCCTGGGGAAGAGTGAACCCCTAGTGTCAGTAGTGAGGGGTTTTTATACAAAAAAATCACAGGCAGGTGGGGATGGAGTCGGGTTATGGGATACATTGAAGTAGAGGCCATAGGTGCGGGGGATACGCTTGATTGGTGGGAAAACTTACAGAGAGCAACTAAGTTGAAACAGAGAAAGCTATTTTCTGGGAGGCTATGTCCTTGCCTCCCGATAAGGAGAAAACTATTTTCTGGGAGGCTATGGCCTTGCCTCCTGAGCTTAAATTTTTAATCTAACTTCTTCATTCCCCTCTTCTTTTGTTCATGATTTTAATCCTGAAATCACAGATCGAAGTTTTCTTAGGGGATTGCTGCATATATATAGGGTAACATAAACAATCAAGTCTACATGGTTTTTAGCATTTACATCATCATCAGAAAAACAGTTACCAAGCTCCCATTATTGTGTGCAGAACATAGTACCCCTGCCTTCGAAGTATAGCAGGTACCAGGCCAAGCAGCTCCCAGGACTTAACCCATTACAGGCTGTCCCCCGCAGCCCTCCCTTTTTATCTTTTAGAAGCTCCAGAAGATGATGATGCTGTAGCGTGTTGCGGTGAACGAGCATCTTTATGTGCAGAAATTTTTTTACAATGCCCCTAATTAGGCATGGCGCAAGACACATCAGGGCCAGGATAGTAGCTGATATGACACCCACAGCCACCATGTTCTGCCACACAGAATTAAGACTGGGAAAGTGAGAGAACAGATTTTTACGAAATTTTCAGCAGTTTGGGCAATATCCAAAGTAGCTTTGGGTGCATTTTCTATATCCAATATTTCATTATGTAACTGCAATAAATCAAGAGAAATATTAGAGTTATACCACACACCTTGCAAATGTTTTTTGATTTTTTTCCCACGGGAAATCAGATATATTATAAGGCTTTTTCGTGACACAGATCCACTTATAATTAGCATGGCATTGAATCTTCATTTTAAGATCTAAGCTTTGAACTTCTTCTCCTAAGATTCTGAGGGTATCATATAAAGCAGCCAGCTTATTTTCTATTTTTTGTCAATACCTTCCTGAGTTCCCATAACTCTTGTGACATTATAAGACAGAGAATCAACAACCTCAGCGTCCTGAATAGACTGAGCAAGAGAAACAGAGGCAGTAACAGCTGTCGCTATTAGAGTAATCAAAGATACTACTCTCGAAACAATTAATCCCAGGCCTCGTTTAGAGCGGCCGAGGGCTGTATTGATTTGTTGTAATAATTGTAGTGCCGTTTTATCATACCAATCTTTTCGATTTTGACAGGAAGCATAATGAAAGCTGGTTGTTTTACTACCAATATTTGTTGTCCTTTGCTAACGCCTCTGATACAGTTAGTAAGAATACAATCAAAACAAGACATATGATAAACACTTTGAATGATTTTGACAGAAACATTTCCAATTAAAATCATAAAGGGATATGGCACACATGATCTAGGATATCTATATCCAGTAACCCCTGTATCTCCATATTTTGTTCTACTCCTATTAGCCTGTCGATATAACATGATGCCAGGGCCAAAAGCAGCTAAAAGCTTCCAAATCTCCGTTTGAAATGTCTGACGATGTCCGAGTGTCAGGATAGGAGGGTGCTGTCCTCTGTATTCAGGAAAGTCCGGGGCTCCTCCAGGTGCCCAGTCGCAAAGATAAACACTATTATTATTATTGATGTTATAAACAGTGGCATTGCGTCCCCTGCACAAAGTCCATGGCACATCCATTTCCACACCGAAGCTCAATTTCCCGAATGCATCACCACAGTAGGTTATATTTAAAGGCCCCACACCCTTGCGATGGGAAATAGTCCCAGCGTCGTTAGTAATCCCAGAAATAGTTACACGAGGGTAGGAAGTGACAGGGGAGATATTTACGCAATAAGGCTTAGAAACATTATATGAAAAATACATAGGAAACCATGAAGAAAGTCCATAGAAGGAAATATTAGCTTGTTGGTGTTGAATGTGTGCATCAGAAATTCCTCCAAGAAGCGCAGTATCATTCACGTACACCGGCAACGTATCTTCATCCCATCTTACAGGTTGAAGCATAGGAGGGTCAGGCACATAGGCCCAATACGTATGAGCAGCTCCTTGATGCAGAGTCAGGAGGTTTAGGCAGAGGATGATTAAGATTCCGGTGATCGACAGAGCTTGAGCTTTAAAGGGTGTGGGGTACTGTGTGCCCTCCATCGAGGCGTTGGTTCTGGTGCAGCTTTGACGTGGGAGGCGTGGATCCAGGATGAGATTCCGTCAACCTTGATGGCGGTGGGAGTCGTGAGCAGGACGATGTAGGGTCCTTTTCACCTGGGCTCTAGATTGTGCTGCCGATGTCGACGAACGTATACGGAGTCTCCCACCTGGAACGGATGGGCCTCTTCTGGGGTACCGGGTTGGTAAGCTGCAGCAAGCTGAGTCTACACTTCTTTTGAACCAGCTGGAGTCCCTTTAGCCTAGCACACAGATCACCATTGTTAAAGTTTCGGGGGTCGAATCCCTCTCTAAGTGTCAATATGGGGGGTGCCCCATACAGAATTTCAAAAGGGGTGAGACCAAAGTGAGAGGGTGTGTTTTTCACTCGGAACAGAGCCAGAGGAAGGAGCATCGTCCAATCAGTACCGCCAGTCTCTAAGGACAATTTAGTTAGGGTCTCTTTTAGAGTTCTGTTTATCTTTTCTACCTGTCCTGAACTCTGGGGCCTGTATGCACAATGTAATTTCCAATCGGTCCCCAGGAACTTAGCTAATTCCTGACTTATCTGGGCAGTAAAAGCCGGCCCATTATCTGACCCTAACGTCTTTGGCGCTCCGAAGCGCGGAAAAATCTCTTCTAACATTTTTTAGCTACTATAAGAGCACTTTCGTTTTTGGTGGGGAATGCTTCCACCCATCCTGAGAAGGTATCCACAAAGACCAGCAGATATTTATTGCCATACCGCGCAGGACGTACCTCGGTGAAGTCTACTTTCCAATAAGCTCCCGGTCGGTCTCCACGTAGCCGTTTACCTTGACCCGTCTTGTTCCGGCCGGCATTTACCTCTTGACAAGGTTTACAGCTCAGGACAACTTGCTCAGCCAATTTGGAAAGTCCCGGCACCTTATATCCTGCTTTAATTAAAAGAGAGACTAATCTTTTAGCTCCTAAGTGAGTCCAGTAATGCGTTTGTTTTAGCATCTCTTTAGCCTCTCCTTCCACCATAGCCTGTTTCTCTTGCTGCAGAGAGGAACTGTTTTCACTATTTGAGCATACCACCAACAGCCCCGATGGTCCATCTTTTGTCGCCACCTCCCGTGCAGTTCGATCAGCCATATTGTTTCCCTCTGTTACCGGGATTGGTCTCTTTGATGTCCAGGGCAGTGGATTATACTGACCCTTTTTGGCAACATCAGCGCAGCCAACAATGCCAAGATTTCATCTTTGTTTCTAATCTCCTTTCCGGCCGACGTGAGCAACCCCTCTGTTGGTAAACAGCCCCATGGACATGTGCGGTTGCGAAGGCATATCTGCTGTCAGTGTAAATATTAGCCCTTTTCCCCGTGACAGTTCCAGGGCCTTTGTGAGGGCAATCAGCTCGGCTTTTTGGGCTGAGGTGCCTTGAGGAAGGGCAGCCGCCCAGATTACCTCAGTTCCATCTACCACCGCCGCCCCTGCCCGCCGCTTACCTTCTGCGAGGAAACTGCTCCCATCCGTGTACCATGTCACCTCAGCATCCTGGAGCGGCTGGTCTATCAGGTCTTGGCGAACTCCGTGTACCCCCTGCCAATATTTCTTGGCAGTTGTGTATCACCTCGGATTGGCTGGGGTCAGGCAGCAGCGTGGCAGGGTTGAGTCCCGTAGCCGGTGCGAACCTAATTCGCTCTGAGTCTAGAAGCAGTGTCTGTTAATGGGTCATTCTGGCGTTGGTCAGCCATCTCTCGGGGGGTTGTCGAATCACACTTTCTAGAGCGTGGGGCGCAGTAATGACCAGATTCTGTCCCAAGGTCAGCTTGTCTGCATGCATCTTTCACTAGGACTGCCACGGCTGCCACTATTCGCAAGCAACTGGGCCAGCCGGCAGCCACAGGGTCCAGTTTCTTTGACAGATATGCCACAGGCCGGTTCCATGGTCCCAGTTTTTGAGTGAGGACCCCTTTGCAATGCCATTATGTTCAGCCACATAGAGATGAAATGGCTTATTTACATCTGGGAGTCCCAGTGCAGGAGCTGACAACAGGGCACGCTTAATGTTGTCAAAAGCCTTCTGCTCATTTTCTCCCCAGACGAAGGGTGTACTGCCCTTTGTAAGGGGATACAAGGGAGAGGCCATCTCTGCAAACCCCGGGATCCAGAGCCTGCAGAACCCCGCAGTTCCCAGGAACTCCTGACCTGCCGATGGTTCTCGGGGGCTGGTATTCTGGCCACTGCCTCTTTCCTGGCTTCTGTAAGCCATCGCCTCCCGTCCCTGAGTTGATACCCCAGGTAACTGACCTGCTGCCGGCAGATCTGGGCCTTCTTGGCAGAGGCACGGTAACCGAGGGCGCCAAGCTCGGTCAGCAGGGTCTCAGTCCCCTTAGTGCATTCTTCTGCAGTATCAGCAGCCAGGAGTAAATCATCTACATATCGGAGTAAAGTTACCTGGGGGGTTTGTGGCACGGAAATGTGCGAGGTCCTGGTGGAGGGCTTCGTCGAAGATGGTTGGCGAGTTTTTGAACCCTTGTGGCAGTCTAGTCCACGTTAGCTGTCCGGAGAGTCCTGTTAGGGGGTCCTTCCACTCAAAGGCGAAAATAGGCTGGCTAATGGGGCTAAGTCGTAAGCAGAAGAAGGCATCTTTTAAGTCTAAGACAGTATACCATTTTTGACTGGGGGAAGAGTGCTCAACAGATTATAGGGGTTGGGCACCGTTGGGTGTAAGTCGGACACCTGCTTGTTGACTTCTCTCAGGTCCTGTACAGGCCGGTATTCGCCCGTCCCAGGTTTCTGGACCGGAAGCAGCGGGGTGTTCCAGGCCGATTGGTACCTTATTAAAATTCCCAGGTCAAGGAACTTTTGGATGTGTGGGTGAATTCCATCTCGAGCCTCCGTACTCATCGGGTACTGGCGGACAGAGATGGGGGTGGAGGAGGCATTGATTTCTACCACCACTGGGGGCTGGGCGGATGGCCATTCCCATGCCCGAAACTTCAGCCCAAGCTAGAGGAATTTTAGCCATCCAGTCCTGCATATTTACGGTCTCAAGGGAAGGGCTCTCATACAGCCTATATTCATCCTCTAGCTTCAGGGTCAAGACTTGTAATGGCCTCCCTTCCCCATCCGTCACCATGGTTCCTTCCGGTGTGAAAATGGATCTGAGCCCCCACCTTCGTGAGCAAGTCCCGTCCCAGAAGGGGGTAAGGGCATTCAGGGATCACAAGGAACGAGTGGGATACCCGGCCCACGCCGAGGTCCACTGTTCTTCGGGTAGTCCATGGGTATTGTCGATACCCTGTAGCGCCCTGAACCCATGCCCTTTTTGTAGACAGCGTCCCTTCTGACTGTAATAGGATGGAATGCTGGGCTCCTGTGTCTACCAGGAACTGTACAGGCTTCCCTCCACCTTTAAAGTTACCCTAGGCTCGGGGAGGGGATCCGAGCCCCGTCTCCCTAATCTTCAAGAGTTAAAACTTTGTCTGGGGTGGGAGGATCTTCCCCTCTTCTTCTTGGGGCACTCCCGAGCCAGTGTCCTTTTTCTTTGCAATAGGCGCACTGATCTTTATCCAATGATGGTCTGGCCCCTGCCCTGATTTTGTTGCGGTCTCTCGACTCAGTTCTATTATCTCTCCTTCCTTCTCTAATTACTGTGGTCAAAATTTTTGCTAGGCCTTTTGTTTGTCTTCTTTCTCTTTCTATTTCTCGTTCATTCTGCTCTCGCATCTTTCTTTTCTCTCTCTCTTTTTCTGTTTCCCTTTTATTGAACACCTTATCTGCTTCTCTGACCAGATCTTGAAGAGAGAATCCCTGTAACCCATCTAATCTCTGCAACTTTCTTTTGATATCTAAAGCTGACTGATCAATAAAAGCCATGGCCACAGTAGCCTTATGTTCCTCAGATGTGGGATCATAGGGAGTAAATCTTTGAATGCCTCCATCAATCTGTCTAGAAATACAGTAGGTGACTCAGTAGGCCCTTGAGTCACTTCTCTTACCTTAGCCAAATTGGTGGGGCGCCTCGCTGCCCCCTCGGAGACCCGCCACCAGAGCCTGGCGATAGACCCTCAGGTGCTCCCTACCTGCTGGGGAATTGTAGTCCCAATTAGGTCTCGTCAGCGGGAAGCCAGCGTCTATCTCGTTAGGAAGCGCTGTGGGACGTCCGTCATCCCCTGGCACATTTTTGCGAGCCTCCAACAGTACTCGCTGTCTCTCTTCTGTAGTGAGCAAGGTCTGCAACAATTGCTGACAATCATCCCAAGCGGGCTGATGTGAGAAAACAAGAGATTTTATCAAAGAGGTCAGCGCCTGGGGGTTATCAGAAAAAGAGGGGTTATTATTTTTCCAGTTGTAAAGGTCAGAGGCAGAGAATGGCCAATATTGAAGTGGCCGAATCCCGTGGTCATCGGGGGCCCATTTTCTCGAAGGGGAAGAGCGGTGGAGTCCGGGGTAGCAGCCCTACGGCTACGCGTCCCTGCTGCCGGGCCCATCTCCCCCCTTCCCTAGGCTGTTCAGGCGGGACAGTTGGTTGTGCCACCTGGGGCGCAGGAGGCGGGATCAGTGTCGGCGGATAAGGTGGGGGAGAGTCTAGGAGCAAGAGATCAGTCTGTGTATCTGGATATATATTCCTGACAGGAGTCCTTGTTTCTTCTTTTTTGCTGTGGAAGTTAAAGTAAGGATTCCTGTAACGGATTCCGGTGGCTTTCCTGCGGAGAGAACAAAGGGTCGAACCCATGCTGGGGGGTACGGATTAAGTCTTCCCAAACCAAAATGTATGGCACCTGGTCCGGGTGCCCGGCAGTAGCAGCAATTGCAGTCTTGACCTGTTTAACCTGTTCTAAAGAGAACGAGCCCTCCGGCGGCCAGCCGGTATTAAGGCCGGGCCAATCTACTGCACACAAGCTCTGCCATTTGCTTTTTTTCACTGCCACTGAGAGCCAGTGGGCCCGATTTTTCACTTCTGTCCAATGATCTATTGTCAGAGACAAAGGGTTCGTTACAGTCTGTCCCATTGTCGGTTTGTCAAAACAAAGAACAAAACAAACAAATACCGGAGCACAGAGTAAGGCAAGTAAAATTCACCAAAGTGGCAGAAAAATCAGACAAAAGTAGCTGCTGCAAGTTTCGCCCTAGGCAAGCCTTCTAGACAGACAAGCTTCTCAGCTTTACAGACAGGCTATTCCAGAGACTTCACTTAATTCAGATTCAGATGGAGGGGAGTCATCACGACCCCTCTCCCAGATTGGCGCCCCCTATTCAGATTCAGATAGAGGGGAGTCGTCACGACCCCCCTCCCAGATTGGCGATCCCAGCGTCCCGGGACTCGCCGCAGATGGGGCAGCGGACTGACAGATGCGTACGCACAGAACCTTGCTTCAGCAGCTAGAGGAAACTGAAGGAGAGAGAGAGAGGTTATTGAGGATAGCTACCAAAAATCCTACCGGGAAAGGTGGCGGCCAGAGAGGTGGACTTATGGCGTGCTTTAAGACCACTCGTGTGCCTAAATCGTTGCACGGAAGTTTTCTTGCTGGGGGCGGGGTGCCCTAGCGGCTTCTAGCCCGTTCCGTGACCCCCTTATCCTGTCACGGGAGTCTTCAAGTGGCAGACGCCCTAGCGGCTCTTAAGTGCCTGACCCGTGCCCACAGTAATATCAGGCCGTATCCTCGAATGAGAGAGACAGGGAAGTTTCACCCAGCCGGGCGGTAGTTACTGGGGCACACCTGTTGTGAGGCCTTCAAAGTCCACCAGGAGTTGCCCTGGCCAGGACTAATCAGTTGCCCCACAACCGTCTACCTGTTCACTGAAACTTCCGAAAAATAGAGTCAAACGGCAGGAAGGGAAAGTAACACAATACAGATTTAACACAGAACAGACAAACTCACACAGAGACACGACACAGGACAGAATCGCTCGAGCGTACCTCCGAATCCAGAAGCCAAAGGGTCTGAGCGAGCGAGGCAGATCCCGGACGAGCCCCCAAATGTAAGACCTCGCGGCCTTTTCTCAGGACCTGTCGCTCCAAAGACCACAATGGCTCGAATTCGATGCAATAAGCAAGAGGATTTATTTAAGCCGGCGCACCGGGGTTCAGTCTCCTGGGGAAGAGTGAACCCCCTAGTGTCAGTAGTGAGGGGTTTTTATACAAAAATCACAGGCAGGTGGGGATGGAGTCGGGTTATGGGATACATTGAAGTAGAGGCCATAGGTGCGGGGGATACGCTTGATTGGTGGGAAAACTTACAGAGAGCAACTAAGTTGAAACAGAGAAAGCTATTTTCTGGGAGGCTATGTCCTTGCCTCCCGATAAGGAGAAAACTATTTTCTGGGAGGCTATGGCCTTGCCTCCTGAGCTTAAATTTTTAATCTAACTTCTTCAGTTCCAGTACTCTTGCCTGAAAAATCCCATGGACAGAGGAGCCTGGTGGGCTGCAGTCCACGGGGTCGCTAAGAGTCGGATACGACTGAGTGAATTCACTTTTCACTTTCATGCACTGGAGAAGGAAATGGCAACCCACTCCAGTGTTCTTGCCTGGAGAATCCCAGGGATGGCAGAGCCTGGTGGGCTGCCGTCTCACGCGGTCTCACAGAGTTGGACACGACTGAAGCGACTTAGTAGCAGCAGCAGCAGCACCTCAGATTATCAGGCATTAGATACTAAAGGCTGGGGACCCCTGACAAAGAGGAATGAGTATGTAATCATAAATTAAGACTCTGTTGAATCCTTATAGGTGAAGTGAAGCACTGGACTTAGGAGACTATTTACATACTTTTGACCATATGTCCTTCCAGACATCCTGGAATGTGAAGTCAAGTGGGCCTTAGGAAGCATCACTATGAACAAAGCTAGTGGAGTTGATGGAATTCAAATTGAGCTATTTCAAAGTTTAAAAGATGATTAATATTCTTGCTTGGAGAATCCCATGGACAGGGAAGCCTGGCGGGCTATAGTCCATGGGATTGCAAGAGTCAGACATGACTTATCGACTAAACCACCACCACCAAAAGATGATGCTGTGAAAGTGCTGCACTCAACATGTCAGCAAATTTGGAAAACTCAGCAGTGGCCATAGGACTGGAAAAGGTCAGTTTTCATTCCAATTCCAAAGAAAGACAATGCCAAAGAATGCTCAAACTGTCGCACAATTGCACTCATCTCACATGCTAGTAAAGTAATGCTCAAAATTCTCCAAGCCAGGCTTCAGCAATACGTGAACCGTGAATTCCCTGATGTTCAAGCTGGTTTTAGAAAAGGCAGAGGAACCAGAGATCAAATTGCCAACATCCACTGGATCATGGAAAAAGCAAGAGAATTCCAGAAAAACATCTATTTCTGCTTTATTGACTATGCCAAAGCCTTTGACTGTGTAGATCACAACAAACTGTGGGAAATTCTTAAAGAGATGGGAATACCAGACCACCTGATCTGCCTCTTGAGAAATCTGTGTGCAGATCAGGAAACAACAGTGGACATGGAACAACAGACTGGTTCCAAATAGGGAAAGGAGTATGTTAAGGCTATATATTGTCACTCTGCTTATTTAACTTCTATGCAGAGTACATCATGAGAAACACTGGGCTGGATGAAGCACAAGCTGGAAACAAGATTGCTGGGAAAAATATCAATAACCTCAGATATGCAGATGACATCACCTTTATGGCAGGAAGTGAAGAAGAACTAAAGAGCCTCTTGAAAGTGAAAGAGGAGAGTGAAAAGTTGGCTTCAAACTCAACATTCAGAAAACTAAGATCATGGCATCTGGTCCCATCATTTCATAGTAAATAGATGAGGAAACAATGGAAACAGCAAAAGACTTCTTTTTTTTTTTTTTTGCTCCAAAATCACTGCAGATGGTGACTGCAGCCATGAAATTAAAAGACGCTTACTCCTTGGAAGAAAAGTTACGACCTACTTAGACAGCATATTAAAAGCAGAGACATTACTTTGCCAACAAAGGTTCATCTAGTCAAAGCTATGGTTTTTCCAGTGGTCATGTATGGATCTGAGAGTTGGACTATAAAGAAAGATGAGTGCTGAAGAATTGATGTTTTTGAACTGTGGTGTTGAAGAAGACTCTTGAGAGTCCCTTGGACTGCAAGGAGATCAAACCAGTCCATCCTAAAGGAAATCAGTACTGAATATTCATTGCAAGGACTGATGTTGAAGCTGAAACTCCAATACTTTGGCCACTTGATGTGAAGAACTGACTCACTGGAAAAGACCCTGATGCTGGGAAAGACTGAGGGCAGGAGAAGGGGACAACAGAGGATGGCATGGTTAGATGGCATCACTGACTCAATGGACATGAGTTTTGAGTAAACTCCAGGAGTTGGTGATAGACAGGGAGGCCTGGCATGCTGCAGTCCATGGGGTCGCAAAGAGTGGGACACAGCTGAGTGACTGAACTGAACTAAATGTAAAATCAAATAGCACAGCTTATCATCTGTTCAAGGAGTGAGAAAGAAAGAGGTATACAGATGGACTGCCTACCCTGAAAAGACTCACTAGACAATGATTTAGTGCTCAAGTAGACTCAGGCTGAAACTACACTAGCCCAAGTTCAAGTGTTAGGAGAACAACAGGAAAACAGAAAAAGCATTTTTATTTAATAGCGTGCGTTCTGAAGACAGTTTGCATTGGTTAAAATACCACTGCCAGCATTTACAAACTGTGGTAGTAAATGAGCTATATAAAATATCTTTTTGGATTTCCATGGTGGTCCAGTAGTTAAGAATCCACCTGCCAATGCAGGAGACACAGGTTCAATCCCTGGTCCGGGAAGATCCCACATGCCACGGAGCAACTAAATCCTTGTGCCACAACTACTGAAGCCCTCATGCTCTAGAGCCCATGCTTCGGAAGAAGAGAAGCCACAGCAATGAAAAGCCCGTGTACCGCAACTACAGAGCAGCCCCCCACTCACTGCAACTAGAGAGAAAGTCCACAAGCAGCAACGAAGACTTAGTGCAGCCTAAAATAGATAAAACAAGTAAATACAATTTTCTAAAAACAGCAATTATTTTTTTCTCTCCAAAATGAGCTAGTCTGTACCGTATAGGGTCTTTGTGAAAATTAAATGACATAAAGTGCGGAAAGTGCTTCCCACAGACCCTAGAGTGCAGTGCTCAACAAATGCCAGGACATACTTGGGTGGCACGAGACCCTCTGAGCCCTCCAGCCAGTGGCCCTTGAATAATGAAGGCTTTTAGTCCAGCTGGTGGGAGCAGGTTCTATACCTGTGAAGATAGTGAGGTCTGGGGAACGAGCACTTCCTGAAAGAGTTGTGTTCAGCTGATCACACTGGTCACATGTGGAGGGGTAGCATCAAGGCATGAGGTCAAGTTGAATGTAAGCAGACCACTTTGCTTTTGAAAACAAACTGCTGGAGTTCCCTCTTGCTATTGGAAATGACACCCATTGCAGTTCTAGTGAAGTCAACCCAGGGGACTTAATGTGATGGATGCTGGACAGGGAACAAGATCTGATCCTGCCCGAGGAGAAGTATCTTCATGCTTCACAATCCAGCTGTGGACATTGTACCAACAGGCAGGATTCAGGATTAGTATGGAGAACTCTGTCACATGTGCACAAGAAACAATGTCTAGACACACACAGAAGGAAGCCGAAATCCCCAGATATGGATGAAATGGAAAGTATGGCTTCCAACAGACTGCTCATTGAAGAGGCAACAAGATAGGGTGTGAGTAAAAACATGCTGCACAGAACGTTTGCTTCCTTTTTCTTAAATTCACATTAACATAACACACAAGTTAACTTCTGAAACAAGACAGCATTCTTATTATAGTAGTGACTGTACTCAGTCAAGTCTGACCCTTTGCAACCTCATGGACTGCCTGCCAAGCTCCTCTGTCCATGGAATTCTCCAGGCAAGAATACTGGAGGGGGTTGCCTTTCCCTTCTCCAGGGGATCTTCCCGATCCAGGGATCCAACCCTTGTCTCTTGTGTCTCCTGCATTGGCAGGCAGATTCTTTACTATTATCGCCACCTAAGAAGCCCATATTAGTGATTGTTAGTCTTACAATGGTCTTCCCCATTAGATGGTAAAGAATCTGCCTGCAACACAGGAGACCTGGGTTTGATGCTGAAAAATTGAAGGCAGGGAAAGATTGCTGGGAAAGACTGAAGGCAGGAGGAGAAGGGGGTGGAAGAGGATGCGATGGTTGGATGGCATCACCAACTCAATGGACATGAATCTGAGCAAACTAGAGGAGACAGTAAAGGATGGTGGAGCCTGGACAGCTAAGCATTAACAGTTATATTTTGCCAAAGAAGTCAACCAAGTAAGAATCAATTTGAAAAATAATTCACTGGTGGTCCAGTAGCTAAGACTCTGAGCTCCCAATGCAGGGTGGCCTGGGTTTGATCCCTGGTCAGGGAACTAGATCCCACATGTCGCAATCAAGACCTGGTGTAGTCAAATAAATAAATATAAATATTCAAAAAATAAAAATATATTAAAAATTGCCCCAATAATAAAACGAGATACAAAATAAAGAAACATAATTGGCTAATGAATATTTAAGAGATTATATGTTTCATTTATCTATTAATAAACAAATACAAACTTAAACCACACCACAATTTCATTTTCACATAACAAATAATCCAAGATTAAAATAGTTGCCTGATATTTGGGAAATAAATGTTCACTCTTGTAACATGCTTACTGAGAAGTAAATTGGTGCAGATTTTCAAGAGAACAATTTGTAATTCAATACCAAATATCTTTAAAATATGTGTTCTAAAAATATATATATATATTTAAATAAAAGCTAAAAAAATAAGTATTCTGTTGAATTAGCTACCCCACCTTTAGGAATTTATCTTTAGGAAATAATCATGAACATGTATAACATTTAACTTTTGCCATAAGAATGTACTCAGTAGAATGTTTATAACAGCAAAAAATAAAAAGCATTCAATGGTAGGAGTAATACATGGGTGAAGTAACTTATGCTCCATCCATACTGTATATTATTTAACTCCTTTTTGCCAAATTCCAGAAAAGCATCCTTTACCTCACTGTCCTTGCACAAGTCTGTTTTCTATTAGTCTTAATATCTTAGTTCTCCTACTTCCATCTTCCAGGCAATCATCTAGCCACAATTTAATAAAATTTAAAACTTTTGTCTCCTAAGAAAGGTAAAAAAACCAACTGGTTCAGCCCTATTACCAGGCCCTTACATGTTAACACTTTCTTGAGATTCTTTTTCTTGTCTTCTATCACCAGCTTTAACGATGTGCTTTCTTTCTAAAACTGTGTATCACAGAGAATAGTGATTTATCCCTTCATGAGATCTACGCTCCTCACAGCTGAAAGTAAACAGCGCTCTTCCTGAAGGAGATGTTGGGACTGTGGCGACCCCACTGGAGAGGCGTGAAGATTGGTTTCTTGCGTTACCCTTGCACACTTCAGAGTTGTAACATGCCCTTCTCCCTCTCATGGAATGTTTTCTGGTCTTGGGACTGCAGCTCCTGTTTGGTTTTGCTTAAATTTGCCTTGTATACCCTTTGCCCATTTTTTTCGCTGATTTTATAATGTACTTATTTTATTGCTTATTTATTTTTGGTTGCACTGGATCTTCATTGCCGCGCAGAGGCTTTCTCCAGTTTTGGCAGCTGGGACTACTCTCTGCTTGCGATTTACTGGTTTCTGGTTGCGGTGGTTTCTCTCTTTGGGACGCACAGGCTCAGTAGTTGTGTAACGTTTCCTGAAATTCTGATACCATCATGATATTTTGGAGTCTTTAAAGAGTTAGAGGGCTTCCCTGGTGGTCCAGTGGTTAAGATGCCAAGCTTCCACTGTAGGGGGCAAGGGTTTGATCCCTGGTCAGGGAACTAGGATCCCCCATGCTACACGGCTCAGCTAAAAAATAAGAAAATAAAAAGCAACGGCTTTCAGCCACCGAGCTGAGTTCACAGCTCCCAGAGGCAGAGTGGTGACGGTGGTGCAGTCACACAGCTGCGTGAGCTTTGGCCTTCACACACAGTATCAGTCGCTCAGTCATGTCGGACTCTTTGCGACCCCATGGACTGTAGCCCACCAGTCTCCTCTGTCATGGGATTTCCCAGGCAAGAATACTGGAGTGGGTTGCCACTTCCTCTTCCAAGGATCTCCCTGACTCAGGGATTGAACCCATATCTCCTGCACTGCAGACAGATTCTTTACTGCTGAGCCATTGGAGATGTCCTGATTATGCTAGGTCCTACAGCAAAGAAGATGACCACATCATATTACATGAAACTCCATCTTATTAGACAGAAAGGAGGGGTCCCCCTGCAGCACTGGCCCAGAAGAAATAAGCAGCTCTGATGTGAACAGCTTGCAGACAGGGCCACAAACCTGGGGACCAGAGGAGTGCAGGGCTTCTTTCCTACAACGGCAGGGAACTAAATTCTACCAACAACCACATGAGCTTTGAAAAGGACCGCAAGTGCCAATGAGACCACAGCACTAACTGACACATGATTCCAGGCTTGTGATGCCCTGAACAAGAAACTCAGTTGAACTCAGAATGCCCAGACTTCTGACCTATGGAAATTATTTGACTGAAAAAAAAAAAGGTGTTTTAATCCAGTAGATTTGTAGTAGTTTATTACATAGAACAGAAAACTAATGCAACTTTGATACACAGTTTAGCAGCTCAGATGTTGCCACCCCGCACAAGAACCACCCAGCCTTCATCCTGACCTTTGAGTTTCTCAAACCATTTCAATTCCCATCACTTTTAAAGTGGTTATCCCCCCTTGGCTACCACTATTATAAGAGCACCTTCTGTATCCTTCTCTCCATCTTTTCTGCTGCTCTCTTAGTTGGACCACTGTTAGCACCTAAGCTCCCGGTAGTCATTTACATTGTGGTAGAAGACTTTGTTCCTTTTTAAAATTCTACCCAGGGATTTCCCTAATGGTCCAGTGGTTAAAATTCTGTGCTTCTGCCTCAGGGTTTCATCCCCAGTTAGAGAACTAAGATCCTGCATGCAGTAACGTGTGGCATAAAATAAAATAAAAAGAAATAAAATAAAGTAAATGAAATGAAATAGAATAGAATAAATGAAATAAAGAAATAAAAATAAATGAAGTAGAGAAATAAAATAGAATAAAGTAAATGAAAGAAAATAAGAAAATAGAATAAAATAAATGAAATAAAATAAATAAAAAATAAAATACATGAAATAAAATAAATGAAATAAACAAATTAAATTAAATCCTACCTGCTCTTACCTCGGAGAAGGCAATAGCACCCCACTCCAGTACTCTTGCCTAGAAACTCCCATGGATGGAGGAGCCTGGTAGGCTGTAGTCCATGGGGTCGCTAAGAGTCAGACACGACTGAGCGATTTCACTTTCATGCATTGGAGAAGGAAATGGCAACCCACTCCAGCGTTCTTGTCTAGAGAATCCCAGGGATGGGGGCCCTGGTGGGCTGCCGTCTCTGGGGTTGCACAGAGTCGGACACGACTGAAGTGACTTAGCAGCAGCAGCTCTTACCTCATGTGTAAAGACTGACCACTCTCCTGTATCCCGATGCATTTTCCTGGTTAGCTCCTACACCTCCCTGAGGGGTCAGCTCAGGTTTCTCCTGTTCTAGAATACCCACTGGTGTCCCCAGGTACCCCAGAATCTCCCCAGCACACCCTGCCTCCATAGCTTTGAATCCCCTAGACTTTCCTGTCTGTGTGCCTGCCCCACTAGACTGTGATATTGTTGGGGGCAGGGGCTGTGCCATGTTCACCAGTGTATCTTCACTTCCCCCACACATAGTAGGCCCTCTCATGAGTAAAAGAATGAAGAGTTGTCTTTGCACAGTTTATTGTACAAGTTGGAATTCTGTCCCAAATGGCTGAATGAAGCTTTTCCTGTTGGATCGAAGCTGGCACACCTTGTTTATGTTTCTCATGGCAGGCATTGACCGCCTAGCTGCTCCTCTAAATTTGCAAGATGTTCAGTACTGAAGGTGATTGCGAAGCTGAATTTAGCCACAAGATGGAGACTCTATCCTAGTCCTGGAATGCATCCCAGCGCCTGGAATTTCTGTACTTACTATTTCAGAATGAAATACCTTAATTAATTTCTAGTCCAGTCTCTGGTCCCATCTATAAAATGGAGAGGTCATGGAGAAGTCACGAGTCAGTTTTCAGCAGACAGGAAGGAGAGATTTTCTTGCTGATATCACCTGGCTCAAACCCTTAATCCACTTAATCACAGTTGGTCTTTCTTCCAGGACCAGCCCCCTTCCTAAGTTGTCTCTTTAGCATGTGTGCATCTGTGCATGCTCAGTTGTTCAGTTGTGTCTGACTCTTTGCGACCTCATGGACTGTAGCCCGCCAGGCTCCTCTGTCCATGGAATTTCCCAGGCAAGAATACTGGAGTGGTTTGCCATTCCCTCCTCCAGGGAATCTTCCCAACCCAGGGATCGAACCCGTGTCTCCTGCTTTAGCAAGCAGACACGGAGATGAGGGAGGTTATAATAGAAGGTTGGCTGTGGCCTGAAGAGAGTCAGAATTTTAATGCAAATTTATAGGTCTATTCCCAAAGGAGCTTTGTTTGTGTTGATCTCTTATGTTCGTTTGAAATGGCTTTCCCATGATCCCTGGTCTCCAGGAGCTAGTGATATCTTTGGAACAAGGCAGTTCTGAGATTGATAGCCAACTTCTTTCTGTTCTGAGTAGCAGACCCTGAAGACTGCCTTGGGAAGACACTTGGCTAGACTTCCTCCTATTTATCTGCATCAGGGCTGGCGGACACTGTAATTGCATTTGCTTCATTTCCTATAAAATTTATAGGAAGATCATCAAGCAACAGGAAAGAACAGAGGTCAGAATATGTGAGAATGACACTGAAAGGTTTAGGGTGGCTGTTGGAATTAGAAAGAACCAGAAGGATCTGCTTCAAGGACTTACACAAAGATATGAAGCAAAGCTATAGTTCTCTCAGTGATTGTCCTTCCTTGAGCCAATATTCTTCAAGAGGTTTTTATTGCAAAACAGATCATCCATCATATCAATAAAGACTACATTGTGATTACATAGTAGATATTATACCTTAAGTCTAGGCTCTGTGAGAGTCATCATTAAGGAGGCTGTGTTCAACACAATCAAAACTATTATCTGGGGCAATTCCCTTGTGGTCCAGTGGCTAATATTCCAAGCTCCCAATGCAGGGGGCCTGGGTTCAATCCCTAGTCAGGAAACTAGATCCCACATATCACAACAAAGATCAAAGATCCTGCATGCCTCAACTAAGACCCAGCTTTGTTGTTGCTGTTCAGTTGCTCGGTTGTGTCCAACTCTTTGCGACCCAATGGACTGTAGCCCACCAGGCTCTTCTGTCCAAGGCATTTCCTTGGCAAGAATACAGGAGCAGGTTACCATTTCCTTCTCCAGGAATCTTCCTGATTCAGGGATCGAACCCACGTCTCCTGCATTGGCAGGAAGATTCTTTATCTGGGAGAAACTTGGGAAGCCCACATGACCTGGACTAATCACAAAAGTTCTGGGAAATATAGTCTTTCTGTTTGTCCCTGAAGAACAGAAAAACAGATATGGGTGAGTCCTGGTTGACCCTTACTTACTGCCTCATAACTGTCCTTATTGTCAGAGTTATATGAGAGATGCTATTATAGTTAATAGGTGTGTGTGTGTATAAATAGTACACAGGAGGTACTTAGAGAAAGTTAACTTTATCATTATTTATTACTCCGTGTCAGTGAACACATGGTTTGCACATAAGAGATACCATAAAAATAAAAGGAAGAAATGACATTTGAAAAGGCTGCTTAAGAACTTCCCTGGAAGTCCAGTGGTTAAGAAACTGTGCTTCCACTGCAGAAGACAATTGCTTTACAATGCTGGTTTCATTTCTGCCATCCATCAACATGAGTCAGCCACAGGTATACACATGTCTTCCTCTCTCTTCAACCTCCCTCCCACCTCCCACCACATCCCACCCCTCTAGGTTGTCACAGAGCACTGGGTTTGAGCTCCCTGCATCATGCAGCAAATTCCACTGGCTCATTCCATGAAGCATCAAGTTGCTTTAAGGAGAGGCTGGTGTCTTGTTTTCCATTTCGTCCCTAAGGAACTGTGGACAAAGCACAAAGCAGGCACAAAGCAGACATTCAGCAAACGCCTGATGAGCAAACACAGGAACCAAGGGGCTGGTTTATAGCCGGCATTCTGGCTTGTCTGCTCGTCCTCCTAGCCCCAGCCAGGTCAGCTCGCCTCAGAACAGGCCAAATTTGAAAACTGTACCTTGGCCTTCACATTAGGTTGGAGTGGAGGGGACAGAATAGAAAAGCTGTGGACAGTTGTAGAGGAACGGAAAAAAAATTTTTTTAATGATGATGCCAAGAATTTCTGCCCAAAGGGAAAAAGATTAGAAAAGGATCAACTGAGTTTTCAGAATAAACAAATCTGGATTTAACAAGAAAAACCTTTTTTTCCCCTCCTCCTGCATGTCTGTGGACTGCCTTCTCTATTTGATGGCCATTTGGAGATCATTTCAAGTCCATTCCATAACTGTTTTCTTGCTAAGCTTCCTTTATGCAGAAAAATGATAATACAGTTAGGATGCTTTCAAAAGTCCCCAGGGAAATTAATTTGTTTACAAGATCATGTATCATATGGTTAAACCAACAAGGAGGAACAGAAGGCTCTCTTTCTGAGCTGTGCTACAACCACTGACCTGTGAGGTCACAGGTAGGCAGTGCTCTCAGGGCCCCAGTGGGCTCAATAGGTGCTCTCTGTTTTTTTGTTTGTTTAATTTTTTTTTCTTCACACTTTTAAAAATTAAATTTTATTGGAGCACAGTTGCTTTACAATGTTGTGCTAGTTTCTGCTATACAGCAAAATCAATCACTTATACCTATACGTATGTGAAAGTGAAAGTGTTAGTGGCTCATTCATGTCTGACTCTGCGACCCCATGGACATCAGTCTGCCTCATCCATGGGATTCTCCAGGCAAGAATACTGGAGTGGGTAGCTATCCCCTTCTCCTGGGGATCTTCCTGACAGAGGGATTGAACCTGGGTCTCCTGCATCGCAGGCCGACTCTTTACCATCTGAGCTCTTTACCAGGGGAGCCCATGAGGTACTTAGCATGGTGGTCAAATGCACTGAGCAGAAAGCAGAGTGATGGCTGCCAGGGGCTGAGGAGAAGAGTGGGTGGGGGGAGTGATTGCTTAATGGGTACAGAGTTTTCGTTTTGCACCCTGAAGAGGATTCTGGAAATGGATGGGAATGATGGTTGCAGCAGTGTGAATGTGCTTAATACCACGGAGCTGCACGCTGGAACTGGTTACAGTGACAAATACTATGAATATTCATAACTACATTATAGAGACAGAGGTGATCCAAACAAAAGAGTGGCCATTCCGAATAGGAAGTCTCCAGCGTCGGTATTTTCCACAGATTAGAACTCTCTCCACGGTGATGAGATCTTCCTGCGGTGGAAAATTTCCTAACAGAGAAGGAAAGGAGGCAGGCAAAGCCACACAGGTGTCCAAGGAAGAGGCCATGTGAACAAAGAACGGAACGAGAGAACTACCCATGGATGCAAGCAGGGAGGAGTGACCAGAACAAGTCCCGGTTCTTCTTTCCAGGATACTGTTGACTGAAAAAATACACAGTGTGAGAGGTGCAAGTTAAGTTTTATTTTGGGGCAAAATGAGGACTGCAGCCTGGGAGACAGCACCTCAGATAGCTCTGAGAAACTGCTCCAAAGAGGCAGGGGGCGGAAGGACAGTAGAGATGTGATTTCGGTGAAGGGGGAATACATGCAAGCAAGCATATATATTTCTTGGTAGAAAGTTTCTGCTGGTCTTGTGAAGCTTCTGCTAATCCCAAGAAAAATCATCACCATGAAAGATTTTAGTGCTTTTCTAGATATAAGGAGATACAAGAATTAGGCTCATAAAATCAACCCCTGAGAATATCTAACTATCTGAAGACCTAGTCAACCAGTTTTTCCAGAGAACAGAGTGCCTCATTTCTGCTCACCACCCTGAACTCCTTTCAGGGGGTGTTGAAGGTCAGCAGCTGCAGCAGAACCTGATTTAATCCTTGTGGAAGTAGATGGCAAGTGCTTATGGCAAGTGCCAGTTTGTGGCTGATAATTCTCCTAGTTTCCCTCCCCCTCCACTACCTCTTACAAATAGCTGTGAAAAGAAGAGAAGTGAAAAGCAAAGGAGAAAAAGGAAAGCTATGTCTACCTGAACGCAGAGTTCCAAAGAATAGCAAGGAGAGATAAGAAAGCCTTC
This sequence comes from Nanger dama, assembly GCA_917880005.1. NCBI lineage: Eukaryota > Metazoa > Chordata > Mammalia > Artiodactyla > Bovidae > Nanger > Nanger dama. The sequence continues at coordinate 2,145,078 of CAKJTW010000108.1, read as the reverse complement.
CTGACTGATCAGTGCAAAAAATAGAGAAAGAAATAACGGGAAAGATTAGAGATCTCTTCAAGAAAATTAGAGATACCAAGGGAACATTTCTTGCAAAGACGGGCTCAATAAAGGACAGAAATGGTATGGACCTAACAGAAGCAGAAGATAAGAAGAGGTGGCAAGAATACACAGAAGAACGACACAAAAAGATCTTCATGACCCAGTTAATCGTGATAGTGTGATCACTTGCCTAGAGCCAGATATCCTGGAATGCAAAGTCAAGTGGGCCTTAGGAAGCATCACTATAAACAAAGCTAGTGGAGGTGATGGAATTCCAGTTGAGCTATTTCAAATCTTAAAAGATGATGCTGTGAAAGTGCTGCACTCAATATGCCAGCAAATTTGGAAAACTTAGCAGTGGCCACAGGATTGAAAAAGGTCAGTTTTCATTCCAATCCCAAAGAAAGGCGATGCCAAAGAATGCTCAAACTACCGTACAATTGTACTCATCTCACATGCTAGTAAAGTAATGCTCAAAATTCTCCAAGCCAGGCTTCAGCAATCCATGAACCATGAACTTCCAGATGTTCAAACTGGTTTTAGAGAAGGCAGAGGAATCAGCTATCAAATTGCCAACATCTGTTGGATTATAGAAAAAGTGAGAGAGTTCCAGAAAAACATCTACTTCTGCTGTATTGACTATGCTAAAACCTTTGACTGTGTGGACACAACACACTGTGGAAAATTCTGAAAGAGATGGGAATACCAGACCACCTGACCTGCCTCTTGAGAAATCTGTATGCAGGTCAGGAAGCAACAGTTAGAACTGGACATAGAACAACAGACTGGCTCCAAATAGGGAAAGGAGTACATTAAGGATGTATATTGTTACCCTGCTTATTTAACTTATATGCAAAGTATATTATGAGAAACGCTGGGCTGGAAGAAGTGGAAGTTGGAATCAAGATTGCTGGGAGAAATATCAATAACCTCAGATATACAGATGACACACCCTTATGGCAGAAAGTGAAAAAGTGAAGTGAAGAAGAAGTGAAGAACTCTTGATGAAAGTGAAAGAGGAGAGTGAAAAGTTGGCTTCAAACTCAACATTCAGAAAACTAAGACCATGGCATCTGGTCCCATCATTTCATGGCAAATAGATGGGGAAACGTGAGAGGTTTTTTTTTGTTTTTTTTTAATTCCAAAATCACTGCAGATGGTGACTGTAGCTATGAAATTAAAAGACGCTTTCTCCTTGGAAGAAAAGTTATGACCAACCTAGACAGCATATTAAAAAGCAGAGACATTACTTTGCCAACAAAGGTCCATCTAGTCAAGGCTATGGTTTTTCCTGTGGTCATGTATGGATGTGACAGTTGGACTATAAGGAAAGCTGAGTGCTAAAGAATTGATGCTTTTGAACTGAGGTGTTGGAGAAGACTTTTGAGAGTCCCTTGGACTGCAGGGAGATCCAACCAGTCCATCCTAAAGGAATTCAGTCCTGAATATCCATTGGAAGGACTGATGTTGAAGCTGAAACTCCAACATTTTGGCCACCTGATGTGAAGAACTGAATAATTTGAAAAGACTCTGATGCTGGGAAAGATTGAAGATGGGAGAAGAAGGGGACGACAGAGGATGAGATGGTTAGATGGCATCACTGACTAAATGGCCATGAGTTTGGGTAAACTCTGGGAGTTGGTGATGGACAGGGAGGCCTGATGTGCTGCAGTTCACGGGGTTACAGAGTTGGACATGACAGAATGACTGAACTGAACCAAACTGAACTTGCCTCACCCCACAAAGTCATCACCCAGCAGTCTCCCTCAGTGACAAGCTGAGAGATTGTATCTAACAGCATCCTTGAAGCAGTGCAGAAAATTAAAGAACATTATTGAGGAACAAATACCAAACAACAAGAACACTGGGTATTCAAGGAGCAAGGACAGAGAAAGAATTAACTAAAAATCCCATAACATTAAAAAGGAAATGAACATGAAGCACGCAAGAGGTAGAGAAAGAGCGTACTTCAGGAGATTTACTACAGAAAACAAAATGTAATTCTTAGCCCATACTGACTTTTCTCAATGAAATAAAATCAAAGGGTTCTTTCCAAAACAATAGATGCAAAATTGAGGTAATAAGAAAAGATAGTGAGTTATAAAGGAAGGCCGGAAGGGTTAAAAAACAAATGTGAGTGGAAATTGACATGGCAAAAATGAAAACCAGATTTGCAGAATGTCAAGCAATAGGATGAGGGTAATCCAAGCCATTCGGTAGCCTTGAGTGAAAGGTTAAGGTCAAGGATTGTCAAAATAAGAGAAAGCGTTAAACATGGTAGAAGCGAGTATCAGTCACATAACCCATATTTCAACAAGCTTTTTAAGGATACATCATAGATAAACTACTAACCCATAGTGGGTCATCAATAATCTAATTACAATTTTCACTTGGCTTTTATTTCTTCAGTTTAATTTTATTGTTGTTTAAAAATATTTATTTATTTAGGCCATGCTTGGTCTCTGTTTCAGGTTTCTCTAGTTGTGATGCACGAACTTCTCTAGCTGTGACATGCCGACTTACTTGCCCCGTGGCACTTGAGATGTTAGTTTGCCGACCAAAGAGCACTGGGAAGCAGACTCTTTACCACTGGACCACCAGGAAGTCCCCTTAGGACAGTTTAAGTGTTTAGATGTAATCATCTATGAAAAAGAATTTCTTTTTTTTGAGGAGGCACAACTGCAGAGCAGGACAGGAGATCTCTATTTTCGTATCCCAGTTGCAACCCCTCTAACAGTCATTGCCTTCTTCCACAGGATTCTGTTGGGGTGGTGACAATCTGTCTTCACTTACTGCAGGGGCAAGTGTAGCAGAGGACAACCCCACCCTCCTGCCCTGTGGTCAACCTCTCATAACTAAATGAGTAACAAAGTATTGCAATCTCCCTCATGGAAATCTCACTGTCTGCTCAGTTTCAACTTCAGTCTGCAGGAGATGATTTCAGGAGGAATTCAACACCAGTAATTTGCTCTCATGTCTCAATAAATTCCCTTGTTATTTAGAAAACTGGAAACTATTCTTGAATGTCTCCCCTGAATAACATTTTCTGGACCCAAATTGTAATTCAAAACTTCAAACAAAAGCTTTTAGCGTCACTCAGACAATATAACAGGCACGTAAATATATCTCAGAAATGGAAACGTCTCTCTTGTAAAATGCAGAGCTAACCACTTGATAACTTAGAAAAGGGAGCTTGGCATTGCTGATGGGACTCAGATGGTACCTTAGGGGTATTAATATTCACTTAGCGGCAAGTGGGGAGTGGTGGGGTGGGGAATGCCTTTTGTAGATGATGAAGGGAATGAATGTTATTTTGCCTGTAAACTAAGCCGCCTCATGATTTCTGTTAAAACCTCCTGGGATTTATAACAAATTTTTATTTTTTTCCAACTGAAAGGGATCTGTATGTTATACAAATAGACCTCCACGTGATTTCTCTCTCCTTTTCAATATTGTTTATCTTCCTCCTTCTCACACCACCCAGAACTTGTACGCAGTTGATCTGGAAAATAATGGTCTTAGTGTACCTTGACATTGATCCTTTCTGATTTTTTTTTAAAGTGTTTCCACTATTAGCATTGGAGGGATTTTTAGTCATTTATCTACATACACATTTTGGCTTAACTTAAAACCATCCAGCACATCTAAAGCCGCTAATCAGATTGTCAGAGGAAGTCAGATGCAAGCCCAGTCATTTATTCCCAGCACTCAGAAATTAACATCTCCTGCCTGCACTTCCTCTTTCTAACCAGCCCTGGGGAGCCCAGAGAAGCTGAGGACCAGGGAGGAACTAGGCAGGACGGGGAGTGGGGTGTGTGTGAATCTGAGTCCCTTGTGCTAGGGCTAAGGAGTGGCAACGACCTCCTCACCTTGTGCTATCGCCACAGTGACTGCCCGGTGGACTCAAAAGAATTTTAAAAATCAGGAGAAGGAAACCATAAAAAGACCACACACACATCGGAGCACATTAAAGCTCCTTCTATCAATATTCAAAAACACATCATAATTTGTTTTCATAAATCCTTATAGAATCCTTTAAAATTTGCTATCGTTACCTTTTCCTGTCTCTCTAAATTACAGAGGAATCTGGAGGGCTACAGTCCATGGGGTAGCAGAGTTGGACAAGATTGAGTGACTAACACTTTCAATTTCACCCCTCTAAAAACACAAATATATACATATAGTCGCTCAGTCGTGTTTGACTCTTTGTGACCCCATGAACTGTAGCCTGCGAGGTTCCTCTGTCCATGGAATTTCCCAGGCAAGAATAGTGGAGTGGATTGCCATTTCCTAAAAAATAACACACACACAAACCAACCAATAGAAGCAATTCTATTATATATGCCATTTTGTCCATTTGATAAACACAAATTTTATCTAGTATTACTAGATGGACTATCAAGTCAAATGACCTCAGGCAGATTAACAGACAGGTGACCAGATGTCACAAGGCCCCAAGTTCATCTTGAGTGAGGGCCAGCTCTGTTTCATTCCCAGATGTTTCATTCCCAGACCCTGAGCCCGGGGATCTAAACACCTGTCTGGCAGCCCCTGAACCCCAAGATCCCAGGCTAGGATTCTGGTTTTGCTTGTCATACCTTTGCATGACAGACAGGAAGAGGAATCTAATGACTTACTAATAAATGAATAAAAGAAAAGTCCCCCTCCTAAGCCCTAAGCCTGGAGTTGCTAACAGATTTCCTTTTTGCCCAGTTGTCTAGCACTTGGCCCATTTCATGACTCACCTCACAGTGATGTCTCCAGTGTACTGACAATGCAGAGTCTTCAACAGAAAGGGCTTTTTCTAGTGCAGTTCAACCAACCTTACTGCAAGCAAATAATTTCTTGTGTCCATCTTTTTTTTTTTTTTTTTAATGGAGGTTTATGTGGTGAAACTATTGGAAAGTCCTGGACTTAAGGATGAATTTAAAAGTTAAAGAATCCATCTTTAAAGAATTCATCTTGTTTGAAAGAAACAAATCTAATATGGAGTTAGATTTATTTTTCCCTATTACACGAACAGGGACAAATTTCTTACCTTCTCTAAGCTACTTTCTTGACGTGCATTTGTGCGAAGCCACTTCAGTCATGTCCGACTCTGTGTGACAATACGAACTGTAGCCTACCAGGCCACTCTGTCCATGGGATTCTCCAGGCAAGAATACTGGAGTGGGTTGCTATTTCCTTCTCCAGGGATCTTCCCAACCCAAGGATCGAACCTACATCTCTCATGTCTCTTGCAGGGGCAGACAGGTTCTCTACCACTAGCACCACCTGGGAAGCCCACTTTTTTGATAGTTTTTTTGACTGCACCGCATGGCATGTGGAATCTAGTTCCCCGACTTGGGATCAAACCTGCATCCCCTGCATTGGAAGCATGGAGTCTTAACCACTGGGCCACCAGGGAAGTCCCCTCTAGTTACTTTTAAATGGTGTAGGGGGAAATGTATAGATAAAAATCAAGCAAATGTGACAAAATGTTAGCAACTGGTGGGTCTAGGTTATGAGTATACAGTACTTGTATATTTTGTATTGTTCTATCAACATTTCGGTAGGTTTGACTTTTTTCAAAAGAGAAAAATTAAGCTGAGACTAGTGGTAGTGGTAAAGAGTGGTAATTAGTGGTAAAATAGAGCTAGTGGTAAAGAACCTGCCTGTCAATGCAGGAGACATAAGAGACACTTCTCTTATGAGAAGTGTTCTCCGGGGTTCAGTCTCTGGGGCAAGATCCCCTGGAGGAGGGCATGGCAACCCACTCCAGTATTCTTGCCTGGAGAATCCCATAGACAGAGAAGCCTGGCAGGCTACCATCCATGGGGTCACAAAGAATCACAGATGACTGAAGCAACAGTGCACACGACAAGGGAGGAGGTGTGGTTGATTATTGCGAAGTCTTGGTGTAGGAGTCCTCTGTTCCCATAGCTGTCCAGATCGATCAAGTATTCCTATAGATCTCCAACAGGAGAAAATGTTCTTCTCTGTTCTGCAACTTTTCATCTCTATAGGAATAGAAACGTGTTACAGCCTTAAAAGTCAGAGCCTTGAGAATGGGCTCTCCTGTGTATTTCAAGCTATAGGCAACATTCTTAACACAATAGAATACAAAGGTTAAAATAAAAGAAATGATCTAATATGGAGTCAGATTTATTCTTCCCTATTACATGGACATGACAAGATTCTTACTGTCTCTAAACTTCTTTCTTGATAATTAAAAAACTAAACAAACAAGCTATGCCTTGCATCCTCCCTAAATATTGTCTGAACACCAGTCATGGTAACAGATATAAAGTGCTTTGCAAACAGCAGAGCCCTTCCTGGCACAAGGGGTCACCCACGTGATTATTTGGGCAGCACCAAGTGGTCCTAGATCACCTGGCCAAGCCGCTTGCCTTTGGCTGTCTTAACTCCAGCCAATCTCTGCTGCTACATCCACCTTAACATGCATATGCATGAGTGGCTTCCTGGCTTCTCTGCTCATAGCATCACTGCAGACACACAGACCTGCTCCTGAGAACTGGAGGGCAGAGCAATTCGCACAGCAGACTCCTGCCTGCCTGCTTCTCAGCGCCCTGCCCACCCCTCCTGATCCCTGGGAGCCAGCTGGCTCCCATGAAACCACCGAAGGCATCCCAGCGTTTTAGAAGCATCCGGAGAAATGCCAACCAGCACTACTTCTATCAGGAGTCCCTGCTGCTCAGGTGAGCCATCCCGCCCATCCACTGAGCAGTGAAGGCAGGTATGTGAGGAGGAAAAGCCTGGGTCCCCCTGCTTGCATCTCTCCAGAGGGCCAAGTGCCCATCTTCCTGGGTTCTCCTTCAGAATAAGCTCAGAAACTCCTTTATCCAAGCTTATCTGTCAAGGAAGACAACCTCAGCCATGTGCACAGAGGGTAGTGTCTACCTGCTTCTGATCCCACGAAAAGCTTACACCCCAACCTGCCTTTATTGCTGGCCAAACCCACAGCCATGCTTTATCTGTTTTCTCTTCTCTTTTACTCCATCAGCAATATCAAGAGAGAGCAGAGGATACATCTGTCATAATAAATGAGGTTTCTGTCGGAATATAGACTAGTTAGAAGTGGGGGAGTGTTACTTAAAACCTCCATAAATTCAGAGAAGCTGGAGAAAATTCTCCTTGGAGTAAGGAAAAACAATCTGAATTAGAAAAAAACAAAGGAATTATTTCCCCTTACCTTTAAGTACTTCCTTGAAAAAATAGCCATAGCACAATACTGTTTATCCCCTCCTGAAAAGTTGCTTTAGGGTACATGTGTCCTTTTGAATTGAGCACAGGAAGCTCAGCTCAGGTGTTCTGCGATGATCTACAAGGATGGGCGGGCTTGGGGGTGGGGAGCGGGGCTCGGTCCAAGGGGAGGGCATATATGTCATACTTTAAGCTGATTCACTTCATTGTATAGCAGAAACTGTTACGGAGTCGAAGCTGTCTCTGCTTGTCAAATGATAGGCCAGTGAATTTGAGAGAGGAGGGGTTGTGGCAAGGAACAGATTTTAACTGGGGAGCTGGTTGTCGGAGAAGATGGCAGGCTAGTGCCTCAAAATAACCATCTTGTTACGGCTTGGTTGCCAGATCCTTTCTTTGATCAGAGATGGGGGAAGTGAGGAAACAAAAGTAAAAGACTTCAATCCTTACAAATATCCTCTAGAATGGCAAGCCTCAGGCAGGGGGACGTGTCAGTTTCACTTCCTTGCAGTCCTTTACAGATGGGCAGCACAAGAAGGCCATCATGTATGTTTAATAACAAAAAGAGTTAAAGTCACAGAAGCAGTTCCAACATAAATTTAAAATTAACCTTTCCCAGTTACAAAACTAACACAACATTGTAAAGCAATTATATTCCAATAGATAAAAAATAATATGTAACATACATTACAGAAAAAAATTTGCCTTAGAATTAGTATATTTACTTTTACTGGGACTATATGTTGCTACACATTGGAAAGTTGTTCTCCTTAGAGAGTAACTAATATCTTGAAATATTTGCTTGTGTAAATTTGTTTAGCTAATTTGTTCATAGAAACAGCTGCCTGTCTCCCATCCTTATCTCAGATTTCAAATGAATCCAAGCGCTCTCTAGATGAAATAGTTTGATTTTTATTCATTTTACATCCAGAGTTAGGGGGCAGGAGGAGTCCTTTCTTTAAAATTAAGCTGATTATTTCAGTTAGCCTGTAAAAGAAATTGTTTTGCCACCAAAGATGCTGCTCTTCAGGAATCCTACATAAGTACTTTCTTGGTTCCTTTTATGACAGCTTCTGGTAGCATCTTTTATCCTTCGAAGCTTTTGTCTTTCACTGACGCATCAAAGTTACAGAACCCAGTGAATATGTTCCAATGGCTGCTAACACTACTGGATTCTCTTTCCAACACCCCAGATCCCTCTCCTCTTCTTCCACACACACCAGCTTCATACAGATGACCCCCAGAGAGCAAGAGGCTGAACTTAACCCAGGGCAAGATCCTGGCTGGAAGTAATTCTACTAATCTGATTTCCTCCTTAATGCCCTGATCCATTCAGCAACTTGGAGGACAGCTTTACTGCAGATGAAACGGGGGACAGCCATGATCCAGAACAAATCTTTCAGAACATACAGTTCCAGAAAGATCTCATGGCAAATATTCGCTGTCGACCCTGGACCATGGGGCAGAAGCTGAGGGCGCTGAGGTAAGAGCCCCGACAGCACCAACTGGTTATTGCAAGTGCATATGTGCTAATCTGCTTCAGCCCTGTTTGACTCTCTGTGACCTCAAGGACTGTAGCCTGCTAGGCTCCTCTGTCCATGGGATTCTCCAGGCAAGAATACTGGAGAGGGTTGCCAAGGCCTTCTCCAGAAATCAACTCTATTTCAAAAAAACAGAGAATCATGTAGGGGCTTCACTGGTGGTCCAGTGGCTGGGACTTTGCCTTCCAGTGCAGAGGCTGTGGGTCCCTTCCCTGGTCAAGGGGGAAGATCCCACTGCCTTGGGGCCAAAAAAAAAACAAAAAAACAACAACCCAAAACATAAAACAGAAGCAATATTGTAACATATTGATGAAGTTTTTAAAAATGGTCCATATCATAAAAAAATCTAAGTCATGTATTCTATCAGAATTTTGAAAACCATACAGAAACTCTGATGATTAAAGATTATCTGAGCTGTAACAGGGTGAGTCTTTTTAACCTGTAGAAAGAGAAAATCAAATGATAACTTTTCAGTCTGGATTCAAGGAATGAACCAGGCCTTCCTCCATAAGTGTAGCCAGGGCTCTGAGACGCCGATACCAGGGAGGCACAGGCCAGCCATCAATCTCTCGGAGAACAGCTTGCCCTTCAAGACCTGCATTTGTCATCCCCTGTCACCTGTCTCCTCCCAGTCACCTTGAGAAACTACTGGAGCAATGCTCCAGTAATTGGACCTTCGGGGACTCACTAGGTCTGTGGAAGGCAGAGAGAGCAGCAGACCCTGAGTGCTCCGGGCTCAAGGGAGTGTTGCTGAGGCAGAGAAAGCAGGGAACTCCAGCCTTGGGTCTGGACCTAGAGCCACCTGTCTGGGAGGACAGAGCATGTATTTGTTACTTGTAGAGAGGCTTGTCTGTGACAAGCCTTGTCAGGGGCCTGGGTTAGGAACTGTCCCCACTTCTGTTACTGACCAGGATTCTTGGCATCCTTCAGTTCAGTTCAGTTCAGTCACTCAGTCATGTCTGACTCTTTGTAACCCCATGGACCATAGCACGCCAGGCCTCCCTGTCCATCACCAACTCCCAGAGTTTACCCAAACTCATGTCCATTGAGTTGGTGATGCCGTCCAACCATCTCATCCTCTGTCATCCCCTTCTCCTCCTGCCTTCAATATATCCCAGCATCAGGGTCTTTTCAAATGAGTCAGCTCTTCACATCAGGTAGCCAAAATATTGGAGTTTCAGTTTCAACATCAGTTCTTCCAATGAACACTCAGGACTGATCTCATTTAGGATGGACTGGTTGGATCTCCTTGCAATCCAAGGGACTCTCAAGAGTCTTCTCCAACACCACAGTTCAAAAACATCAATTCTTTGGCACCCAGATTTCTTTATAGTCCAAATCTCACATCCATACATGACTACTGGAAAAACCATAGCCTTGACTAGATAGACCTTTGTTGGCAAAGTAATGTCTCTCCTTTTTAATGTGCTGTCTAGGTTGGTCAAAACTTTCCTTCCAAGGAGCAAGGGTCTTTTAATTTCATGGCTGCAGTCACCATCTGCAGTGATTTTCGAGCCCCCCAAAATAAAATCTGCCACTGTTTCCACTCTTTCCCCATCTGTTTGCCAAGAAGTGATGGGACTGGATGCCATGATCTTAGCCATGATCTTTTCTGAATGTTGAGTTTGAAGCCAACTTTTCACTCTCTTTCACTTTCATCAAGAGGCTCTTTAGATCTTCTTCACTTTCTGCCATAAGGGTGGTGTCATCTGTATATCTGAGGTTATTGATATTTCTCCCAGCAATCTTGATTCCAACTTGTGCTTCTTCCAGCCCAGTGTTTCTCATGATGTACTTTGCATATAAGTTAAATAAGCAGGGTGACAATATACAGCCTTGATGTACTCCTTTTCCTGTTTGGAACCAGTCTGTTGTTCCATGTCCAGTTCTAACTGTTGCTTCCTGACCTGCATACAGATTTCTCAAGAGGCAGGTCAGGTGCTCTGGTATTCCCATCTCTTTCAGAATTTCTCACAGTTTCTTGTGATCCACACAGTCAAAGGCTTTGGCATAGTCAAGAAAGCAGAAATAGATGTTTTTCTGGAACTCTCTTGCTTTTTTCGATGATCCAGTGGATGTTAGCAATTTGATCTCTGGTTCCTCTGCCTTTTCTAAAACCAGCTTGAACATCTGGAAGTTCACGGTTCACAGTTTGCTGAAGCCTGGCTTGGAGAATTTTGAGCATTACTTTTCTAACGTGTGAGATCAGTGCAATTGCGTGGTAGTCTGAACATTCTTTGGCACTGCTTTTCTTTAGGGTTGGAATGAAAACTGACCTTTTCCAGTCCTGTGGCCACTGCTAAGTTTTCCAAATTTGCTGACATATTGAATGCAGCACTTTCACAGCATCATCTTTTAGGATTTGAAATAGCTCAACTGGAATTCCATCACCTCCACCAGCTTTGTTCATAGTGATGCTTCCTAAGGCCCACTTGACTTCACATTCCAGGATGTCTGGCTCTAGGTGAGTGATTATCTAGGTCATGAATATCTGTTTTGTACAGTTATTCTGTGTGTTCTTGCCACCTCTTCTTAATATCTTCTGCTTCTCTTAGGTCCATACCATTTCTGTCCTTTATTGAGCCTGTCTTTGCATGAAATGTTCCCTTGGTATCTCTAATTTTCTTGAAGAGATCTCTAGTCTTTCCCCTTCTATTGTTTTCCTCTATTTCTTTGCACTGATCACTGAGGAAGGCTTTCTTATCTGTCTTTGCTATTCTTTGGACCTCTGCATTCAGATGTGTATACTTTCCTTTTCTCCTTTGCTTTTTGCTTCTCTTCTTTACACAGCTGTTTGTAAGGCCTTCCCAGACAGCCATTTTGATTTCTGCATTTCTTTTTCTTGGGGATGGTCTTGATCTTGTCTCCTGTACAATGTCACAAATGTTCATCATAGTTCATCAGGCGCTCTATCAGATCTAATCCCTTAAATCTATTTCTTACTTCCACTGCCTAATTTTAAAGGATTTGATTTATGTCATACCTGATTGGTATAGTGGTTTTCCCTGTTGTCTTCAATTTAAGCCTGAATTTGGTAATAAAGAGTTCATGATCTGAGCCACGGTCAGCTCCCCATCTTGTTTTTGCTGACTGTATAGAGCTTGTCCATCTTTGGCTGCAAAAATATAATCAATCTGATTTTGATGTTGGCCATCTGGTGATGTCCACTTGTAGAGTCTTCTCTTGTATTGTTGGAAGAGGGTGTTTGCTATGACCAGTGTGTTCTCTTGGCAAAACTCTATTAACCTTTGCCCTGCTTCCTTCTGTACTCCAAGGCCAAATTTGCCTGTTACTCCAGGTGTTTCTTGACTTCCTACTTTTGCATTCCAGTCCCCTATAATGAAAAGGCGGAGAAGGCAATGGCAACCCACTCCAGTACTCTTGCCTGGAAAATCCCATGGAGGGAGGAGCCTGGAAGGCTGCAGTCCATGGGGTTGCTAAGAGTCGGACATGACTGAGCAACTTAACTTTCATTTTTCACTTTCATGCATTGGAGAAGGAAATGGCAAGGACATCTTTTTTTGGATGTTAGTTCTAAAAGGTCTTGTAGGTCTTCATAGAACTGTTCAGCTTCAGCTTCTTTAGCATTACTGGTCAGGGCATACACTTGGATTAACATGATATTGAATGGTTTGCCTTGGAAACAAACAGAGATAATTCTGTCAGTTTTGAGACTACATCCAAGTACTGCGTTTTGGACTCTTTGGTTGATTTTGATGGCTACTGCGTTTCTGCTAAGGGATTCTTGCCCACAGTAGTAGATGCAATGGTCATCTGAGTTAAATTCACCCATTCCAGTCCATTTTAGTTCACTGATTCCTAAAATGTTGACATTCACTCTTGCCATCTCCTGTTTGATCACTTCCAATTTGCTTCATTCATAGACCTAACATTCTAGGTTCCTATGTAATATTGTTCTTTACAGCATCGGACCTTGCTTCCATCACCAGTCACATCCACAACTGACTGTTGGCCTCCTTAATCAACAGAAATTAACCAGAGGCCAGACAAGAAATTCAGATGCGGCTTTATTGGGGTCCCTGCTGCAGCAGGGGAGAACAAGAACAGATAACAGCTTCCCTTGTTTGCCAGCTCATTGAAGCGGGGGAGGGTACAAGTTCGTTCCTTACATGCAGTGAGGGTAGGGTGTGTTCAGGGGTCAGGCCTGAGGGGTGGCTTAGGTGGTCTGCCCACCCTGAGGTGGTGCTGTGTGCAGGAGGCATGCACAGTACCCTGCTTTTGTTCCTGACTCTTCAGAAGTGACAGTTCGGGTTTTGGTCTCTTTGTATCTTATTGTCCATAATTTACCCCAACTGTGCATGCAGGCAGTTATTTTTAGTCCTTTTTAGTTTCTTTGTATTTTGTTGCCTGGGAGGTGTGTCCAGGTGCACACACTACAGGAAAGGATCCCAGGTCCCAGCCTGGCTCACTGCTGCCTCGGCCCCCTACTCAGTCCTTACACACCCACCCTCTCCCATGGTTGCTTCAGTTCTCTGTCATCCTTATTAGCTAGTGGGCTATTCCAGGGGAACAACTGTATTTTATGCACCTCTGTGTTCCACTGTACTTGACCCAAACAGGTGTGCAAAAAGTCGCTTGCATGGAAAATGAATGAATTGGGAGAATAGCAGTGACATATATATACTACCATGCTTAAAAAGATATCTCATGGAAAGCTCCACTGCTGTAACACAGAGCTCAGCTGGGTGCTCTGTGATGACCTAGAGGGGTCGGATGGGGATGGGGAGGGAGGTATAAGAGGGAAGGGATATATGTATACATAGAGCTGATTCATATCATTGAACAGCAAAAACTAATACAACATCATAAGGCACCTGTATCCCAATCAGAAAAGAAAAAAATTGACCTAAGATTTTATAATGAATGAATGAAATGAAATGAATTATTATTTCACTGATACAGGCCCCTGTCTCTGTTGTTGTTGTTGTTCAGTTGTTAAGTCATGTTTGACTTGACTCATGGACTGCAGCACACCAGGTTCTTCTGTCCTCCACTGTCTCCCAGAGTTTGCTCAAATTTATGTCCATTGAATTGGTGATGCCATCTAACCATCTTATCCTCTGCTGCCCTCTTCTCCTTTTGCCTTCAGTCTTCCCCAGTAACAGGGTCTTTTCCAGTGAGTCAGCTCTTCTCACCAGGTGGCCAAAGTATTGGAGCTTCAGCTTCAGCTTCAGTCCTTCCAATGAATATTCAGGTTTATTTCTTTTAGGATTGACTGGTTTGATCTAGGATTGATTGGAAAGATTGAGGGCAGGAGGGAAAGGGGGTGGCAGAGGATGAGATGGTTGGATGGCATCACCGACTCAACGGACCTGAGTCTGAGCGAACTCCAGGAGATAGTGGACTACAGGGAAGCCTGGCATGCTGCAGTCCTTGGGGTCTCGTGGAGTCAGACACGACTTGGAGACTGAACAACAATTGGTTATCAAAAGTTAGAAAATGCAAGCTTTGCATAAGCGCGTCTCTTCTCCACTGTTTGGCTATCTATTCCTACTGCACATTCACACATGTTGCGGAGATTACCAGGGTGATAAACTTGGGCTCACCACCATGTTCTTTTTCCTTTCTCAGGCGAGCAAAGGATATTGTGCTGAAGTTTGAAGGGCGGTTGACCAGGACTCGAGGCTACCAAGCAGCCGGTGCAGAGGTAAAGAGCATACACAAGCAGGTGCCCACCCTTCCTCTGGTCCCCTAGCCCAGGCAGTTGAATTAACCTTGCACTTGCTGTACTACATGGGTTATAAACGTCCTTCGTTAATAGTTGTTGAACAGTATGGTGAGCTCAAAGGTCCAAGTTTCCCAAAACTTGCATTTGAAGTCCCGATGACATCACTTAACAAATAGTGCTCCCCCGAGGAAGCCCAACTCATCAGAAAAAGGAGATCTTCCCTTGGGAGAATGATCTGGCCTCACTCCCAAGTGAAGCCCACTTATGTGTGTGGGTTTTCTTCACTGTATTTCATCTAATGAGAAAGATGCAGGTATATTCCAATGCTCATTTAATAATACAGTGCTAGATTATTGCTTGTTACTTTTCCCATCCAGTTACTTACATCTGAATTTTAGTATACATGAAAGTATCTGTTAATAAAGACATTCCAATAATTTTCATAAATACTTCAAAAACAATGAAAAAAATTATTTCTTCCACTATAATCCTCTACTTTCCATAGTATATTTTGATGGGGGATGAAGTAGATAAGAGTAACTTTTACTGTTTTGCTAGTATGTTTCTTTAAACTTCACATTTCAGTCATTGGATATATAATTTTAATATCAGACTAATTATGTTGTTGTTGTTTAGCCACTAACTCGTGTCCAACTCTTTGCAACCTCATGGACTGTAGCCACCAGGCTCCTCTGTCCATGGAATTTCCCCAGGCAAGAATATTGGAGTGGGTTGCCATTTCCTTCTCCAGGGGATCTTCCCAACCCAGGGATTGAACCCACAGTTTCTGCATTGACAGGTGAATTCTTTACCATCTGAGCCAACAGGGAAGCCCCAGAGAATTATAGTATACAAATATTTTTGTCTTGCTTTCTTTTTTCAATTAACACCATAACAAGGATTTTTCTCCATGTTGCTATTTTATTTTTCACCATGTTTTTATACTTACTGTTTTCTACAACTTCCATCAGGAAGATGTATGTTAATTTAATTAGTTACTTGCCTGCTGGTGATATTTAAATAGCTTCTAATTTTTCATTAGTGTTAACAGACCTGCAAAGATTGTCTTTATACAGATGGCTTTTCCAGTCTTTTAAAAGTCTTTTTCTAGGATACATGTCAAAACTATGACCTCTGTAGAAAAAAGGATGATCCATGTTTTTGGTTCTTAATAAATATTAATCAATTGTTTTCCAAAAGCATTTACCATCCACTATGAAGACAGCAGATTTTTTTCATTCTGACACTTTGGTTCTTCCCCTTCTCATTTATAACATCATTCTTCTATCCCTTTTATTTTTCAGAGTTGACTTAATTCATTCTTATGTCTCATATGATAGTGATCAATGATTGTATCTTTTTATTGGAATATAATTGCTTTACAATGTTGTGTCGGTTTCTGCTGTACAACAAAGTGAATCAACTATATATATACATATATCCTCTCCCACCTACCCTCATCCCTCCTCTCTAGGTCATCATAGAGCACCAGGTTGAACCCCCTGTGCTCTACAATGTCTTCTCACTAGCTATCTATTTTATGCATGGTTATATATATATATATCAATCCCAGTCTCCCAGTTTGTCTTACCTATCTCCCCCGCATGTCCACATGTCCCTTCTCTACAAGTATGTCTATATTTCTGGCTGGGAAATAGGTTCATCTGTACCATTTTTTCTAGATTCCATACATAACTCTCTGTGACCCCATGGACTGCAGCACGCCAGGCCTCCTTGTCCATCACTACCTCCCAGAGCTTGCTCAAACTCATGTCCATTGAGTCGGTAATGCCACCCAACCATGCTATCCTCTGTCCTCTCCTTCTCCTCCTGCCTTCAATCTTTCCCAAAATCAAGGTCTTTCCCAGTGAGTCAGTTCTTCACATCAGGTGGCCAAAGTATTGGAGTTTCAGCATCAACATCAGTCCTTCCAATGACTATTCAGAACTTTAGGATTGACTGGTTGGATCTCCTTGTAGTCCAAGGGACTCTGAAGAGTCTTCTCCAGTACGACAGTTCAAAAGCATCAATTCTTCGGCATTCAGTTTTCTTTATACTGTAACTCTCACATCCATACATGACCACTGGAAAAACCATAGCTTTGAATAGGCAGACATTTGTTGGCTAAGTAATGTCTCTGCTTTTTAATATGCTGTCTAGGTTGGTCGTAGCTGTTCTTCCAAGGAGCAAGCATTTTCTGATTTCATGGCTTCAGTCACCATCTGAAGTGATTTTGGAGCCCAGGAAAATAAAGTCTCTCACTGTTTTCATTGTTTCCCCATCTATTAGCCATGAAGTGATGGGACCAGATGCCATAATCTTAGTTTCTGAATGTTGAGTTTTAAGCCAACTTTTTCACTCTCCTCTTACACTTTCATCAAGAGGCTCTTTAGTTCTTTGTTTTCTGCCATAAGGGTGGTGTCATCTGTGTAGAGGTTATTGATATTTCTCCCGGTAATCTTGATTGCAGCTTGTGCTTCTTCCAGCCCAATGTTTCTCTTGATGTACTCTGCATATAAGTTAAATAAGCAGGGTGACAATATACAGCCTTGACGTACTTTTTTTCTGACTTACTTCACTCTATATGACAGACTTTAGGTCCATCCAGTTCAGTTCAGTTCAGTTGCTTAGTCGTGTCCGACTCTTTGCGACCCCATGAATTGCAGCACGCCAGGCCTCCTTGTCCATCACCAACTCCGGGAGTTCATTCAGACTCACGTCCATCGAGTGAGTCAGTGATGCCATCCAACCATCTCATCCTCTGTTATCCCCTTCTCCTCCTGCCTCCAATCTCTCCCAGCATTAGAGTCTTTTCCAGTGAGTCAACTCTTCGCACGAGGTGGCCAAAGTACTGGAGTTTCAGCTTTAGCATCATTCCTTCCAAAGAAATCCCAGGGCTGATCTCCTTCAGAATGGACTGGTTGGATCTCCTTACAGTCCAAGGGACTCTCAAGAGTCTTCTCCAACACCACAGGTCAAAAGCATCAATTCTTTGGCGCTCAGCCTTCTTTACAGTCCAACTCTCACATCCATACATGACTACTGGAAAAGCCACAGCCTTGACTAGACAGACCTTAGTCGGCAAAGTAATGTCTCTGCTTTTGAATATGCTATCTAGGTTGGTCATAACTTTTCTTCCAAGGAGTAAGTATCTTCTAATTTAATGGCCACAGTCACCATCTGCAGTGATTTTGGAGCCCCCAAAAATGAAAGTCTGACACTGTTTCCCCATCTACTTCCCATGAAGTGATGGGACCGGATGCCATGATCTTCGTTTTCTGAATGTTGAGCTTTAAGCCAACTTTTTCGCTCTCCTCTTTCACTTTCATCAAGAGGCTTTTTAATTCCTCTTCACTTTCTGCCATAAGGGTGGTGTCATCTGCATATCTGAGGTTATTGATATTTCTCCCCGCAGTCTTGATTCCAGCTTGTGTTTCTTCCAGTCTAGTGTTTCTCGTGATGTTCTCTGCATAGAAGTTAAATAAGCAGGGTGACAATATACAGCCTTAACGAACTCCTTTTCTTATTTGGAACCAGTCTGTTGTTCCATCCACATCTCTCCAAATGACCCAATTTTGTTCCTTTTTATGGCTGAGTGATATTCCATCTTACATACATTAATGTACATTGTATATACATTGCATTTAGAATTAAATCCAGACTCCTTCCTCTGACCCACCAGATCAACCATTTCCTCCTTTTTGACCTCATCTCATTCCTTTCTTCTTATTCTTTCCTGTAAAATGCCCAGCTCATGCTAACCCACAGGCTTCTCCCTTTTTAGGTAGCTCTTCTAAGGACTAATTATTTTTTGAACTATTGATTAATTTTCATTCACATCTCAGCTCATGTATGACCTCCCCAGATAGACCTTCCTTGACCCTTTGTTTCAAAAAAGCTATCCCCCAGTTCTAATGAGTTGAATTCTTCATTGTTTCCTCCCTTCAACCTGGATGGAAACTCCACACCAGCTGATACCTCACATGTCTTGCTCATGATTTGTATCTGAGGTACTGAAAACACAATGTAGGTGGTCAGTACACACTCTGGATGGACAGATTATTCATAAGCTATAATACATGTTGTTAGTACACATCTGCTCCCAATGATCTGAGAAGCCTTACCAAATCTCAATAATCCCGGCCTGAAATTAGGACCCATTTCTTCCTTGGTTTTGCTTAATTTCGTGTTTACTTTGCTTTTAAAATGCTTCCCTGGTTGCTCAGATGGTACAGAGTCTGCTTGCAATGATGGAGACCTGGGTTTGATTCCTGGGCCGGGATGATCCCCTGGAAAAGGAATGGCAACCCGCTCCAGTACTCTTGCCTAGAGAATCCCATGGACAGAGGATCCTGGTGGCTACAGATCACGGGCTTGAAAAGTTGGACACGACTGAGCGACTGAGCATGCCCAATGGGAGCCTCACCACGACATAAAACCTGGGCTCCACACAATCACTGCCACCTTCATGAATGTCAGGTCCTCTAATCCTGCTCCCTCCTCTCTAGCTGTGGCGGAAGTTTGCTCGTTTGGCCTGTAACTTCGTGGTCATCTTCATCCCCTGGGAAATGAGGATAAAGAAAATTGAAAGTAAGTGCTGGCACTTGGAGGAGTCGGGTGGGAGGTGGTGGCCAGCCAGCAGTGAGGTCTGAGATGGGTCTGGGGTGAACTGGTTCCTACACTGGGCAGTCAGGGCCCCTGTACACACAGTGCTGACTGAGGCTGCCCAGGTGTCTATGGCGGTGGGAAACACAGTGTTTGTCTGTCTCTGCCACCTCCCAGGATAAATGCAGCCCCATATTCCACTGGGGCTCTGTTAGCTCATGCCTTAGACATAATATAAACCCAGAAACGATAGAGGGGGGGAAACTGTTTGATGAATAAAAGGATAACATGGGCAATTACAGAACAAAATGCAAAGATTAGCATTTTGAGAGAGGTGACTGTAGTCATTTAGAAAAATACACTCCTCCCGCCCCCGCAATTAAATCAATGATAGTAACATTTGAAAACACACATAGAGGGACTTCCCTGGTGGTTCAGTGGTTAAGAATTTAACACTCCCAACACAGAGGTCATGGGTTTGATCCCTGCTCGGGGAACTAAGATCCCAAATGCTGCACAGCACAGATAAATAAATGTTTAAAAGAATAAAACACACACAGTGCAAACACAAAAATGCAACACACAGGAATAAATATAACCAGAAGTCTGAAACAAAGAAAACGAAAATTTGATGAGATAGTTAAAGCATTTTGTGAAGAGACATAGAATAATTTAATATTTGGGAGGTGTTGATTTTCTCAATATCAATTCATAGGTTTTAATGCAGTTTCAATACAATTACAATACAGTGTGTTTTGTGTATTGTTTATATGGAAAAAACAATTAATTGAAAACTTTTTAAAAGGAAAAACTCAAATGTACTTGTATAACAAAATGTTAAATGAAATACATTATAAAAACTACAGGAATTGAAACATGTAGCATAGAGCGATAATGGATGCTGGAATCATTGATTCAACTGTTTTAAAGAATAACCTAGATCTTTCACTTTAAAGCTCAATTAGGTCAGTTCAGATGCTCAGTAGTGTTCAACTCTTTGCCACCCCATGGACTGCAGCACGCCGGGCTTCCCTGTCCATCACCAACTCCTGGACACCAACTCATGTCCATCAAGTCAGTGATGCCATCCAACCATCTCATCTTCTGTTCGTCCCTTTCTCCTCCTGCCTTCAATCTTTCCCAGCATCAGGGTCTTTTCCAGTGAGTTAGTTCTTCGCATCAGGTGGACAAAGTATTGGAGTTTCAGTTCAACATCAGTCCTTCCAGTGAACACTCAGGACTAATCTCCTTTAGGATAGACTGGGTGGATCTCCTTGTAGTCCAAGGGACTCTCAAGAGTCTTTTCCAACATCACAGTTCAAAAGCATCAATATTTTGACACCCACCTTTCTTTATAGTCCAACTCTCAGATCCATACATGACCACTGGAAAAACCATAGTTTTGACTCGATGGACCTTTGTCGGTAAAGTAATGTCTCTGCTTTTTAATATGCTGTCTAATTTGGTCATAGATTTTCTTCCAAGGAGCAAGCATCTTTTAATTTCATGGCTGCAGTCACCATCTGAAGTGATTTTGGAGCCCAGGAAAATAAAGTCTCTCACTGTTTTCATTGTTTCCCCATCTATTTGTCATGAAGTGATGGGACCAGATGCCGTGATCTTAGTTTTCTGAATGTTGAGTTTGAAGCCAACTTTTTCACTCTCCTCTTTCACTTTCATCAAGAGGCTCTTTAGTTCTTCTCTTTCTGTCATAAGGGTGGTGTCATCTGCCTATCTAAGGTTATTGATATTTCTCCTGGTAATCTTGACTCCAGCTTGTGCTTCATCCAATCCAGCGTTTCTCATGCTGTACTCTGCATATAAGTTAAATAAGCAGGTGACAATATGTAGCCTTGACTTACTCCTTTCCCTATTTGGAACCAGTCTGTTTTTCCATGTCCAGTTCTGTTTCTTCTTGACCTGCATACAGATTTCTCAGGAGTCAGGTAAGGTGATCTGCTATTCCCATCTCTTGAAGAATTTTCCAGTTTGTTGTGATATACACAAAGGCTTTGGCATAATCAGTAAAGCAGAAGTAGATGTTTTTCTAGAACTGTCTTGCTTTTTTTTGATGATCCAACAGATGTTGGCAATTTGATCTCTGGTTCCTCTGCCTTTTCTAAATCCAGCTTGAACATCTGGAAGTTCATTGTTCATGTACTGTTGAAGCCTGGGTTGGAGAATTTTGAGCATTACTTTGCTAGTGTATGAGATGAGTGCAGTTCTGCGGTAGTCTGAACATTCTTTGGCATTGCCTTTCCTTGGGATTGGAATGAAAACTGACCTTTTCCAGTCCTGTGGCCACTGCTGAGTTTTCCAAATTTGTTGGCATATTGAGTGCAGCACTTTCACAGCATCATCTTTTAGGATTTGAAATAGCTCAACTGGAATTCCATCACCTCCACTAGCTTTGTTCGTAGTAATGTTTCCTAAGGCCACCTTGACTTTGCATTCCAGGATGTCTGGCTCTAGGTGAGTGATCACACCATCATGCTTATCTGGGTCATGAAGATATTTTTTGTACAGTTATTCTGTGTATTCTTGCCATCTCTTCTTAATAACTTCTGCTTCTGTTAGGTCCATACCATTCCTGTGCTTTATTGTACCCATCTTTGCATGAAATGTTCCCTTGGTATCTCTAATTTTCTTGAAGAAATCTCTAGTCTTTCCCATTCTATTGTTTCCCTCTATTTCTTTGCATTGATCACTGAGGAAGACTTTTTTATCTCTCCCTGCTATTCGTTGGAACTCTGCATTCAAATGGGTATATTTTTTCTTTTTACCTTTGCCTTTCGCTTCTCTTCTTTTCACAGCTGTTTGTAAGGCCTCCTCAGACAACTATTTTGCCTTTTTGTATTTTTGTATTTATTTTTCTTGGGTATGGTCTTGATCACTGTTTCCTGTACAATGTCAAAACCTCCATCTATAGTTCTTCAGGCACTCTGTCTATCAGATCTAATCCCTTGGATCTATTTGTCACTTCCACTGTATAAAGTAAGGGATTTGATTTGAATAGGAAACCATGAGGGAATAAAAAGAAATACAAGCAATTGGATGTGAGGCTGTCAAATTCTGAAAGTAAAGAAGGAATCACCCAGGAAAGTACTGTTATATTTAACTACACATAAAAGAAATTTTATGTACATAAAAAATAGAGGTAAAAGTTAGATGACAAATTGAGGAGGGGAAAAGCATTTTTAACATTTAAGTGATATTAATCCCTTTCAGAGACATTACTTTGCCAACAAAGGTCCGTTTAGTCAAGGCTATGGCTTTTCCTGTGGTCATGTATGGATGCGAGAGTTGGACTGTGAAGAAAGCTGAGCGCCGAAGAATTGATGCTTTTGAACTGTGGTGTCGGAGAAGACTCTTGAGAGTCCCTTGGACTGCAAGGAGATCCAACCAGTTCATTCTAAGGAGATCAGGCTTGGGTGTTCTTTGGAAAGAATGATGCTAAAGCTGAAACCAGTACTTTGGCTACCTCATGCAAAGAGTTGACTCACTGGAAAAGACTCAGATGCTGGGAGGGATTGGGGGCAGGAGGAGAAGGGGATGACAGAGGATGAGATGGCTGGATGGCATCACTGACTCGATGGACGTGAGTTTGGGTGAACTCCAGGAGATGGTGGTGGACAAGGAGGCCTGGCGTGCTGCGATTCATGGGGTCGCAAAGAGTCAGACACGACTGAGTGACTGAACTGAACTGAACTGAATCCCTTTCATACCAGTGGTAGAAATGTCAGTTGGGATGCTATTTCTAGGGGAAAGTGGTAATTTGAACCAAACATCTTCAAAATGTTCCTACTGTTAGATAGAACCCTTCCATTCCCTAACAACCAGAGAAAACAGCAGCCACAACAAAATCAAACACACTTGATTCCCTGCCCAGATCCCTTTACTTGTCTGGTCCACCCTTTTTCAGCTGTTCTGAGTGCTGGCTGCTATGTCTTCTGGCCGCTCCCTTCCCTCGAGGATTAGTCTTGGCCCACATTGTTCCAGATGTTGGGCAGATATCACCTGCTCCCTCAGCCCCACTGGAGAGCCTACAGGTGATGACTAAGGGGTATTCAAGTCTAGCTTCTTGTTCAAAGTGGAACCAACACTATGATGCAACTTGCCCTCCAGAGCTCCCTATGGGATTAGGCTAAGCCAGGCTCAAGTTGAGACCACATCTTTGCTCAGCTCTTTCCCCTGACCTCCCCTGACCCCCTGACCCACTTTCTCCTGAGATTGCTTCCTCAATATATCATGTTCAGTTCAGTCGATCAGTCATGTCCAACTCTTTGCCACGCCATGGACTGCAGCATGCCAGGCTTCCCTATCCATCACCAACTCCTACAGCTTGCTCAAACTCATGTCCATCAAGTTGGTGATGCCATCTCACCATCTCATCTTCTGTCATCCCCTTCTCCTTCTGCCTTCAATCTTTCCCAGCATCAGGGTCTTTTCCAATGAGCCAGTTCTTCCCATCAGGTGGCCAAAGTATTGGAGTTTCAGCTTTAGCATCAGTCTTTCCAATGAACATTCAGGACTGATTTCCTTTAGGATGTTCTGTTGGATCTCTTTGCAGTCCAAGACTCTCAAGAGTCTTCTCCAACACTACAGTTCAAAACATCAAGTCTCCAGTGCTCAGCTTTCTTTATAGTTCAACTCTCACATCCATACATGACCACTGGAAAAACCATAGCCTTGACTAGACAGACCTTTGTTGGTAAAGTAATATCTCTGCTTTTTAATATGCTGTCTAGGTTGGTCATAGCTTTTCTTCCAAGGAGCAAGCGTCTTTTAATTTCGTGGCAGCAGTCACCATCTGCAGTGATTTTGGAATTTTAAAAAAATCTCTTACTGATTCCGCATCTATTTGCCATGAAGTGATGGAACCGGATGCCATTATCTTAGTTTTCCAAATGTTGAATTTTAAGCCAACTTTTCACCCTCCTCTTTCGCTTTTGTTAAGAGGCTCTTTAGTTCTTCTCTTTCTGCCATAAAGATGGTGTGATCTGCATATCTGAGGTTATTGATATTTTTCCTGGTTATCTTGATTCCAGTTTGTGCTTCATCCAGCCCAGCGCTTCACATATTAAACTCTGCATATAAGTTAAATGAGCAGGGTGAAAATATACAGCCTTGATGTACCCCTTTCCCATTTTGCAGCCAATCTGTTGTTTCATGTCTGGTTCTAACTGTTGCTTCCTGACCTCCATACAGTTTTCTCAGGAGGCAGGTCAGGTGGTCTGCTATTTCCATCTCTTTAAGAATTTTCCACAGTTTGTTGTGATCCACACAGTCAAAGGCTTTGGCATAGTCAGTAAAGCAGAAGTAGATGTTTTTCTGGAACTCTCTTGCTTTTTTTCGATGGCAATTTGATCTCTGGTTCTTCTGCCTTTTCTAAATCCAGCTTGAACATCTGGAAGTTCACGGTTCATGTACTTTTGAAGCCTGGCTTGGAGAATTCTGAGCATTATTTTGCTAGCATGTGAGATGAGTGAATTGTGCAGTAGTTTGAACATTCTTTGGCATTGCCTTTCTTTGGGATATATATCATGTTAGCTCAACCCTTTTCTCAGGCTTTGCTTCTAGGAAATCTGACCTTAGAAACTGATTTCTGCAGAATCATTTATGCTAGCAAATACTCTACCTAGTGAAAAGTTAGACACTTCCAAAGAGTCAGGGAGTGGGGTTTAAGTTAAATAAATTATGTAACATTCATTGGATGGAACAATAAAATTCATTTTATAGGGAAATATTTCATATGAGAAAATGTTCATAATAGATTGTTAACCCTAGATGTGTAGAGACATGACAGTTTTATATGAAAAAATACACATATAGGATGACAATGGATGGTTCCACTAAAAATTTACTAGAAAGTAATTCTAGTAGTGATTTTAATTTAGTAGCCTTGGAGTAGGTGACTTTTTTTGACTTTCTTTGTGATGTTTTGTGTTTTACTACTTATTATGAAACATAAGCTAGATTTGAAATAAAATTTCAAGATACTGCTTTACCAAAGTATGATACCAGTCCACCTGCTCCAGAAAGTCATCAGAAGTGTCACCTACATCCTCATTCAACTTCCTCTAAGCCCCCTTGTTTTCTCAATAGAAATTTACTTTTAGTCATTTTTTGGCCACGCTGTGGGACATGTGGGAACCTCAGTTCCAGGACCAGGGAGTGGTCCACCTGCCACCTGCCACGTTCCACTGGGCCACCTGCAGTGGAAGCAGGGAGTCTTAACCACTAGACCATCAGGGAAGTCCCAGAAATTTGTTTTTAAATGCCCTTATTTCAGAATAAGTTTAGATGTATGGAAAAGTGGCAAGGAGAATTCTTATAACCCCTTTGACCACTTTCCCCTAATGTTAACATCTGCTGCTGCTGCTGCTGCTGCTGCTGCTAAGTCGCTTCAGTCATGTCCGACTCTATGCGACCCCATAGACGGCAGCCCACCAGGCTCCCCCATCCCTGGGATTCTCCAGGCAAGAACACTGGAGTGGGTTGCCGTTTCCTTCTCCAATGCATGAAAGTGAAAAGCGAAAATGAAGTCGCTCAGTCGTGTCCGACTCTTCGAGACCCCATGGACTGCAGCCTATCAGGCTCTCCGCCCATGGGATTTTCCAGGCAACAGTACTGGAGTGGGGTGCCATTGCCTTCTCCGTGTTAACATCTAACACACTGTTATTTCTTTTGAAATTAAGACAAAAGAATCCTTATAATATCCTTTGAATTTTCCAAACTATGCAAAATGAAAAAGAAATCTTTTAAATCCTCAAAAGAGGCTCATATTTCTGAACGTAGGTGAAATGTAAATCTGATAAAAAGCATTTTAGATCCATATGACATGAGGGAAAGTATGACATTAGGGATTAAGGATATATGTGTGTAACTGGTAGATATTAAGGAATGTGTTAATCCTTCTGAATGATCATCATGGGTCAAAACCCTGACAGGGACATTATGGCATTCTTAGTTTATGTCCTGCTGATATAAGAAGAAAAAAAAATCAGTGTTGCTTTACAGAGACCTTCTTGCACTGGGAAGATTTTCTTTAAACTGTGCTCCTTACCTTGTCTTTCTTTAGGTCATTTTGGATCTGGTGTTGCCTCTTATTTCATATTCTTGAGATGGTTATTTGGGATCAATATTGTGCTCACGATTATGACAGGTGCTTTTATTGTTCTTCCAGAGGTAAGAACTATCTCAGGAGAGTTTAAAGTGTCGTTTGTTATAAAGAAGAGATGTTTAGAGCTGTAGCATAAGACAGGCACCCTCATTATCCTCGTGGGAAGGATAATCTCTGTGTCCAAACAGGGCTCTGTGAACTTTTTTCAGTAAAGGGCCAGATAGTAAATATTTCAGTCTTTGTGGGCTTCTTAAATCTGCTACATCATACAATAGTGACTAATAAGCCCTAGATCACTAGTAAGTGTGGCTGTGTTCTGATAAAATTTTATTTATGAGTCACTCAGTCACATCTGACTCTTTGCGACCCCATGGATTGTAGCCCCCAGACTCCTCTGTCCATGGGATTCTGCAGGCAAGAATACTGGAGTGGGTAGCCATTCCCTTCTCCAGGGTATCTTCCCGACCCAGGGATTGAACCCAGGTCTCCTGTATAGCAGACAGATTCTTTACCATCTGAGCCACCTGGGAAGCAATTTTGGATTTTTTTCCCAACCATTTAAAAATGTGCAATAGTCTCCCCAAGTAGTTCAGTGGTAAAGAATCCAACTGTCAAGTTGATGGAGTTGATCTCTGGGTTGGGAAGATCCTCCAGAGAAGAAAATGGCAACCTATTCCAGCATTCTTGCCTGGGAAACCCCACAGGCAGAGGAGCCTGGGGGTCTATAGTACATGGGGTCACAAAGAATTGGATATGACTTAGCCACTAAACCACCACCACTCAAACCTTCCTTAGCTCTTGGGCCACATAAAAGGAAGTGTTAGGCTGGATTTGGCTTATGGTCAGTGTGCAGACATTGTGTTAAAGTAAAATCCATTTCTCAACTAAACTTTATCTTTGCAAAGCAAATGGGACCATTTCCTATGCCATTATAGAAACCCAGTGGATTCAAACATCCTCTCTTAGAAGCCATGTCCAGCCTAGAGAGTACACGCAGACGTCCCAGTCAGGCAAATGAACGTTTGGCCACTCATGATGAGTTCCTCATAGACAAGTATCAAGCAAAATCCACTTCCTAAGAGTCTTGTAGGTGCAGCATCTTCACAGGTGCATGGAGATCAGTGGCCCCTTTCCTTCCGGTCCCTTCCCACCCAGAGGACTGCATGATCGCCTTTCCTCTGTCATCAGCTCATTGCAGGCCAACCGTTTGGAAGCACAGCCAGCAAGACCATCCCCAAGGAGCATATTGCATCTGCCCAAGATCTGGACACTGTTTGGTCCCTGGGGGTGAGTTTCAGGCCCAGCCACGCTCTTGTCTTGAGGTGGGAGGGGGTTGTGAATGTTCTAGAACCTGGGAGTCAGAAATGACACCGAGTGCTCTTTCTGCAGGGTTACCTCCAGTACTCAGTCCTCTTCTATGGCTACTACGGCAGGGAGAGACGGATCGGGAGCGCTGGCTACCGGCTGCCCTTGGCCTATTTCCTGGTGGGGATGGCGGTGTTTGCTTACAGCTTCATCATCCTCTTAAAAAAGTATGTCTGTTCTGTTCCTCAAAATCCATGCCAAAATGCTGTGGATGATCTCATTTCATCTTGTCACTAACCCTGCAAAGTCAGGGCATACATCTGCCCATGTTACAGATTAGGCGTGGCGTCCTTGCTCAGTCCTATCTGACTCTGCCACAACTGTATGACCTGTAACCCACCAGGTTACTCTGTCCATGTAATTTTCCAGGCATGAACGGAGAGGGTTGCCATTCCCTCCTCCAGGGCATCTTTCAGTCCAAGGATTAAACCTGTGCCTCCTGCATTGGCATGTGGATTCTTTATCACTAATGTCACCAGGGAAGCTCTGATCCTGTGTACACACCAGCTTGTCTTCATCACTCTGCCCCTTGCATCATCATAGCAAAGTTCAGGTAGAAGGGATTAAGATAAAAAAGATGAAACAGTCATCATCATCATTATCATCAAGCAGACAAAACCTAGGGAGATGCACAGTGACTTGAGGACCTTAAGAGTTCACACAAAAATGGGTACATGTATATGTATGATTGAGTCCCTTTACTCTGCACCTGAAACTATCACAACATTGTTAATCTGCTATCAGTTCAGTTAATGTCCAACTCTTTTCAACCCCACAGACTGCACCACACCAAGCTTCCCCATCCATCACCAACTCCCGGAGCTTGCTCAAACTCATATCCATCAAGTCAGTGATGCCATCCAACCATCTCATCCTTTGTCGTCCCCTTCTCCTCCTGCCCTCAGTCTTTCCCAGCATCAGGGTCTTTTCCAGTGAGTCAGTTCTTTGCATCAGGTGGCCAAAGTATTGAAGTTTCAGCTTTAGCATCAGTCCTTCCAGTGAATATTCAGGACTGATTTCCTTTAGGATTGACTGATTTGATCTTCTTGCAGTCCAAAACCCCAATAAGAAATAAAAAGTTAAAGAAAAACAGGAACATGATGAAAATCAGCCAATAAGAACATTGTTGAAATATGTTTATTGATGTGTGAGGTTATGTTTATAATTATGGTTAAAATAAAATTATTATAAAACAGAAAAAACAGCAGGTGGTGCTAGCGGCAAAGAATCTGCCTGCCAGCAAAGAAGCAAGAGACGTATGTTCCATCTCTGGGTTGGGAAGATCCACTGAAGAAGGAAATGGAAGCCCACTTCAGTACTCTTGCTTGGATAAATTCCAAGCAAGAGGAACCTAGTGGGCTATAGTTCATGGAGCTGCAGAGAGTCAGACACAACTGAGTGACTGAGCATACATACTTACATTCAGGGAGATGGAGAGTGACTTGAGGATCGAAAGTTCACAGGAAGCGTTCCAGCTTAGCCTTTGGGGGCCCTCAAGACCCCACCTACAACACGAACCCTTTGCTGGATGTTAGAGTTTAAGAGACAAATTGCTGTCAACTCTGGAGCAGGAAACATGGATAGACAGAAAGGGAAAAGCTTCTAAGAGGACAGAAGCTCTAGAGCAGCGGGCTTTTTTGGCACTGGGGACCAGTTTCACGGAAAACCATTTTCCATGGACAGAGTAGGGGATGGTTTGGGGATAATTCAAGCACAATACATTTATTGTGCATTTTATTTCTATTATTATTACATTGTGATATGAAATAATTGTATACCTCTCCATAATGCACACTCTGGGAGCCCTGAGCTTGTTTTCCTGAAACTAGAAAGTCCCATCTGGGGGTAATGAGAGCGGGATGGGGAGCGACTGAAGTACAGATGAAGCTTCGTTTGCTGCCCTGCACCACCTGGTTCCTAACAGGCTACGGACCAGTACTGGCACGTGGCCCAGGAGTTGGGGACCACTGGCGGGAAGAACAGGAGGACTTTTTCCTGAGGACAGAATTGCGACTCCTGCCTTACATCTAATGCAAAGTCCTGTATAAGAGGTATCTGACAGGCTTCCACTTGGTGGGGTAGTTGCTTCATCGGGCAGGGGCTCCAAGGAGAACTGATTTAGTTCAAAGTAAAGAATTTTGTTTCACAATCACAGCTGCGCATGTGCAGTGAGTGCACACACCTACAGGGACCTCCTGATCACTAGTGATGGGAGAGCTTATGCAATGGACTCACCCAAGAATGTGCTATTTTCACACTGTTCAAAGCAGGTGGTTGAGGACACAAGCCACAAAGCGGGGCTGAACCCAGCCAGGGCTCTGCCTGTCCAGACACAGATGGGGCTCCTTGCTCCGCATAGACTTGCAGCAGCCCCCAGTGGCTGAGCCTGCTCCTGACACTGTTCTTGCATGACCCTCTTTGGTCTTTTTGTTAAATTTTTAATTAATTAAATTTTTAATTAGTGTTTAGCTGACTTTTCAATATTGTGTAAGTTTAAGGGGTACAGCAAAGTGAATCAGTTACACTTATATACGTGTGCTCATGTGCTCAGTCGCTCAGTCCTGTCCGACTCTCTGACTCACCAGGCTCCTCTGTCCATGGAATTCTCCAGGTAAGAATACTGGAGTGGGTTGCCACTTCCTACTCCAAGGGATCTTTCTTACCCAGACATTGAACCCACATCTCTTGCATCTCTTGCATTGGCAAGTGGATTCTTTACCACTAGCGCCACCTGGGGGAAGCTTACATATACATATGTTCACTCTGAACATAGGCCATTACAGAGTATTGAGTAGTGTTCCCTGTGGTATGTGGCAGATCCTTATTAATTATCTGTTTTATATATAGCAATATGTATGTGTTCCAGTTTATCCCTCCCCCACCTTTATCCCACTCCCAGTAACCATAAGTTTTATGTTACACATCTTAACTCTGCTTTGGTTTTGTAGGTAAGTTCATTTGTAGACTTTTTGTTTTTCAAGATTCCACATATAAGTGATATCAGATGATATTTGTCTTTATCTGACAAATCTGACCTACTTCACTTAGTATGAAGATCTCTAGTTGCATCCATGTTACTGCAAATGGCATTATTATTCTTTTTATGGTTGAATAATACTCCGTTGTTAATACCCACCACATACTCATCTATTCCTTTGTTGGTAGACGTTTTCATTGCTTCCATGTGCTGGCTATTGTGAATGGTGCTGCAGTGAATATTTGGGTGCAGGAGTCTTTTATGGATTATGGTTTTCTCTGGTCCTCTTGTGCAGGATGGCTAAGAACTCTCGCACAAGCCTCGCCAGTGCTTCCAATGAAAACTACACATTCTGCTGGCGGGTGTTCTGCGCTTGGGATTACCTCATTGGAAACCCAGAGGCGGCCGAGAGCAAAACCGCAGCCATCGTGAACAGCATCAGGGTGAGTTAGGGAGCCTGTCCAGGCTGCCAGGAGTCAGGGCTCTGCAGACCACAGCCTTTACAGCAAGAGCCGCTGGCCCTCTGCTGGGGGTCAGCGTGGTCCCGTTCCCACGGTGCTCAAACCAAGGCAGCCACAGTCTCCGTCACGTGACACGATGTGCCCCACACATGCCCCAAACAATCCGATGGTGTGCAGGAGGAAAACACTGGAACTTTTAAAAAATTTCATCCTTCTGAAATTTCCATGTGTATATCTGTATTAATTTGCATAATGGATTACTACAATGTTGCATGCATATAACTTGTAAATGAATAAATACATCTATGTGGGAGATACAAGCTCTTAGTGTTGACTTAGAAGATAACACAGTAAAAAGCATTCAGAGACAGAGCTCCTGAACAGCAATATTACAGCTAAATGGTGCCCGCTTCTCAGAAAAAAAAATGATTTAGATCATTTTGATGATCTCAATAATTTACTTCTCCATTTCTTCTTTCCATTCTCCATTTGCTTTTTAAAAATCTATTATTATACAAAGTGCTGATATCAGTAGAGTCTTATAGAATGAAGTCTAGGTGTTGAATTTATGATTAAAAATACTGGATAAGTCATTTCTCTCATAAACTATTTGTAAAAATTTATGATTAATGATAATACTAAGCTTTCAATACTGTATGTGTCTTTCTTTAAAGGAGGCTATACTGGAAGAACAGGAAAAGAAGAAAAGCAAAAACCTGTATGTATGACAAACTCCCCATACTAGAGTCATTGATAAGCTCTTTTAATTTGGTGCTAAAATCACCAGAGTCTATCTCACTTTCATATAACGTCAGGCAGTCCTTTTTCCTAAAATCTGTCCATCTCATAATGTGGATGTGGGAACCCTACAATTTCTCTCTCTAAGAATATTTACTATTTATTTATTTGGCTGTGACAGGTCTTAGTTGCGGCATGCGGGATGTAGTTCCCTGTTGAGTGTTTAGTGGCTCAGTCATGTCTGACTCTTTGTGACCCAATGGCCTGTAGCACGCCAGGCTCCCTGTCCTTTACTATCTTCTGGAGTTTGCTCAGATTCATATCCATTGAGTTGGTGATCCTATCTAACCATATTATCCTCTGTCATCCCCTTCTCCTTCTGCCCTCGATCTTTCCCAGCATGAGGGTCTCTGCAATGATTTGGCTCTTTGAATCAGGTGTCGAAAGTATTGGAGCTTTAGCTTCAGCATCAGTCCTTCCAATGAATATTCAGGGTTGATTTCCTTTAGGATTGACTGGTATACAGAGAGAGTGTTAATATGTTGATCCCAACCTCCCAATTCATCCTACCCCCTTGGGGTCTATGCATTTGTTCTCTACATCAGTCTCTCTTTCTGCTTTGCAAATAAGTCATCTCTATCATGTTTCTAAATTCCACATATGAGTGATAATTGTGCTATGTTTGTTTTTCTCTGTCTGACTTACCCCACTTCGAATGGCAGTCTCTAGGTCCATCCTCACTGGTGGTTTAAGCTCATGGTTAGTTCCTGCAATGCAGAAAGCCTGTCCAGGGGATGCTGGAGACCTGGGGAGTTGAGGAAACACCAGCCCCTGAGAGGAAGCAGTTGCTATGGGGGATGGACTCTTCATAGGGTGTCAGAAAATGGCCCTCTCTTTGTCATTAATTTCTATGACCCCAAAATGCCCTTGACTCTTTGGCACCACTGCTTCCTCAGCTATGAAATGAAAGGATGGGACTCTATCTGTGTTCTCAGGGGGCAGACAGCACCCCCACATGAGGATTACCTGCAAGGTGCTGCAAATGCAGATCCCTCCAATGCCCACCATGATTGACAGAATTAACATCTCTCGGAGTGAGACCCGAAACTCCACATTCTTAGCATGTCTCGCAGAACAAACCTCACAGGTGATTTTGATGTTCCCTCAGATGTGAAAGCTGCAGCCATCCTGAACACATTCCTATTCAAAAATGTCTCATTCGGTGATTCATTATTACAAGCAAACAAATCAGCAGAAAGCCCAGTTCTCATTTCTCTCCCACACACAAATCCTGAATCCTGATTCTGTCAAAATGTGAGGAAGACATGCATCTGGGCACCCTGTGAGGAGCCCAGCGTACTGTCCCCATAGCTGCCTCTCCCTGCAGGGCAGTGACCATCTGTCTGCGGGTCATCGCCAACATCCTGGTGCTTGTCTCACTTGCTGGGAGCATCTATCTCATCTACTTCGTGGTGGATCGGTCCCAGAAGCTGGCGCAGTCCAAGAAGGAGCTGACACTCTGGGAGAAGAACGAGGTACCCACACACAGTGGCAGACCCTCCTCTGTTTCCTGAGTGTTTCTTATTTTTTATTTTTAATGAATTAATTAATTTGCACCACGTCTTAGTTGCAGTATGCAGGATCTTTAGTTGCAGTGTGTGGGATCTAGTTCCCCCAACCAGGGATGAAACCCATGCCCTCTGTACTGGGAGTACAGAGTCTTAGCCACTGGAACACCAGGAAGTCCCCTCTGTGGTGTTTCTTCAGGGGATTCACTGCAAGTATCTCCATGGAAAAACTGTAGTCCTCTTATTCTAGAGCGTGGATCACAAGGGCTGGGAACCTGAGTGAAAACACTCAGGCTTTGGCTGAATGATATCCCTGGTCTTAATGAGGAAGGTTTTGATTCAAAACCACCCTCAAGATCTGTACATTCTTTCCCTTGGAGTTGCACTGCTGACTGTGCTTTGCTTTCTTGGCTTTATGTTTCTTTATATGCATGCTTCCAGAAACTGACTTCCCCAGGATTTGCATTAGCAATTGCATTGTCTTCCATTGCATGAGTCGAAGCTGACCACATGGGGATTGTTGAACATTTAGGTGGTTTCCATATTTCTATATTTTGCCTGTGCTGGGTCTTCACTGCAATGTGCAGGCTTCTCTTGTTGCAGCATGTGGGTTTAATTGCCCTGAGGCATGTGGGAATCTTAGTTCCCCGACCAAGGGTCGAACCTGCATCCCCTGCATTGGAAGGTGGATTCTTACCTATTGGATCACCAGGGAAGTCTCTCTGTATTTCTTAGTTACAGCAATGCTTCCCCAAAATTTCTTAGTTACAGCCTCACAACAATGGCTCATTTTTGTAAAAGTCCTTTCCCCTCCATTTATGTGACTATTCCCACAAATAGAAGATTACCAAGAGGAAGGTTATAAACAGTTTTATAATTCTTACTATTTATTGTAAGATTCTGGTCCTGAAAGTTTGATTTACCTGTAAATATTTGAATGGCAGGAGTAGCACAAATGCTACCTCTCAGACCACTTCTATGAAAATGATTAAAAACAAAGTGTGCAGGCAATACATTCATCCTCAGTGTACAATAATTTTTCAGAATCTGAGACTGCATTACAGTCTGTTTTCATACCTCTGTATTTTATGTCAATTAAGTGGGTTATAGAAATATGTGCTGGTATGTGGATAGGTAGATAAATTTTTGAAAGATAAATTCAGAAATTATTTCTTCTTTAGCTCACACCTCTCATGTACCAGCTAAGCCTCTGCTTTCACTTGCCATAAATACAGAGAAAAAGACTCATTAAAAGCAATGCTCTAAATCTTGCATGTGCAGAAAGAATATTTATTACCTCTCAGACTTTCCTTGTCTGTTCTTAACAGCTACACTTGTTTTCTTCTTCCATCCAAGGTAAGGAAAGTATAAATAGAATAAGATGGTAATTGAAGGTGGCCAAAACACCAGTGAATCCCAAATGGCATGTATGAGTATCTTCAGTTTAAGGAAAGTTCCTAGAAAGAATAGGGCTTCCCTGGAGGCTCAGTTGGTAAAGAATCTGCCTGCACTGCAGGAGACATGGATTGGATCCCTGGCTTGGGAAGATCCCCTGGAGAAGGAAATGGCAACCCACTCCAGTATTCTTGCCTGAAGAATCCCATGGACAGAGGAGCCTGGTGGACTAGAGTCCCTGGGGTTACAAAGAGTCGAACAAGACTTAGTGACTAAACTACCACCGCCACCTCTGGAAAGAATAAACCCATGGCAAAGTGGCCTTGTCAGACAGCTAATTAGCTAAGATTTGGGGGAGGTTTTCCATGTAAGAACTGCACGATCCTCTGAATACCGCTCTCCCTACCAAACATTAGGCTATGAGATCAACTGTCAGGTGATGAAGGCTGAGATTCGGGGGTGGGGGGCCCTCGGAGGAGCTCAGTGAGGCATGCTTTCTCTTGGTAGGTGAGTGTGGTGGTCTCCCTCGTCACCATGCTGGCACCATCGGCCTTCGACCTTATTGCCGCCTTGGAGATGTATCACCCACGGACCACACTGCGCTTCCAGCTGGCAAGGTACGGCCACCGTGCTGGGAGGTTTCCTTATGGGTCCACTGTCTGGCCACCCACCATGGGAGCTCAGTCTCTCAGGAGCCAGGGTTTGCTTTGCCCCACCCCGCCAACCTTAGTACAGGACTAGCCCTATGGAGCATCTTAGGCACAGGGGTTGAATGATTGGAAGGAGGGGGAAGAGGAGATAGGGAAAGAGGAAGGGGCTGGAGAGGAAGGACCAGGAGGACTGGATGGAGGAGACGGATGAAAGGGTGGTGATGAGAACAAGATGAAAAGAGGAGGAGGGAGGGGAGGGAGGGATGGAGAAGATGAGAAGAGGGGAAAACAGGCAGAAAAAACAGATGTGAGAGAAAGAGGACCAGAAGATGAAGGAAAGGCTGCCCTGTTTTGCTCACATTTTGAGTCCCTTGGTGGATTGACCACAAGAGGTAAGAGACTCTTGCTGTCTTTCCAGATGTGAGAAAAACATAATGCTTTACTCATAATTCCCCAAAGCACAGACCCATAGAGACTGTCAGGATGGTCAGTGGGTATTCAGCAGGTGGTAGATGTAGACGTGAGCCACAGCAGACTGGGGACAGGGGAGATCAGAGGGGACAGCCTCAGGAAACCACATTTCATTGCTCGCATTGGCTTCATCACTGTCTTACTGAAAAATTTCCATCTTCTCCCTGGAGCAGCCTCTTTGTCAGCAGACGTGCAGCTTTAGGGGAGGTTCTGTTAGGGTGATGGTCGCAGAGGGCAGGGATATTAGAACCTGGCTTATTTGTCTCTCATCCCTCTGGGCCCTCCAGTGCTTTGACTGTATTTCCTCTTGTAACACTGGATCACGTTCTACAGAGCAAATTTCCCCCAGATCACTTTGGGAAGAATGACTCTGTTTCAGGAGTCGGCAAATATTTTCTGTAAAGGACCAAGCACATCTTTTTGATTGTGCTGGTCCATGAAGTCGCTAAAGAGAGACTGAAGGTCTATGAAGGCTCCGTTCTGAGGCCACAGTAGGGAAGTGACCGTGGACCATACCGCATCTATGGGGGGGTGGCCGTGTTTCTTGCAGCTTTATTTCTAGAAATAGAAGAGGGTAGGATTTGGCTAAAAGGCTGTTGTTTGCCAGCCTTGAAGTCCAACGGAAGTCCAATTGTCATTTCAAAGATAGAAAAACAACACTTGAAAGATCAGGGGATGGCATGTGGAAAGCCCTCATCCAGGGTGGCTCTGTGGGGAGGGGTCCCAGCCCCGAGGCTCAAACTCTTGCTTCTGTGCTGCTCTCAGTACCTCCACTGTCAACCCAAGAGAGAGAAGAGCATTCTGCAGCAGCTCCCTCACAGGTACACACCAGGGAGAAGCAATACTATGATTGCATTCCTAGTACGCAGATTGACCTTGTTCTTGTTCAGAATTAGAGAAACAGAGGCATCAATAGACTTGCCCCTCATGAGTTTAGGCTACTTTTTTTTACACAATCTGATTCTGAAGGAAACCAAAGGTGAAAACCAACCACTGTCTTAGCCTAAGCACAGTAGTCACTCCAGAATCATGGCAGAAGCATGGATCAGACAGAAGCATGGATTTTGTGTGGTGGTCTGCTCATTCCAGGTGGGTTTGTGGTTTTCAGGGTCCTTGTACTCTATCTGGGGAACCTCTACAGTCTGATCATCGCCCTCCTGGACAAAGTTAACAGCATGAGCATTGAGGTGAGTGCTCTGCCCTGGGAACTTGCCCAGCTGCCCACTGCCTCCCCCATACTACACACAGGCACATGCTCACATATACACATACACACACACAAACATTTACACACATATATGCACATGTACACACATGCATTCACTTACTCATACACACATATGCGTGTGCACACACATACACACATACACGTGTGTGTGCACACATGCATGCATGTGCACACGTGCATATATATGCATACACACACACACACATTGGGCTCTCTAGGTGGCCCTAGTGGTAAAGAACCTGCCTGCCAATGCAAGAGACAGAAGAGGTGCGGGTGAATCCCTGGGTTGTGAAGATCCTCTGGAGGAGGAAATGGCAACCCACTCCAGTATTCTTGCCTGGAGAATCCCATGGACAGAGGATCCTGGTGGGCTACAGTCCATAGGGTTGCAAAAAGTTGTACATTACTGAAGTGACTTAGCATGCAGCATGTATACAAATATACATACATATGCATACATACACACAAACACATGTACACACATATACACAAGTACACAGAGAGACATACATATACACATGCATACATATACACATAAACATATATATATATATATATACACACACACACACACATGCACACAATCACACATATACACACATACAGGGCCATCATCAGTATTGTCAGCATTACTGTTTGTACTTGCACTCCATTCTTCATGTTGGAAATTCAATTCAGTGTGGTCTTCTCAACATAAGGATGGGAAAATTAGTCCCATTTCCAAGATAGAGAGACTGAGGCCAGAATTGAT
Source organism: Nanger dama (assembly GCA_917880005.1). NCBI lineage: Eukaryota > Metazoa > Chordata > Mammalia > Artiodactyla > Bovidae > Nanger > Nanger dama. Next base: position 2,107,274 of record CAKJTW010000108.1, on the reverse strand, counting down.
GGCTAGTCACTGATAAGTGCTAGAATGAGAATCTGGGTTTCCTGACTCTCTTTCCTGAAATTCCACCAGGAAAGGCCATCAACAGCTCTGGTAAATGATCCTGGGAGAACTGCAGGCCATGTGATCCACTCAGAAAATCAGGAACATATAAACATCTTATGGAAAACAGTTCAGAGCAGCGCCCCTCCCAATACCCATCAGGGGATCCACTCTTGGCCTAGGGTAGGTCTGGAGTTCATGCTAAACCTGATCCACCTGTGAGAATATCCCAAAGGGCAGGGGAAGGTGAGGCAGGGAAGAGGAGTTTTCTCAGGGTTGTTTATATAAGCCATACTTGACTTACATCAAATCCTGAAGCTTATAAGACAGCGGAGGCCATGGGGAGTAATGGTTCTGCATCAGGGCTTGCAAAGACTGGGTCCCCACCTGCCAACTACTAGCATCTTACTTCATCTAGCTGAGTTGCATCTCATCCATCACATCCATTCCTAGTAAGGAGCACTCACCTCATCTATCATATGGAATAATCATTCTTACCTGACACTCTCGTGAAAATGAGAAATAGAACAGGCTATAACCTATTCAGCCTCTGACACTCATGAAATCCTTCAGTCATGTCTGACTCTTTGTGACCCCATGGACTGTAGCCCACTAGGCTCCTCCATCCATGGCATTTTCTAGGCAACCCACTGGAGTGGGTTGCCATTTCCTTCTGTACTTCTGACACTTACTGGTGACCAATAAACACTATTCATTACAGTGTTCATTCCCGGACCCTTTCTAGTCAAGTGGTTATCAACCAAGCTAGAGAGAGTGGGAGAGTGAGAGAGACAGGGAGATGGAGACAGAAGCAGAGATACAGAAAAGATTATTCCCAAGCATTGCAATGATACCCTTGGTGTTCATGATAGATTGTTACTTACAAATACTGTAAGTCTCCTACATATGAACCTTCAAGTTGCATACTTTCAAAGATGTGAACGTGCTACTGGGTGCTGGCTAAATTGTAACTGTGCTACTGTACTTTTCAAGGTCCTGTACTGTAAGAATAAAAATGTTTTCTTTATTTTGGGGGTCTGCTTTTTATGTATTATTTGTGTGAAAAGTATTATAAGACTGTACAGTACTATACAGCAGATTGTGTTTGTTGGGTACCTAGGCTGACTTTGTTGGACTTAAGAACACAATCTCAGAACTGAACTCGTTCACATGTTGGGAACTAACTGTAACTGAGCAACCTCTTTTCTTCCTTCCCTCTGTCTGCAGGAAGCCACTCCCCAAAATAGCACAAGTCATTGGATAGATTCTACCATCCTCTTTGCCACCACGGCAGCCCCCGGAGAAGAGAGATGGTCCACACTTGGGCCTGGAATAAGGCTCAGGAGAAATAGCACGTGGGCCTCAGAAGAGGCCAATATTCCAACTTACATCTCACCTCTCTCAGGAGCCAACAAGACGACAGTCTCCACCCGGAGTCCACAAGACCAATGCTGGGAGACCTACGTTGGACAGGTAGGTTGCTGTCCTTTATAAAACCCTTTCGAGTTGATTTCATCACTTGACTCTAGCAACTCTCTGACTGGCATTATGCCTCTTTTATAGAAAAGGAAAATAAGTTTATTGGAGGTTTAAGATTGCCCGGGTCTCAAAACAAATAATAATAATCAGTGTAAAGACTCCCGCAGTACTGACCGTATGCTTGGCCCTGTTGTAAGTGCTTGGTCTAGAATTTTATTGTTATCAGCCTTAGAACCAGAGATGAGGAAACTGAAGCACAAGAGGTTAAGTAACTTACCCACATGACAGATACTTAAGGGACTTTCTTGATGGCTTAGTGGTAAAGAATCCTCCTGCAATGCAGGAGACACAGGAGATGTGGGTTTTTTTTCCTGGTTTAGTGTAATGCTGGCCTCAAATATAAAAATTCAAATGAACAAATTTTTTTTTAAAGATTTTTTTGATGTGGACCATTTTTTAGTCTTCCACTTTTGGGCTTCCCAGGTGGCCCAGTGGTAAAGAATCAGCCTGTCAAGGTGGGAAACACAGGTTCCATCCTTGGGTTGAGAAAATCCCCCCTCCCCACTCCAGTATTCCTGCCTGGAAAATTCCATGCACAGAGGAGCCTGGCAGGCTACAGTTCATGGGATTGTAAAGAGTTGGACGTGACTGAACACACACATGCACAATTTTTTAGTCTTTATGGAATTACTTTTATGTTTTACAATATTGGTTCTGATCTACGTTTTGGTTTTCTGGCCCCAAGGCATGTGGGATCTTATCTCCCCATCCAAGGATCATACCTGGCTTCCCTGCATTGGAAGGTGAAGTCTATACCACTGGACCACCAGGGAAGTCCCTAGATGAACAAATATTTATTGAGTGCCCATTGTGTGCCAAAAATGAAGTCACCATTGGAGGGGGCCCAGTGGCTCAAGTCACGGAAATGAACAGAGACGGGAGGATCCTGATGAGAAAGTGGCTATGGGGAGGGCTGGGCATGGTGGCGCGCAAGGATGCCTTGTGTTTCAGGAGATGCTGAAGCTGTCCATCATTGACATGCTCTTCACTGTGGCCAGCATTCTGCTCATAGACTTCTTCCGAGGACTTTTTGTTCGGTACTTAAGTGACTACTGGTGCTGGGACCTGGAGAGCAAGTTTGTAAGTAAGATGTTGCTGGATTCACCCTTTCCTGATGGCCAGGCTGGGGAACTGACATGGCTGAGAGAAAACACGTGAGGAACGAGAGAAAGGATGTACAAAACTAAGTTTCCGTTTCTTTTTTTTTTTTTTCCCATTCACTATTTTCTGGGATGGCCACACAGACGAAGGGAGCAAAGAATTCTATGCATGTCATTATAATGAACCAGTTTACGCAAAGAACTTTGGAATGTTTTTTAATGCAGAAGTTCATTTTCCCTTGTAGCCTGAATACGGGGAATTCAAAATTGCAGAGAACGTGTTACATTTAGTCTACAACCAAGGAATGATTTGGTACGTACCAAAGCTTCTTCCTGCCTGTACTCACATCTAATCTGGGCTGAGATTTTAATTTACTTCTACTGGATGGGACGTGACCATAGTAAACACAGTCATAAGAATTAGGAAAGGACATAAACAATTTATGACTGAAGGATTTCATATGAATAGTCGTTTCAGTCACGGTTTTTGAAGCATTTGGTGGAAAGGAATGATGAAGGAAATAGTCCATTTTTAGACCACTATCAGTCCTTGCAAAACAAAAAAGCAAACAAGGCTGCACAAGAACCAAGGCCCAGTAGAATAAACTGTTGGGGGAAGGCGGGGCTGGTGGTGGGGGGAGGCTAGGAGGAGTAGCTGCTGACCCCTCAGGAAGACTTCCTTCAGCAGCTTTGTCACAGCTGGGGGCCTGCCCTCAGCTCCCCACTCTCCTTTCATATTTTTTTGAGAATATTTCTTTCTTTATTGGCTCTACTGGGTCTTGGTTGCTTTGTGCAGCCTTTCTCTAGTTGCAGCGAGTGGGCCTGCTCTTTGTTGAGGTACATGCTTTTCATTGTGGTGGCTTCTCTTGTTGTGGAGCATTGCACAGATTCAGTAGTTGCAGTGCATGGGCTAAGTTGCTCCAAAGCACGTGGGATCTTCCTGGACCGAATAGGGACACAGGACCTTCCCGGACTGAACCTGTGTCCCCTGCATTGACAGGTGGATTTTTACCCACTGTGCCACCAGGGAAATCCTCTTGCTTCATCTTTTCACTAAGCCCAGGTACACGACCATCCATCCGCCGGGTAGACAGACCCATCCTAGGGGAAGGCTGCTCATCCAGGGCAACTCCCCGCCATGGCAATCATGTTCATAAAGATGCTAAAGGCTGGAAGGGACCATCTGATCTGCATGGATGGGTGTGTCCCTGGGGCCATGATGGAGAGCTCCCCAATCATTCCTCCACCTCTGGCTTTCCTCCCTGGACCCTCTAAAGTGCTCTCTGTTAAAATACAAGCAAACAAAGAAAAGGAATAAGTGCCTGAATGTTCCATACATTCACAAGACACAGTCTCTTCATCATCATACAGTAAAATGCAGGGGAAATGGAGAATCAAGTAATACTCCTTTATTCAAATTCTGTGTTCTTGGGACTTCCCTGATGGTCTTGGCGGCTATGACTCCAAACTCCCAGTGCAGGGTGCCCGGACTCAATCTCTGGTCAGAGAACTAGATCCCAAATGTCACGACTGAGACCCGGTGCAGCCAAATAAATATATATTTTTAAAGATATCATTGCAAGAAAAAAATTAATTCTGTGTTCTTATAGTCCACTTATTTTGAAAAATATTTTCATAAATATAGTGTTAAAATAAGACATCACATTTATTTAACATTTGCTAGATATCGGGTGCTTTTTTTTTTTTTTTACCTATAACAATTGGTTAAATCCTTATAGAGACCCTACGAGGTAATTAGTATTTTCTTTTCCATTTTAATATAAAGAAACTAAAGAAAAGAGAAGCTAAGTGTCTTGCCTCACATCACATAGACAGTGATCCTTTTGCCTGATGTGAGAAACCAAAAGTTTTTTCTTAGAGTTTTACTTATCAAACCTATCCTTGTATCTATATTTATCTTTCTGCTGCTAAATCCAAATTTGACAAGTATTGTATTGAATGAGCATCTAGTACAAGCAGATTAGCCTTAAGTTAGAAGATCTGGGTTTCATTCCCTATCTGGCACTTATTTGCAGGGTAATTGTATCTCTGTTTCCCTAGTATTTTATCCCAGGCCTGTCATTCCCAAAAGCACTCAATTTATAGGTCACCCTTTTATGATTGGTCTTTGAGCAAAGTACCTAATTTTCCCAGCCCCAACTTTGGGTACTAACCCCTCCTTTTATTTTATTTTTATATTAATATGTTTGTTTATTTTTATTTTTGACTGTGTTGGGTCTTCATTGCTATGTGTGGTCTTCTCTCTAATTGCAGCATGAGGGCTTATTTGTCACTTAGCATGTGGGAACTTAGTTTCCCAACCAGGGATTGAACTCATGTCCCCTGCAGTGGAAGGCAGATTCTTAACCACTGGACCACCAGAGAAGTCCCTACTCCTCCTCTGTGATTGCAGAAGGTTAAATGGGCCAAAATGTGTGAGGATGCTCAGCCCAAGGTGCAACAAAGGTAGCTGTGCTACACATATGTTGATGGAAACTGAAAAGCAATAACTGATTGCTACATTATAGTCCTCACCATGCATGCTTAGATGCTTAGTCGCTTCAGTTGTGTCCAACTCTTTGAGACTCCATGTAGCCCAACCAGGCTCCTCTGTCCATGGGATTCTCGAGGCAAGAATACTGGAGTGGGTTGCCATGCCCTCCTCCAGGGGATCTTCCTGACCCAGGGATTGAACCCACACATCCTGCATGTCCTGCATTGCAGGCAGGAGACACCAGGGAAGCCCTAGCCCTCACCATAGATAGGCAAAATCTAGAGCCTACTCAGAATCGTAGTTACCCACTGTTTGTATCTTGACCAGAAGAGGGTCTTTCCTTTGTTAACTGTGAAGATACTTAGCATTTCTGTATCAAGAGAATTTCTTTTAGGCCATGCTCTGCAGCATGTGGGATCTTAGTTCCCCAACCAGGGATGAACCTGTGCCCACCACCAGCGAAGTCCTTTCTGTTTTTTTCTTGAGGCTATTTAAAAATAGGCTCTCAGCTCATCCGCAGAAGTGACTAGTCTTACTTCCAGAAGGTGGAGGTTTTGGATCTCAGATCTCCAGGGGGTTCCTCAGTTATTTAAGCACAGAGTACACATCTCAAATTCTCAGAACCAAGGCAGACCCGAGGAGAACAGAAGCTAACTGGCCTCCCCTTGTGGTTTCAGGATGGGAGCCTTCTTCTCCCCATGTCTCCCTGCCTTCAACGTCCTCAAACTCATTGGGCTCATGTACCTGCGCAGCTGGGCCGTGCTGACCTGCAATGCTCCACACCAGCAAGTCTTCCGGGCCTCCAGGTCAGTGAGTGGAGAGAACTCACATCAACCACACTTGCCTTATCCAGGGGGTCTCCCAGCTCTCTGACTGTCAAAAACTTGTTCACCCTCCATTTGCATTTCCTCCCTGAAGCCATTGCCAGTGCCCACCGCTCCCCTCCACCCTGACCTTGGAAGGAATCACAACTCTTCTTTAAGCTCATGACACTTCCTTCACAACTTTTTCCTGAAGTTTAACCATCATCTAGTGTCAGTCACTCAGTCATGGCCAACTCCCCATGGACTGTAGCCTGCCAGGCTCCTCTGTCCATGGAATTCTCTAGGCAAGAATACTGGAGTGGGTTGCCATTCCCTTCTCCAGGGCATCTTCCAAACTCAGATTGAACCCAGGCCTTCTGCATTGAAGACAGATTCTTTACCGTCTGAGCTTTCTCAGCTCCTATACATACATATACATATTTATATGTGTACATACATTTCATATAAAATATGTAGGCCTCCTGCATGGCACTAGTGGTAAAGAACCTGCCAGCCAATGCAGAAGACATAAGAGACACAGGTTCGATCCCTGGGTTGGGAAGATCCCCTGGAGTAGGGCACTGTAACCCACTCCAGTATTCTTGCCTGGGAAATCCCATAGACAGAGGAGCCTATGGTCCATAGGGTTTCACAGAGTCTGACACAATTGAAGTGACTTAGTATGCACGCATAAAGAATGTGTCTACATAAATAGAGAAAGGCTTCACAGATTAACACTCACCTACTTACTACATTCTAGTTCAGTTCAGTTCAGTTGCTCAGTTGTGTCCGACTCTTTGCGACCCCATGAATTGCAGCACGCCAGGCCTCCGTGTTCATCACCATCTCCCGGAGATCACTCAGACTCACGTCCATCAAGTCCATGATGCCATCCAGCCATCTCATCCTCTGTCATCCTCTTCTCCTCCTGCCCCCAATTCCTCCTAGTATCAGAGTCTTTTCCAATGAGTCAACTCTTCGCATGAGGTGGCCAAAGTACTGGAGTTTCAGCTTTAGCGTCATTCCTTCCAAAGAAATCTCAGGGTTGATCTCCAGTCCTAAAAACACCAAACAGACCTGCACTGTCCTCAGGGGAAGCCTGAGTGGCCTAGCTTTCAGATACTAACTTAGGACCCAGGGCCCAGGGCTTAATCAGGCAGGGACTATTTTTCACCCTGAGAAGCCAGGAGCAGAGCAGATGAAAGGCTGAGAGACACAACCAAGTGAGAGAGTTAAGAACCACAATGAAGGAGTCACACCATCCTCAGACATAGGGGACAAGCTCAAGGCTGGGGACTGGAGACGGAATCACTACCTAAGGACTTAGGGGTGGGACAAAAGTTCTAAGATTTTTTCCATGAATTAGGTTTACTGTGTGATGGCCATGGGGTCACCCCTCTCTTGTTTTGAGGTGGACAGGTGCTCAGCAAGTGATTAGTGGATGAGCAGGTTGGGCTGGGTGATCACTAATTTCCTTGGAGTATCCATTTCTAGTTTGCTAAGTTGCCTGTGACCCTGTGACAGACCCTTTCCTTAGCAGTAATGGGAGGAGGATATTTTTCTGTTTGCAGAGAGTTAGGGCTACAGTTTCTGTGTTGTTGTTTTGGGGGGCAGGAGAGGTAGGGTGATACTTCACATCAGTGGCAGCTGGCCAGGGAATGAACTCAACACCTGGCACTTGTTTTCTTTGCAGATCCAACAATTTCTACTTGGCAATGCTCCTGTTTATGCTCTTCCTGTGCATGCTGCCAACCATTTTTGCTATAGTCAAGTACAAACCATCTTTAAATTGTGGACCATTCAGGTAAATCAGGGCTTCCCAGGTGGTGCTTGTGGTAAGAACCTGCCTGCCAGTGCAGGATAGTAAGAGACTCGGGTCAGATCCCTGGGTAGGGAAGATTCTCTGGCATAGGAAATGGCACCCTACTACAGTATTCTTGCAATTAATAAAGGAGCATCCCATGGACAGAGGAGCCTGGAGGGCTACAGTCCCTGGGGTCTCAGAAGAGTTGGACATGACTGAGCATGCATGCACGGGCAAGTTATTTTAGTTTATTCGGCTCTGCCTGGAGCTACTGACAGCAGAAGGGAAAAGACTCCTGTATTGAACTGAATTCTCCTGGCTCACAAAGCAGGTCAACAGCAGAGAGAAACTGCAAATTCACATTTTTGAATCCATGACCAGTGTTCCTCACTTGCTAAGCCAGCTGCCCTCAAATATGATCATCTTTGTGCTCATCTTTAAAAGATACAGCCCACTTAAAATCAAAATGGGGAAAGGCATTGCTCCAGTGCTGGAAAGAAATTCTACCTGGTCAGTCTTACCCTTCTAGAACTCAGAAAGCTTTTACTAAAAAGATTGTCCATGTCACTTTTTTAAAAAAAGACATTTTTGATGTGGACTGTTTTTAAAGTCTTTATTGAATTTGTTACAACATTGCTTCTGTTTTTTTATGCTGTGGTTTTTTGGCCATGAGGCATGTGGGATCCTAACTCCCTGACCAGGGATCGAACCCACACTCTGCATTGGAAGCATGGAGTCTTAACCACTGGGCGGCCAGGGAAGTCTCCAGTGTCACTTTTGATTCTACACTTACCTAGCTGCATCAAGACAGAAGTCCCTAGAGTTATCTCCATCTAGGATTTGCTTTCAATTAGGGTTTGGTTTTTTTTTGGCTGTGCAACATATGGGATCTTAGTTCCCCCATCAGAGATCGAACTCACGCCCCCTGCGTTGGAAGCATGGAGTCAACCACTGGACCACTGGGGAAATCCCATTTAAGTCAGTTTTGATACATTTATGTAACATTTAGAGTCTGTCTTTGTATACATTATACACATACACACATAACCCCATGTAATTATTGACCTCATCTTTAGGCCTCATGTTAATCAAATGAATACTTCAGATGGCATCATCTTAGGAACCTTATATATCATCCACATTCATCAGAGACTTACTTAAGCTTTGAAACTGACTTGAGGATTGGACTCTAGCCAACTAGCTCCCCTCTCCTTTTTTTAATGGCTCACATGATCCTTCTGCCAAAAGCAATATAATCTGGAATTATGGTTTTCTTTCTCACAGTGGACAAGAGAAAATTTATGACATTGTGTCAGAAACCATTGAGAAGGACTTTCCCCGCGTGGTTTGGCTCTGTGATTGGGTACATCAGTAGCCCTGTGGTCATCCTGCCAGCCCTACTGCTACTTTTGTGAGTATTTACCTGCCAGTTTTGGGGGACTTCTATGTGTTTGGCCAACAAGAAAATCACTGCTTCCCAGTAAGAGTATAAATTCAGTGAGTTCATTCAAAAGTCACTTATGGAGCCTGATGATCTGAGCAGGAACACTGAATCCCATGGGGACCAGGGAGGTAGAGCATGATGGATTCACCACCAGGATCTGGGCCATCACTGTGGCCATTATCATGGGGTTTAGTGTCATTATCCTTATTTTACTTTCCAGAGGTTTAATCTCAACATGGAATTTTATAGTGCAGCTCAGTAGTGTCTGTTTTGACTTAAAGGGAAAAGAACATCAAATAGTGATCCAAGATTCCTGGCATGCTGCACTGTAAATGCCTCATCCATCTTCACTCCTTCCTTACTGTTGTCACCTGTGAAGAATTTCAGGTCCACAGAGGTGGTTTTGAAAATCAGGAGAGAGAAAAGGAATGCCGCCCCTTCCTGGTGCTCACCAGCCTAAGAACTCGCTGATGCCTTTTGTCCTCAGAGGGTGCGCTGGGGTGGGAGTGGGGGTTGGCTGGTTGCCCACATCTGGTGGGGAACACGGCCAGAAAAGCTGAGAAAGGAGATGAAGCACACTCACCACCCTGTGCTTTTCTACCCTAGCATGCTCATCTATTACCTGCAGAGCATTGCAAGATCCTTAAAACTCAACAACCACCAGCTCAGAATGCAGATCCAAAATGCAAGTATTGTGTAACCTTTGCTTTTGTGAATGTGTGTCAGCCATCTGACTGATGTCCCTGGCCAGGAAATACAAGTGAGGTCATGCTTGGACTCTTGGCCCTCCCTCCCCTGGGTTAGGACCTCCCAGTGCTATATCGTTACAAGAATACCCAGACCCTGTGTTGTCAGAATGAGCCTCCTATCCCAGAGGCTTTGCTGATGCCCTCAGCGTTTCAGCATCCTCTCCTGTGGCCACATGGAGCTTACAATGGACTAGGCTCTTCTGGCTCTGCTGCCTGGGAGGGGAGAAAGGATTCCTCCCCAGTCCCATGTCAAGTTGGAATCTGAATCCAAAGACACTGTTTAGACTCAAAGACCTCCCTTTTCCCTATCTTTTAATTTCTGGTGGTCATTATAGTAAGTCCCCTACATAACGAACAAGTTCTGTTCAGAGAGTATATTTGTAAGTCCAATTTGTTTGTAAGTCCAAAAAGTTAGCATAGGTACCCAGCTAGCATAATTGGCTATATATCACTGTTCTGTCATAGGTTTATCATGCTTTCTACATAAAAAGTACATAACAAACAGACATACAAAATAAGGAAAACATTTTTAATCTCACAGTATAGTACCCTGAAAAGTACAGTAGCACAGTACAATAGCTGGCACACAGGGGCTCTCACTGAGTGAAGAGGCAAGAAGAATTATTGACTGGAGGAGGGGGTGGAGGTGGGAGATGGTGGAGCTGAAGAGTCGTCAACAATAGGAGACGGAGGGTAAGCTGAGGTGTCACTCAGGCCAGACGTTGATGGGATGCATGTTCACATCTTTGAAAGTAGGTAACTTGAAGTTTTGTGTGTAGGGGACTTACAGTACCTTCTCTCCTGTCTAGGGCTCAAACCACAGATCTCAGAACAGTCAGAGAATGACCAATACTCACCAGTCTTTCCACAATTTCTCCTCTGCATGCATCCCAGGTGTTCCTCTAGGCCTGGGACTAGGAGGAGGCAAGCGAGGCACCAGGGTGCCCAATTTAGAGGCACAGACTCTGAGGGTCACATCGACTCTGTGCTCTCACAGCCCCAAGGGTGAGCTCCTCCTTAAATTTGGCCCCTGGAGATCTCACTTGCTTCACCGCAGCCCCAGAACCCCATGTGAAAAAAACCCCACCTTTCTTTTTTTAAAACTCTCATAAATATCAATTAATATGAAGAAACACTAACTCATTTCATAACAAGTCAAATAAAAAAATGTGTCTGGGACTCCCCTGGCAGTCACGTGGTTAAGACTGGGTTTCCACTGCAGGGGGCACGGGTTCCATCCCTGATGTGGGAACTAAGACCCTACAGGCAGCATGGCTTGGCCACTAAAAAAAAAAAAAAAAAGGAAAGAGAGAGAAAGAAAGGAAAGAGAGAGAGAGAGATGCAGCCAGAATTGCAAAGTGCATTTTTATGAAAACACATCTCCCATGTGGTGGATCCATATTTCTCTTTTGTGTCTCAGGCAAGCCATTCTTAGCAGAATCTCAACAAAATCTATCAAAGAGCTGTCCCTAAAAGTGACACTTGCCAGGGATTAAAGTTCAGCTTTCGGGTGTCAGCATGTATTCATTCAAGTCACAGGCTTAGGGTCAGCAGATGCTGTCCTCAGGTGATGGGAGTAGCTTGGCCGTTGCCCCGCTATGAGCAATGATGGCCCAACCACGAGCACCTTGCCCAGTCCCCGTAAGAATAGTATTTGTTACTCCTTCCTGCTAACTCCAGAACAAATGTATGATTATCATTTATATTTTAGGCAAGATCTGAAGATAGGAAAAAGGTTGCCCAAATGGTAGAAGGTAAGTACAAACAAGAGTTCTTGATGTCTCAGTTGGTGGGCATTTTTTAAAAACAGCAGTTTAAGGTTCAACACTAACAAAAACAACAACAAAGAAACTTCCTACTCTAGTTCAGTTTTCACAATTAACTAGACCTAATACAAATCTAGGGCTAGGCAAATACCTGGTGGTTAAGATTCGTGTGCTCCCAAAGCAGGCAGTGTAGGTTCGATCCCTGGTTGGAGAACTAATCCCACATACCTCAAGGTGTGGTCAAAAATAAATAAAATAAAAATGAAACAAAAACTATAACCTAAAGCTTTCTTTAAAAAATAATCTTAGGATATAAATGTTGGTCTGTATCTATAATTTTTACATCAGACCTAGGCTTGTGAGTAATCCCCAAACATGTCTGAAATCAGAAGGAAATATTGAAATAGGCAAGAAAAAGCAGCACAAAATTCTGGAGGAAGCCCATAAGAATGTCTTGGCCTTGTTCACATCTGTGTACTTCCTCTCAGTGGCTCATTTCTTCCTTGCAAGATGCCCTCCTCCCCTGCCTCTGCCCCCTTGGGTCACGTCCCCCATGACCCTGTGGGGGCCTCTGTGTCTCCCACCTGCAGAACAATGTCAGGTGGGCAGGTCCAGCCATGAAAACAGATTTCCCAGTAAGGAATCCAAGCCCAGTGGGCTCACCTCTTCCTGTCTTGCCCAGTGGTTCCTGGACACACTTGTTCCCATCTAGGCTCATCCAAGGAGAAGGAAAGACCATCCCTGTAGAAAGAATGAAAATATAAGGAGGATCGTGGGCTGAAGGGAGGGGAAACTGGACAGGTACAGCTCAAAAGGAACACATCTGCTACTTGGAGCTACTGGCAAGTCATGGTATGAGCCAGAAGGATCACCAGACAATGGCAAAATTGCGTGGCTCATGTTCTCCTGCAGAAAATGAATGAGAAAATGACCCAAAAGGCTCTGTCTTCTGGTTCTTTTGTCTGCTTTTCCTTTTTTTAAAAAACTCTATGGTTCTTTGATATTTATTTGTCTCTTTATTTGGCTGCCCCAGGTCTTAGTTTCGGCACATGAGATTTTTAGTTGTGGCATGCAAGCTCTTAGTTCCCTGACCAGGAATGGAACCTGGGCCCCCTGCACTGAGGACTCAGAGTCTTAGCCACTGGACCACCAGGGAAGTCCCGTTTTGTCTGCTTTAATCCAGAACTAATTGGGAAGGATGTGTTTCCTTCCAGGAAAATGCCCGAGTAAGAGTCTTGAGGCCTCAGGGTTGTGTTTGCTCCAACCACTTTCTCAGAGAGCAAGCCTACACATAAAAACTGCTGTGGAAAGAGACTGTAACTTATGTTACAAAATTCCCCTGTTTCATTGTTGTTCAGTCACTAAGTCATGTCCCACTCTGCAACCCCCTGAACTGCAGCCCACCAGGCTCCCCTGTCCTTGACTATTGTCCGGAGCTTGCTTAGATTCATATCCGTTGAGTTGGTGATGCTGTGTAACCATCTAATCCTCTGCCACCTCCTTCTCCTCTTGCCCTCAATCTTTCCCAACATCAGGGTCTTTTCTAATGAGTTGGCTCTTCGCATCAAGTGGTCAAATTCCACTGTCATTGTCAAGTATTACCTGCCAATGGAGCATAATTCAGCTTAGTTCCAGTTGCCTTCAAAAATTAAGATTTCTTTAAATTTTCTCAGGATAGCAATATCGTCCTCTGATGTTCATTTTCCAGCCCAAGACCGCATTTGTTTTTCACAATGTTCTCTAAATTGTTTCCAAAACATCTTTAATTATCATCCAAGCTCCAGTGTATCCATTATATAGATAAACAACCAGAGCCCCAGAGCTACTGGGGCCATTAGATGGTGCAGCTAAAAAGGCTTGGAGTCATTTGATTCCTCCTACACTCCTTTCTGACTTCCTAGGTGGCTCAGTGGTAAAGAATCCACCTGCCAATGCAGGAGACATGGTTCAGTCCTTGGGTTGGGAAGATCCCCTGGAGGAGGAAATGGCAACACACTCCTGTATTCTTGCCTGGGAAATCCTATGAACAGAGGAGCCTGGCAGGCTAGAGTCCATGGGGTCACAAAGAGTCAGACACGACTGAGCGACTAAACAACACTTCCTTCCAACTCCAACTCTCAGTGAAGAAATGATTTGAATGATAAAGTGTCACCCATCTGGCTAGGAGTATCTTCAAGTGCACACAACTCTAGATCCACTTGCAGGGAAGTCAGGATACTGGCAGTGACACCAACCTGAGTGTGTCTTTCCCTTGCCCTTCCTCTTCCTGCAGCCCGCATCCAAACCCAGGACGAAACCACCAAGAGGTTTCCCAAGGACAGTGATCTCGGCAGCCAGTTGTCCTCGGCTTACTCGGTGACACCCCAGAACAACGGCACTGTGGTCAATTTTGACTCATTGAGCAGCAGGAGTAGTAGGGTGGAGACCATTGCCCAGCCCACGACCCCGAGCCCCCAGCCAGGGCCCGGCAGCCCCAGCTCCTCTCTTCCTGGCTTCTCCAAGTCTAGGCACTATTCTACCAGGTGAGTCATCTGCAACTGGGCAGAAAATCTGCCTCCTTGGTGATACCCTCCAGTGATGGCCCAGGGCCATAAAGAGCAGCATAAAAAGCCATTAAGGCTTCAAAGGCACTAACAGTTTCCAAGGAAGTGAGAGCCGTTACGTTACATTTCTGCTGAATGTCACAGGGCCACTTCTTCCTGTGACAGCTGCTATTGAGAAGAAAGGAAAGGGCAAAGTTTATCAAGCAGGATGAATTCTTCCTTCTCAGCCTTCTGCCATGTAACCTATAAGCAAACCTTCCTGCCAGCCTAGGATATTTATTTCTATAGCCTATGAAAAGAAAACGCCTTAAATTCCACCTCCCCCACCCCCCGACTGAGGACTTACTTTAATGAAGAGCAGGATTAATTTTATTTTATCCTTTAAATCAATGTGTTTCTAACATTTTTAAAAATATGGACCATATTTAAAGTCTTTTATTGAATTTATTGCAATATTGCTTCTGTTTCATGGTTTGGTTCTTTGGCCAGGAGGCATGTGGGATCTTAGTTCCCCAACCAGGGGTCGACCCTGTACCCCCTGTATTGGGAGGTGGAATCTTAACCACTGGACCACCAGGAAATCCCAGAGGGATTAATTTTAATTAGTGTCTCAGTTGTTTGCTTATCAATGACAGCAACACTCTTACTCATGAATTCCCAAAACAAATTTATTGTAAAGAATTCTCTAGTGTCTAATTCAACAAGCTTTTATTGAGAATCAACTCTATCCTAGTCTCTGTGGTTACTGTAGCTGCAGAGATGATCAGACACAGTCTCTGCCTCAAGGAGTTGGCAGTATAGTGAGAGAGGGATATAGGTAATTTTTATATAATGTGATAAATGCTATACTTCTGTGATAAACATATACTTTCAGAGGATGGGGTAAGTCTACATGGAGAATGCATAAATATTTAGTAGGAGAAATAATATTGGACTTCGGCCTTAAAGACTAAGTTAGAGCTCACTCATGGAGAAAAGCCAAGAATGTACCATAGTATTGAGTAATAAACTGGTTTTTTTTTTTTTTAACTTTTATTTATTTGGCTGCACAAGGTCTTAGTTGCAGCATGTGGAATCTATTTCTCTGAACAGGGATCAAACTCATGCCCCCTGCATGGGGAACACAGAGTCTTAACCACTGGACCACAAGGAAAATCCTACACTAGTATTGATGAAAAGCCACTTTTAAATTGACTTAAAAAGAACAATTCTTGTATTTCTGGGATAAACTGCACCTGGTGACAATGTACAATACTTTTTACTTATTAAGAAACAAACTGTTCCTGAGCATTCTTGATTATAGACAGTATTGCCTAAGACCTATACCAGTTAAAAAAAAAAGTTTGCAGTTCTTAGTCAATTAAATCCCTCCATTAAAAGGGGACAATGGCATTGAAAAGAGTGAAATAATGCTATTTGCAGCAACGTGGATGGACCAAGAGATTGACATACTGAGCAAAGTAAGTTAGACAGAGAGGGAGAAATACCGTATGACACACTCTATATGTGGAATCTAAAAGAAATGATACAAATGGACTTACAAACCATAAAGAGACTCGTAGACTTAGAGAACAAACTGATGGTTGCCAGGGGGCTGAGGGGAAAGAGTGAGGGAAGGGATGGTTAGGAACTTTGGGATGGACATGTACACGCTGCTATGTTTAAAGTGGATAACCAACAAGGACC
Source organism: Nanger dama (assembly GCA_917880005.1). NCBI lineage: Eukaryota > Metazoa > Chordata > Mammalia > Artiodactyla > Bovidae > Nanger > Nanger dama. The sequence goes on along the minus strand of CAKJTW010000108.1, from coordinate 2,091,307 downwards.
TACTACTGTATAGCACAGAGAAATCTACTCTATGTCATATGGCAACCTGGATGAGAGAGGAGTTTGGGGGAGAATGGATACATGTATATGTAAAAGCTAAAGTTAAAAAAAAGGAGACACTGCAGTAGATTAAAAAAGAAGACAATGGTATTTGTGTAAAAAAGTGGTTACTGTGTGAGGTGATGAATATGTTCATTAGCTTGAGTGTGGTAATTATTTCACAATATATACATATATTAAATCAAGTTGTGTACTTGAAACATATATAATTTTTATATGTCAATTATACTTCAATAAAGAGAGGTATATATTACTATGCTAGTAATTGAAAAGGTCCATTACTATTCCACTATACAGACACACTATGATTTATTTAACCAATCTCCATTTATTATATTTTTGGTTTGGGGATATAGAGAGAATGTTATAAAAATAATTAAAAAAATAAAGAATGTACCATAGCAGAGAATAAGCATGAACAAAGGTATGATATTATAAGGAAGTGAAGCATCTTTGGAAAAGGGAGCCTGGAAGGGCTTCCCTGGTGGCTCAGGAGTAAAGAATCCACCAGCAATGCAGGAGACGTGGGTTCGATCTCAGGGTGGGGAAGATCCCCTGGAGACGGAAATGGCAACCCACTGCAGTGTTCTTGCCTGGGGAATCCCATGGACAGAGTGCACCTGAGAGAGGAGTCTGTGGGGTCACAAAGAGGCAGACACGACCAAGCAACTGAACACACACATGCAGAGCCTGGGAGGGAGGCAGGAGATGAGGCTGGAAAGAAGTGCGATGCTGAACCACTAAGGCTCTTTGGAATTAGAACATTGTCTCTTTATTATTATTATAATAAATATAGTTGATTTACAAAGTCACATTAGTAAGTGATTCAGTTATATAAACATAGATATATACATATAATTTCCCTGGTGACTCAGAGGGTAGAGAATCTACCTGCAATTTGGGAGACTCGGGTTCAATACTTGGGTCAGGAAGATCCCTTGGAGAAGAGAATGGTTAACCAGTCCAGTATTCTTGCCTAGAAAATCCCATGGACAGAGGAGTCTGGTGAGCTACAGTCCATGGGGTCACAGAGAGTCAGCAAGTGATTTTCACTTTCTTTTTACCTCATTCTTTTGCAGATTCTTTTTCATGATAGGTTATTACAAGATACTGACTACTGTTCCCTGTGCTATACAGTAGGTCCTTGTTGTTTAAATTTTTTATCTTGTTTTGTCTGTTTGTTTTCACTCCAGACTGACCATATATTGGCAAGATCTTTTATATTTTAGTTCTAGGCTGGCTAAGTTATTAGCAAGACCATTTTTGCATTATGTGGGTCAATTATTTCAATTGTACCTACACATAATAAAGCAGAACCCTGCAGTCTTTTCATGGAGACTGGATATCCAAAAGACGCACTGGTCCTAATTTATATGGAGAATTATATTTGATCAGAATGTAACACAGTGAAAACAATACAGATAAAATATAGGAGGGTTATTTGGCTGGGGGATTGTCTTGTTTTAAAGACAGTAAGTTAACAGGAACTGTCTTTGTGTATATATTGGGTTCTGGCAAGTAGGAGGGATTCCAATAGTCCTCGAGAGGTGTCGGTTGAAAAAAACAAACAAACCGCACAACCTAAAGTTTGAGAATTATGTTTTATTCAGCAGACTTACTGAGGACTGGGCTTCCCTAGTAGCTCAGATGGTAAAGAATCCACTTGCAATGCAGGAGACCCAGGCTCAATCCCTGGGTCAGGAAAATCCCCTGGAGAAGAGAATGGCAACCCACTCCAGTATTCTTGCCTGGAGAATCCCATGGGCAGAGGAGCCTGGCGGGCTACAGTCCATGGGGTCGCAGAGTCAGACATGACTGAGTGGCTCACACACACACACACACACACACACACACACACACACACGTGAGGACTCTGGCCTAGGACATGGCATCTCAGGTAGTTCTGAGGGATGTTCCAAAGAGGTAAGGAAGAAGTCAGAATACATAGGAAGTTTTGCTGGAAAAAAGCCATGCAGTGGAACATCAAAGGATAACTGTTAGTAGCAAAAATACAGACACCTCAACTTAATGATTTTAGTGCTTAAAAAAATTTTTTTATTGGAGTATAATTGCTTTTCAATATTGTGTTTATTTCTGCTGCACAACAACATGAGTCAGCCATATGTATTCATATATCCCCACCCTCTTGAGCCTCCCTCCATACCCTCATCCCACTTTTCTAGGTTATCACAGAGCACCGAGCTGAGCTCCCTATTCTTCTGTGGAAAGATGCAAGAGTCTGGGCTCATTGAAATCATTCATTTGATTTGAATCTCAGCTACCGAGGGTCAGTATCTTGTTTTTCTCCATTCTGAAATTCCCTCAAGCTGTACTGTTTTGGGTAGCTGCTGTGCCTGATGGCTTTACATTCTTGGTTTAAAGAAATGGCAGATGACATTCTTTTTATTTTTTTAGTGCCAACAACAGAAATGTATTGTCTCTTGGTTATGTAGACTGGAAGTCTGAGCCTAAGTTGTTTGCAGGGCCCTGTTCCCACTGAAGGCTCTAGAGAAGGATCTGTTCCAAGCCTCTCCTGTCTTCTAGTAGCATAACTGACGGTGACAATCTTTGTGCATACATTACAGGGAGGAACTGTCCAAGAATCTGGACAGCTACATGGCAGAGATAATCAGGGGCATTGTTCACAGAATGCAGCCCACAACTCCTAAACACACTATGTTGTCCTTGTGGTTTAGTCACTCAGTCATGTCTGACTCTTTGTGATCCCATGGACTATAGTGCACCAGGCTCCTCTGTCCCTGGGATTTCCCAGGCAAGAAAACTCTAGTGGGTTTCCATTTCCTCCTCCAGGGAAGCTTCCCAACCCAAGGATCCAACCTGCATCTCCTGTGTCTCCTGCATTGCAGGCGGATTCTTACCTCTGAGTCACTGGGGAAGCCCCTAGGCCTAAAGAATTCTGGAGATGTTGCATGGGGGTGAGTGTATTCTTCACATGAGAAGGACATGAATGTGGGGGCCAAAAGCCAGAATGTTATGGACCAAACTGTAGCCCCTCAAAATTTATATACTGAAGCCCTAGCCACCTGTATTTGGAGACAGAGTCTATAAGAGGTTAGAGTTTAAATGGGGCCAAATGGATTAAGAGGGGGTGGCTTAATCCAGTTGGAAGCATCCTTATAAGAAGTGGAAGAGACACCCAGAACTCTCTCTCCTTCTGTGAGGATGGAGACAGAGGAGCCTGGCAGGCTCAGTCCTGTCCATGGGTTTCCAAAAGAGCAGGATACAACTTAGCAACTAAACAAGAACTACAATGTTAGAAGAGGACTGTCAACAAGCCAGTAAAGAAGTCTGACCAAAACCAGCCCTGAGAACACCTTGATTTTGGACTTCTAGCTGCTAGAGCTGTGAAAAATAAATTTCTGCTGTTTAAGGCATCCAGTGTGTGCTTTTCTTTTATGGTGCCCTGCAGACTATTGGGGCTCCCCAGGTGGTGAAATTGATAAAGACCCACCTACCGATGCAGGAGACATAAGAGATGCAAAAGACACAGGTTCGATCCCTGGGTTGGGAAGATCCCTTGGCAGAGGGCATGGCAACCTGCTCCAGTATTCTTGCCTGGAAAATCCTGTGGACAGAGGAGCTTGGCAGGCTACAGTCCATGGGATTGCAAGAGTCAGACACTGCTGAGTGACTAACACCACACAGGCTATTACTAATACAGGGTCCTACACATTTCTTAAAAATTTTTCCTAGATGTTTTTTTATTATAATTTTATTCAAGGTGGCATTTGGAATAGGGGTTCTGAGACTTTTGTGCACCTATTAATAGTGGTCCTTGGTTCCTTTTCTTGAAGCCTGCTCTTATTGCTATTGCCTCACATCAGTCTATCTTGTAGCTTCTGTTACTGAGCTGCTGCATTCAAAGGGATCTAACCCTGGTTTACCTTCATATTGGAGGACAAAGACACTACGATTTCCAAATGCTATCCTTGAGGTTACGACTGGGAAGTTTAGGATAGGATAGTAAGCCCCTGAACCAGCCAGTGTGCGGTGTGGTCAGCTCCCTGGGCAGATGAGTTTCCTGAATGTCTTGCAGGAAGTTGGGCACTCTCCTCTCCCCTATGGGAAGGGGCCCTGATATGTGGGGTTTGATTTGTTACAATATTTCTTCTGTTTTACCTTTTGGTGTTTTGGCCTCATGGCATGTGGGATCTTCGCTCCTCAACCAGTGATGGAACCTGCACCCCCTGTAGTGGAAATATGGAGTCTTAACCACTGGACCATGAGAGAGGTCCCCACTGGACACTCACTGATACTTCAGAGCAGGTGTTGGTGAAAATGTAGAGGCAGCAGCCACCTGTCCTGCAACGCTTGGATGGCTTGGGGCTCTGAGAACACCAAAGCCACAGGTGTCTAACTGCTTCTGTCTTTCAGGTATCCACGTGGCCCATGTATGAGCACAAGTGACCTTCACAGGAGCAGATCCTGCACACCTGGGATGTTTACAAAGCACACTGAAGACGTTCACTCAGAACCTCTTTTCCGGAAAGATCTTCAGCCAATCAACCATGGGTCAGGGTCGCAGCTTTGGTGCCACATAGTCCTCGGTCCCATGCCCCCAGATACTATCTCATTAATGAATGTGACTCTCAGCAAAAGAAACATTCAACTTTCTGGCCAGAAAGACATTTCAAGATAGACACCTCCGGGGACACTGCGGATATGTACCCCAGGAACATGAGACGGTGTGCACCCTTGGCCTCTCCACAGCTCAGTGAAGAAGAGGAGGAGGTTCCAAGGAGACAGGTGAGCAGACGGGCCTTCCACCCGCACTCCTTGACCGACCTCCACGGGTGCATCATTTTTATGTTGGCAAAAGTTTAGACAGTCAGGCCCTGACTCCTGAGCTCCAGAGACCAACACATTACACATCCTGGAATGATGGCTTTGGGGGTCAATTTGACAGGCCTATGTACATGCACAAAAAGCATGCTCCCAGAATTTCCAATACCCCCAGCACCCTCTGAAGCCCAGGGTTAAGGCCAAGTTTAAGCCATCTGTCACAGAATCTGACTTCATGTCAGCAACATCCAGCAGGGACCAGCAGAACAGTGGCACCAACCAGTACTTCCAGGTCACCCACAGCCAGCCCAAGTTCCCAAGGTCTGCGGGCCAGTTTGGCCGGAGGAAGGCCATATCAAGGCAGGAGTTGACTGCAGGTCTGAATGACCTGATTTGTTCAAACGTCTAGGGCTTTCTTCTGGCATCCTGTTCCTAGAAATCACTCCTACTGGTGGAATGTGGTGTGGCTGACAATGCATGGTCCCTCCCCTTCTGGGAAGACAGACCAACACACCCAGCAGATGTGATCAGTAGGGCATATCCAGTCACATCGTCTGCTGCCTGTGGCCCAGAGACCCATTCAGAGTGACTCCAAATCATAAGCAAGCCAGGCAGCTCGTCTAATTGCAAAACCCTCACCTGACATGTCTACTCTTGTCCTGAATCTTAGGAGTGACCTGTTTGGGTTATAATGTTCTCTTGCAGCACGCATAACTCAGTCCTTCCTGATAAGCACCCCAAAATGAGTTGGCTGCCCTTAAAGATTTCACAGTGCTTAATTACTTCATATTAATAATCAGTTTATAGTGACTAGAGTAAAATTTATTAAGAATGTAAGATGTTGAAGCTGAAACTCCAACCACTTGGGCCACCTGATGTGAAGAGCTGACTCATTTGAAAAGATCCTGATGCTGGGAAAGATTGAAGGAGGGAGGAGAAGGGGACGACAGAGGATGAGATGGTTGGATGGCATCACCAACTCAATGGACATAAGTTTGAGTCAACTCCGGGAGTTGGTGATGGACAGGGAAGCCTGGCATGCTGCAGTCCATGGGGTCGCAAAGAGTCGGACACAACTGAGTGACTGAACTGAACTGAACTGAAGAATGTACCATACTGTTTACTGAACTATGTATCTGTATTAGGGCTTCCCCCATGGCTCAGCAGGTAAAGAATTGGCCTGCAATGCTGGAGACAGGAGACACAGGTTGGATCCCTGGGTCTGGCAAGATCCCCTGGAGGAGGAAATGGCCACCCTCTCCAGTATTCTTGCCTGAAAAATCCCATGGACAGAGGAGCCTGGTGGGCTACAGTCCATGGGGGTCACAAAAAGTCAGACATAACTGAACGACTAAGCACACACATATATCTGTATTAATGACTCAGGACACTTGGGTTGGAGGTAACAAAATCCCCAAGGTTTATTGGTTCCTTTAACTGGGAGGGATGAGAATCAAGCTAGCTTCAGGCTCAGGTGGACCTGGCTATCAAACATTTTCTGAATTTTGTCTTTTCACTTCTCAACTCTACTTCTGTTTGTTGACCTTTTTTCTCTTACTGCCAACAGGCTTTCTCCATGTAGTAGGTGGAGGAGGCATGCACAGACACAGAAAATTCCAGGTTGATGGTACCCAGCCAATGAGCCCCAAGGAAAGGACAGAGCTATACTCACTTGCACTCCTGTCCTATTTCCATGATAACTTGTTCACTTTAAATTTATCTTTTTAAGTTTTCTGTCTCCTCCATCGGACTGTTGAGTTCCTCTGGGAGAGGACTGGTGTTTATTCATTTCTGCAGCCCTGGTAACTGATATATAACAGATTTTGTACTTGTTTTCTCCTTCTCACTACATAACAAACTTAGTAACTTAAAACAACATTCATTTATCATCTCAGTTTCCATGGTTTACCTGGATGCTCAGCTAGGGTCTCAAGCAAGGTGGCATCCAAGAGCCTGCATCTCATCTGGGGCTAGGGGGTCACCTTCCAATGTTTTGTGGCTATTGGCAGCATTCACTTCCTTGAGGTTTTAGGACTGAGGTGTTCTGCTCCCAGAGGTGGCCTGTATTTCCTTACCACATGATCCTCTCCATAGTGTGGCTGTTTGTATCTTCAAGGCTGGCAAGAGAAGGCCTTCCCACATTTGAATCTCTCTTGGCAAAACGTGGACTATCTTTTAAAGGACTCACCTGATTAGGTCAGGCCCATTCAGGATAATGTCCTATTGATTCATTCAAAGTTAATTAGTCAGAGGCCTTAATTATATCTAAATAAATTCACCTTTACCATATAATAGAACCTCATCATGAGTGTGAAATCTTATCAGATTCACAGGTGCCAACATACTCAACAAATTTTCAGGAAATGTACAACACGGGCAGGAATCCTGGGGGCATCTCAGAAGGCTGCCTATCCTAGGTATTTCATGAAACATCTGTTGAGTGTAAATGGATGGATGAATAAATGACTGGACTGGAGTAATGAATGAGTCATAAGTGACATGGTAACAAGATTATCTTCCAAGATCTACAGCTAATTCTAACCTCAGAGAAAAATCTAGTATAAATAATGCCATTTTAAAAGTAGACAGAGATCTTCCCTGGGGACTCAGTGATAAAGGACCCACCAGCCAATGCAGGAGTCACAGCAGGAAGAGAAGCCGCTGCAATGAGAAGCCTGAGTACTGCACTAGAGAGGGTCACAACTAGAGAAAAGCCTGTGCAGCAACGAAGACCGAGCACAGCCAAAAATAATAAATAAAACTTTGAAAAATAAAAAGTAGACCCAGGTTAATGCTCCTCACAAAACCATGGAAAAAAAATGTGCAGTAGTTTCACATTTCTTGACAGTTCTTAATTACTTCACATCATGCCCTCCAATACTTTGGCTGCCTGATTTGAAAAACCAACTCATTAGAAAAGACTCTGATGTTGGAAAAGACTGAGGGCAGGAGGAGAAGGGGAGGACAGAGAATAAGATGGTTGGATGGCATCACCAACTCAATGAACATGCGTTTGAGCAAGCTCCGGGAGATGGTGAAGGACATGGAAGCCTGATGTGCAGCAGTCCATGGGGTTGCAAAGAGGCAGACACTACTGAATGACTCAACAACAACAAAATGCCTCCCAACCATGATAGCCCCAGGAGGCTGTGGCGTGTTCCAGAGGAAAAGTTTACCCTGTCATGGGAACATCCCTTTGTGATACAGGTGCCTGCAGGAATTTGTCCATGCAGGTACTCTAGTTCACGTGCTTGGTCTTGGGGCTGTAGCCTAGAGTTTCCTGGGACAAGGAAAAACCCTAGATCTGCCCCAGGCAGCAGTACCTGTGTCTCTGTGTGGGTAGGGGAGCATTCCATCTGGCAGGCCTTGCAGCATTCCAAAGAAAACATGAGTTTAGCCAGTATTTATCCAGGGTTGCAGATGTGTTCATCAGCTTTCAGTGAGCAACACAGCTCACACGCACTCCAGCACTTAGTATCGGGTATGACTTCAATTTAGAGCAATTTAACAGATGCAGAATAGTACAGAGTCTAGTGTGACAAGCATCATACTTCTATTATGTCAACAACTGTTGGCATTTTATTTCCATCTAGTCATTTTGTTATTAAAATATTACAGATACCAAAATCTACTCTAATCCCCACACTTGGTTGTATTCCCCTCATGCTACTAAGAGTTTAGCATGTGTCCATTTACCACTTGTTTACAGTTATATATGTTGTATGCATGTAAATATATATGTATAAACATCCATAAACAATATGTAAGTGTGTCTTAAATAAGTACTATAATACTGCTTGTGTTGTGCATACTTACCTTTTAATGTCTGCTGAAGAAATAAACAGATCAAGCTCACTAACTGTAACTGCTATGTAGTGTTTCATCTTGAATAAACTACATGATATTTATCCATTTCTTACTGATGGACATTGAAATCATTCCACTTCTTTGCAGCTAAAAATAATGTTAGACTATTTTATACAGTGTCTACTGCACCTGTGCCCATGTTGAGTTAGAACTGGATACTGGTACGTTTTAAAAATTGTTTTTATTTTTTTATTTTTATTTTTTTTTAGAAAGAGGTCAAAGTACCTGTATTTTTAATAATTTCTTGACATGGTAAAAGAATTTTACATTACGATCCAAGGGCAGTAGGGGGAGAAGGAGGCGTACTGGAATAATCCAACAAACAAAAAGGGAAACTGAGAAACACAGGATGGGAGGAGGTAAGGGTTTTAGCTGGAAGGGGTCTGGAGAGTTGGGTAGGGGCACTGCCCAACTAAAATGCAATTGGTTTGTTACTGAATACTATTCATGGGAAGACAGCATCTGAACTCCTCCTCTATAGCATAACGGGAGACCAAAATGATGCGCTCAGATGGAAATATGATTGGAGGTTGGAAGACAGAGATGGGGCGGGGAAGGGGCAAGGATAAAAGTCAGAAACAGACACTGAGAGAAAGAAAGAGAGCCACCAACAGACTCTCCAGGAGTGGCAGATTAAAAACGTAGGGGTTGATGAGGGTTAACACAAAAGTTGTAACAAGTGGTATCTCTGGAAGATTTGAGAGATAAGAGGCAACTCTTCTATGGTTGTGACTTGCTTGGCAGATTTCCACATACACTGTGTACATGCACGCGTGTGCATGCACACACATATACACACATGTGAATACTTTCCCGGGAAGCACAATACTACAAATAAGAAAACATTTTCCCCAAAGGGAAAGCCTAGTAGCAGCAGCAGTATCTGGCCTCACAGCTGCAGACACCCTTACCCCAACTTACAACTGGCCTGGGAAGAGGCAACCAAGGGTCAGAGGACAAGACTTTGCAAAAACACCCAAAGGGACCTGAGTCACAGAGGGAAGGGGCCTTCCCCACTCCTCTGCAATCCCACTGCTGGGCATACACACTGAGGAAACCAGAATTGAAAGAGACACATGTACCCCAATGTTCATTGCAGCACTATTTATAATAGCCAGGACATGGAAGCAACCTAGATGTCCATCAGCAGATGAATGGATAAGAAAGCTGTGGTACATATACACAATGGAGTACTACTCAGCCCTTAAAAGAATAAATTTGACTCAGTTCTAATGAGATGGATGAAATTGGAACCGATTATACAGAGTGAAGTAAGCCAGAAAGAAAAACACCAATACAGTATACTGACACATATATATGGAATTTAGAAGACAGTAAAGATGACCCTATATGTGAGACAACAAAGAGACACAGAGGTATAGAATGGACTTTTGGACTCTGAGGGAGAGGGAAAAGGTGGGATGGTTTGGGAGAATGGCAATGAAACATGTATATTTTCTTGTAAGAAACGAAGCACCAATCTATGTTCAATGTAGGATGCAGGATGCATGGGGCTGATGCACAGGATGATTCAAGTAGAGGATGTGGGGTGGGAGGTGGGAGGGGGCTTCGGCATTGGGAGATTGTGTTCACCTATGGCTGATTCGTGTCAATGTATGGCAAAACAAGTACAGTATTGTAATTTAAAAAATAAATAAATTTAATAAAAAAAACTGAAAAAAATTGTTTTTAAAAAGATTTTTATTGAAATATAGTTTATTTACAATGTATTAGTTTCAGGTGTACAGCAAAGTATTCAGTTACATACACAAATATATACATATATACACAAATATATAAAATATATAATAATAATTACATATATAAATATATATTCTCTTTTAGATTCTTTTCCATTAGAGGTTACTACAAGATACTAAGTATAGTTTTTTTGCTATGCTACAAGATACTGAGTACAGTTCCTGTTCCAGTTCCTCTTCCTTTTTGATGATCTATTTTACGTGTAGTAGTGTATATATTTTGGAGCTTCCCAGCTGGCTTAGTGGGTAAAGAATCCACCTGCAATGCAAGAAATTGAACAGATGGGAGTGCCCTCCTGAGTCAGGAAGATCCCCTGGAGGAAGGCCTGGCCACCCACTGCAGTATTGCCTGGAGAACCCCGTGGACAGAGGAGCCCGGTGGGTTACAGTCCATGGGGTCGCCAAGAGTCGGACACGACTGAGAGACTAAGTGCACACACATTGCTATATATAAAACAGATAAACAACAAGGACCTACTGTATAGCATAGGAACTACAGTCAATATCTCGTAATAATCTATAATGGAAAAGAATCTGAATCACTTTGCTGTAAAAATGTTAGTGACTTAAGGATGATTCTCTTCATCACTCCCCCGCCCCACCTTTTTATTTTTTCCTGCTGCATTGTGAGGCATGCGGGATCTTAGTTCCCTAACCAGGGGTCGAACCCATGCCCCATGACTTGGGAGCACAGAATATTACCACTGGGCCACCAAGGAAGTCCATCTTGGTTACTTCTTTCACTTCTGCATTCATTAATGTCATGAAATTCAAAGAAAAGTTTTTTACACACCTCTAAAAGACTAACTTCCCTGATCTGTGGTGAAGTGAAAGTGAAGTCGCTCAGTTGTTTCCAACTCTGTGCGACCCCAGGCTCCCTCCGTTCATGGGATTTTCCAGGCAAGAGTACTGGAGTGGGTTGCCATTTCCTTCTCCAGGAGATCTTCCCGACCCAGGGATTGAACCTGGGTCTGCTGCATTGTGGGCAGATGCTTTACCATCTGAGCCACCAGGGAAGCCCATATTTCTTTGAGGCCCTTTTTTGGGGTGGGGCAAGAGTACCGGAGTGGGTTGCCATTCCCTTCTCCAGGAGATCTTCCTGACCCAGGGACTGAACCTGGGTCTGCCGCATTGTAGGCAGACGCTTTACCGTCTGAGCCACCAGGGTTTTCCTGATACTCTGTAGTTGTGTGTTTGTGTGTTTTTCCTCCTTTTAAGAGTTCATATGTTATTGTACGTATGTTTTAACCTTTGCCCATTTCATCGTAAACACTGCATATCCTTATGGGAAGTGGGAATCAGTAAAGCATATGAGTCAACATGTGACAGTCAGAAATGTAAACAGGTGTGGTGTGTGCCGTAGTTACGCCACTTGCTAGCTGTGTTTCTTTGGTCACCCTCACCTGTGTGATACTCTGTTTTTAAAATAATTTTATTTATTTATATTTTCGGCTGTGCTGGGTCTTCACTGCTGCACAGGCCACTCTCTAGTTGCCATGCGTGGGCTTCTCAGGTCAGTGGTTTCTCTTGGTGTGGAGCGTGGGCTCTAGGGCACGTGGGCTCAATAGTCGCGGCTCCTGGACTCCAGTTCAGTTCAGTTCAGTTCAGTCGCTCACTCGTGTCCGACTCTTTAGCACAGGCTAAATAGTTGTGGTGCACAGGCTCAGTTGCTCAGCAGCACGTGGGATCTTCCCTGATAAGGGATCAAACCCATGTTCCCTGCATCGGCAGGCGAATTCTTAACCACTGAATCACAGGGAAGTGCCAATCCTCAGTTTCTTAACCCAGGTTGACCCCGTGGACTGCAGGCAATTGGAGATAGTTGTCTCTCCCTGTGAGGGTTAAATGGCACAACACAGGTAAGGTGGTTGGGACAGTGGGTTCCCAGTGAATAAAGAAGTGCCTGTATGTTGACAGAGAAGATCACCTAGCACCTGCCTGCCTAAGTAAACACACACACAGTTCTTCATCAGTGTCTACGTAGAAAGCAAACACTCCATTCAGGAGCTTTTAGGATCAGAGCACTTGGACACTTGGCCTATCCCCCTGGTGGTCTGGTGGTGGTTTGCGTTAGGAATCTCTGGACCCCCTGCCCCACAGGCACTTAGTTAAAATTTATCTTGGACTTGGGTGAGGTGTGCCCTGGACAACTGAGTGACCTGGAGGCCTGACAACCTCCCGGGTGGGGTCTGATCAATGGGATCTACAGATGTCAGTCATTCCTTCTGCCCTGTTGGCTCTGAACGAGCCTCCAGCAGACTGCTAAACAGGCCAGCTAAGCAGCTCTGGTGGGCGGGTGGCACTCACCCTCTGGCTCTTGCCAGCTGCTCATCCTGCCCTGTCCCGGCCTCTGGAGACAAAACAGACAAGAGCCTGCCCTCAGCTGGCCCCTGCTGTCAGTGTGTGAAGACCTCAGGGATGAACAGTCTGCCTCTCTGAATATTTCACATATACCCAGAACTGGCATTTTCTGGCAGCAAAGATTAAAGTGTCCTACAGTGCTAGAAAAATTTTAAAGCCATGCTCCATTTTGTAAGTATAAAAATCTCCTAAATGTTCGATGTCTAAAAGTCACTTTCTAGAGCAAAACTTACTTTCCTCAGCTTCATTTTCTCAGTGTTTTATCCCCAAACAAAATTCCAATAAGCTCCAGATATGAGAGTTCAAAGCTGTGACTTTAAGAATTATTCTACATTGAATTTTTTAATGATGCTTTTTAAATTTAAGAAAACCTACATGTTAGAAATTAATATACTAAGCAGTAGGTGATGCTATAAAGTGAAAAAATGTCTTTTGGCATTACCCTCTCCTGTTAACAGTTTATTCTATGCCTTTTTAGAAGTGAATATTCCAAACTAGAGTACATATATCAACATATATAACATATATGTAAACATAGAAATATAAGTATATACAAACACAACTTGAGTTATTTCTCTTTCTCACTCAAGATATATATATACATGACCTATGATATATATATTATATACATTTACTTACTGTATGCCATGCACCATTCTCATTGCTTTTTATTTATTAAATTCTTTAACCCATATGTCAACCCAATGAGTTAGTATTACTATGTTTTGTTTTCCAAATGAGGATGAAAAATGCTGGAATGGTCAGTTATGTACCGAAGTCACAGCTAATAAATGAGGGCACTGGGATTTGAATCAGGGCACTCTGATTTGAGCCCTGACTCTTATCTGTGGTGCTGTTGTCTTTCAACATATGTGTGTGTGTGTGTATATATATATATATATATATATATATATATATATATATATATATGACATTTTCCCTGTTACTACACATATAAACATTTGTTCTGTGTCAGGAAGATCCCCCTGGAGGAAGAAATGGCAACCCACTCCAGTATTTTTACCTGGGAAATTCTGTGGACAGAGGAGCCTGGCAGGCTACAGGTCCATGAGGTCACAGAGTCAGACATCATTGAGCGACTAAGCATGCACCCATGGGGTAGTTGGTGGGGATAAGAATTTAAATAATTTTAAGTTCTTTTAGAGTTAAGGTTGAAATACCATTTTATTTCCTTCCTAGAGAGTGAATTGCTCTTGATTAAAATAGTCATTTCATATTCACTCATATTTCTAGTTGCCTAGGCTCTTTTGTGGAGAAAGCAATGGCAACCCACTCCAGTACTCTTGCCTGGAAAGTCCAATGGACGGTGGAGCCTGGCGGGCTGCAGTCCATGGGGTCACAAAGAGTGGGACACGACTGAGTGACTTCCTTTCACTTTTCACTTTCATGCATTGGAGAAGGAAATGGCAACCCACTCCAGTGTTCTTGCCTGGAGAATCCCAGGGACAGTGGAGCCTGGTGGGCTGCCATCTATGGGGTCACACAGAGTTGGACACAACTGTTAAGTGACTTAGCAGCAGCAGCTGCAGGCTCTTTTGAGCATTTCTTGTCTGTTCCAGCCCCACCTTTGTTCATCTGGGCCACATTATATGAATGGCTACATAATAATCCAATAAATGGATATCCTGTAACTTTGTTTAATCTACTGAGAAATAATAGGTTGTTTCTAGTGGTAAAATCAGCTTTATACACCTGTGTGCAGGAGTTGCTGGGTCAAAAAACAAGTAAATTAAAATTTTAATATATTATTCTATTCCCAGAAGGTTATAAAAATTGACACTCACCCACAACTGTTTTTCCATATGCTCACCAACATAGGGAATTAACAAACCTCTTCAGAGTTGTCTCTCAGATAGGTGTAAAAAGTGCCCCTTGTTTTAATTTGTAACTCCCTAACAGGGAGGGTGGTTCTGCATCTTCTCATATCTTTCTTAGCCATGCTTATTTTTCTGTAGTGTCTGTTCATATCTGATGCATCCTCTTTATCTGTTGGGTTATTTGAAAATGATTTAGTGATTTCCAAGAGCACTTTGTACATTAAGAAAACTTCCTTTTAGTTAAAATAGGCTAATTTCCCCTCAGACTGTGATCTGACTTTTTATGATATTTTGATGTGCTTAATTTTTTAACCATGGTTAACTTACTGGTCATATGTATGTATGTATGTATTTGATCTGGATCATTTTAAAAAGTCTTCATTGAATGTTAAAATATTGTTTCTGCTTTATGTTTTGGGTTTTTTTGACCCAAGATGTGGGATTTTAATTCCCTGTACAGGGATCAAACTGGCACCCTCAGCATTGGAAGGCGAAGTCCTAATCACTGGACCATCAAGTAAGGGTTTTGTTTTGTTTTTTTAATGGCTTCAAGGAACATTCACATGCATTACTTCACCTGCCCATCACACTGGCATGGGACGACATCTATCATGGTCTCACTTCACCTATAAGAAAACAGGCTAAGTGACTTGCTCAAAAGCACACAGCGAATTGTGCATGAAGCCAGGTTTAGAACCCTCTAATTCCACATCCAGCCTGTCAACACCTGGCAGTCCATCACATCTTCCATGAAATGGTTTCAAGTAGGCATTTTCTTTGGAGAAGGCAATGGCACCCTACTCCAGTAATCTTGCCTGGAAAATCCCACGGACGGAGGGGCCTGGTGGGCTGTAGTCTATGGAGTCGCACAGAGTCTGACACGATTGAAGCGACTTTACTTTCACTTTCCACTTTCATGCATTGGAGAAGGAAATGGCAACCCACTCCAGTGTTCCTGCCTGGAGAATCCCATAGACAGAGGGGCCTGGCAGGCAGTCTATGGGATTTGATAGTCTATGGGGTTGCAAGAGTCGGACCCAACTAAGCACACGCAGCAGCAGCAGCTGCACTTGGGTTCCACCCTGGGTGGGGAAGATTCCCTGGAGAAGGGAATGGCAACCCACTCCAGTGTTCTTGCCTGGGAAATCCGATGGACAGAGGAGCCTGGTGGGCTACAGTCCATAGGGTCGCAGAAGAGTTGGACACGACTTAGCGATTAAACCTCAACAAGCGCACTGTGAAGGAGGAACGGAGCTGAGGGGATGTGATCCCACTCACCCCTTCAAGGTGGGAGGCCACCAGAGGCACAGAACTCTGAGATCTCTTAGCTGAGCCCAGCTCTGTCCCAGATGCCAGCGCATCCCAGTGTCTCCCAGACATCCCTTAGAGGTCTTTCAGGCACCTCCTACTGAATAAGACCAGAACTGAATGCACCATGTCTCCCCTCAACCCTGTCTCTGGTCTCCCTCTCAAGTAAGCTACCAGCGGCTCAAGCCAGAAGGTGGGAGTCATGAGCTTTCTACTCCTCCAGTCTCCACCATCTGTCACGGAGATCTCTAATGTTCTAGCTTTCTAAACACTTTCCGAGGGTCCTCTTCTCTCCACCTGCACCACCACTCCCTGCTCCAGGCTACCCCCATCTCTCCCTCACCGCTGCAGCTAACTGCACCCCCCCACCCCGTCTCTGTGCACACTGCCTCTCCCACCCCTACAACAGCCGCCCTAGAAAGGAATATCTGATGGAAATTTCACCATCATCTACCCTGGCAGAAAGCCTCTGCGCACTCAAGACAAAAGTCCACTATGCTTACACAAGCCTTCGACGTCGTCCAAGACCTGTTCCCGCCCTCTTGGCTCTCCACCACTGGCCCTCCCAAGTTCCGGCGCCCCCAAGCCCCTCCCTGAGCTGGGACGGGCGAAAGGCGGATCCCGTTGGACCTTGCGAGGGACGCCCCGGACCAGCCCAGGCTGAGCGCGTAGTGTGCTGCCGGGCCGGTCTATCTCCGGCCCTGCTAACCTCAGAGTAGGGCGGGACCTATCAGACAGTCTAAACCAATCCTAGATTGGGGGCGGGGCTGGGGTGGGACTCTAGGCTCCACGCCGGGCCCTGGTTTTCCGGCTTTCCCGGCTTTCCGGTTGCGGGGCCGCAACCACACAACCTGCCTGCGACCCCCAGGCCTCGCGCATCTTCCGGCGCAATGGACCCTGCGACGGCCGCTCAGGTGAGCGAGGCGGTGGCGGAGAAGATGCTCCAGTACCGGCGAGACAAGTCAGGCTGGAAGATTTGCCGGGAAGGCGTGAGTGAGGAACGGGGGCAGAAAGGGGTCGTGGGGTCTTTGCTCCCTAGGGCTGGGGTCTCAGAAGCCCCTAGGCTCCTCCTCTCCCGAGAGTTTTTCTGCATTCTATACCCTGGAGCTAGATTGAAGAGGAGATTCCACTGGGGGTTGTTTTCTTAAAAATAAGGGCCAGTGTGCACACAATGACCCCTAGGAGATGAGTATGTGTCCCTTTCACTAAATGACTTAGCCAAGGTCGCCTGCTGGCAAATGGTTAGGGTGGAGCGGGAAGCACTAAACAGACCTAAATTGTCCAAGGAAACAAGATGCTTGGTGGTTTTTAAAGTGATTTGAAAATGTCCAGTGCTCTAAAGCTCTTTGAGTAGCCACATAAGATCCCTTTGTCCATCGCATCCTCCTGAAGGCAGCTTTGTTCAGGACTAGTCCCCACTCTGTCCCCAATCAGTTGGGTCTCACCTTGGAGACCTGCATCTCTTGAGGCTCTTGCCTTTTCTTCCATAAAACAGGGGATCGGGCTCTATCTCCCAAGAGCCCTTCTAGCTCTAAAATTGTGCGATTCTGTGCCTTTTGACAGAACGGAGTTTCAGTTTCCTGGAGGCCATCTGTGGAGTTTCCAGGGAACCTGTAAGTGTGTGCCTTGCTCAGAGCTCCCCAGGGTGTCACACCTCTCCTGATGTTTCTGTGGGTTTGCTTCCTTTGAGACGGCAGTCCATCCTAGCACCTGGAATCAACTTGCCAGTCATCCTCTGGAAAAGCTTCTGCATCTAACTAAATCATTTCCTCAAATTGTATTCTTGTGAAAGCTTAGCGTCCGTCGTTTCTGCAGGCCCATGGGGAGGTGGGCTGGTAGATGTCAGCTCCTTCTCTGCAAGGCTGTCTTGAAGAGTGGCACACATGGCTTCTAGTCCTTCTGTGTAATCCCAGGATAGACAAGTTTGGTTGATACCTTGGGGTCATGTTGCTCTTTGTGCTACAGGTACAAAGGAGAAGGCATTGTGAACGGGACACCAGAGCAGGTGTGGGACTGCGTGAAGCCACTTGCTGGGACTTTACGAGCTCAGTGGGATGAGAATGTGAACAGTTTTGAAATTATTGAAAGCCTCACTGATGTAAGTCTTTCCAAGCACTATTATCCAGAGACAGTAGCTGACTCTGTCCCCTCTGTGAAGGGTCAGTGACATCTTTAGGGAAGGGGTTGTTGTTGTTTTGTTGCTAAGTCGTGTCCGACTCTGCAACTGTAGCCAGCCAAGCTCCTCAGTCCATTGGATTTCCCAGGCAAAAATACTGGTGTGGGTTGGCCGTTTCCTTCTCAAGAAATTTTTCCTGACTCAGGATTGAACCTGCCTCTCTTGTGTCCCCTGCATTGGTAGGTGGATGCTTTACCACTGTGGCACCTGGAAAGCCCTTAGGCAAGGGGAAAGTGAAAGTGAAGTCACTCAGTCGTGTCTGACTCTTTGCGACTCCATGAACTGTAGCCTATCAGGCTCCTCCGTCCATGGGATTTTCCACGCAAGAGTGCTGGAGTGGATTGCCGTTTCCTTCTCCAGGGGATCTTCCCGACCCAGGAATCGAATCCGGTTCTCCTGCATTGCAGGCAGATGCTTTGCCATCTGAGCCACCGCAAGGGTAGTGCCCAGCAAATAGGCTGCGCACTGCTCAACACTTAAACCCAGCCTCAGCCCAGGTATAGGCAAGAATACTGGAGTGGGTTGCCATTTCCTCCTCCAGAGGACCTTCCCAACCCAGGAATCCAACCTGGGTCTCTTGCATTGGCAGGTGGATTCTTTACGACTGAGCCACTTGGGAAGTCCCATAGTGTTAAGAATCTACCTCATTTTGATTATAGAAGTTAAGGAGGAAAAAAAAAAAGACATAGCCAAAAGAAATGAAAAAGTTGCCTTGAGGAAATGTTGCTAGGTTGAGAAGATCCTCTGGAGAAGGGAATGGCTACCCACTCCAGTATTCTGGAGAATCCCATGGACAGTAGGATCCTGGCAGGCTACAGTCCGTGGGGTAACAAAGAGTCAAACACAACTGAGTGATTAACACATGTTAAGTGAATAATGGGATAGGCTCTCCCTGGGACTGTCCCATCCTGGGGCCTGATCATGTGACCTTGAAAGGGCCGAGGTCCTGCTGGAGTAGGGGAACCATGGGCTAACACATGGGCTTGACTTGTAAAGTGGGGGAATGAACTTGGTGGAATATTCTGAGACTGGGTGAAGTTCTAGGGGTGCTCCCTCCCAGGGCTGGGACTGGGGGAAACCAGAAAGCTGTGCAGGACACATATTTAAGGAGCACTGTTCTCAGGGTTGGGCAAGAAGAGCAGAGTCAGCCTAAGAAAGGAATGGCCTCTCTTGCCTCAGCCTAGACCCGGCCCCATTCAAGTCTCTCCTCTTCACCTTGAGCTTTGTGGCCAATTCCTTCATCTCTGCAAGCCTCAGTTTTCTTATTTGGTCAATGGGTAAACTGAGAAACTGGGTTTCTCAGTTGTGAGGGATCACTGAGAGCGTTGTCCGTAGACTCAGTGGACCTGAGTTTGAACAAACTCCGGGAAATAGTGAAGGACAGGGAAGCCTGGCATGTGGCAGTCCATGGGGTTGCAGAGAGTCGGACAAGACTTAGTGACTGAACAACGGAGAACTTTGTCCAGACAGACTCTTATTATGTGCTCCACCAGTGACAACTCTCATGGTCCTTTTAAAAATTATTTTAAAAAATATTCATTTGTTTTCATTTCTGCCTGAGTCAAGTCTTAGCTGCCGCAGGCCAGCTCTTTGTTGCATCACTTGTGCTGCCCTTGTTGCCCAGGTCACAACCTAAGATTTTGCAAACTGGGTATGTTCTCGTGACCCTTGGCACCGCCATCTGGGGAAGTTCATTCCAGACCCTCTAGGTCACAATGCCACCTTGCTGTCAGTGCTGATCCCATCTTCCAGATCCTGGCTTATTGGGACCGGATGTGGGGGTGGGTGAGCTCCAAGTGGAGTCAAGGCAGGGAGCAGATGCCAGGCCATCGGATGCAGCTGGACCCCTCTTTCCTCTGACAGACCCTGCTCTTCAGCAGAACCACTACCCCCTCGGCCGTCATGAAGCTTATTTCCCCAGAGACTTTGTGGACCTGGTGCTGGTCAGGACGTACGAGGATGGCACCATTAGTTCCAATGGTGAGTGATGGTGGCCCTGCTTCGAGGTGTTAGTGGGCTGTTGGTCTCTGTCTCCCCCACACCCACCCAGTTGCTCAAAGAAAGCCCACCAGCTAGAAATCCCTAAGGCATGCACAGCCTGGGCCTGTTTTCCTGTGTTCCCTTCCCCTTGTCAGGTTTGGGGGATTCTGTGCCAGGGAGGTCTGAGATGAGAGCCTCCACACATGTCATTTTACTTTGAAGACACAGATTCCATCAGCTCCCTGTTTTCATTCTTGCTGAGGTGCATAGTTCGTACCCCAGACACGCAGACTGTGACTTAGCTCAGGGGAACCCCAGGGTGTGGTGATCCCCTGTACCCATGGAGCACCTTCCCAAGAGGGCTGTGGTGCTGTTGGCTCCCCACTTCCAGTCAGGAGCAGAGTTCCTGCCTCTGCACTTTTACGGTTGCTCCTGTAGAAAGTGCCAGTCTGGCTGCTCTCCTGAATATCCCATGTGGGGGCAGGTGGTGCCACGTCCACACCTCTGTTGGCTGGGATTTGAGAGAGAGACCTTCTTCCTTCTACCCTTAAGCCTGACATCTGAAATGTTCTTTAAAAAAAAAATTGTATTTATTTTGCTGTGCTAGGTCTTAGTCATGGCATTTGGAATCTAGTTCCCTGCATGTGTGTATGCTCAGTAATGCCCAACTCTTCGTGACCCCCTGGACTGTAGCCTGCCAGGCTCCTTTGTCCATGGGATTCTCCAGACAAGAACACTGGAGAGGGTTGCCATGCCCTCCTCCATGGGATCTTCCTGACCCAGGGATTGAACCCACTTCTCCTGCATTGGCAGGTGGGTTCTTTACCACTGAGCCACCAGAGAGGACCCTGAATTATTCTTTCCTCTAATACTTTGGCAGGTTGGAGAGGGTGTGTGCATGTGTGAGTGCAGAAGTTGTGTGAGCACACATACATGTGAGCATGTGTGTGTGAGGGACAGTGGGGTGGCAGTAGGGAGCGCACAGGCTCCAGGTGACTGGTCTGCATACACTCTGGGTGCCTGGTAAGGCCCTTCAGCCACTGTAGCCTGATTGCTACAGGGTAGCTCCCTGACCCTTTACTCTCTCTTCCAGCTGCCAATGTGGAGCATCCATCTTGTCCCCTGAATCCAGGTTACGTGAGAGGATTTAACTATCCCTGTGGTTGTTTCTGTGAACCTCTGCCAGGGTAAGGACAGCCTCCTAGAATGAATGACATGCCCAGACCTCACTGGCTTCACTGAAGATGTCCTGTTGTTGTTGCTGAGTTGATCAGTCGTGTCTGACTCTTTGCAACCCCGGGACTGCAGCATGCCAGGCCACTCTGTGCCTCACCATCTCCCAGAGTTTGTTCAAACTCATGTGCATTGAATCGATGATACCATCCAACCATCTCATCCTCTGCCTTCCCCTTCTCCTTCTGTCTTCAGTTTCAGCATCAGGTCTTTTCTAGTAAGTCAGCTCTTTGCATCAGGAGGCCAAAGTATTGGAGCATCAGTCCTTCCAGTGAATATTCAGGGTTGATTTCCTTTAGGATTGACTGGTTTGATCTCCTTTTTATCCAAGACAGAGGATGTTCTCCTCAGTGACAACATTAACGATGATTCCCAGTAATTAAAATGCCTTACACCTCTGTAGGCCTTGCTGTTACAGAGCCCCACATATACACATCAGTGATGTAATACGCCAAAGTTCTGTTGGCATGTGGGAAAGAATTGTGGTGGTGGTATTGTTCGGTCACTCAGTTGTGTCCAACTCTTTGCAACCCCATGGATTACAGCACACCAGGCTTCCCTATCCTTCACCATCTTCCATAGTTTGCTCAAACTCACGTCCACTGAGTTGGTCATGCTATTTAGCCATCTCATCCTCTGCTGGCCACTTCTCCTGCCTTCAGAATTGTGGGAAAGTGTCCTTATTTCTAATGTGGGGAACTCTCCCTCTAGTCGTAGGCAAGCTGGGCAAATGTCATGGTCCCATGTAGCAGATGAAGAAACTGAGGCTAGGGAGGCTGGGGAGTCTGTGCAGGGTCACAGGCTGGCCATGTAGGGTCTGGGCACCCAGTCTTGGGGTTCTGAGAGCGTTCCACCAGCTGGGAGCAGCCAGGAGCCTAGCCGTCACCACTCTCAGTCCCTCTACTGGTGCTTATTTTGTGTCCCCTCAGCAAGGAGTGAGGTTGAGATGCTCTGGCCTAACGGGTGATTCTGAGAGCACAGCATGAGTCAGCCCCAGAACTGAGCTCAGAAATGGCCCTCTTCCCGTGTTCTCACAGGTCATGGTCAGGTTCTGGTTTTTGGTATTTTTGTTGCCATACCGAGCAGCATGCAGGATCTTAGTTCTCGTATTTTTGGTCTAAGTCTCCATTGTTGCTGTTTAGTCACTCAGTTGTGTCTAATTCTTTTGTGATCCCATGGACTGTAGCCTGCCATGCTTCTCTATCCATGGGATTTCCCAGGCAAGAATACTGGAGTGGGTTGCCAGTTCCTTCTCCAGGGGAGCTTCCCGACCCAGGGATCAAACCCACATCTCCTGAATTGGCAGGTGGATTCTTTACCACTGAACTAGCAGGGAAGCCCTCATTTACACTCTTCAGTATTATTCAGGGCATCAAAGTGTTTTGTTCATGCAGATTATATCCATCAGTATTTACTATACTTGACATTAAACCTGGGACATTTTAAAATAATGATACATTCATTAGAAATGACTCATTGGAAAAGACCTTGATGCTGGGAAAGATGGAAGGCAAAAGGAGAAGGGGACAGTGGAGGATGAAATGGTTAGATAGCATCACCAACTCAATACGAATTTCAGCAAACTCCAGGAGACAGTGAAGGACAGGGAAGCCTGGCATGCTGCAGTCCAAGGGGTTGCAAAAAGTCAGACATGATTTATCGGCTGAACAACAACAACAGCTATTACATGATAAATAAATATTGTTGTGAAAAATAACTATATTTTTCAAAAGAGAAAAATATTGAGAGTGATCTTGTTTGACATTTGAGGAAATATTAATGTCAGGCTTAAGAGAAGCTCACATCTGCTTCTACATTCAGTCTGTTGTGATACACACATCAAAGAGCCTTTGGAAACTGCCCCCCGCCCAACAGCAGCAAAGCTGTTAACAGCTCCATTCAAATAAAATGCTCAGGGACCTCCCTGGTGGTCCAATGGCTAAGACTCCGTACTTCCAATACAGGGGATGCAGGTTTGATCCCAGGCTGGGAAAGTAAGATCCCACATGCTGTGAGGCATGGCCTCCAAAAATTAAAAATAAATAAACAAACAAAAATGCTTGGTCTCCACAAAGCCCATGCCTTTGTTGTGCTGGCCATGGGAAAAAATTTGTGAGAATAAAATACAGGCTGAGAGAATGGGAGTGAAAAGGCAAATCACATCTTAGTGCTGTGAGGAAAATAGCCTTGACCTTGAAAAGCCCTTGAAAGGGTGTCAGGAACCCCCAGGAGTTGCCAGACCTCTCGCAGAATCACTGCCCTCAATGATCGGAGGGCAGCATCATTTCTCTTTCTCCCAGGACCTGGCACTGGAGTAAGTTCTCTGGAAGACTTTCCTGAGTGAATCAGGCACAGGGAATGAATGACCTTGCTATGATGGAAATGGGGGCATGTCCTTGCTTGCCATCCATGTGGGGCCAGGGAAGCATGCTTGAGAGGACCCACTTCCATCCTGAAAGAAGCAGTGAACCCAGCGAAATCCCTGGGTTTGGACCACTTCCTCGGGGGCCCTCAGTTCTAGATACCTAACAGCCCTATTTTTGTTTTCACAGGGAGCCAAACAAAACCAGCCTGGTCACGTTCTTCCAGACTGACCTCAGTGGTTACCTCCCACAGGGCGTGGTGGACTCCTTCTTCCCCCGCAGCATGGCTGGGTTCTACGCCAACCTTGAGAAAGCAGTAAAGAAATTCTTCGGTTGACAGCCTGGCTGGTTGGCTGAGAACTGCAGTGGCTCCTGCAGAAGGGCAGTTGTTGGGACAGCCTTGGAGAGCCTGGGGGCCCATGGGCTCCTTTGGAAGACACCGATGGAAAGTTTGTCTCCAGGGGCAGCCCTGGGTCCCCTGCTCCTCCATCTGCTTGGGTGGGGCTCTTGTCATCCAAGCACACCTTCTCCGGCAGGTGCCTAAGAGCCCCCGACCACCAGATGGGGACTCTGCCTGGACCCTAGTGGGACACACTAGGGTCCAAAGCCTTCCTCTGCTGGTCACTCTCAGAGATCTCCCAAAACCTGGCTCAGCCCCTTTGTTGCATCTGACCTCTCAGTCCTGTACCACAGACCCCCGGATGTATGGTGCTGTGCCAGCCTTCCCCTTAAAGTCGTCAACTTGATGTTTAAAAAATGAGATGAGCCTTCAGGAAAAACACTTTGAGTATTCCTTTTGTTGTCTTTTATTCAAATCATTTTTCTTTTTTTTCCCCCTGCATGAGTTAAATTTCATGTGCCCCAGGGAAACCAGGCAGTTTGCATCTGGCCCTGGAAGCACTCTGGAATTGATTCTGGATGGAGCAAGCCTACAAGTGGGATTTGAGGAGAACTTTCCCTCTCTTGGGCATTTGCCTTTTCTTGTCTTTGGTTATGGAAGGTGGAGCAGGAGTCTTCTGGCCTCCAAGCCCTGGTAGGGCCATACTGCTGTTACCAAGTCCGGGATTTCCCAGGCAAGAATTCTGGAGTGGGTTGCCATTTCCTTCTCCAGGGGAGCTTCCCAACCCAGAGATCAAACCCATGTCTCTTGCATTAGCAGGCAGATTCTTTACTGCTGAGCCACCAGAGAAGCCCTGGTCAGGGGATACTAGATGTTGCTAATCAATTTCCTTGCCCTGAGCTCAACAATCAGGCACTAAGTAATGACCAAACCAAATATCCCTTTGATCAGGCAAACAGAGCTAGTTTCCCTACAATGTTCTGTCTGCATTTAAAAGCATCTTGGCCTGTTGTGCACGTGCTTGATGCTCAGTTATGTCCGACTCTTTGTGAACCCATGGACCGTGGCCCGCTAGGCTCCTCTGTCCATGGCATTCTCTAGGCAAGAATACTAGAGTGGGTTGCCATGCCCTCCTGCAGGGAATCGAACTAGGAATCGAATCCAAGTCTCTTGTGTCTCCTGTATTGCAGGAAGATTCTTTACCTGCTGAACCATCGGGGAAGCCTCATCTTAGTCTATTGGTCTCTACCAAATCACAGAAAAAGTACTCACTCTGTATCATTTACCAGCTGGACAAGTTTCTTACTGTCTTTGGGTCTCACTGTTCTCATCTATATAACAGGATGATGTCACGCTCTGTAGACATTACTGTGATTACTGAAGACAGTGTCCACTTAACACCAACATGGTGCTTGGCACATGGGAGGTAAATGGCAGCCATGTATATTTCACCCTCTCAGACTCAAGCCCATCTATTCTGTTGGCACAGCTGAGCACACATGGAGTTTCACTTGTCTGTTTATTTGCTCTATCACTGGGTACCACCCTGGCTAGGAGCACTTCTCCAACCCCAACCAAATGGGCCATGTGATAGACCGTATTTTCCAAAAATAGCCTAAGCTGCCTTTTCCCTCCCCTTAAACCTGAGCAGGTCTAGGCCAGCTCTGACTGATGGAGCATAAGAGAAGTGATGCTCTTCAACTTTGGAGATGAGGTCATATCAAGGATGCAGCTCCTACCTGGCTCTCACACTCTTGGGGGACACCCAGTCATATATTGTGAGGAAGCCTTGGCCATAGGGGAGAGGCCACCTGCAAGTGTCCAGGCCAATGGCTCCAGCTGAGTTCCTAGCCAGCAGCCAACCTCAGTGACCCATGTGTGAGTGAGTGACCCTTCCAGTGGTTCTAGCCCCCAGCCTGTGAGTTGGTGCCAGCTGATGTCAAGTGGAGCAGGATGAAGGGAACCCTCTCCAAGCAGGCCAGTATTGCAGACTCATGAGGAAAACAAAGGTTGGGGTGAATCATCACCCAGAGACAGGCCTTAGAAAACCTGCAGAGCAAGCCATGGATTTCATATCCAATCATATATCCGTTTTATTTACAGCACCACAGTATTATCACTAAGCTCTCTAGATGCAGTCTGTCATTTGTATCAGCCACCCCACTGTGACTGTGCCCTAACTTCTGGGACCACCCTCTTACTGGGTGGGGTCCCGGAAGGTCCAGACCTGGGCAAGCAGCCACCGGGGAGCACACCTGTGCATTCCGCCATTGGGTGGGGTTAGCCGTGACCCTGAGAATCAGCAGTTCGGGGACCTGCATGTGGTAGGCTCTGGCGTCCACACTGGTGCTGGGCCTAGGGATCTCCAGCAGCTGGGGTCCTCTTGGACTGCAGGCTTTTCCTCCTGAGGACGATCGTCACAGGTCCATCAGGCAACACCTTGATGATGTTCCAGGCTTCAAACCGCGTGAGGCCCTGCATGGTGGTGCCGGCCAGGTGTAAGATTTCATCTCCCGGCTGGACTGTGTCACTCTGTTCTGAGGCCACCCCTGGGATGAGACAGGAGAGAGTGGGTGCTTTGGGTGACAAGGGAACAAGTAGTCACCACCTACCCTTGGTCTCTTGAGGAGCCAGGACAGCCCAGAAGGGAACTGGAGCCCATTCCCCTGGAGCTCAGTGGTCCATCTAAAGTGAGGCATCCCAGGACTTCCCTGGTGGTCCAGTGGTTAAGACTTCACCTGCCAGTGCAGGGGGCACAGGTTCAGTCCTTGGTCAGGGAACTAACATCCTGCGTGTTGTGCAGTGTGGCCAATACATAAATAAAACAGACCAAGCATCTAAACAGACATTTCTCAAAAAAAAAAAAGAAAAGCTAAAATATACTGGGCAGTTACATATCACAGGCTTTGTGTTAACACTCGGCATTCTGTTCCCTTTTCATGTGGGAGGAAACCAAGGACTCAAGAAACTCACCTGAGCTTGAAGCTGCTGCGTGGTGGGTCTAGGTTTGAACCAGACTTTATGGCTCTAGAGTCCACGTCCCTTGGCTGCACATCACCCTGCAGCTGGTAGACTCATCCCCGTCTAAGCCAGTCAGACCAAGATGGTAAAGTGACTTGCCTAAGGTCGTGCTGCCATTGGTGGCAGAACTAACACTAGAATCCAGGTCCAGTGACTTGGAGACCTATGCTCATCTCAAATCGACTTTCAAAAGTTAAAAATATTAGGAATTCTCTGGTGGTCCAGCGGTTAAGACATCAAGCTTCCACTGCAAGGGGTGTGGGTTCGATCCCTGATTGGTAATTAAGATTCTGAAAGGAAATAGCAACCCACTCCAGTGTTCTTACCTGGGAAATTCCATGGACAAAGGAACCGGGCAGGCTATAGTCCATGGGGTTGCAAGAGTCAGACACAAGTGAGCACACACACACACACACATATGCTGTGCAGTGCAGTCAAAAATTAAACTTAAAAGTTAAAAATATCTTTCCCAGGATTGAGGACTTCCTGGGTGGTCCAGAGATTAAGAATTCACCTTCCAATGCAGGGAATGAGGTTAGGGACCTACGATCCCACAGGCCTCGGGGCAGCTAAGCCCATATGACACAACTAGAGAGAAGGCCATGTGCCATAACTAAGACCTGATGCAGCCATAAATAAATAAGGTGAAGTTTTGGTTAAGGATAAAAAGTGCAATTCTATTTTTATCTGTATTATGTATATATAGCTTCTCCAGAGTTGGAGTAGACACAGACTCCTTTGGAAGCCCCCATGTGAGCCTCAGTCCTCCCCCTGTGGCTCAGCAGTTGTAGCAGACCTCCCAGAAACAAAACCAGTCTGCAGCGGGGGCTCCCTGGGGCACAGGGAGCAGAGCTAGGAGGCCTTTCAGTCTCAACACTAAGAGCCCAAAGTCACACACCCACAGCTCTTCTCATAGATCAGGAGCCTCAGGCCCAGAAGACAATAGTCACTTGGCAGTTAGAAGCAGAGCTGGAGGGCTTCCCTGGTGGCTCAGTGGTAAAGAATCTACCTGTCAATGCAGGAGATATGGGTTTGATCCCTGATCCAGGAAGATCCCACATACTGTGGAGCAGCTAAGCCCATACACCACAACTACTGAGCCTGTGCTTTAGAGCTTGGGAGCCTCACGTGCTGCTACTATTGAAGCCTTCGTGTTCTGGAGCCTGTGCTCTGCAACGAGACACCACTGTAAGGAGAAGCCTGTGCACTTGCAACTAGAGAAAAGCGTGCAGATGCAATGAAGACCCAGCATAGCCAAAAACTTTTAAAAAAGGAGCAGAACTGGGCCAGATCCCAGACCACGTGACCCCTTGTCTACAGCTCCTGGCTCTGGGACTCAGGGGGTCCAGCTTGAGAAGTAGTAAAGAATCAGGGGTGATTGTATGTGACAGCTGCAGGCCATTCATTATCTTCCCAGGAAAACCCAAGTAACCTCCAACTAGGGTTGGCTTGCTCCCCAGTCCATGATGAACAAAATCTCAACATTTTGAATAACAGTAGGAGCTGACAGGTCCAGGATTAGAATGAGGTGAGTGAGGTTGGGAAGTCAGACTCTGTTTTGTTCACTGTGGGCTTTTAAAATTAATTTCAATTTTAAAAATATTACATTGAAACAGTCTGTATCTTGATTACTCAATATTTTGGCACCCCCTTCAATATTGCACCCAGGACTTCCCTGGTGGACCAGTGGATAAGAATCTACCTGCTAACGCAGGAGATGTGGGTTCGATCCCTGGTCCAGGAAGATTCCATATACCAATGGGCAATTAAGCCTGTGCACCACAACCACTAAGCTCGAGTGCTCTAGAGCCCCAGCTCTGCAATGAGAGAAGACACCGCAATGAGATGCCTGCACACCGCAACTAGAGAGTAGCCCCTGCTCTGTGCAACTAGAGAAAGCCCATGAGGAGCAATAAACATTCAGCATAGCCAAAATAAATAAATAATAAATAATTTTTTAAAACTTAAAAAATGGCACTCAGGGCCTCACGTACTTAACCTTGATCCCATCCCTGCCAGGCTGAAGTCAGAGCAGGCTGGGTCACTTACAAGAACCCAGCAAAATAGAGGGATTACGGGGATGTCTGAGCCAAGGAGAACAGGAAGAAAAAGCAAAGTCAAGTTAGTAAGAGGTCTGCTGGCCTCTTAAAAGGGCCTGGGGTTGTGGGAAACCAATAAGCCCTGTAGGACCCTCAGAAGCCTGTGGGGTGCCTGGTCCAACACCCACAACTAGAGCTGAAGCCAAAAGGGGGACCCACATCACACCTTTGAAGATCCTGTTAACTGTCAGAGGCTTGTCCCCATGTAGGGAGCCCTTCCCTCCTTCCAGGCTGAAGCCCAGTCCCGCAGAGGTCTTTTCCAGGGTCACCGTGCAGACTGTGGCCTCTGCTGCTGAGAAAACACAGAGGTCTGTTAGGGATGCTCTCCTTCTGGGTATCAGGTGAGCCTGGCTGATGCTGCCAGGGAACTTGTGCACATGTGCAGATTCACCCGTGTGTGCATCGCCCGGCTGGCTAAGTGTTCTGAGGACCAGGAATGACTTAATGGCCTTGCCAGCACTGGCCTCATGCATCCAAAGTGATGTGGCCCACAAGGCTTCTACCAGGCAAGGAGAACTTACCAGATTCTATGGAGACATCACTGGCCACAGAGGCTGAGCCTGAGGAATCAGTGGAGGAGTTGAGGTCGGTCGTGGCCTCCAGAGTCGGCCTCCTGGTGACGATCACAGCTTGCCTGGGCTCCCGAGCTTGCCGGAGGATAGCCAGGGCATCACTGTGCGTGGCTCCTTTGAGAGACTTGCCATTGATGGAGAGAACCTCGTTGCCCTTCTGAATGGTCCCTTCCTGGGAGGCCAGCCCATTAGGGAACACCCTGTGAACCTGAGCAAACCAGAGGAGATCAGGACCCAGGACTTACCATATTGGATCTGGATTCTTGCTGGAGGAGGATCACGACCAGATAAACCTGGGTTCTTGTTGTTTAGTTGCTAAGCAACCACCTCTTTTGTGACCCCATGAACTGTAGCCTGTCAGGTTCCTATGTCCATGGGATTTTCCAGGCAAGAATACTGGAATGGGTTGCCACTTCCTTCTCCTGTGCATCTTCCCCACCCAGGAATCGAACCTATGCCTCCTGCAATGGCAGGTAGGTTCTTTACCACTGAGCCACCAGGAAGCCCAGAAGATTCTTTCAAAGAAAATAAAACGAAAGGCGTCTTAGCTCAGGGCTGCTAGCCAGCTTCACTCCCTTCTCTACCCAGAGCAGAGATCATTAGCAAAAATGGCCAGACTGGCCCTCAAGGTTCTTCCCAACACAACATCCTAGACTGTATTGCTACAATCCTAGTTAACATTCGGTCACACTCTTTTGCCTTTTGTGCTCTGCATCAGCATTCTCCCAGGGAAACTTTCTTCAAGCACTGATTTTGTCACATATTAATGGATATTGTGTTAGAAAAGTTTCCAAGGTCTAAGAAAATTAAGAACATTGGATAAAATACAAGCTCTGAAAATGTCTACCATTTAAAAAAATATTAGAGACTCTACAGTGCAGGCTGGCATAATTCTCTAAGAACAGGCCATATAATATAGTGATCCCCAAAAGATTCAGCAAAGCATTCTTTTTTCATAGAGAAATTCTCAGGCCACATGTTTCACAGAACGCAGAATTCCTATCCTAGGAAGTCTGAATATTTTTAAAGCTCTTCCCATAGAAATTCTGATCCTTAATTCCAGTTAAAAGAGATCATCCCCACCTAGGTTCCTTTTCTGAAAAAATGTGTAGGATTAAAAAAAAAAAAAAACTCATGTCTTTGCCGCAGTCGTCATCTTTTTTTTTTTTTTTCCTGTAATGCATTTTTTTACATGTATAGGGCTTTTTATTTTTGGCCCTAAGGTATGTGGGATCTTAGTTCCCTGACTCAGGATCAAACCCGCCCCCTCTGCAACGGAGGCACAGAGTCTTAACCACTGGACTCCCAGGCAAGACCTGCCTCGACCTTTTACTGCTGTAGATTCTCATGTGCTTAATTAGGGGACTGAATGGCAGCGTGAGTGGGCAATTGCTAAACTGTGCTATGTGTTGTTTTGCTGTTATCCTCTGATCAAGGTTCTTTGTTTCTCTAAACAGTTTCAGTGTTGGAAAAATTATGTGGTCAAGATCCTCTGATTACAAGACCCGAGTAGGGAGGCAGAATCTGTTCTGCATCTCCATCCATCCTCTACAAATGAAGCATGCATGCCAGCGATCCCCCATCCTGAGGCATGGGGAAGAAAAGTTGCACATGTCAGTGGGAGCCCAGCTTGTTCTTGATAATGGATGGTACTCAACGTTAGCTCTCTTTGAATGAATGTGGAAAGGAACGGAAGCGCTCAAACATGGAAGGAGAAAGGGGAAGTTTGGTGCATAGGATCAGCCAATGTGTACCGCTCCTGGCTTTTGAGGCAGTGTCAGGGGTGGCGGCTGAAATGGGTGCAGAAAACTACCCCCTCCAGGGCAGACCCACAGATCCAAAGTGTGGTTCCTACAGGCAAGCTCTCTTTTCTGCTCTTCAATTAGGTAGCAGACTGTGCCGTCCGGAACATCTTTATGGTGATCTGCCAGTGCTCAGTGTCATAAATAGGTCCTCGTTGGTTTTATGTGCTTTTTTGTGGTGGAGAGCTTGCTTGCAAAGGAGGAAGTTGCTGCTCACACACGACTGACTCTGAAATGACTGAAAGCAGTGTGCCAAGTTACTCTGGGTACCAGCTGGTCCTGTGAGAACATGGGGCTGGACCTCGAGACCTCGGGCACATCCTGAGCTGTGCTCTGTGAATAGCAACAGAAATAGCTTTCTGACCTTTCCAGCTGGGCCCCACTGCCCACTGCCAACCGTCAGATCTGCTTCACCACCATCCGTGTTGACACACCCATCTCCCAGCGGGCAAACCCAGGAAAACAGCCTCCTGTACCACACCTGCCTGCCCAAGGCCTCTTTCTGTCCAGGTGAGACCTCTTTCCATCTAGAAGTGCTGTGCTGTGCATCACAGCCAGGCCTTTAATCCTTCCTCTAAAGCCTTCGGCAAAGGCTCCTGTGGTCATAATCATTTTTGTCTAAACACTGGTGGCATATGTATGTCAAGCACAGGGAGCTCAGGTCAGTGCTCTGTGATGACCCAGATGGGTGGGATGGGGTGGGGAGTTGGGAGGGACATCCAAGAAGGATGTATATATGTATACATGTATATACATATATGTATATGCATATATATGTGTATATACATATATGTATACCTATAGCTGATTTGCTTTGTTGTACAGCAGAAACTAACACAACATCGTAAAGCAATTACACTCCAATAATAAGATAAAATGTTGGTTGCTCAGTGGTATCAGATTCTTTGTGGCCCTATGAACTGTAGATTTCCAGGCTTCTCTGCCTATGGGATTCTCCAGGCAAGAATGCTGGAGGGGGTTGCCATTTCCTACTCCAGGGGATCTTCCTGACCCAGGGATCAAACCTGGGCAGGTCTCCTGCATTGCAGGCATATTCTTTACTGTCTGAGCCACCAGAGAAGCCCAGTGGTTTATAAAGTTAAAAACATTTTTAAATGTTTGTGGCTAATAGATTACTTATCTCTATTTCCAAAAGAGACATGACACTGAAAATAATTTGTTTTGAATTTTCTTCCTGTTTTATTGTTGTTGAGATGAAATTTCCATGACATTCAATTAACCTGATAGCTTAGTTGGTAAAGAATCCGCCTGCAATGCAGGAGACCCCGGTTTGATTCCTGGGTCGGGAAGATCCGCTGGAGAAGGGATAGGCTATCCACTCTAGTATTCTTGGGCTTCCCTGGTGGCTCAGCTGGTAAAGAATCTGCCTGCAATGTGGGAGACCCTGGTTTGATTCCTGGGTTGGGAAGATCCCCTGGAGAAGGGAAAGGCTACCCACTCCAGTATTCTGGCCTAGAGAATTCTGTAGACTGTATAGTCCATGGGGTTGCAAAGAGTTGGACACAATTGAGCAACCTTCACTTCACTTCACTTCAGTGCAGTGACATTTACTGTGTTGGAATTTTTAAACGTCTCTCCAGGACCTTCAAAAATGGAGGCATTAAGGCTTTGACTTCAAGAAATTCTGATAAAACAGCTCTGGGGTGAGGCTGAGATGTCTATAATATTTTTAAAGTTCCATAAGTGATTCAGATTTCTTTGGGTAAATTAAAGTTGTTTTGTGTACACAGAGACCTTTTAAAGTTAAGGATCATGGGACTTCCCATGGTCCAGTGATTAAGTATCTGTGCTTCTCTAAGTATCTTAAACTCCTGCAGTAATCTGCCCAGGGCCTGGGGTTATGCATTCCTCTGATTCCCCCTCCTGATAAGTGCTCCTCCCTCCAAGGGTCATTGCCTCTGGCTCTGATGAACACCATGACTGGGCCACTCACCGTGATCACCTTGTTTTCTAGATCTGCTCCTCCTGCCAAGCTGAACCCAAGGCCAGCCCCTTCCTCCTTGTGCAAGATGGTGACATGGATGCTGTCTAATTGCTGTAGAAGGAAAATATATGTATTAAAAAACATTGTATTGCAACAGCACGAACAATTTAACAAGTATTCTTCTTCCCCTCTGTTCAAGTTTAATAAAACTGCAGAAGATCAAGATTTAACAAGTGTTCTGACATCAGGCTGTGTGTGTGCTTAATCATGTCTGACTCGTTGCAACCTCATAGACTGTAGCCCACCAGGCTCCTCTGCCCATGGGTTTCTCCAGGCAAGAATACTGAAGTGGTTGGCCACCTCTTACTCCAGGGGATCTTCCTGACCCAGAGTTCGAACCCACGTCTCTTGTATCTCCGGCACTGGCAAGCCGATGCTTTACCACTAGTGCCACCTGGAAGCGTAACACCAGGCTGATTTGCTCTCAAATCGCAGCTTGTCCATGTTCCCAGTTATATCAAACCCATCTCATTATTTAGAAAAAGAAAACTTTCTGGGAAGTCATGGGAAGCTCAAAAGAAAAAAAAGAAAATGCATGTAAGGCAACCTGTAGAGTTCTTTTCCTCTCCTGTGCACTCCATCCATACCCACATCTGTATAGATGGGGCTGGGTGCTACTGAGTCAGCTGGAAATCGAAGTTGGGACAACACAGCTCTGCCATCTGGTGTGGGATGGGATCAGCCTGGAGAACTCTGGGTCAGCAAAGCTGGAGGGGTGCAGTTTTGCGAGAGTTGGCTGCTCTGTTTTTACACCTGCTGCTCCGTGGGGCACAGCAGCAGCATTAAGGAACCCAGCTGGCTTCTCACCCTAGAACACACATGCGTACACATACACACACACACACACACACACACACACACACACACACACATACACACATGCCCACCCAGGCACACACACACTCACAGAGTACTTCCCAGCCTGGACCTGGGCTCACCTGGAGTCAGATCAATCCCTCTGCAGTGTCTAAAGTCAGAGACCCTCATCTAGTCTCAATGGCAGTGGAGGGTCTCAAACTCAAGTGCATCCAGGGCCCAGGCAGACCACTTAAAAGAGTAAAAGGGGCAGATGTGTGAGAGAGGGGGAACTACAGAGAACTGAGAGTACGTTGGCTCAAGAGGACATCTGCTCCTAGGAATGCAGACCAGTGCTCCAGGACCATTCATGCCTTCTATAAAAAGAGAGAAGCCAGAGGACTTCCCTAATGGTCCAGTGGTTAAGGATCTGTCTTGCAATGCAGGGAATGTGGGTTCCATTCCTGGTCAGGGAACTAAGATCCCACAAGCCACAGGGCAACTAAGCCTGCAAGTTACAACTAGAGAATCTGTGAGCCACGGCTAAGACCTGACACAGCCAAATAAATAAATATTTAAAAAGAGAGAGAGAGGGAAGCCAGAATCCAGGTTTTGATTTGGGTTTGATGATATTTAGGATATTAATATAATACTGAGCTTCCCTAGTGACTCAGACAATAAAGAATCTGCCTGCAATATAGGAGACTTGGGTTGGATCCCTGGGTCCGGAAGATCCCCTGGAGAAGGGAATGGCTGCCCACTCCAGTATTCTTGCCTGGAGAATTCCATGGACAGAGGAGTCTGGCAGGCTACAGACCATGGGGTTGCAAAGAGTCAGACATGACTTAGCAACCACACACACACACACACACACAATATAATACTTTTTAGACAATCACCAAGCAGACCAAATACAATACACCTGCAGGCTCTCAGGCCACCAGTTTGTGCCCTGGCATAAAGGAACAACCTTACATCAAAAACTCACTTGCTCTGGCACCACCAGAGCCTCTGCCGTGCCGCTAGCTCCATGAGCCTTTGAACTGGAGTCCCCAAGACCCAGGGGAGGATGAAGGGATGAATGGACTTCACTGTTCCCACCTCTACTGCAGCACTGGCCCAAATCTCCCAACTTGTCCCCAGGCATCAGCTTACTTGCCTTGTAAGAGCCCTTTGTCAAGTTTAAAAGTAAATACTCTCCCAGGGAGGCCCCAAGCAGGACAGCTATGTATTTTACACAGCACTTTGTTGCTGTTGTTCAGTTGTCAAGTCATGTTGACTCTTTGCGACCCCACGGACTGCAGCATGCCAGCCTTCCCTGTCCTTCGCTGTCTCCCGGAATTTGTTCAAACTAATGTTCATTGAATCCTTGATGCTATCCAACCATCTCATCCTCTGTTGCCCCCTTCTCCTCCTGCCCTCAATCCTTCCCAGTATCAGGGTCTTTTCCAGTGAGTTGGCTCTTCACGTCAGGGTAGCCGAAGTATTGGAACTTCAGTTTCAGCATCAGTTTCAGACTCTCCAATGAATATTCAAGGGTTGATTTCCTTTAGGAATGACCAGTTTGATCTCCTTGCAGTCCAAGGGACTCTCAAGAGTCTTCTCCAGCACCACAATTCGAAAGCATCAATTCTTCACTGTTCAGCCTTCTTTATGGTCCAACTCTTACCTCTGTATATGTACTGGAAAAACCATAGCTTAGCCTCTGTTATTTTGTTGAAATAAGGCTCTGGGTAAGATGGTGCCAGTGCACAGGTGATGAGCAAGAGCCCCAGAGGCCCAGGACATCTTCTCCAGGCTCACCCATGCCCTTGATCTAGGGCAGCAGGCCCCAACCTTTTGGCACCAGGAACCAGTTTCATAAAAGACAATTTCCCCACAGACTGGAGGAGGGTGATGGTTTCAGGGTGACCCAAGTGCACTACATTTACTGTGTACTTTATTTCTATTACCATTACATCAGCTCCACCTCCGATCATCAGGCATTAGAACCTGGAGACTGGGGACCCCTGCTGTAGGGAATGCTGGCTTTGATGCCTCCTTACCCTCTTTCCTCTCAGTCTGGATAATTCCAGTGTAAATAGCTTTCATGGACTGGGGCCTCCCAGATGGATGCAAGGCCCATGAGGCTATGCTCATCTGAGCTGAATGGGCCTCAGCTCTGCCTGAGCACTTCCTCTCCACACACTTTTGGGTCATGTTCAGAAGGCATAGGGGAAGTAGGACTTTCAGAATGACTTGACTGAGTGTGGGAGCCTTTGCAAGTCCTAGGATCAGTCACCTCTCGGTGAGCAGGGCAAATCTTCAGGCAAGAACTCAGAATTTATGATGGACAGGTCACTCGCAAGTAGCATCACCCTGGAGATGCAGGCCAGGCAGACAGCCAGGGGAACGTGGAGATAGAAAACCTTGACTCTGCGAACTTGAATCTCACCTTTCTCCTTTATTAAATGATCAGAAAGATACAACTCTGACTGAAATCACTTCATGAGCTATAAAGCTCCCTACACTGGAAGGTCTGATTTTGGTCCAGTGCTACAGTGCCCCTCTGCCCTGGGCAGGGCACAACCTGACTCTGGTATCTGCCCCTGGGAACCACTGTTTGACTTCAGGGATCCCAGGGCTACATGGGTTGCTTCTCCTCCGACCTAACTGAGGTGACCACACTGCTCTGAGCAAGGCCTTCATCCCTGTAAGTGCTAAGTCACTCAGTCATGTCCAACTCTGAGACCCATGGACTGTAGCCCACCAGGCTCCTCTGTCCATGGGGTTCTGCAGGTAAGAGTACTGGAGTGGGTTCCCATCCCCTTTTCCAGGGGCTCTCCCCGATCCAGGGATCAAACCCACGTCTCTTAATGTCCTGCATTGGCAGGTGGGTTCTTTACCACTTGTGCTGCCTGGGAAGCCCTTTATCTCTGTAAATGCCCGTAACAAAGAAAGATACCTTTAATGTAGCTTCATCCAGAACCTTCACTTCCTCTATGAGCTTCTTTAGTTCCTCTGTGCTCAGCAAGGAGATAACCGACTGGCTGGGCTGAGAGGCGCAGTGGTCAGAGTCGTCAGCTTCCGTGGACTCACTGAGACCTTCCGTGTATTCTCTCAGCTCTGAAAGGCTTGGCAGGGAGGAGAAGCACACAGTACGAGTCGTGATGCTAACAAGAGCTAACAGTCTTTGCGTACCTACTATATTCCCAGAAGGTGCTAATGTTCATTCAACAAGCACATGCAACAAGTCTATGAATAGAAACTAGGATCCCTTCACCAGAGAGATGCAGACACTGGGGTTCAGGGAGGTGGGGACACTTATCTATGGTCACGTGGTTATAAAATGCCAAGATCTGGAATTTGAAATCACAGACTGTGGCATGTCTGACTCTGAAGTCTGTGTTCAAAACTTCACCCTGAAGTATAACTGAGGCTTTGGGCAAATCTGCATCTATATGACCACCAAGAGTGATGTCCCCCCTCTCTCTCACACACACCCACATACTCACCCACACACTCACAAGACCCATACACTCTCATACCCACACACTCTCTCTTTCACACACACACACGTATGCTCATACGTGCTCACAGGTGGCAACTGCCTTGGTGGTCCAGGGGTTAAGAATCCACCTTGCGTTGCAAG
Organism: Nanger dama; assembly: GCA_917880005.1. Classification (NCBI taxonomy): domain Eukaryota; kingdom Metazoa; phylum Chordata; class Mammalia; order Artiodactyla; family Bovidae; genus Nanger; species Nanger dama. The sequence goes on along the minus strand of CAKJTW010000108.1, from coordinate 2,053,293 downwards.
GCACACGGACTCAATCCCTGGTCTGGCAAGATCCCACATGCCACAGAGCAACTAAGTCTGTTTGCCACAACTACTGAGCCTATGCTCTAGAGCCTTTGAACCACAGCTACTGAAGCTCATGTGCCTAAAGCCCATGCTCTGCAGCAAGTCACTGCAATGAGAAGCCCATGCACCACAACTAGAGAAAAGCCTTTGCAAAGCAATGAAGACCCAGTGCCGTCAAAAATAAAATACACACGTAAAAAAGAGACAGAACAGGTGGAATAGTCCTTTAGCAAACCTGAGAAACTTTTTAAAGACACAGAGGATTGTAAGAGGACGAAAGATGAGAGAGGTGAACACTGGACGGAGACACTCACTTGAGAGAGAAGCTGGTGTCCGAGGCAGAAACTTCGGCAGAACTATTTGCGGGGTCTTCACTGAATGTTGCGGGAGGCAACACCCCTTCTTTGGGGCTGCAGGGGGTCTGGCTGAAAGAGAGGGAAGACGGGAGGCACAGCAGGGACTTCATGACGGCCGAGGACACTTGGCTGCTGATGGAGTAGAGTTTACTGGTCTTTTCGTCCAGTGGCTTCATCTCGCAGGACTGGGTCCGGCTCAGGGGAAGCTCCGAGCCCGCTGACTTGGCATCTTGACCACTGGGCCTCGGGGTCCCTCCATCTGTGTTGCCAGCAGCCTTGAGAGAGGGTCAGGGTCGGAGGAGAGGGTTTTCTGGCCAGGCTGCTGTTCCAGGGGAAGGCGCCCTGACACGCCGGGGTCGCGGGCCCCTGCGGTGGCCGGGCAAGCGGGGGGGCAGCGGCTCTGGCTCTGGCCACTGCTGCTCCGTGGTGGGGGAGCCCCTCGCCCCGAGGGACCAGAAGCCCGTTCTCCCTCTTGCTTCCCGGGAAGTTCTGCTGCTTCGCCTAAGGAGCTGGAGGCCTGGAGGCTCAGTCTCTGGGCCCCTCTGTCAGGCGGGTGAGCAGAGCCGAAGGTTTCAAAGGAGCTGATCCTCTGCTTGATGGAGGACGAAGCCCGCAGGGGTGGCCCAGGGCGCTCCCTGGAGGTGGGGGTTGGCTGGCAGGAGGTGGCCATCTCTCTCCTGGAGTCCGGAACACGATTCCTCAAACCTTTCAAGCTTTGGCGAAACCAGGCTGGCTTGGGGGCTACTGGAGGACCCTTCTTCACGGTGCTGCCACCCGCTGGCTTGTAAGCTTTGGAACCGCCACCAGTGGTGTCCAGCTTCGCGGCAGCCCCATCTGGGTGGCCCCGCATCCCATCTTCCTCACCCAGCGGGGCATCGGGCTGCAGTGGCATGTGGTTGTGGTTCTCACTCATGATGGGGCTAAAGAGATTTTTGATGCAGTCAGAAATTCTAACCCAAGGGTCTTCGGCTGTGGTCTCAAGGCTATAGTCCATCCGAGCCTGTCTCCTAAGCAATGGGTGTTTTACTGGGGACGTTTGCGTCCCTAGGGGGCAGAAAGAAGGCCAGAGCTGTGTGTTACACCTCACTGTGGGTTTTCCTCCTAAGTTCTACTTTCAAAGATGAACAGCAAGGATTCTAGGGGAGGAGATGAGCAGAGTGGGGGATTCTTAGCTGGGTAAGCTGCTACCCCAGGTGCTATCACCTGGCTGAAGCGCACACAGAACCAGAGGACCAGAGGCGTGAGTTAACCCCATAGCATCCTAGCGTTTTACAACTAGAAGGGTTCCCACAGAATACCTAGTCTGATCTCTGACACTGTGTAATTGAGGAACCCAACATTCACAAGGATAAGGGGTCACCTGTTGGCAGAGCCAAGACCCCCATCTCCTAAATCCGCACTTTGGTGTCCTTTCTTTTGTAAGTCCCCTCCATACGAACCTTCAAGTTGTGAACTTTCACAAATACAAATGTGTGTTCTCATGTCCAATCACGTGAGCTAGTTCATATGTCTGGTGTACACAGTCACATGCGTGCATCCTCTACAAGTGGCTGTGCTTGTGCACACTTTACTGTATAAGATTGTATAGAGGACGGCAGTGCAGTGTCTTTATTTCAAGCCCAGAATGTCTGGAAGCAAGCGTGAAAGCAGTGGTGATGTAGCTAGCACGATTGTACTTTTCAAGGTACTCTACTGCCAGATTTAAAATGTTTTATTTTTGTGTTTATTTTTTATGCATTATTTTTGTGAAAAATATTATAAATCCATTACAGTACAGTACTATGTAGCAAACTGTGTTAGCTAGGTACCTAGGCTAACTTTGTTGGACTTAGGAACAAATTGGATTCACAAACGTGCTCTCAGAATGGAACTCATTCGTATGTAGCAGATTTACTGTACTAAATAGCCTCTTGGATAACTCATTAAAACTTTTAAAGGTCAAAGCAACTCTCAATTCCGTTACCATTTAAACTTTTAAGCCATAGGTCACACACTGACAGCCTTAATTGCTTTGGACCACCCACGTCGTTGAAAAGCAATGCAGGTGTGAAGGACTTCAGACAGGTTGCACCCCAGCTCAATGGGGTTACAGCCTCTCTCTCACCCAGTCAGCATTTCACACATTAAAGTATCATCTGGTCCCTGAAGTCATGTCGGTTTGCTACTTGAAGATTTAACCAGCTTGCTCAGCAAAGGAGCGTTCCCAGCCCAAAGAGTCAATGAGAGATGAGAAGGCTCCAGGGAGAATGAAGCTCTGTACCAGTGACTTCCCAAACTGGGCTGCACACTGGAAACTGGAGGATCTAAAATATACTAGGTCTGATTTAATACACCTGGGATGAGCCTGGGTGCTGGCATTGGGGCAGCCTCATAGGTCCTTCCAGCCTGCTTTATCAGGCACGCCCGGTCAAGTTCAGCCTCTCACCACTGGGGTCAGAAGAAGGGGAGCATATGTTGGTCTTTCTTGGAAGCCCATCTTGAACAAGCCAGGACAGGGGAAGCTCTGCCACCTGCCACTCTTTCCCAGGGACAGAGGGAGGCTGGCCCCCAAGTCCTGCACAGCCTAGAAGCCAAGTTCATGTGTGGCCCTTCGGTCACCCCAGGTCTCATTGTTCTGGTGCCATGCTCTGGGCAGTGCCTGGTATCAGAATTCAGCCCAGTGTAAGGAAGACATTCATTCCTCCTGCCTCTTGTTCCAATGCCAGCTCTCAAGCTACACAACCATGCAGGGCATTAAGCCTGGAAGATCCCAAGGAGAACTTCTGCACTATCCCAGAGGCCGGGGTGGTTAGTACTGACTCTGGGACTTTACCAAGTGTGTCTGGCCCTCTTAGCCTGGTCCTGCATTTATGCATTGCTCTGCTGTAAGGCCTGTTGTAAGACTCAGCTTTCAGACATTCTATGTGAGAGCCCTATGCACACTGGGGCGAGGAGCTCTTGTTGGTAGACCACTGAGATGTTCCCTGGTGTGTTCCTCAGTTGGGGTGACTAAGGGGTGGGGAGGAGCCTCCAGTAGCAGGGCCCCTGCTCCAAGTGAGATGTGCCAGGTATTTCCATTCACAGTGTTCCTGGACCTCCAAGAGCCTTCTGCGTGCTTTGCACGTGGTTACTGTTATTTAGTTGCTAAGTCACATTGGACTCTTTTGTAAACAGCATGGACTGTAGCCCACCAGGCTCCTATGTCCATGGGTTCCCCAGTCAAGAATACTGGAGTGGGTAGCCATTTGCATGCAGTGCTACTCAAACAGGTTGAGCAATAAATATGTAAGTGTGTAGCCAGTTCTGCCACTACCACTATTGGGAGCTCCTTGATGGACTGGTCTGTCTTCTTTCTCTCATTCTCCTTCACATTCATTCTCATCTCTCTCTCTCTTTCTCTGTGTGTCTCTCTCCCCCAGTGTCCATTTCTTCCTCTGCCTGGCTCCTTCCCCAGAAGCCAGTACAGGGACTCTTGAAGGCAGCATTCCATACACACTTACTGAACTGAGTCACTCGTTGGGGTTCTATGTGATTTCCCACTTGCTGATGAGAGAACTGAGGCTCACAGACAGAAAAGGTGAGTTGCCCCAAATCACATTGGTGAAAGACAGAGCCAGATTTCCCACCCTGGCCTCCCTGACCCCAAATCCCATCCTCTGTCATCAAAGCTTTCAATATTCAGCTCACATCGCAGCACTTTCAGGGGCACCATGGGGGCACACCCGGCCATCCCCCGCATGGGGGTGGTGACCGCCAGCAACCTGCTATTCACTCATGCCTCTCTGACCCGCATCCCTAGACTTGGAAATGCTGGAAGGCGCTTTCTAGAAGGCTGCCACCCGGGAGGCAGTGCCGCTGGCTGTGGTTGGGTAGGAGTGGCTGGGACCCTTCCCAAGGGCTCTCCTCTCCAGCCGACTCTCTGGATTGGCCCGCATTCCCCCATCATCGCCACCGTGCTTCCCCTCCACCCCTGCGTCACAGCATCACTATTCCAGCCAAGAGGTGTCCACCCTGACTGCTCACCAGCCCAGGTCCAGCTCTCCAGCCGTGCAGTATGCTCTAATGCTCCAGACAGTCTTCCCCTAGTGCTGGACCTTGGCCCAGAAGGTCCCTCCTCCTGGCAGATGAAGACCTACCTGGACTGGCTGCCCTCCTCCCTGGCTGGCCCTCTGAGAGGGGGGTCGTGTGTGGCCCGACTGCAGGTCCTGGGTGGCCAGCAGCAGCATGAGGGGTTCTCCCCGCTGTGTCTTCCTGTGGAGGCGGTGGTGGCAGCAGTTCTCTGGCTTCCTGTGGTGTAAACAGGAAGTGAGACTGTGTCAAAACGGTAGCCTCCAGCTGAGAGAAAGCAAAGAGCCCCCCTGATTGGGACTGGGGGCCGACATCAAGCAGCTTTAATGAGAAGTCCAATAGCAGCCCTGGTGGTCAAGAGGGTCCTTTCCTCATGGTGCTGCCTGCATGGGTGACCAGAGAGCTGGCACCTCCTGGAGGCCCAGAGCATCCCTCTGCTTCCTGGACACACGAGACGGCTTCCAGGACAAGAGCTCATCCACTTGACACATGTGAAGAGCCTGGGCCCCCTGTGACAGGGAGAAGGGGGCTGGGGGTGGGGAGTGGGGCTGGCACTGCTTCGTGTACCACTACATCTGGCCAGACTCCTCCTCCTCCCAGGGGGGAAGACAATGAGGCAAAGATCTGCCTCCTGAGTCCTCTTTAAGGTTAGAACCCTTAGAGGAAAACTTGGATCTGTTGCTTTCTACATTGTGATTTATTATTCAGTTATTTATGGTCTTCCTTGATGGTTCAGTGGTTAAAAAAAAAAAAATCCGCCTTCCAATGCAGGAGACCTGGGATTGATCCCTGGATCGGGAATATCCTCTGGAGAAGGAAATGGCTACCCACTCTAGTATTCTTGCCTGGAGAATCCCATGGACAGAGGAGCCTAGCAGGCTACAGTCCATGAGGTCATAGAGACCTGGACATGACTGAGCGACTAGACAACAACATTCAGCTCTTTAGAAAGGATGTTGCGAAGGATGACAGAAACTCTGGAACTGTGCCATTGCTCGCCTCTGCTGCCCCCAGGGTGCCCTGATCAGTCTAGGGCAGGACAGTTTTCCCATTAAGCATGGATGTGGCCTCAGGCTGCTTCAAAAACCAGTTCAGGGATGTGCTGGACCGAGCACCAAGTCACTGTCTAATGCTTGAGTACAGTTTGGATTTTCATACAGCATGAAAGAGATGTTGCCAGGGCCCAGAGACAGGGACCAGCACCACTTCTGTCCCAGAGGGAGGCAGAAAGCTTCTCAGGAGAAGTGCTTCTTGTCTGGCTCTTGAGCAAAGGGTAAGAACTTTCCAGCCAGAGAAGCCAAGGAAAAGTGTTCCAGAGAGATAAACATCCATGGTAGAAGCAAAAAGCAGACCAGCAACCCAGAAAGGAAAGAAGGCCAATATAAAAATGATGCTGTATAGGGTTTCTTCGGTGGTCCAGTGGTTAAGAATCCACCTGCCAATGCAGGGGACACGAGTTCAATCCCCGATCTGGGAAGATCCCCTATGCCCCAGGGCAGCTAAGCCCATGAGCCCCAACTACTGAAGCCAGAGTGCCCTAGAGCCCATGCTTTGCAACAAGAGAAGCCACTGCAATGAGAAGCCCGCTCGCTGCAACCAGATAGACCCAACACAGCCACAAAATAAAATAAATATATAATTTAAAGAAAGATGCTGCCAAAATTTTTCTGCAGGGGAAATACTCTGCCACACTGCAGTTGATGGTATTTCTTTTCTGCTCTTTCCAGGGTCAGGTGGAATGATGATGGGCTGGCTATTAGATAAGGCTGTGAGCTCTCTTCCAAACGAAAGGAAACAAGGAGGAACAAAAGCACCATGTGGGACTAAGAGAGAAACTGAAAACGTTTGTGGCCTGAGATTTACATCTACTTTGTCAATAAACATTCTTTAGGAAGAATAATTCTATACAAGTTAGAAATGTGTTCACCAAGCATTGTCCCAGCCCAGGGTTCCCTATTTAGAACCGAGTTCTACAGTAGCACTTTGGAAACACCAAGAGACCAACCAACCCAAAGGAATCATTGTGTCTCTTGAACTAGTCCTTCATAAAAGCAAGGCTTGGTTATGAAATTAGAAGCTTAAAATATCAGACTGATGGTATCTAAGCCACTCATCAGCAGGAAAAAAAAATGACATGTGTCTGAAATTTAACTGCACCCAGGGAACTTGGCACCCTATCTATATCCGTGAATGGTTGACACTTTCATAGGCTGATGCCCTGGGTACCAACCACAGTGGTGAAAGCAACTTTGCATGTTGGAACAGACTCGGATGTGTTTTGTCTTTTTATCAATACACCTGATACTGCACCCTCTTCATGGGAGGTTTTTTTTCAGTTAGCTCCTGAAGTGATTGATTTCACTTGAATTTTGCTGTAAATAGTTTTTCCTGGCATAGTGCTTGGTAGTGAATGATGGAGAGAGAAGGGAAAGAAGACAGGAGATGACTTAGGGGAGAAAGTGATTTTTAAACAAAAGTGATCATTGAAGCTGTTTTTCTAGAAGGGAGAGAACTGGTCCTCCGTTGAAAGAAATATCCTGAAGGTCATTTTGGTCGTGGAAGTCCTCTTGAGTTACAGTAGGTGAAAAACACTTTGGGGTTGTCATAAAAGCTTGAGAAAGGTTATGGGTCCCTGGAGAGGAAAGACTGGAGGAGGTGGAGGGTAGAGAACAGAAAGACAGAGACAAAGGAGGAGGGAGGAAAGGAGGAAAGAATGGAGAGATGTTACACACTGGGGCCAAAGAGAAAAACACCCAGTGAGAAATCCCCAGACATGGTGGAGGATATTTTAAGCAACAAACAGCCCCTGTTTTTGTGGTGCTGTCGTCCCTTCTCTGCTCCCCCAACACCCAGGAAAATAGTATGGTGATGGCTGCGCTTTTTAAAAGGCTGTGGAAGGGTCTGTGGGCCACGGGGGACAAATCAGGACAGAGAATTGCAGCTGCGAAAGTGGAGAGGGTGCAGGCAGGAGCGACAGATGCTGAAGAGCAGCCAGAGCAGCAAAGACAGGGGACTTCTGCCTGCAGCAGAGCCCCTGTCTGCCTTCTTCTGCCCCAGCAGCCTTGCCTGGGGAGACTCCCTCCCCATATCTGGTCCAACCCGGCCAGAGGGCACAAGGGCATCACCAGGGCAGCCCCTGAGACCCCCACAGACCCCCTCTGGGTCTCCAGGAACAAAGTAGATAGCCTGGTTTCCCAGCTTCTCTGTTCCTAATTTGCCCTCTGGGCCTCACAGGTCTTAGGCTCAAAGGAAAATGAAATGTTTGCTTAAAATGGGGGCGCACAAGGTGAGGGTGTCTGTTCTGAACTCTTAACTGGACAGAGACTAGGTACCTTCAAGATTCATAAACTGTCTAGCTGTAAGTTCATTTTAGTAGCAGACCTCACCAGAATTTGAGGTCAAAACCCTACCATGTGTTAAAACAATTTTTTTATACCAGGTTAATAAAATATTCATTTGCTTGGAAAGCAAAAAAAAAAAAAAAAAAGGAGCAGGGGAACAGAGCACCCTCGGGCAACTCCACTATGAATTGCTAATGAGCCCACTTCCTGCCAGCTCTCTGCAAGATGGTACTTCCTTTTCAGTAACCTGGCTTCCTCTCCCTCCTCTGCTCTCTCACTCCTCCTACTCAACACCTTCCTCTCTGGGGTTTCTTGCTCCTCCTGAAGCTTCCCAACCCTTATCGCAGACTGTTCGAGGGGATTACCAGAGGCCCCAGTTCTACCTACCCTGTGAAATCTGCTGAAGAAGAAGTGAAAGATAGCGAAGCCTAATGATAAAGTGACCCACAGGCGATGTGAACTTGAGCAAGTCCCTCCGCTTTCTCTTTGCATGAAAGGGACTCTTATCCCCAGATGTTTGTCAGGCTTAAGTGAGACAGAGTACAGCACCTGGGCCTAAAAAAACTGCTCAAGATACAGCAACTGCCTGGCCAAGAGCCTGCCCTCCTGTGAGGGAGGGGGATGGAGCTGCAGAGAAAGGAAACGGAGGTCTGCAGGGGTGTGAGGGACAAAATGTCATAGCAATGAACACCGATATGCCTGAGAGCCTGTTAGGCATCCGCTTGGTTGGTTCCTTTGAATCCTCACCTTAGCCCATGGAGGGAGCCTCTAGATTCAGCCCCAGGGACTTCCCTGGCAGTGTAATGGTTAGGGCTTTTCCTTCCAATGCAGGGGGTATGGGTTCAATTCCTGGTCAGGAGGCTAAGATCCCACATGCCTTATGGCCAAAAAAAGCAATATTGTAACAAATTCAATAAAGACTTTTTAAATGGTCCACATAAAAAAATAATCCTGGGGTTTCCCTGGTGGCTCAGTGGTAAAGAATCTGCCTGCTAATGCAGGAGATTTGGGTTAGATCCTCAATCCGGGAAGATTTCACATGCTCAGAGCAACTAAGCCCACACACCACAACTCCTGACCCTGTGCTCTAGAGCCCAGGAGGCTCAACTACTGAGCCCATATGCTCTAGAGCCCATGCCGCTATTGCAATGAGAAGCTCACACACCACAGTTGGAGAGTAGCCCCTGCTCATTCGCAACTAGAAAAAAAGCCTGTGCAGCAGTGAAGACCTAGTGCTACCAAAAATAAATAAATAACTTTTAAAACCCCTAATGCTTGTAAAGATAAAATAAAATAAAACTTAGACCCAATTAACAGATAAGGAAACTGAGGCTTAGAGACCTGTGAGAACAGCCTTGCATTCCAGTGTGTCGTGGATGGCAATGCAGAAGTCATTCAGCAAGACTGGGGCTTCAACTGAGGTCTGCCAAGCTGCAAAGTTCTCTCTCCAAAGTCAGCCTTAAGCTTGAGCCCAGCCCCTTCTCTCGGATGGAGGAGAAACCCCTTCCTTGCCCTTGGCTAACACTCTACTAACGGCCCAGTTCAACCCTGCTTGGCGCAAGAGAATGCTCAACCCTTTCTTACCTGGCCACAGGTGGGCAAGGTGTGTCCAGATGGGCACAAGGAGTTCTTTCTCTCTTCCAGACTCTTCTGAGGGTCACTGTCACTTTTAAAGTATTTTCTGGGTGGGGGCTTGGGCTTGGAGGATGTAGGCTTTCTCACCAAAATCTCAAAGGATTTCTTGAGTCTCAGTGGTGGGTGGCTGCCCTGGCTTGCAGGGAGAGGCAGGTTATCCTGGGGGTGCCTGGATGAGGCCCCAGCAGGCACCCCTGGTTCCTGCCCCAGGGGCAGGCTGGGGCTGTGCACACTGACTTCCAGGTCAGAGGGCGGCTGCTCTCCACTGCTGCTGGGACTGCCCCCAGGAGATCCTGACATGTAGCTGCTGTCGCTGCTGGAACGAATCATGACCTTCTGCGCCCGTCGATGCGGGGGTGCAGAGTTCTTGTCCTGCTCCTTTTCCAAGGTGGGACGCCCGTGCCAGCTGCTCTCCAGCCTTTTGACACCTGCATTGGAAGCACAAATGAAACTCCATCCCTGGTCTGGCTCAGGACTCCTGCAAGGGGTACACTGCTTGCCCAGGCTGTCTGCTTCTCCCCAGAGGTCACTTTGGAATGAAGCTCAGAAGTCTTGGGTCTGGTGTCCAGCACCAGTGACATCAGGCTGGGAAAATCATTCAAACTTTCTGAGTCTCCAGGCGTAGAGATGGAGATGCATCCTCAAGGTTGCCCTTCAAGGAAGGGCTTGATGTCCTGGCTGTCAGCCCCTTCAGGGACCACCTTGCCCGAAAGGCAGCCCACCTCCAATGCCTGATGGAGACGAGGCTAGAAAGACCCAGCCAATTCTGCACACAGGACACCTCCAGTGGGCCATGTGACCTCCATGGCTGGGCGGAAGTGGTCTGGTAGGGGCAGTCTGGTATCATCTCTGCTCAACTGGCCCCTCTGCTCAGCCCTGAGACTTCCCTCACTCCCATAGTTGTGGAGCCTCCGAATGCTTCTGAATCACCATTCTGACCATGCCCCATTTCAAAGCCTGCTGGCCTTTGGGGGAATCCAAACTTCCACCCTCCATTTCCTATCTGTAAAATGGAGATAACTCATTTCAGGGTCACTGGACATTTTGGGGTTCAAAATCAAAGAGAGAAAATGTCTGTGAAGGCGCTTTGAGCACTGTACCAAGAGGTCAGGGCTTTCATGGTGGCTCAGTGGTAAAAAGCCTGCCTGCCAATTTAGGAAGCTCAGGTTCAACCCCTGGTTTGGGAAGATACCCCTGGAGGAGGAAATGGCAATACACTCCACTATTCCCTCCTGGGAAATCCCATGGGCAGAGGAGCTCTGTGGCCTATAGTCCCTGGGGTCTCAAAGAGGTGGACATGACTTCGTGACTGAACAACAATAACCAAGAGGTTACCTTTCTTTCCAAAAGTGAGGATGAAACAAGGCCAGAAAACTGCTGTGCCTTAACCAGACTCCCCTCTTCCTTTTCTCTTCCTATGCAGCCCTTCCTCCTGGTTCTGAGCCCCCTTCTGAAACCCTGTCATATTCTGAGCAGTAGGGCCAACCACACACCCTCCACTGACCCTTCTTTGTCTCTAGTAGTAGAAGATGCCCCTTCCTTAGCATCACAGATCAGAAGACTGGGAGCAGACCGAGGCCCAGGCTCTCGCCCAAATGTGAGCACATTCTGCAAGTCCAGGAGCAACAGGGGAGCCCCACAGGTGAGCATCTCAGATCTCAGTACAGAACCAAGGCCAATCAAGCTCATAATTCAAATCGTCTTTAGAGAAAAAAGCTTTTCTTTTGCTTTTTCCTGATCATAAAATAAAAATGTATCTTTGTTTAAAGTCAGCTGCAAAAAGGAAGAAATCAAAGCAAAATTCACCCTCAGCCTATCAGAGATAACTGCTGTCAAACTTCTTCTCTGTCCTCCTCCCTTGAGCATAGATGCATGTTGAGTGGGTGGAAACGGAAGAACATCACTGAAATAAAATTCTGGATCCGTCCTTTTATCTGGACACTTTCCAGACTGTGTAACATCCTTGCGAATATCAGTGCTAAAGCCTGCACATTATTCTATAATATGGACATTCCACAAAGACTTGGCCAATGCCCACCAGCTATACATTGGAGTTGGCCGGCCTGGTTCCCACCCCACATTATCTATGTAATCTATGGCTGATCTGGGGTAACAGAGCCTCTCAGTGGCTGATCTGGAGTAAGGGAGCCTCTCAAAAATTTATATGGGAAGATTCAGGGAAATAGTGTATTAAATAGCATGCCTAACATGATTAGAACTCAATACATATCAGAAACTTTATTAATAGAGATTATTCTTTCTAAGGAACCTATTCGCATGGGATAGTGGTTGAAATCTCAAATGCTTATAGGGAGAGAGGTGAGACAGGTAACCTGGTAAAATAAGGTAACAGGGAATGGCGAGGACTGTAAAGAACTAGAGAAAGTTGGTGGATTTAAAACTATTCAAATTCAGACGATTTTAAACTCTCGTGCCTCCAAAACAAAGCATAATGGGACCCCAGTTTAGCTGGTGGACTATTAGCTTTCAATCCTTGTCTATGAACCAGGCTCATCTGTGATGACTACTGTGTTCCTGGGGTAGAGAGTGAGTTGGTGCCTAGACTCAGATCTTTCTAAGACGACCAAGATGCTGCAAATGCAGGTTCACCGTCTCCTTACCTTCTAGACTCCACTGGTGCCGCTCCTTTCCAAACTTGACGTTCTCCACAGCCTGGGCCACAGCTTCTTTGAGCTGCTGTTCAGAGACCTGGAAAATATACATCACCCCCTCAAGCAAATAGTGGGAACTTCTGCATCAGGTTCTGAGTCCTGCACCAGTTCCCTAGCTGGGCCCCTGGATTTTGCTGTCTTTCATTCACACCCACTCTACAAAGAGCTGACATTCCCAGAAACACCTTGGGCATCAGTGGTTCCCTAGTATCTTATGGACAAAGTCCAAACTCTGTCAATAAAGGGATTCTCAAGGTGGCCCCTCTGAACTCCCTCAACCTTCTCTCCACTACTTGCTGCCAAACCAGGCAGAGTTACCATTTTAGAGTTTACCTCTGGGGAGTTCTTCCACACTTAACGCTGCCATGACATCATCATCACCTTTATCACCAACAACAATGACATCATAACTGTAACCCTAGCCATCTTATTGTCACAGGTAATTAATCACCTTTGAGTAATAGTTAAAAGTATGAGTTCTGGAGCAAACAGACTCATGTGCAAGTCCTAGTCCCCTCATTTTCTAACCACACACTCACACAAGGAACTTAAGCTTCTAACCCTCATTTTTTTCCTGCAAAACAGAGACAACAATAGAACCTACTTCACAGTAAAATCAGAAGGTTTTTAAAAAGAACTTTTTGGACACCAAAAGCACAAGCAACAAAAGGAAAAAAAACAGATAAACTGGACAATCTCAAAATGAAAATATTCTGCATATCAGAGAACTATGAGATAAATGGGACAGAAAATATAGATACAATTGGATGATGAAAAAGAAAACAATGAAAGAAAAAGAGACAAATCGGGTAACATCAAAATGAAAATATTCCATGTATCAATAAACAAAGGGCAAAATCAGTAGAGTGAAATGGGACTCACAGAATGGGAGAAGACTTAGGCAAATCAGATTCTTACAACTCAACAGCAAGAACAATCAAACCATCCAAGTAAAAATGGGCATAGGATTTGAATAGATATTTTCCAAAGAAGACAGACAAATGGCCAACAAGCATGTGAAAAGATGTTCAACATTAGTAATCATTAAGGAAATGCAGATCAAAACCAAGAGAGAACTTCCCTGGTAGTCCAGTGGTTAGGACTTCCCCTTCTAAAGCAGAAGGTAGAGGTGCTATCCCTGGTCCAGGAGCTAACATCCCACAGGCCTCGAGGCCAAAAACCAAAACAAAAATGAAAGCAGTATTGTAACAAATTCAATAAAGATTTTAGAAAAGGTCCATATCAAAAAAATCTTAAAAAAAAACCACAGTGAGATATCACTTCATACCCATGAGGATGGCTAGGTGGTCCAGTGGTTAGGAATCAGCCTGCCAATTCAGGGGACACAGGTTCACTCCCTGGTCTGGGAAGGTCCCAGCTGCCTCAGGGCAGCTAAGCCCATGGGCGCAACTGCTGAAGCCCGCACACCTTAGAGCCCATCCTCTGCAATAAGAGAAGCCAGCAGCAGCAGCAGCAGTGCACTACAACTAGAGAGTAGCCCTTGAACAGCAACAAAGACCTAGTGCAGCCAAAATGAAAACTTAAGTCATTAAAATAAATAAACAGAAAAGTGACACGTGTTGGTAAGGATATGGAGAAATTGAAACACTTGTGCATTGCTACTATGAATGTAAAATGAGACAGCCAAGATGGAAAACAGTATGGTGGTTCCTCAAAAAATTACAAATAGAATTACCATATGATCCAGCAATTCTACTCCTGTATATTACCCACATAGAATGGAAAACAGAGACTCGAACAGATATTTGCACACCCAGGTTCATAGCAACAGGATTCACAATAGCCAAAAGGTGGGAGCTATTCAAGGGTCCATCAACAGATGAAGGGACGTGCAAAATATGGCCTCTACATATATAATGGAGTCTTATTCAGCGTTAAAAAGGAAGGAAATGTTGATATAGTCCATAGCACAGGTGAGCCTAATGAACACCATGCTAAGTGAAAGAGCCCAGTCACATATGACGCCACTTAGATGAGGTATGCAGAGCTGTCAAAATCAGAGAGCAAACAGAGGGAACTCTGAGACACAGTGGGAGACAGAAAGTGAGAAGAGTCATCTCCAGAGGGGAGAATGAGGGCTGCTTAAGGGGCAGAGAGTGTCACTTGGGCAAGATGAAGAGTCCTGGGAATGGCTGATGGTCATGGCTGCAAAACAATGTGAATGTCCATCACACCACTGAACTCCATGCTTCACATGGCTAAGACTGGGGACTTCCCTGGTGGTCCAGGGGCTAAGACTCTGTGTTCCCACTGCAAGGTTCCATCCCTCACTGGGGAACTAGATTCCACTCACAACTAAGAGTCTGCCTGCCGAAACAAAGGTAGAAGATCCTGCATGCAGCAATTAAGACCCAGTGCAGTCCATGGGGCCGCTAAGGGTTGGACACGCCTGAGCGACTTCACTCTCACTTTTCACTGTCATGCATTGGAGAAGGAACTGGCAACCCACTCCAGTGTTCTTACCTGGAGAATCCCAGGGACGGGGGGAGCCTGGTGGGCTGCCGTCTCACGGGGTTGCACAGAGTCAGACACGACTGAAGCGACTTAGCAGCAGCAGCAGCAGCCAAATAATACATAAATATTTCCTCCAGCATACTTACCGTCAGTGCTCACTAACTAAGCAGAGCTGTGTCTGAACCCTGCCACACGGGCCTGTGCAGATCTTACCCACCATCCCCTTCTCTATCCTATTTCTGCTGGGAGTCGGTCATGTCATCCAACCATCTCATCCTCTGTCATCCCCTTCTGCCTTCAATCATTTCCAGCACAGGGTCTTTTCCAGTGAGTCAGTTCTTCCCATCAGATAGACAAAGTATTGGAGCTTCAGCTTCAACATCGGTCTTTCTAATGAATATTCAGGACTGATTTCCTTTAGGATTGATTGGTTTTATCTCTTTGCAGTCCAAGAGAGTTTCAAGAGTCTTCCTCAGCACCACAGTTCAAAAGCATGAATTCTTTAGCACTCAGTTTTCTTTATAGTCCAACTCTCACATCCATACACGGCTACTGGAAAAACCATAGCTTTGACTAGACGGACCTTTGTAGGCAAAGTAATGTCTCTGCTTTTTAACATGCTATCTAGGTTGGTCATAGTTTTTCTTCCAAGGAACAAGCCGTCTTTTAATTTCATGGCTGCAGTCACCATCTGCAGGGATTCTGGAGCCCAAGAAAATAAAGTTTCTCGCTGTTTCCATTGTTTCTCCATCTATTTGCCATGAAGTGATGAGACTGGATGCCATGATCTTGTTTTTGAATGTTGAGTTTTAAGCCAACTTTTTCACTCTCCTCTTTCACTTTCATCCTTTTCTCTTTCTGCCATAAGGGTGGAGTGATCTGCATATCTGAGGTTATTGATATTTCTCCTAGCAATCTTGATTCTAACTTGTGCTTCATCCAGCTTGGCGTTTCGAATGATGTCCTCTGCATAGAAGTTAAGTAAGCAGGGTGACAATACTGCTTGATGTACTCTTTTCCCAATTTGGAACCAGTCCATTGCTCCATATCTAGTTCTAACTGTTGCTTCTTGACCTGCATACAGATTTCTCAGGAGGCAGGTAAGGTGGACTGGTATTACCACCTCTTTAAGAATTTTCTACAGTGTGTTGTTATCCACACAGTTAAAGACTTTGTCATAGTCAATAAAGCAGAAGTAGATGTTTTTTCTGGAATTATCTTGCTTTTTCAATGATCCAGTGGATGTTGGCAAGTTGATCTCTGGTTCCTCTGCCTTTTCTAAAGCCAGACATCATCAGCCTTAAAGGTAACTGCCTGCTGGCCTGTCTCACGAAACACCCCACAGTGCCTCCGTCTCACCAGTCCCCAACTGAGATCATTCTTGATGAGTTCTACCCTAAGGTCACAGGTGTTAGGGCTCCTCAGAAGTGGAGCCCAGAACCAAGGTCACCGCTGAAGCTGACTGAGCCTCTTTGGCTTTGCCAAAAGCTTCCTGATCATCACTAACAAGCTTCCTGACTTCCAATTAGGCAAAGATGCCAACTCCAGTAAACACCCAATAGCACCCCAACCAATCACTTAACACCAACCATCCAACAGGAATTTTCTTTGTCTTGAGGCTGTAAAAATTGGCTATTAACTCATGGAAACTGTAGGCTTTCCCTGGTCTGCCAGGTCTGCCTGGAGGTTGGCCTGCTGTGCTCAAATTGCCCACATTATCTCTGCTCTTTGTTCTTAATAAACTCACTCCCTTCTGAAATGCTCTGTGTCTGGAAATTCTTTTCCAACTCGAGCTTGGACTGCCTCAACGATTCTCCTTCCTCCCAAGTCCACTCCCTTCTCCAGTTCTCTGTCCTGGCTGTGGTGTTGCCCTCACTCCATCTTCCAATCTAAAAATACTCCATCCAGTCCTCCTAGGCTCTCCTCTCCCTTATCCCAAACCTAATCAGCCAATTCAGCCAATACATCTCTCTCTCCCTTTTTTTTTTCTCTAACATCTTAGAATTGACGATTTTTTAAAATCCTTGTTGCTAGTCTATTTCGTTTATTTATTCGTTTATTTTTGGCCATACCATAAGGCATGTGGGATCTTAGTTCTCCGACCAGGGATTGAAACTGCACCCTCTGCATTGAAAGTGTGGAGTCTTAACCACTGGACTGCCAGGGACGTCCCCAACCAACAGATTTTGTTGATTCTTCCCAAGTTGACTCCTGCTGCCCCTTCTGCTCTATTCTCCCACATCTGCTGTTTAATTCAGGCCTCATCATCTGTTTCCTTCCTACAAAAAACTCCAACTCCACCTACTCCATCCTGTCCTCTGCAGAGCAATCAAAGGGTAAAAAGAAAATTCTGAACATGTTACAGCTAGAGCTTCAGACTCCCTAGCTTGTCACCACCCACAGAATGCAAACCCTTAGCGTCCTGTGGAAAACCCTTCACATGTGACCTCGGTGCCTCACCAAACTGCATTCTCAACCCTCTGCTCCCATCTCTGCACCTCAGTCCCGAGAACCTACCCCTCCCTCCTTCCACGGCAGGTGCCTTCATGACTCTGCAACTTAACTCTGTGTCCCTGCTGCCTGGAATGACCTTCCACAAAGTCTTTGCCTGGAGAAAACTAACTTCCGGTACATTTTGCTTTTATCTAACCTTCCCTTCTGTACGCCTGCATTCTCACAGTACTGACCATGCTGTATTGCAATGATTTCTCTGCCAGTCTCATGGGAATGTAAGAATCTGGAGGGCAGGACTGCATGCTATGAGCTTGCTCACTTCTCCCTGTGTATCCAATGCCAAGCTCCAGAGAGTCACATACTGGGGACTCGCTGGATGCATGGATGAGTGAATCTCTTCTATCTATTAACAGAAACTCTGGGTCTATGTTTTCCTGCACTAGGGCCTGTAACTCAGCCATGAGAACCTCCTGAGCTAATGCCGAGTGCCTCAGTGTCTAAGAGTTTGTCATAGGACTTCTGCTGCAGAAACTTGTTACTATAGACACTTGGTTCAAACTCAGTTAACAACATCTGCATGTTCAACCACTTTTTGTTCCCGTGGGAGTCCTGCGAGAGTGGGCATGGGAGGGAGAGGATGCCCAGGGGAAGTCACCTGTGGGTCTGGATGGCGGCTAACCATGATGGGGATGGGACCCGGGTTACAGTGACTCAGGATGGCATAGACCTCGTTGAGCGTCATGCAGTGAACGGGGAGTCGTTGATCTCCACCAGCTCATCGCCACATCTGCAAGAGGGAGCAACAGGGAGCCGTCAGGCAGCTCATTCACAGGGCGTGTGCAAGTCCCCAAGGTCCCACTTCTGCCTAGGGTGCATGATGAGACCCCAAATTCACCTTGCTGACCAAAGCAGCTCATCACACACCCCTCATGCATGACCACAAAATGGGAGACAGTGCATCCCAGAGTGGGGCAACATTCACCACAGTTTGTAACCTTTTTCTGCCCTTCTCTATCTAACTTAAGCTCCAATGAGATGGAGGGTGTAGTTTAACCAGTGTAGTGGATTAACCAATTAACCATAGGTAAACTGATCACGTCCTCTCTTGGGCCTTCTGTGTTCTCATACGCAGAATGTTTAAGGGAATGAATGAATGGGATATGCTAAAAGCTAGAAGAGAAATCACTGGTTGAGGTTCCTGCATGGAGTTCATTCTTATAAGGCAGGAAATGGGAGGGAGATGAGGTAGAAAAAAATAAGGCTGCTTCTATAAACAGGGGATTTGTACAAGCCAATTCCCTTGCTTCACACATGGGGAAAATCAGACAGAGAGAGTGAAATTATCTCAATAAGACATCACTTAAGGATTAAAAACTTTTTCTGTTAATTGCCACATAGTAAATATTTACCCCACTCCAGTGGTACTCTTGCCTGGAAAATCCCATGGACGGAGGAGCCTGGTGGGCTGCAGTCCATGGGGTCGCTAAGAGTTGGACATGACTGAGCAACTTCACTTTCATTTTTCCCTTTCATGCATTGGAGAAGGAAATGGCAACCCACTCCAGTGTTCTTGCCTGGAGAATCCCAGGGACGGGGGAGCCTGGTGGGCTGCCGTCTACGGGGTTGCACAGAGTCGGACACGACTGAAGTGACTTAGCAGTAGCAGCAGTAAATATTTTAGGCTTTGCAGACCATGCCATCTTTATGGCAACTCTGCAACTCTGATGTCATAGCATAAAAATAACAGCCTTAGAGAATATGTAAATGAATGAGTATGGCTTTGTTCCAATAAAACGTTATTAAAAAAAAAAAAACAGATGGTGGGCCCTCATTTGCCATCCTCTGCCCTAGCTGGTTATCAGCAGAGCTGGGACTGAAATTTAGGTCTCCTGACACTGATTTCATGGTTCCTGCTGCTGTGGTCGGCTGCTTCTTTCTTCTACATTGCTATTGTGGAGTTGGTTGGTTCCCCTTTCTCCTTCTCCTTGATAAGAAAGCACACATTTTCATTGCTGTAAAAGAAGACCATCGCCAGACAGCACCTGATGCCAAGGAAAGTGAAAGTTTCCAAAACAATCCCTACTCAGCTCAAGTCTAAGAGGGAAGAGTATCTCAAGAGATTTGGACTAAAAAGCCGTCACTCTGACTGAGCCACTCTGTCCTAGGTGACAGTACAGCAGCTCAGCCAATCAGCTGTCACCCTCCTGCCTAGGATAGCAGCAAACCCATCAGTAATTCAAGCTTGTGCATACTATAGTGATAGGAAAACCTTTAAAATATGGCCAAACCCTGATGATCTAGCAAAACCCAAACTCAGTAGAGAAGATATACGTGAAGATATATTATCTGGGATACATATAAATATATAGCATATGTTGCTCTAAACAGTGGCTAAGTCGTGTCTGACTCTTTGCGACCCCATGGACTGTAGCCCACCAGGCTCCTCTGTCCATGGGATTCCCCAGGTAAGAATACTGGAGTGGATTGCCATTTCCTTCCCTAGAGGATCTTCCTGACCCAGAAACTGAACTTGACCCAGGAATCTCCTGCTTGGCAGGCAGATTCTTTACTGCTGAGCTACCAGAATATATCATATGCATGATGAGAGAAGATAAACCCTATATGAATGTGGAACTGAGTATTCTAACAAGTTTAACTGGAATAAAATATTATTATTAGACTCAGATAACTTGTTGAAAATAAAATTTAGATTTTTACTTCTCTTAGAAGTTATTTGTAAAAAGACATATGCGAAATGCCGAAAAATCTTTTGTTTGTACTACCAAGAAACGGAGGTAATACTACTGATTTGCCTAGTAAGCTTTTTTTTTTCCCGTATATATAGACTACACAGGCAAACCTCCTGTTTATGTCACTATACAATTAACCTCAGTTACATCTGAATTAAAGTGTGTTCACTCTGTGTTTTCTGTTTCTGGCCATTATTCTCCGAGACAATATCTCTTACATGATGATGTGTGTACAAATTCCCTGGGATCTCCTTAAAATGCTGGTTCCGATTCAGTGAGTCGGGAGGGCCGTGGAATTCTGCATGTCCAAGGGATTCCCAAGGGATGTCGATGCTGCTGGTCCAGGAATCACACTTTGAGGAGCAATTCTAAAGATCTCATCTTCTGATCAATCTCCTGACACACTAAGGAATTCCTTCCCTAAGATCTTTTCCAAAACATAATCGGGGCATACCGCAGTCGACCATCCAGATGTGCCACGGATCCTGGAGACAGCGTGTGAACGAAGATGCCGGAAATGCACTGGAAATAGGGGACGCTGCACAGTCCGATGCCCAGCCCGACACCAGCCTCTGGAAGGCAGAACAGGGCGGAGGCAGGGGCTTGTGACTGCACTAGACCAGGTGTGCCTGGTCTGTCAGGGGCCCAGACTTGTGCTGGGTTAGCTGATGTCTCCTATTGATGAATGCAGTCAGTCACTCCATGCACAGTCGCAGAGCATCACTGTGAACAGGCCCTGCTCGAGGGCCAGAAACTAGTGACCAAGGCAGATGAAGACGCTGAGATCAAGTAGGGAACGAGAAAGAAGGAAGACAGGGAGGGAGAAAGAAAACAGAGAAAAGGAAAGGAGGAAGGGGCAGAAGGACAGGACGGAGGGAAGGAGGGAGGGAGGAGGGAAGATGGAAGGGAGGCAAAGGGAGGAGAGCAGGCCAGGTTGCAGGACCAGCAAGGAGGCCAGCCAGTACTGCTGGAGCATAGCTCATCACGGAGAGAGCGCTCAGAAGTCCCTCAAGGATTTCCAGCTGCAATTAGCAGAGCATCAACCAAAGAGATCAAACCAGTCGATTCTAAAGGAAATCAATCCTGAATATTCACTGAAGGACTGATGCTGAAACTGAAGCTCCAAATACTTTGGCCACCCGATCCGAAGAGCCAACTCACTGGAAAAGACCCTGATGCTGGGAAACATTGAGGACAGGAAGAGAAGAGGGTGACAGAGGAGGAGATGGTTGGATGGCATCACCGACTCAATGGACATGAATTTGAGCAAGCTCCGGGAGATAGCGAAGGAAAGGAAAACCTGGCATGCTGCAGTTCATGGGGTCACGAAGAGTCAGACATGACTGAGCAACTGAACAACAACAAGAAAACTACAAAGGCGCGCAGGTTCTTTCTGTCCCCACGAAGTGCTCCAATACCACTTCTCACCCTGCCCACCTTGCTGCAGCAACACTGGCCTTCCTCTCTCCCAAAAATCTGGGCCGGTCGCCTCCTCTTCACCCTCCAGGTCTCAGCCTGGCTGCACTCTGGCGGGGAGGGCCTGATGAGCCCGTCACTGTCAGCATCCACCCCGAGTGGTGAAGGGACTGGATGTTGATCTTCAAATGTCTGAGTGTGAGAGCATTTCAATTCTCTGCCGCAAGTAAGAAAAAGATCCAAGAGAGGGCAAGTGACCTATCCAAGCTCCCAGCAGATTTACCGCAGAGCTGTAACTCCTGGTCGTGAGTGTGTGTGTGTGTGCATGAGAGAGAGACTTGTGTTTGCTTCGTTCTGTTTTATTTTAACCACTGCACCGGAACACACTGACTGAACTGACTGAATTTGGATGCTGTATCCTGGGTTTCTGTTAACAGATAGAGCCCTAGACCTTGAGGCTAAACAATAATCATAAAACATTGGAAAATCATAAACAGAGACAAAGACATAGAGAATAATCATATGGGTACCAAGGGGGAAGGGGAGGTGGGATGAACTGGGAGACTGGGATTGACATAGATACACTACTATGTATGAAATAGCCAACTAATGAGAACCTACTGTACAGCACAGAAACTCTACTCATTGCTCTCTGGTGATTTAAATGGGAAGGAAATCCAAAACAGAGGGGATATATGTATAGGTATAGCTTCCCTTGTGGCTCCCTTAAACCGTCTGCCTGCAACGCTGGAGAGCTGGGTTTGATCCCTGGGTCGGGAAGATACCCTGGAGAAGGAAATGGCAACCCACTCCAGTACTCTTGCCTGGAAAATGCCATGGACAGAGAACCCTGGTAGGCTACCATCCATGGGGTCGCAAAGAGTCTGACACTTCAGTGTCGGACACTGAGCAACTTCACTGCACCATAGCTGATTCACTTTCCTGTGCAGCAGACACTGGCACAGTATTGTAAAGCAACCATATGTGTGCGCAGTCGCTTGGTCGTGTCCGACTCTTTGCAACCCCATGGACCCTAGATGGGATTTCCCAGGCAAGAAGACTCAAGTGGGTTGACATTGCCTTTTCCAGGGGATCTTCCTGACCCAGGGACCAAACCCATGTCTACTGCACTGGCAAGTGGATTCTTTATCATCTGAGCCACCTGAAAAGCCATAAGGCAACTATACTCCAACAACAAAAATCTGCTTAAGGACAACAGCCTGGCCTGATTCCCCCTAGGAAAGTCTGGGAGACAGTTCAGAAGTGGGGGGTCCAGTCAGAGGGTGGAGGAGGACAGTGAGGCCCCTGGGAGGCAACGCCTGCCTACCTTTCTTCAGGGACACCTCCACCAGGATCCTGTCGTTGGGCTTGGTGCTGCTGGAGGGCGCCTCGGGGCTGTCCAGGATGAAGGCGCCGCAGTCCTTGGTGACGCAGGTGCTAGAGCTCAGAGAACGGCACAGCGGGGGGGGACAGGTGGCTGCCCAGGGAGTGGGGGCCGTCAGGCGGGTCCTGACTGTGAGGGTGAGCAGCCCCTTTTGGCTTGCTGAAATGGAGAGGGTCACAGATTCCAGCAGCAGCTCAAGGCAAGGCTGACCTTTTATTTATTATTATTTTTTTGTGAATAACAGTAGTGGAAGAACATGTTTTTGAAGAACATGTAGCAGAATGTGTGTGTGTGTGTGTGTGTGTGTGTGTGATATGGAAACCTGTATATACATATGCTGTTGATTAGTTGTTCAGACACATCTGACTCCTGTTGTTCAGTCACGTCTGACTCTTGGGACCCCATGGACTATACAGGCCATGGAATTTTTCAGGCTGGAATACTGGAGTGGATAGCTGTTTCCTTCTCCAGTGGATCTTCCTGACTCAGGAATCAAACTGGGGTCTCCTGCATTGCAGGTAGATTCTTTACTAGATGAGCTATATTGAAGCCCATTCCCAGGTGGCTCAGTCGTAAAGAATCCTCCTAGCAGTGCAGAAGATGCAAGAGACATGGGTTCAATCCCTGGGTCGGGACAATCCCCTGGAGAAGGAATTGGCAACCTACTCCAATATTCTTGCCTGGGAAATGCCATGGACAGAGGAGCCTGGCAGGCTGCAGTCCATGGGGTCGCCAAGAGCTGGACACAACTGAACGCGTGTGTGAGCACATACCACATATATACATATATATGCCAAAAAGACAGTCTTGAACTAACTAGTCGGAGACTCAAAAATACCTTTCGGTGACTGTCTTCCAAACTTAAAGCAGATTGTAACAGAAACACACAGAACGTTTTGAAACAGTGCTATAAGCCTTAGATAGTTGACGTGGCCTCTGACAACAGTCCTGACCACACTGTGATTTTCTGAGTGAGGCCTCTTTTGGGCACTGTGCCAAGATTGGTGTCAGCGGGGTGCCCCATGCCTAGGGAGCCCACTGTTAGAATGTATAGGTTTGAAGGAAGTAGGGTGATGTTGGGAGCTAGAATGTATAGGTTTGAAGGAAGTAGGGTGATGCTGGGAGGTTGGTTCCTTTGTCTGGAGGCCCAAGCATTTGGCCATAGAGGGATAACAAATGGTCACCTTGAACTTTTGTAAAGCGTCCTGATGTGTCAGTCCAGCCATTGACTCCCCATTGAGTTCCAGAATTTCATCACCTGTTGGGAGAGGGAGGAGGGAGGAATTGTAGCCGAGAAGAGTGTGGCCCCAACAGGGGGCGTTACCCCACCTTAAACTCTAGTGCGCTCCCCCAGCCCCTGTCCAGCTCTCTGTGTGATGCACAAGCCACACAGAGCATTACTCAGCCAGGTCTCTCCCACTGAGAGGCGGGCAGGGCAGGGGGCTGGGCCCTCTCTGGCCCTCTTACGGTCCAGGGTGGGATCCAGGGTCCTTAGCCAAGGCCTGGCCTACTCAGCTCCCTGTCCACCTCCTGGCTTCACCTCTTCCCCTCCCGCCTCAGCCCCTCATGCCGCCCTCTCCCTGGACCACTTGCTGAAACATCGTACACCGGCCTTTCCACTGTCATCTGTGAAGCTCCGTGCTTGTTTCCATGGATCTTCTCAACTACAACGTGTATCTCCTACCTTTTCCAGCCACCATCTCTTTATTGTTTTTGCACTGGGTCTTTGTTGTGGCCCATAAGCTTCCTTCAGTTGCCATGAGTGGGCTTAGCTGCCCTGTGGCATGTGGGATCTTAGTTCCCCGATCAGGGATTGAACCCGTGTCCCCTGCATTAGAAGGTGGATTCCCAACCACTGGACCACCAGGGAAGTCTCAGCTACTGCCTCTTAACCTTTCAGTCTCTTCTGATTTTGTGCTCTTGGGGCATCTGGCACCTCCCAGTCTCAGAGCACTCATCACCCTGGGGCTACTGATAGCCCAAGAGAGTCCCTCCCTGAAGATGGGGCTTTGTATTTACCCCAGGGCCCGTTCCGAGGCCTTTCTAGTATTCAGTAAACGTGGGTTGGATGTGATGTTTCCAGAATGCCATGAAGATCCTGTCTTACAGAAGAGGAAAGTGATCTCAGAGAAGTCTGAAGTTCATATGGTAACAAGGATTAGGACTCGGGGTCCTGTCTCCACAACACTAACACACTTAAGAGAAGAATTTTTTCTGTATCCAGAAATCCATTTTTATGTGCATAGAAAATCACCTTCTCCCATTCATTCAATCTATTCAGTACACCAACAGAGAGCACTGTCTCTGTTTTTTTGTTTTGTTTGTTTGATGACACTGCAAGGCATGTGGGATTTTAGTTCCCCAACCAGGGATTGAACCTGTGCCCTCTGCAGCGGAAGCACAGTCTTAACCACTGGACCACCAGGGAAGTCCTCTGCCTCTGTATTTTTACATGACTTTCTGGCCTGATTGCTCTTGCTGAATCTGCAGTCACTTAATTATGGTTCCATTATAGACAGTCCATCTTTTTTTTCTTTGGTTGTTTTAAATATACTTTTTCTTTTGTTTTCAATAGCCTGAATTTTAACTAGGATGTATTGGGTGCTTCCTCATATTGAAGTTCCAGGCTTTGAAACAATTCTAGAATATTCTTAACCATGCTTTCATCACCTATCATTCCCCTGCTTTCATGATGCTCTTTCTTTCTAGAATTCTCATTAGATATTCTGGACCTTCTCAACCTATTCTCCATGTTTCTCTAGTGCTCATGTTTTTTTTCCTCCATTGCTCTGTGTGGCCTCCCTGGATAATTTCCAGTTCACATATTCTCCTGACAGTTGCATTTATCTGCTGTCTAACCCATCCACTGAGGTTTGTTTGTTTTTAAATTTCAATGACTTTACTTTTTAAAATTTCTGTTATTTTTTCACATTTATCTTTTCATTGTGTTCTATTCTTTCCTTATTGTTTTTCAGTTACTTCTTTTATTTTTTTTCAGCATATTATACACTGAGAAATAATCACCACAATATTGTTGTTGTTCAGTTGCTAAGTCATGTCTGATTCTTTTTGACCCAATGGACTGCAGCACGCCAGGCTTTCCTGTCCTTCACCACCTCCAGGAGTTTTCTCAAACTCAAAATCTAGTTAATATTAGTCACCACACCTGGTTACAAGTTGATTTTGTTGTTGTTGTTGTTGTGATGAGAAAACTTTCAAGATCTACTATCTAAAGAGGGGTGTGGTTGTCAAAGCAGTGGAGGGCTGGAAGAGGGAAGGAGTGGGAGTCTGGGATTGGCAGATGCAAACCAGTATATCCAGGATGGATAGACAGGAAGGTCCTACTGTACAACACAGGGAACTATACTCAATATCCTGTGATAAACCATAATGGAGAAGAATATGAAAAAGAATATAAATGTGTATCACTGAGTTGCTTTGCTACACAATAGAAATTAGCACAGCACTGTAGATCATCTATACTTCAATAAAAATTTTTTAAAAGCTCTACTCTCTTCAGTTCAGTTCAGTTGCTCAGTCGTGTCCGATTCTTTGCGACCCCATGAATTGCAGCCCGCCAGGCCTCCCTGTCCATCACCAACTCCCGGAGTTCACCCAAAATCATGTCTATCGAGTCCGTGATGCCATCCAGCCATCTCATCCTCTGTCGTCCCCTTCTCCTCCTGCCCCTAATCCCTCCCAGCATCAGAGGCTTTTCCAATGAGTCAACTCTTCGCATGAGGTGGCCAAAGTATTGGAGTTTCAGCTTTAGCATCAGTCCTTCCAAAGAAATCCTAGGACTTATCTCCTTCAGAAGAGACTGGTTGTATCTCCTTGCAGTCCAAGGGACTCTCAAGAGTCTTCTCCAGCACCACAGTTCAAAAGCATCAATTCTTCAGTGCTCAGCTTTCTTCACAGTCCAACTCTCACATCCATACATGACCACAGGAAAAATCATAGCCTTGACTAGACGGACCTTTGTTGGAAAAGTAATGTCTCTGCTTTTGAATATGCTATTTAGGTTGATCATAACTTTCCTTCCAAGAAGTAAGCGTCTTTTAATTTCATAGCTGCAATAACCATCTTCAGTGATTAGCAACTTTCAAATGCACAATATAATATTATTAACTAAAGTCACCATGATTGATTCATTTTATAACTGGAAGCTTATGGCTTTTGATCACCTTCACCAATTTTGCCCACCTCCAACAACCACCCATTTATTCTCTGAATCTGTGAGTTCAGGTTTTTGTTTTGTTTTTAGTCCACATGTAAGTAAGATCATGTACTGTCTTTCTCTGTCTGACTTATCTCACAGCATAATGTCTTCAGGGTCCATCCATGTTATCCTAAGTGGCATGATTTAATTCTTTTATGGCTGAAAAGTTATAGTCTTTATTTTCAACTCATTTTCAAGGGGAGCTTGTTTTAGCACAACACTGTAAATCATCTTAGCCCTCAGACTGCTAACTTTTATTTTTTCCCTTTTTTCCAGTAGGCACCCAGGGGTCTCAGGGATGGTTTAGGACTAGTTGTAACACTAGCTCTGTGGTGTGGAAGTCCTGAGATCCAGGTTTTGATGGGAAAGCTGCAGACTCACCCAGACACAGACTAACTCTTTGTTTTCTTGAGGGAGATGTCCTTCCTCCACCCAAGAGCAGAAGACAAAGTTATGTTTCCACCTTGCTTCCCTTGGCTTTCTGGTTCATGAGCATGAAGGTTTTTTGCAGGTTCTCAGAGGTTCCCAGGGCACATGTCACCTCCCCTGCCCCTGTGTGGGCATCAAACCCCAGTCCCTGGGCCTTATGCCCCATACGCAGCTTCCTGTGCTATTGACAGGGACAGAGTGAAGAGATAAAGTAGGTGATTAAATAGTTAATTCCAGTAGGGGACTGTGAGTAGAAAAAAATATGGGAAAGCAGGTTTACTCAGGAAAGCAGGTTTGCTTAACCACAGAACCAAGCAGGCTTGCTTAGCAGCAAAACCATGCAGCAGAAGCAGGAGACGTGCCCCCAAACAGTAAAACAGCAGTGGCCTGAGCCCCACATCCTGCCCAGTGAGCTCAGCAAGTTAATGATCCCTAGGCCACGCTCTCTGCACACATGAAAAAGTCATTTGTGGACCTAACTTGACCTGCCTGCCCAGCCTGGAAGAGGAGCTGATGGTGGATGCATGACATCTACTCAAGAAAGAAAGAAGGTCTTCTCCTCCTCACATTTCCTTATTATTATAAAACTGTAGCCCAGTAAGTTCTCAGGGTGTGGCATTTCTCATCTGCCCACCTTGAGAACTCACAAGTGTCCTATTCTAATAAACCACTTCTTATCTGCTACTTTGTCTGTCACTGAATTCTTTCTGTGCTGAGACATAAAGAACAATGGTACCAGAGCTCTTTGGAGCCCTGGAAATGACATCAGTCAGTTTCACTATCACATCATCAACTCCTGGGAATGTCATACTTAAGATTAAGTGGTTTCTTTGTGTCTGAGAAGCTGGGTGTTTCCATTTCTTTCTCTAGAGTTTGAACATGCTATTTTATCCAACGTGTCTGTGACAATAAAAGGGGTGGGGAGAATATTCAAATCAGCCTAATATGTTCAGTTGCTAAAACTAGAGGAGAGAAACAAAAGGCTCAGTCCTCTTCCTTAGAAGACGCCAAGTTGAGGAATGAAAACTGACAAATTAAAAAAATAATCACAATATAACTAAGTACATGCTGAAGGAGGGATTTATAAAGGACATACTTCATACTTCACTACCCATTCTTCATTACACAAAATCCTGAACTTATCTGCAAATTATTAGGTCTATCCCAAGGGAGCCATGGAGCCCAACTCTGGAACCCCAGAGTCTTTATTCCTTATTTGGCCATTTTTGGTGGAAGGGGATTAGTCTCAGTTTTGCCATGTACATCTTACACAATCATTTTTTTCCAAGGGGAATACAGATGAAACATTACTAGCCTGGATCTGGGCACAGTAGTTTTGTTGCACCTGTCAATTACAAAGTGGCACCTGCCAAGGGCATCTGCCGTCTGCCTCTGAGGAGACTGAACCCTGTGCTGCTGCAGCTGTTGACCTTTGACACGCCCTGAAGGGAGTCCAGGGTAGAGAGTGAGGCACTTTGAGCTACAGGGAAACTGGTGGAACAGATCTTTATAGATAGATATTTCCAGGAACTGATTTTATGACCCCAATCCTCACATTTCTTCGTATCTAGAAAAGCACTAAGTCCTTCCATGGTGACATTAGCTCCTCATGACTAGCAGAAAACCACCTGTAAAATAAGTGCTTGATTGCACTGAACACCGCCTTCACCAAAATCTTATATACTGACCTTCCCCCACTGCCTCTTTGGAGCAGTCTCTCAGAACTATGTAAGGTGCTGTCTCCTGGGCTGCAGTCCTCATTTTGCCCCAGATGAAACTTAACTCCAACTCTCACATTGTACATCTTCTTTTCTTCAGTCGACACAACAGATATATCCCCTGTGAATTCTTTTCTTTAAAAAAAAATTATTTATTCATTTATTTTTGCCTGTGCTGGGTCTTTGTTGCTACATGGCTTTTGTCTAGTTGTCAGGGGCTACTCTCTAGTTGTGGTGCACAGGTTTCTTATTGTGGTGGTTTCTCTAGTTGTTGCAGAGCATGAGCTCTGGGGTGAGAGGGCTTCCATAATTGTGTCACACAGGACTAGTTGCTCCTCAGTATATGGGATCTTCCCTGATCAGGGATCAAACCCGTGTCTCCTGCACTGGCAGACAGATTCTTTACCACTGAGCCACCAAGGAAGCCTCTCGAGGCCCTATTCTTAAGCTTCACTTTTGAAAGAAGTTACAAAAAAGGATTCAGTCAGTTATCTGAGGCTAGAATCAAGGACTGCAAACTAGCTGAGTGTCTTTTTCACCGAACTCTTACGATTGTTGTGAACTAAGGGACACAAATACCTGGAAATAAAGTCCATGAAGCTGGTTTCTCCTGGCCACTTCAGTTCCTCCTTCACCTTTTATTCAAACACAGAAACGTTCAGCAGATATAAATCAGAGTCTCAAGATCCTGATCCACTATCCTCTTTTTCTCTCAGGGACTCCTCTGCAGGCCTCTGGATTCAGTTATTTCCCTAAAGCTGTGCCTCAGCCCTCTTCACTCTCCTCTCTTCCCTGCCTCCTTTATCCACTCTATAACTTCAGCTATTTTCCACATGACCCTAAAAGCAATTCAACAAGCTTGAGTCCCTTCTTGAACTGGGACCCAAATTTTCATTCGCCTGCTGGACTGCGCCACCTAGTGGTCATCTGCAGACCTGACTCCACTCTGCGGTTTAAACCTGAATATCTTCATTTGGTCCTCTTCCTTCACCTTTTGTTGTGGTTGTTGTTCAGTCACTAAGTCGTGCTCAGCTCTTTGCAACACCATGGCCTGCAGCACGCCAGACTTCCCTGTCCTCCTGGAGTTTGCTTAAACTCATGTCCATTGAGTTGGTGATGCTACCCAACCATCTCATCCCTGTTGCCCCCAATCCTCCTGCCCTCAATCTTTGCCAGCATCAGTGTCTTTTCTAATGACTCGGCTGTTTGCATCAGGTGGCCAAAGTATTGTAGCTTCAGCTTCAGAATCAGTCTTTCCAATGAATATTCAGGGTTGATTTCCTTTAGGATTAATTGGTTTGATCTCCTTGCAGTCCAAGGGACTCTCAAGAGTCTTCTTCAGCACCACAGTTTGAAAGCATCAGTTCTTTGGCACTCACTCTTCTTTATGGTACAACTCTCATATCCATACATGACTACTGGAAAAACCATAGCTTTGACTAGATGGACCATTGTCAGCAAAATGATGTCTCTGCTTTTTAATACGCTGTCTAGGTTTGTCATAACTTTTCTTTTAAGGAGCAAGCATCTTTTAATTTTGTAGCTGCAGTCATTGTCTGCAGTGACTTTGGAGCCCAAGAAAATAAAATCTGTCATTGTTTCCACTTTTTCCCCATCTATTTGCATGAAGTGATGGCACTGGATGCCACAATCTTCATTTTTCGAATGTTGAGTTTTAAGCCAGTTTTTTCACTCTTCTCTTTCACCCTCATCAAGAGGCTCTTTAGTTCCTCTTCACTTTCTGGCATTAGAGTTGTACCATCTGCATATCTGAGGTTGTTGATATTTTTCTGGGGAAATCTTGATTCCAGCTTGTGATTCATTGAGTCCTCTGCCTCCTACTATTCCATGTAACTCATTATTGTTCTCTAGTTTACTAAGATCAGACAACTTCAGGGGTTCTCTGGCCTCATCTGCCACTACTTCATCCTTCAGCATCTTTCTCTTCCCAAGACTACAGCCTCAGGGAAGACCCTGTAGAGCTGGGAGCCTGGCTCTTAAAATAGCCTCTAAATTGGTTTTACTGTTTCTGGTGTCTGGCCAGTCCACTTTGTCTTACACTCAGCTTCCTGAATCATCTTAAAATAAAATAAAATAAAAAAACCCTGGTCCTGGCCAGTCCCTCCCAAATTAGAAAAAGCTTCCAACACTCCCCACTGTCCATATAATAAAATCCATATGAAAAACCCTGTATAATGTTACAGTTGGCAAAATTTCTCTATAAAGAGCCAGACAGAAAATGTTTTAAACTTTGCAAGCACAAGCTGTCTGTAGAAACTACTCAGTGCTGCCCAAGAGCAGTAGACCAGAGTTCAATGAATGAGCACAGCTGTGTCCCAGTAAAGCTTTTCTATGGAGACTGAAATTTGAATTTAATTTGTCACAAAAGTCTCAAAACTTTTGCCTTTTTTTCAGCCATTGAAGAAATAGGAAAACTGTCCTTCATTCATGAGCCTTATAAACGTAGGCAGTGGCCCAGACGTGGCCTGCAAGGCTCTAGTTGGTCGACCCTACCCTGAACAAGTTAGATTATTAAAGGTGGTAAGGCCCCCAGGAAAGTATATAGAAACTGGCCTGATAGGGAAGAGAAGGAAGGCTGTGAAGTCTCTTGTCTTTAAAGATCCATCTGTAGTCCTGTCAGGCCTCCAGGGTTTTCAGTCTGCTCGCTGACCATCTGCCCCCAAATTCTACCTTCCAGTTAGAACATGGGGTCAAGCCTCTTGTCCAATAACCGGTGGGTGGCTGTGGGGGTGGGACTGGGTGGGGAGAAAACCCTCCCCTCCAAGACAAGGAGACAGAGAGGGGCACTCAGGGAGCATCTCAGGCCCTCCAACCCCTTCCTCTCAGGGGCTTCCCTCCCCAGGAGAGATGAAAAGACTGAAAGGAGGCAGTTAATAGCACAGGGTGGGCAGAAGGGGAAGGGGGACAGCGGGGTGGACCATTAGCTCCTCAGTAGAAGGACCGCGTCTGATAATCCTCTGCATTCCTAGAGTCCAGAACAGGGCAGGCTCGCAGAGAACGTTCACCCAACTCATTAGAGCACTGGGTCTGGCTCCCCATGGCTGTGGGCTGGGGTGGGCAGACAACAGAAAAGAAACAGGATGTCAGTGGGAGAGGGGTGCCAGCAACTGAGAGGAGCCTTAAAAGCAAAGGCAGCAATAGGAATGCAAGGGGCAGAGCAGATGCCTCAGTCCTCTGTCCCAGGCCAGTGACAGGACTGAGACTGAGTGTGCGAACACACCCAGCCAACGGGCCTGGCATGACAGAGCCATCACGGCCGTGCATCCCACTGCCTGCAGACTCTGTAGAATCTACGCAAGCTGGATTCTGAAGGCTTGAGACGTGTGTTACATTCCCAAGAGCTTCCACCACTAGGGGCTTCCCTAGTGGTCCAGTGGTTGAGACTTTGCCTTCCAGTGCAGGGGGTCTGGGTTCAATACCTGGTTGGGGAATTAAGATCCCACATGTTTCACATCTAAGAAACCAAAACCTAAAACAGAAGCAATTTTGTAATAAATTCAATAAAGACTTTAAAACGGCCCACACAAACAGTGTCTACTGGAAGCCTGGGGATTCTCTTTTGATTCCTCAAACGTCACCTAGTAAAGCCTGGGAAATCTACCTTCTTGTAGCCTTCCATCGGCTGCTGCTGCTCCCCCTGCAAAGATGGTTTTAACGTAAATTCCAATGGGGCCGTAAATGCTGTCCTTGCCTCCAACAATGCTGAAGCCCAGGCCCTGGGAAAGAAGAGGAGGAGGTCAGACTGAGGAGGGTTCCATGCCATTCACTGGGGTTTCCTGGTGGCTCAGTGATAAAGGAACCCACCTGCCAATGCAGGAAATTCACATTCGATCCCTGGATGGGGAAGATCCCCCGGGAAAGGGAATGGCAACCCATTGCAGTATACTTGCCTGGGAAATCCCATGAACAGAGATGCCTGGTGGGCTACAGTCCATGTGGTCGCAAAGAGTAAGACATGACTAAACAACAACAACAGCTTTCCAAGGAGGCTTAGCCTGGGTCGCAGGGAGCTTGTGCGACCCAGGGAGCCCCTGTGCTCTTGAGACTGAGCACAGGGAGGCAGTGGGTGGGTGCATCTTATTTGTCAGGGTCTGGCCTCCGGAGGCAGACGCTCAGGAAACATATGTTGTAGAGTGAAGGCATGAATGCTGGCTAGAGGCTGGGCCTCTGGATTCAGCTCACAAGCATGCCAGGGTGTGGTCAACAGCATGGCTCCCAGGAAGATCCCTCCAAGGGATGGCTGCCAGGTATCAGCATCACTGCAGCTGGACAGTTTCTCCTAGGCTCCTCTGAGAAGTTCATGCATCACCCAGCATCACAGAGGTGGCAGGCCTGAGAGCCACCTTCAGATCCTAAGACAGCCCGGTGAGCAGGGGGCCAGACAGGAAAGCAGTGTGGACACAGTGCTGGTGTGATTCTGGTGAAGGTGGTGGGTGCTGCAGGACGGGGAGACCAGTGGTGCCCAGGAGAAGCACAGTGGTAGGAAAATGAGAAAGGGGGGATGGGCTCCTGTTTGGGCTCCCAGCTTCTTCCTGGCTGAAATAATTGCTCTGCATCCAAACTTTCACCTGCCCTAGTGAGGCAGGATGGTGCAGTGGGCAAGAACAAGAGCCCAGGGTCGGAAGGTCTTCAGTCACTGTCATGGTTCAGTTGCTCACTAACCAAGTGATCTTGGCAAGTCCTGTGAGTCCCAGATTCTCAGCTCCTTGTCTACGTTGTTATTCAGGCATTGGTCGTGTTTGACTCTTTATAACCCCATGGACTGTAGCCTGTCAGGCTCCTCTGTCCATGGGATTCTCCAGCAAGAATACTGGAGTGGATTGCCAGTTCCTTCTCCGGGGATTTTCCTGACCCAGGGATCAAACTCAGGTCCCATGCACTGGCAGGCGGATTCTTGACTGCTGAACCACCAGGTAAGCCCTCCTCATCTATTAGCAGAAAATAACAGGGTTTTGTGACAATTAATGGAAGGATCCCTGCAAATCCCCTGGTGCCATGCCTGGGTTTTGGCAGCTGGTTTTGTGGTTTGACTTTAGGTTAAAGTCTGCCTGCAATGTGGGAGACCCGGGTTCGATCCCTGGGTCGAGAATATCCCCTGGAGAAGGAAATGGTAACCCACTCCAGTATTCTTGCCTGGAGAATCCCATGGAGAGAGGTGTCCCATGGTAGGCTATAGTCCACAGGGTCGCAAAGAGTCAGACACGACCGAGCTACTTCACTTCTTACCTCAAGCGCTGGTGGATCCTTCCAGCTCTGCTTCCTCCCTCCTCAACAGTTCTGGCCTCACTCCTACTCATGCCTGTTAATGATGAGGTCTTGGGTGTGGAGGTTGTATCAGCGAGACGGTAAGAGGCCTGCTCTATTTCTGAAGCCACCACTCCTGCTCTGTATGCCGAATACCTTCCTGCTTCCCATCAAGGCCGATTCAATCTGCCCAGTGATGCATACGCCCGTGAAATCTACTCACTGACTGTACAATCTACGCACACTGAGATAACTGACACCATTTTTAATCATCTTTGATAGAGAGTTGGTGCCCTTTTCCATTCTGCCTTCTTTTTACATGTATACAACTTTTATTTTTAGGTTGTGCCATGTACACATAGGATCTTAGTTCCCCAACCAGGGATCAAACCCTCGCTCCTTGCATTGAAAGCACAGACTCTTAACTGCTGGACACCAGGGAAGTCCTTGCCTTCTTTTGAGCACTGCAAAAGACAATCTCAAAAACAATCTCAAAGTTGACGGTATTAAAATACATCTGCCCAAATGCAAGAGATGATAAAGGACAGGGAGGCCTGGCATGCTACAGTCCATGGGGTCACAAAGAGTCGGACATGACTGAGCAACTGAACAACAACAAAAAAAGCAGGCAAGAAGGTAAAAGCATTGTGATTTACGAATCAGGAAGAGGAGCTGTTTGGAGAAAACTGGGCACTGGAGAGAGTGACTCCCTTGAGACTAGAGGGATAGCCACCTAGTTCTTCCCACTGGTGTCTCCTCGTTTGTCTCTGCTGAGCTCCCGGGAGATAGAAGTGATGGGGAGTGGAGAGGCGGACTTCAGATGTGTGGAGCCTTCCTCGAGGAAGACCATTTTGGTGAATAGCTTTTCCCTCACACCACATGCCAAAATCATGAAGTGGGTAGAAACCTACCCTTCCATTAAGCATGCTGGTCACTGGACTGGCCTGAGAACTCTGCAGCAGCGGCTGTGTCCACCCCGGTTCTTCAGTGCCCATGTCAGCTCGGGGCAGCATGCTATGCGGGGCGTGCCCGTGAGCACTGGGCCTGTCCCACCACCTCCACTGCTTTCTCCCTGTCTTTCAGTATTTCTCGACTGTGAGGCAAAAGTCAGTCTGCATATCTGAATTCGGGGAGACACATGGACTGAAGGTGTGTTCCCCCCATCAAATCAATACATCAGGGGGAAACTTTCAGAGGTGACTAGGCCATAAAGGCGGAGCCCTCATGAAGGGGGCAGGGGCAAGACAGGGGGAGGAGACGAAGAAGCACAACCACTGTGTATGAAATAAGTCGGCTACAAGGAGACATTGCACAGCACAGGGAACAGAGCCAATATTTTACAGTAACTGTGAACAGAATATAATCTTTAAAAATTGTGAGTCACTGTGTTGTATACCTGAAACATATAATATTGTACCTCAACTATGTATGTGCTCAGTCGCTCAGTCGTGTCTGACTCAGCAACTCAAGGACTGTAGCCCACCAGGCTCCTCTGTCCATGGGATTCTCCAGGCAAGAATATGGGGGTGGGTTGCCATGCCCTCCTCTAGGGGATCTTCCTGACCCAGGGATCAAACCTGGGTCTCTTGCATTGCAGGCAGCTTCTTTACCATCTTAGCCACTGTAAAATCAGGGAAGAAGTCCTCAACATGCACGGCAACTGCCAGCACCTTCAACTTGGACTCCCAGCCTCCAGAGCCATGAGAAATAAACATATGCTGTTTAAGCTGCCCAGTCTATGGTATTTTTGTTACAGCATCTGAACTGACCCTGACGATGATTTGAACTGAATCATCGGATAAAGCTATTTTCAAAAACAGCAAACCAGGGACAAACTGGAGAACGTTCGTCTTCCTATGACCTGCTCTGTGCAGGGCTAGCCTGCCTGACCCTCCCAGAGCCTGCTCACATGAGAGCATCTGACACTCCTTTTCCAAGCCTGGATCCCCAGCCCCTCTCCCCATCCCCACTGTGACATGACAGCTCCTTGGGAACACGTGTCCATCCAGGAGCCTCCCCTGGCCATGGTCCTTGCTCACCTTGGCCTGGCCCTTCATCAGCACGATGTTAGAGATGACAGACGCCTGGAGGCCCCCTGAGGGCTGCGCGAGCTGAGCTGTGCTAGCGACCGTGTCGGCCTTGACAAGCCCTGGAAAAAGAGTGAGGTGGAGAGAGGATGAGTTCAAGGATGTCAGCTCACTCCCCCAGGAAGGGGTAAGCCCATGGAGGAGAAAACCTTGATGCCTGTTCTTCTGAGTGTCTGCCACATGGCGGCTGCGGTGTGGTAAATGCAGGGTGGGTGGGTGGGAGTCCAGTGCACGGGTCTGTTTTGGTGGCCCCAGGAGACATCTTTGCTGAGCCCAGGCTCCCTTTCGACCAGTAGCCAGATGCTCACTAAGATTTGTTACAGGAGTGAGTCCCGAGTCACAGATCACACATCACAGACCACAGACAGTGAGTCCTATACTCAGAGTCCCCAGCAGAGGCTGGGAGGTCAATGGCCAAGAATGTCCTCAACAGGATCCAAAACGCATTTACTGAGACCCTCATCTGGACCAGGCACAGGGTGGTGGGCAGAGGGTCAGGAACCCCAAGATGTGGGACTTCCTGGTAATCTGATGGTTAAGAATCTGCCTTCTGATGCCAGGGACGCAGGTTCGATCCCCTGGTCGGGGAACTAAGATCCCACATGCTTGCAGTGCAATTGAATAAATAAATAGGACTCTTTTAAAGAATTCTTTTTAAAAACATGAACTCCCTTGCCTTCCTTAACTTGCCCCCACTTCCCTCGACGACCTCTTAGGTCACTGTACAGATGAAATAAAGGGATCCACGTAAAGCCCCACTTCAGGGTCTGCACAGGTGGAGTGTTCTCTGCCCATGAGATCCTAACAACATGGAAGCAGCCGCGGGCAATGGTCACAGGTGATCATTCCTCATGTGGTTCTTTGCCCCCAAGCCGGCTCCTCACCACTGTAACCCTGTGGACATCAAACCGCCAGGAAGGCCCTTCAAGCTATCTCCCTCGCTCCCTCTTCTCGGGCCTCCCTGCCCTTCGTTCTTACCACAACCTTTGCTGCAGGAAAGGCCAGCTGTTGAGAGAGAGACTTCCTGCCGCTGCAGAGGGAATAAGGCTGCCTGTCCGCCGAAGCCGCTGACTTCTTGGTGGTTGGAAAATCCGTCTCTCCGGTGCAATAGGGATTGACACCTAACCCAGGAGAAGAAAGAAAGGGAGAAATCATTTGTGCTCTCAGAGAGCGAAGCTCAAGATAGAACGTCGTCCTCGCCCATGGCCAGCCCTCACAAGCTGGGGAGCCAGAATGAACTTGAAGCATGGAGTGCCCAGCGCCAGGTGCATGATAGGGGAGGGCAGAGGAAGAAGCAGGCGGTATTCTGGCTGCCTTTGTCCATGCTGCGTGCTCCACGGGGTGAGGGTGGATGCAGCCTCTCCTACGTGTCAAGTAGGATGCTGAGTCCTCAGGAAACCACAATGATCTGTCAGCTCCAGTCCCGGCTGCCGGGGGTGAGGAGGGGGGCATTTCAAGAGAGAGGAGGAAAGCAGAAATGATGCCCCATACAGGCAGGGCCAGAGGAGAGATGGGGCAGAAGCCTGGGTGACCCACCTAGTTACACACACATTTGCACACAGGCACATAAACACCCCTAATGCAAATGTGTGCTCAGTCATGTCTGACTCTTTGCAACCCCACGGACGGTAGTCCACCAGGCTCCTCTGTCCATGGGATTCTCCATACAAGAATACTGCAGTGGGTTGCCATGCCCTCCTCCAGGTGATCTTCCCAACCCAGGGATCAAACCGGGGTCTCCTGCATTGGCAGGCAGATTCTTTACCACTGCGGGACCAGGGAAGGCCACACACCCCTAATACAGGCAGGCAGAGTCAACTCGTGAGTCCTTGGGGATCTAAGAATATGCACGGCAATCATTTTCTCTTCCTTTAGGGGGAAACTCAGACTTCCTTTCACCCAGCTAGGAAATCTACCCTACTGCTTCCTGCTGGAAAAATCTTCAGAGATTATCTGCCATGCCTCCTCGCTGTCTAAGACCAGTGCTTCCCAACTGAAATACAATGCAAGTCATATATGTAATCTGAAATTTTCTAGTAGCCACATTTTTAAAAGTAAGAGAAAGAGTTTAACGTTAATAATCTATTTTCTGGTCATGCTTCACAGCTTGAAGGATGCTAGTTCCCTGACCAGGGATCAAACTCGTGTCTCCTGCAGTGGAACTGCAGAGTCTTAAACACTAGACTTCCAGGGACGTCCCTAATAATATATTTTATTTAGTTCACTATACCTAAACTCTGTCATTTCAACATATAAATAATATGAAAAGTTATTAATGAGGTATTTTACATCTTTTCTTTAGTTTTGTGCTTAGTCTTTTAAATGGGCACATCTTTTACCCTTCTGAGCACCTCCATTTGGATATGCTAGTGAGAAGGATGTGGACACTGGCCACCGTACTGGACATCAGGCACCCAGAGAAGAGCAGGGCTTTCCCAGTATCCTTCCACACAAGTGGCTTTGGTGGGAAATTCCGCAAGAGAAAGATGTGAGATTGGTGGTGGTTCAGGGGGAAGAAGGCAGGTTGGCACAGAGCTTTGGTTTGCATTTATTCTTGGGGTAGGAAAGACTTAAGTTGCTTTATAGGCTGGAGAAAGGAAGCCACTACCCAGAGTGGGCCGAGAAAATGGGACGCAATGGGCTTTCATGGAGATGTGAGATCCCTAAGGGAGGAGGAGGAAAGGGACGAAGGCCTGGGGGAGAAAGGAGGCGTTGTGGTTCACTGGCAGTCCGAGTGACTGGGAAAACATTCCCCTGTGAGGGCAGCTGCTCCCAGCATCTCTCCAAACTAGGAGGTGGTTCTCCCCAACTCACAGGGGACCAACTGCCCCCAGAGGGGCCAGTAGAGAGAGGAAACAGAGAGGTTCAGAAAATCACGCTCCAGAAAGAGGGGACAAAGAATCATGGGGTGGAGTTGGGAAGTGGAGCTATAGATGATCCTAAATCTGCCTGGGTATAATGTTTTTTAAAAATATATATATTTTTGTTTATTTATTTATTTATGGCCGTGCTGGGTCTTTGTGGCTGTGCAGGCTTTCCTCTAGTTGCAGCAAGCAGTGGCTACCCTCTGGTTGCGGTGCATGGGCTTCTCATTGCGGTGGCTTCTCTTGTTGCGGAGCAGAGGCTGTAGGGTGCATGGGCTCAGTAGTTGCGGCTCCCGGGCTAGAGAGCACAGGCGCAGCAGCTGTGGTGCATAGGCTTAGTTGCTCCCAGTTACGTGGGCTCTTCCCAGACCAGGGATTGAACCCACATCTCCTGCATTGGCAGGTGGATTGTTAACCAGTGAGCCACCAAGGAAGCCCAGGCAACATGTTTATTGAATGTTTTATCATAAGTGGCTCAAATTTCAATGCCCCACCCAGACCTGCTGAATCTACGCCTGCACAGATGGGGTGTGGGGAGTCCGTGTGCTTATCAGACTCCCCTGGCGGTATGTCTAACACTTCAGTGGTCCTTTGGGGAAACTCAAAAGTCCAATCCTTACGTTATCATGAGGAAATGGATCCCAGTCTCCCGTTCTCCTTCCCTCAGCCGGGCAAGAGGACTACTGTATGAAGAAGGGCAGCAGTGCATGGCTTGGGTTCAGGGAATATGGACAAACACGTGGCCAACTTGGATCAGCCTATAGGACAGAAGCACCTGGAGCCACAGGCCAGCACCATGGGAGCAAGACAGGCCATGCCAGCTCCGCTTCTGTCTTCACTGAGCTAGGCAGGGAAAAAAAAAAAGTCAACTCAGGCTTTCTGAGGTTCCTATTCCCACTGTGAGTTTGGATCAGCAAGGACACAGGCTTGGAGTCAGGACAGAACCGTCTTTCCAAAGCACTAACTGGTGGTCTGAGCCCTCTCCTGCCCCTTCTGAAAATTACTGGATATGTTCCAACATCAAGGAAATACATCAAAGTTATCACCTTGGCTGGGGTGGGAGGGAGTTGAAACCAGTTAGCATGTAGCACCGAGTTCACTGAAAATGGGGTTATAAAATCCAAATGCAAAAGCCAAAACAATTTTTGACAGGGAAACTATGTATTTTGATGGTTATATAATAACATGCTTTCGGATTGTGGTGCTGGAGAACACTCTTGAGAGTTCCTTGGACAGAAGGAGATCAAACCAGTCAATCCTAAAGGGAATCAATACTGAATATTCATTAGAAGGGCTGATGTTGAAGCTCCAAAACTTTGGCCACTTGATGCAAAGAACTGACTCATTGGAAAAGACCCTGATGCTGGGAAAGATTGAAGGCAGGAGGAGAAGAGGGTGACTGAGGATGAAATCATTGGATGGCATCACCAACTCAATGGACAAAAGTTTGAGCAAACTCCAGGAGATAGTGAAGGACAGAGAAGCCTGGTGTGCTGCAGTCCAGGGAGTTGCAAAGAGTCAGACATGACTGAATGACTGAACAACAATAATAGCATGAGTTTTTATTTAAGTTAACATGGAATTATGAAATGGGGAAATAAACAGGAATGGGTCTAGAGATAAAGAACCCCATCTCCCATGAGGCTGACAATTTGGAAAAATACAGTTTCAAGTATTATTATTAATAATTGATTAAACCTAATTAATTAAACTTAATCAATGAAGAAGTGGTGATAAAAAATAAATAAACCTTCCAAATCATTGCAAAAACTAAACAGAGAAAACAAATGACAAGTGACCATAAAAATAGAAAGACTCTTCAAAACCCCATGGACCATAGTCTGCCAGGCTCCTCTGTCCATGGGATTTCCCAGGCAATAATACTGGAGTGAGTTGTCATGCCCTCCTCCAGAGGATCTTCCCAACCCAGGGATTGAACTCTTATGTCTCTTGCATTGGCAGGCAGATTCTTTACCACTAGCGCCACTTGAGAAGCCCTAAAAAGAATATGAGTAAAAGCAAATATTAATTATAATACTAAAGTCAATGGCTTAAGCTTCTCTTAGAAAGACTGTCAGATTTGCTTTCAAGATCTAAGTGCATATCATTTGCAAGAGATAAACAAAGTAAAAAAAAAAGAATGAAATAAAAGGATGGGCAAAGACTACCAATGACTGATGCTGGAACCAGCCACTTAGGACAAAAAAAAATTTATCTAGATTCTTGTTTCGTATCAAACATCAAAAATAAAATACAAAGAGTAAATTTAGGGGGAAGGCAAATCATTAAAAACTAGAATAAAATACTACGTATAAATAATTTAATCACTATGGTTCTATACAAAATAATCTTCATATTATATAACTTATGTGGTTCTCTCCTAAATCTGTAATCAAATATAATCCAAGAAACATGTGTAAGCATATATCTGTAATTACCTTGCAAATCTTGATAAATTGGAGGCAATTTAAAGGTGTCATAGTGTAATAATTAAATAAGTGTACATGAGAAGTAATAGCTCTCAAATGTGGAAGAAACTTTTAGGATTAGACAGGAAAAATTTGATGATTTGATTAGATCAGATGAGAACATCTTCATGTTACAAAATTAAAAGAGAAAGAATAAACTGAAAAAGTATGTTCAGCAAATACGGCAGCCAAATATTAATTTAACCAAGACACTTTTTAGAAATAACTGACAAAATGATGATCATCTGAATAGAAGAACAGGAGCACTCCAAAGAGGAGAAGTATATAATGAAGGGGTGTTGAACTGCACCTGTGCAGAAAAGTATTCTTTCCACTGAGTTTATAGGCACATGGACCAGTGAGGGTTTGACAGAAGCAAAAAGCACATTGAGGT
Organism: Nanger dama; assembly: GCA_917880005.1. Taxonomy (NCBI): domain Eukaryota; kingdom Metazoa; phylum Chordata; class Mammalia; order Artiodactyla; family Bovidae; genus Nanger; species Nanger dama. Next base: position 2,011,274 of record CAKJTW010000108.1, on the reverse strand, counting down.
AGGACTTTGAGAAATTGAGTGAAGGGGCTGTTTACAACCAGTAGATGGGGCTTAAGGAAACAACAAAGCCCAGTGAGGTACTCTGGAGTTGGCATAAGCTAGAAGCTGGAAGCTCCAGAGGTAAAGAATCTGCCTGCCAAGAAGGAGATGCAGATGGTCTCTAATATTCAGATCTGGCATGGTTTTAACTTCTTCATGTTTTTCTGCATTCTTCACATTTTCCTGACTTTTGAATTAGTGTTATCATATTTGCAACAACCAAGAATCATGACGTCTTTCAGTCCCAGTTCCCATCCTGCAACAGGTGAAGTGACAGAAACTCTGGGAGAGACCACGGACTTCTTAAGACCAAGGAGCCTGTCAGATGACAGAGCAGGAGTAAAGCCCTTGTCTTCTATCCTGTGTCGACTCTTCCCAACTTGGCCCTTGAGATCCACCTAGAAGAGGAGTTACCCAACCCACAGAGAGCTCTATTGACAAGAGCAGAGGTGCCCCAGCTGGCCAGGGCATGCACATGCAATGAAGGATGCTCCAGAGAAGCTGCGGACACCATCTCGGTGCAGTCCGGCTGGACAAACAGAGACCCATCATCTCCCAAATCTCCCGCATCACTGATATTCCCAATGCAGTAAGCTGACTACATACAAATGAGTTCTGTTCTGAGAGTGCATTCATAAGTCCAATTTGTTCATAAGTCCAACAAAGTTGGCCTACGTACCCACCTAACACAATTGACTATATATTAATAGTAATGTACTATAATAGGCTTATAACACTTTTCACACAAATAATATGTAAATAAAAAACAAACACCAAAAATAAAGAAAACACGTTAAATCATATAGTGCAGTGCCTTGAAAAGCACAGTAGGCCAGCCACATCACCACTGCTTTTACACTTGCTTCCAGACATCCTGGGCTTGAAATAAAGATACTACGGTCCTCTATATAGTCCTGTATACTAAAGGACACACAAGCACAACCATTTGTAGAGGATGCATGCACATGACAATGTATGCCAGACATGTGAACTAACTTCCAGGACTGGACTTGCGAATACATGTTTGCACCTTTGAAAGTTCACAACTTAAAGGTTAATACGTAGGAGACTTACCGCATTCTACAAAAATCTAAGCCCTGCTCCTCAGGATGGTTCAGTGACACTTACTGGTTGAGTTGCTGCGTGTTCTTTGATGACAGGCTTTGGGAAACAGGAAGTTATTACTTTGTGGGTCCAGTTTTCCCGGACTTTTCGCGAGAGGAAGTTGTAGAAGTTTCCTGCAAAACAATTTCCAGTTTTTATTCAGAAAGTCAGAATAGAAAAAAAATTGAGATCTCAGCACTGACCATGGAAATACTTGTCAGATGGTCTGTTCTTCCTCTATATTACAGGCTCTATGAAGGCAGGAATTTAGAATTACTGCCATCCATTAACTCATTGATATAGTAATTCATTTTGCCATCTACTAACTCATAGATATAATAATTCATTTACTAAAGAATATGAAATGAGAATCTTTATATTATGAAGAATAAAAATTATAATAATGAATAGAAACTGCATAAATTTTAAACTAATGCAATAAATGTTGAATGACGGAGACATCCCTGGTGGTCCAGCGGTTGAGAATCTACCTTTCAATTCAGGGCATGCAGGTTTGATCCCTAGTCGGGGAACTAAGATCCCACATGCTGCAAGGCAACTAAGCCCATGTGCTGCAACTACTGAGTCTGGGGACTCTGGAGTCAGGTATCACACCTAGAGAGAAGTCTGTGTGCCTCAGTGAAAGATCCTCCAAGCTGAAACTAAGACTGTTACTGCTGCTGCTAAGTCGCTTCTACACACAGCCAGAAATAAATAATTAAGTGTTGCATGGTTATGTCAGCGTTACATGTCAGGTTCTCTGTTAGGCAGTAGGACTATAGCTGTGAACAAGACAAAGAAGGACGCCGATTTTGGAGAAAAGGCATTTTAGTGATGAAAGAACAACAGCAAACAAACAAAAAGTTGAAAGATAATAACAGAATAACACGTGCTGTGAAGAAAAGAACTAAAGGGTGACACGAATGAGAGGCCGGGAGGTATGATTTAGGGAAAGATGACCAAGTAAGTTCCATTCTTCTGGCTCATCACAGGCACTTAGAATCAGTCACTATGGGAGGGGGCTTCGGCGTTGGGAGATTGTGTTCACCTATGGCTGATTCGTGTCAATGTATGGCAAAACAAATATAGTATTGTAATTTAAAAAATAAATAAATTTAATAATAAAAAATAGAATCAGTCACTAAATGAATGTTAGATAAAAAGATTTCTCGATATTGAACCATCCTCTCATTCTTGACTGTATCACGTTTTTCTTACACTCCTGATTTCTGCCTGTGAAGATTTAATTTGGGACTTGAAAAATCAATATTCTTAAGTTAAATTTGGTTATTATTCTTTATTGTTTTTCTACTTTCCCATAGTGATCAAATTTTATCTGCTTCTTTTTTATACTAATAATTTGGAAACTCTGTACTGAATCTAGAAGCAATACTTACTAAACTGCACACTTGAACTTATCTCTCTATCAGGCCAGTGATAAAAGAGAAAATAAATGACCTTTTCTCAGATAAGATGAGAACTTGAAACAACTTACACTCACTCCCCTCTCCTCACCCTGGTATTTTAGAAACAGAGGACAGGGGAACAGAAGACTAGAGGTTGATGATGAGCATAATGGTATTAATTATTTTACTTCTCTTCCCAGAACTATTTTTATATTGTTTTCCTATTGCATAACTTTATTAGCCACAATGATTGTGACTTAATTCTTGAGTTATGTTGGCTTTGTTAGTCACGACCATAATCCTTAGGAGAGAAAGACAGAGAGTGTGTGTCTGTTTCCTGAAAAACTGTGCAGATGGAAAGCTCTCCGAATATTTGCATGTCTGAGAATGTCTTTCTGCGGTCATCACATTTGAGTGATTTGCTGAATATAGGATTTGGGAGTATTGGTTAGTCTATCTAGAAACTCCAGTTGGCTCAAATGCTACCTGGGATTCAATGTTCTAATGTAGAGGTCTGCTAAAGGTATCTGCCACCCTTTTGTGACAGGTCTATCTTGTTCAAAGCCAGGCTTGGCGGTGTTGATTCATTTAATGTGCCAAGTGCCTGCCAGCTTTCAGCACCTGGTGCACTTCCCAGAGAGGAAGGAGGACCTGCTGCTGCTTCTCCCCGTGCTCCACGCAACCCATCTTCCCCTCTAGCCCCTGGCACTGGAAGAGGCAGTTCAGCTGGCCTCTGTCACACTCATTCCCCAGGCTGGTCCTACCTGTGTGGTCAACGGCAGGCTAATGAGCCCTTCCCTCAATCCAATCTCACCTGCACTGTGTTATGCAGAAAGTTCTCATGGCTTCCAGAATATGGTTGGCCCCTTCCCATGGCTTCCTGTTCTGACATGCATTTCTCCCTATTGGTACTTTTTTTTTTTAATAGAAATTTCTAAGAGGTGGGAGAGTTAATAAAGTGTACTCAGTAACCATGTAATCATCTGGAGCCAGAAGTCTACTCACAACCTTTTTTTCTTACTAAAGCTACATCTAGTTCTGACACAGGGCATCCTGCAAGAAATTCCACATATCAATTCCTTTTTACTTGTACACATCAGTGATCAAAACCAGAGAACTCACCTTCCTAGACATTCATTTTCCTTTTTCAACAGTAGATGGCACTATATTAACCTGAACAAAATTATCTTCTCTAACAAGGGTAGCCCAGAAAATATGTTAAAGGAGAGAGATTATATGAGAGGGGACTTAAATATATTTGAAGAGATTATTGGTCCTCCTCAGTGGCTCAGACAGTAGACTCTGCACTTCCAGTGCAGGGGTTCTGGGTTCAATCCCTGGTCAGGGAACTAGATCCCACATGCCTCAACTAAGAGTTCTCATGCCACAACTAAACACCCGGCGCAGCCAAATAAATAAGCTTTCCAAAAGTATATTTATTGTTAAATTTCTTTATTTTAATCCTCTTGACAGAGCCCCATGTTCAAAACATGATTTAGAAACTGCTTGACATAAAAAGCCAATTGATAGCAGAAAAATCATAGAAATGGAGCATTTGGGGGGGTCCAGATTACCTGGAAATGGCCGATGTCACATCCAGAAGTGTGTGCTAAGTTGCTTCAACTGTGTCCAACTCTCTGCGATCCCATGGACTGTAACCCACCAGGCTCCTTTGTCCGTAGGATTCTCCAGGCAAAATACTAGAGTGGGTTGCCATGCCCTCCATCAGGGGATCTTCCTGACCCAGGGAACGAACCCATGTTTCTTGCGTCTCCTGCCTTGTCTGGCAGGTTCTTTACCACTAGTGCCACTGGGGCAGCCCAACCAGAAGAGGGAATCTTATAAGACTTTGGACCTTTAAAGAAATAGAGCCAGTCAGATCAACTGTCCCGGCTTCAGGAGCGGTAGTCTGTGCACAGACCACCCGTGGAGCCTCTTCTGTGGGCCAAGGCTTTCTGGGCCAGTCCTTCTCCTTCACAACTCCATGTCCTGTGGCCAAAGCTGAATCAGACATGAGACATGCGGCCTCTGCCACGAAGCCATCAGCTGAACACCTAGAGGCATTGATAAGTTGCCCCTAACCAGGCTGCTGTCAAGCTCTTGGACAGTCATGAAGACTGAGGTGCTTTACTTTGACACCCTCTGCTATGATGACTGGATGACTGCTACAGGGAAGAATGGAAATGTACTACCATAAACAGAAGATGAGGTCCACATAGCAATTTTCGATCAGACGTGTATGTAAGAAGCTACGTAGTGGGACTTCCCTGGTGGTCCAGTGGTTAAGACTTCACCTTCCAACGCAGGGGATGCGGGTTTGATCCCTGGTGGGGGAGCTCAGATCCCACATGCCTCATGGCCAAATAACAAAAAAGTAAAACACAAACAATGTGGTAACAAATTTAATGAACACTGTAAAAATGGTCCACACCCAACTTCTAATGTGACACAAATGAACCCAGCTATGAAACAGAAACAGAGTCAGGGACATAAAGAACAGACCGGTGGTTGCCAAGGGGGTGGGCTTAGGCACAGGAGAGGGTTGGGTTGGGAGTTTGAGATTAGCAGATGCAAACTAGTGTATATAGGATGGATAGACAAAAGACCCTACTATATAGCACAGGGCACTATATTCAATATCCTGTGATGAACTTTAATGGAAAAGATTATGAAAAAGAATGTGTATCTATCTATCTATATAACTGAGTCATTTTGCTGAATAGCAATAATTAACACAACACTGTAATTCAATTACACAAAACAAATACAAGTAAAATTTAAAACAATGGTCCACATCAAAAGATCTTGTCTTGTTGTTCAGTCTCTAAGGTCGTGTCCAACTCTTTGCAACTCCATGTACTGCAGCACACCAGGCTTCGGTGTCCTTCACTATCTCCTGAAGTTTGCTCCAGTTCATGTCCATTGAGTCAGTGATGCCATCCAACCATCTCATCCTCTGTCACCCTCTTCTCCTCCTGCCTTCAATCTTTCCCAGCACCAGGGTATTTTCCAACAAGTCAACTCTGCATCAGATGGCCAGAGTACTAGAGCTTCAACTTCAGTATCAGTCCTTCCAATGAATATTCAGTGCTGAATCTTAACAAACAAAACATCTATAATGGGCCCTAAAAGCTCCAAAATAGAGGCAATGCACAAGTTCAATGGGAAGGAAAGCATGATAGCCCACTCCAGTATTCTTGCCTGGAGAATCTCATGGACAGAGGAGCCTGGCAGGCTACAGTCCATGGAGTCGCATAGAGCTGGACATGACTAAAGCAACTTAGCACGTACTTAGGAGGCACAAGTTCTATGGATCTTCTATTTCCTGGACACTGACAAGGATCCAGTGTTCACCCAGACTCTGGGACCATCTCAAGGTAAATATTCACTCTTTTAATTCATAAAACCCTGAGCATAATGTTTCCTTCACCAGAAAATCACAGTGGGCCTAGAGCAGAAAAAAAGGGTCATGAGATGAGCAGCATTAAGCCTCTTATGACCCTGGGCTGGTCAGTTAATTGTTTGGTCTCAGTGTCCTCTTTTGTAGGCTGAAGGGGTGAACTTAACAGCTTCTATAATCACTTTCAGCTCTATACTTTTTAATATAACGGATGATTATGTTTAAAGACTCAAATGGCTATTGTCCTCTTTGAAGTGATCACATTGCAGAAGGTCACTCATGAGGAGAAAATGTCTTCCCTTGGTTCTTGGGGGAAGCCTGGCTAGTCTCCAGCAAGGATGTCCTGGGCGGAGTGGTGTCTCATCAAAGGAATCTCTGTACGAGCCCCTGTGAATGCTTGCAGAGTACAGCTCCCCCGTCAGCCCACAGAACAAAACTCTTCTGTTTTTGCTCCCAAGGTGGGGCTGCTCTTGAGGCTGAGGGTTTGTCACTGAGGTCGGAGGCTGGCAAAGTCATTTCCAGACACGTTGCTCCTTGTTCTCATCAGAGGCTGCGACCCAGAGCCACAGTTCTGTGGGTGGCGTGCCCCATCATAACCTGGGTGGTGATCTCTACAGGTATCTGTCCCCTTGGTGCCTGAGTGGGAAATGGGGTAGACTCACCAGGGAGCTCTCTTCAAGTAAGAACCAGTCATGTAACTTGCTAGGACTGAACAGCCAACCTCAAGAAATGGGGGAAAAAGAAAAACCAAAAACAAAAACCACGATCCAAATGTAGCCAAGGAATAAGCCTGGAATGAAAATGCAGAATTCTGCAGCATTTTGTACTATAAGCAACATTATTCTGGAATCTAAACTCCTCCCCCAAAGTTAGAAGGCTCTATTACTCTCTAAGGGTTCATTTTGCATACAGACCCCCAACATTGCTGACACAGCTTGATGCTTCTGGAGTTTGGTGACTGTACTCCCTTAAATACAAGCCTTCCCTTTTTTTTTTTTTTTTTTTTGAACTGAGATGCTATAGCTGTTCTAGTCTAAAGGAGCCACAAAATAGAATTCACTGCCCTCCTGGTCAAGGCTTGTCTCCTGTGGTTGGGTTGATCACCCAGCAGTAGACTTGAACTTTAAGCCATTACGATAAATAACTGTCCCCAGCAGATTGGTTCTGGGGTGGTCACGTTGTCATGTGGGATGCTGAGGCCACATGCATCCTGGATATGGAGAGGAAGGGTGGAAACCATAAACCGAGGAGTCCTCTGAAAGTCCTCCTTCTCCTGTGGTCCCTCCATGACCACAGCCACCAAGTCCTTATAATTCCACCTTCTCAAATTTCCCCATTCTTGCTGCTTACATTCTAGTTCATAGTATTTCTTTTAGAGTAGACTATTACAATGGCCTATGAGGTCTAGGAAAAGTATTCTTATGAATATTTTTAACACATGGCCTGGTACAGCTGAATAGCCACATGTAAATGATTGACGTTGAACCTCTTCTTCACACCATATACAACAATTAACTCAAAATAAATCACAGACCTAAGTAAGAGCTACAGCTATAAAACTCTTATAAAAAATATAGGAGTAAATATTCATGAGACTATTTCTCTAGAATATTGGGCTAGAGAAAGACTTGGCAGATATGATATTAAAAGCACAAGTGACAAAAGAAAATATAGATAAATGGACTTCTTTGAAATTAAAAACCTTTGTGCTTTAACAGATACCATCAAGAAAGTGAAAAGACAACCCACAGAATTGAAGAAAATTTTACAGTTGAAGAATTGAAGGACACTTTACAATTGAAGAATATTTTACAATTCATATACATGATAAGAGACTTGTATCAAGAATATATAAAGAGCTTTACAATTCCATTATGAAAAGACAGATAATCCAATTTTTAAATGGACAAAGGATCTGACTTTGTATCTTATCAAAAAAGATATACAAGATATCAAGAGACACATGAAAACATAGTGAACATCATTAGCCATCGAGGAAATGCAAATCAAAACCACAATGAAATACCATTTTACACCAACTAGGATGGCTACCATCACACTTGCTTAACATCCACTAATATATGAAGGATTTAGAAAAGTTAGAACCCTCATACATTGCTGGTAGAAATGTAAGATGATGCAGATGCTTTAGAAACAGCTTGGCAGTCTTTCAAAAAGTTAAATATAGAGCTATCAGGTGATACAGCAATTCCAATCTTAGATATATACTCAAGAGAAAGGAAAACACACACTGACACAAAAACTTGTGCACAAATGTTTAAAGTAGCAGTATACATTATAGCCTCAAAGTAGAAAAAACCCAAGCATTCATAAGCAAATGAAAAGGTGAATAAAATGTGGTATATCTATACAATGGAATATTACTTGGCAATAAAAAGGAATGGGGTACTAATATATTCTGCAAGCATAGATTCCTGAAAACATTAAGTGCAAAAAGTCAGTGACAAAAGACCACATATTATATGATTCCATGTATAGTAAATGTCCAAAATAGGCAAATCTATATAGACAGCAAATAGATTAGCAGAGGGTTATGGATGGATCAGTAGTGTGGTGGGAAGGTGGGAATGAGGAATGACTGCTAATGGGTGGTTTTAGGGGTGATGAAAACATTCTAAAGTCAGATAGTGGTGGGACCTCCCTGGTAGTCCAGTGGTTAAGAATCTGCCTTGCAGTGCAAGGGACATGGCTCAATCTCTGATCAGGGAACTAAGATCCTACACACTGCAGAGCAACTAAGCCCACATACCACAACTAGAGTCCTCTTGCTTTAACCAAAGATTCCACACAATGCAATGAAGAGCCCTGGTGCTGCAACAAAGATCCCTTAGTGCTACAACTAAGACCAGATACAGTCTGATAAATAATAAGATCAGATAGGGTGAAGGTTACTCCACTCTGAAAATACACTAAAACCCTCTTGACACCCCCCCACCATGTGCGTGCTCAGTCCTGTCTGACTCTTTGCGACCCCAGACTGTAACCCATCAGGCCTTTCTGTCCGTGGGATTTCCCATGCAAGAATACTGAAGTGGGTTGCCATTTCCTTCTCCAGGGGCTCTTCCCACCCCAGGGATCAAACATGAGTCTCCTCCGCCTCCTGCATTGGCAGGCACATTCTTTCCCACTGCACTACCTGGGAAGCAAAAACCACTTAATAGTATACCTTAAGTAAGCGAACCATATAGTGTGTGAATTATATCTTACCCAAACCATTTAAAATGGAATAGTCACCTATTCATTCATTGATTCACAAGTTCCCTGCCCTCAGTCTGCACTTGGATGCTTCTGCACTCAGCTGACATGATTTTACAAAAATGCAGATGATACTCATGCAACTTCCTGATTAAACCTATGATGATTCAAGATCAAATTCAAACTCCTTGGCATATCATTGTAGGTCCTTCCTTCTCTAATGCTATCCAAACTGACTCAAGTCTCCATTGCACCCAGTTATACTTCCTATCAGTGGACCCTCTTGTGTCCTGTCCTATGTATGCCATTACCCATCTTGACTATTCTTCATTCTTCAAGAATCAATATAGATGTCACTATCTCTGTAGTGATGTTTCCATGCAAAATAGCTGCCCCTTAGACAATAATGGGCTTTCTTTCCCAATAATAGTCAAGGAAGGCTTAAATGTAGAGAGGCATTGAGATGGTTGTCTACTTTTTTTTTTCAATTGGAATATGGTTGATTTACAATATTGTTGTGTTAATTTCTGCTGTACAGTAAAGACAATCAGCCATACATATACATATATCCCCTCTATGTCACCACAGGGCATTGCATACATGCTATACAAAATGTTCTCATTAGTTATCTATTTTATACCCAGTAGTGCATATATGTCTACAAAGTCATCCTGCTAAGACCATCCCTTCATTACTCTTCTTCTCAACTATTCTTACATGTTTGTTTTTCCAAATACATCATCAAATTATATTGTGTGGTTAAAAAATATTGTTCTTACTAATTTTGGGAAAGCAACCCTAAATCTTAAAACAACTCCAGGGAATACCACTTTTCTAAAAGGGGCTATTTTTCTCCAAAAACAGACTCTGTATTTCTAATTGTCTAATAGAAATGCCCCTCGAGGGAACTTTTATCATATTACATCACAATGGGATTTTTTGAAAGATGAAATAATATATGCAAAGTACCTGGTTCATTGACCAGCAAGAACCCTGAGAAACCAATTAGTTACAAGAGTGTCCATCTATCTCCCAAATATTTTCCAATTCTATTGTTTCCTTTTAATAGTCTAGAAATGTATTATAGTAAATAATACGGCAAAATACACAAAGGTGTGTGTACAAAGAACTTTATCACTACATTATTTGTAATAGAAAACATGAAGGGAAATGTTCCATGATGGGGGAAGCGATTGAAGATGTTACAGCAGGTTCATCAGTACCATTTTTCTAGATTCCATATATGAGTTAGTATAAGATACCTATTTTTCTCTTTTAAGTGAACGTTTCAACTGAACATTTGTGTACTTACTTCATTCTGTATGACAGGCTATAGGTTCATCCACCTCCCCAGAACTGATTCAAATTCACTCTTTTTATTGCTGAGTAATATTCCATTGCCTGGAGAATCTCACGGACAGAAGAGCCTGGTGGGCTGCAGTCCATGGGGTTGCAAAGAGTCAGGCACGACTGGGTCACTAACACTTACTTACTTACTAATATTCCATTGCATATATGTACCACATCTTCTTTATCCATTGATCTGTCAATGGACATCTAGGTTGCTTTCAAATGGAGACATGGATGTACAGAATGGATTTGTGGAAACAGTCAGGGAGGGAGAGAGTGGGATGAATGGAGAAAGTAGCATTAACATAGATAAACTATCATGTGTAAATGGCTAGCTGGTGAAAAGTTGCTGTATAACACAGGGAACCCAGTCTGGCATACTGTGATGACATAGAGGAATAGGACGGTATGGGGGAAGGGAAAGGAGGCTCAATAGGGAGGGAATATATGTATAATTATGGCTGATACATGTTGTTGTATGGCAGAAACCAACATAATATTGTAAAAAAATTTTTTAGTAAAGGTAAATAAAAAGGTGTTATAACAGGAAGTTTCTGTTTCTGGAAGTAGGATGGATTTGTTACTTTGATCCCTCTGCTTACAACAAATAAAAGTGTTGGATGGAAATGTAAAGGTACCAGTGAAACAGCAAATGAGTAAGAAATTCTTGAAGGCTAAAAAGTAAATAAATGCTGCACCAAAACTTTCCCAAGAAGTAAGCAGATCCCTGAAGTTGGCTGTTGCCCTGAATCATTTTGTGAACTGACTGAATGTAAACTTCATCTTCTATAGCTTTATGGGTATTGGGAGCAGACAGGAAGCCCTCGTTCCTTCTCAAGATGAGAAGTTTAATAGGATTCTCCTCTTACATAGAGGGAGCCCCAAAGGATTTTAACCTCATTTTAAATGTGAACTGGAAGTAAATCCATCCCACTCTCAGGAACTGCATGAAAATTGTCAGTCTGGAAATGGCCCTAAATGGAAGGGGGGAAAGCCTTTCCGATTTGCTGGGGAATAATAATTACCAGATGGCCCTCACAAGAGTTGGCAACCCTAATTCATACCACATGGATGTCTTTAAAAACCTCTAGATGAGAATTTAGTTTAAAATGGTTCCAGGTTAGTAGTGTCCCAACCACCTGGTGGAAGCAAATTCGAATCTTCTCTGGGGAAACGAATCAGCTTTGACTTAAGTCACTGAGAGTCCAGCAGAAAAAGTGACAGGTCTTATGAGATTTCAGAGAAAAAAGTAAAAATAAGTTTTTGTCTAATGTAAAACACACATTGAATGAGGCACCATGAGAGAGAACCAAAGAAGCAATACATATCAAAATCAGACCTGCAAAGACTTCAAATGGTGGAAATATCAAATGCAAAATTAAAAATAAATATTTTAATATTTTGAAGAAATAAAAGAAGTGCCTAAAAATTTTAAGGAGAGAGAAACTATGAAGATTTCTGAGCAGATCTGAAAAAGAACTAAGATAGTTAAAATTAAATTAATAATATTAAAAAATAAGTAAAAGTTTAAACAGTAGGTTGGATGACACTGATGGGAAGATCAAAGAAACAAAATATGGATCAGAAAAATACTACCCAGACGGCAACAAAAAGAGGTGAAACATATGAAAAAGAGATTAAGAAATATTAAGACAGAGTGAGAAAGCATAACATCTAATCCAAGTTCCAGAAAGAGGGACTAGAAATCACTGGAAGAGACACACTGCATGTGATAATGTCTGAAATTTCCAGTCCTGATGAAAGATATCAACCCACAGATCAATGAAACCCAATGAATCTCAAATAAGATGAACAAAGAGAAATGCACACTTAGTAGTTCCTAGTGAAACTACTGAACATCAAAATATACTAAAGGTTTCTTTGGAAAGAAAAGACAATCTTTGAGCAAGCAACAATTAAGCTTAAAACTCACATTTCAACTGCAATTATCTATGTCCAATGACAGTGAAATAATTAATTCACTGTGTCAAGAGAAAATAACCATCAACATAAAATTGTACACCAGCTAAAATACCTTTAAAGAATGAGTAAAGTAAAAGTCTTCTCATATAGAAACTCTGAGGAAATTTGCCACCAGCATATTTTCACTAAAGAAAATCCCCCAAAAGATGTTTTAGGGGGAAGCAAAGTGATCCCAGATTGAAAGTCTACAGTACAAAGAATGGTGATAATAAGAAAGAGTAAATATTTGCGTAAATTTAAACAAAAACATGACTTTGAAATAATTATAATACCTGTGGCTTTATAAATTAAAATACAGCAAATCACCTGAAATCAATATAAGCCAGGAAAGAGTGATTTTGGAATGAAAATGTTCAATGACTTTTGTATTGTTCAGAAAGTAGGGCAATTAGCCAATAAGAGGAAATATAAAACATAAAGATCAGAAAAGAGGAAAAAACCACCCTCATTTGCAGACAACATGATTGTCTATGCTGAAAATCCCTAGTCATCTATAAGAATAATTCCTAGAAACATAATGAGTTCATCACTTCACAGGATACAAAATAAACATACAAAAATCAATAGCATTTCTATCTATTAGCAATGAACATGTGGACACCAAAATTAAAATGCATACCCATTGCAATCACTCAAAAATAAATATTTTAGGTATAAATACAACAAAATATGTATAGGACTTGTATGCTACAAACCTCAAAACACTAATGAAATAAAGTGAAAAAGTGAAAGTGAAAGTGTTAGTCACTCAGTCGTGTCCAACTCTTTGCAGTTCCATGGATTGGGGCCTGCCAGGCTCCTCTATCCATCGGATTTCCCAGGCAAGAATACAGGAGTGGGTTGCCATTTCCTTATCCAGGGGATCTTCCCAACCCAAGGATCAAACCCATGACTCCTGCCTCATCTCCTGCATTGTAGGCAGGTTCTTTAGCGCTGAGCTACTCTACTCAAGGCACCATGATGACCTAAATGGGAAGGAATCCAAAAGAGAATAAATGTATGTATATATATAACTGATTCACTTTGCTGTATAGCAGGAGACTAACACAACATTGTAAAGCAACTATACTCCAATAAAATTTTTTTAAATAAAAGTAGAACTGAGATTTCCAGTTCTGAGACACAATAGGGTCAACTCACTTTCCTCCTCCCTTAGAAATACAACTAAATACCCTGAAAACTATTCAACAGATAATAAAAAGATCCTGAATGCCAGCAAGAAGAAGCTAACTGGCAAGAGACCCCGGCACTTACTGAATGATAATAACATGAATTCTTTGTGCTATCTCATTAAGTACTACAAACCCAGTGGAGAAGAATATTCCAGTATTCTTGCCTAGAGAAACCCATGGACAGAGGAGCCTGGCGGGCTGCAGTTCCTGGGGTTACAAAGAGGCAGACATGACTGAATGACTGAACAACTATACACCCAGACCGAGTGCTGGAGACCTGCAACCCAGCACGGCCAGCAGGCAGACAAGAAACAAGGAAACAAACAACAGTGCTCTCTTTGGTCTTTCAAAAGACCAGGAAATGGGAAACACCAATACCAGCACCTAGCAAAATCCCCAGCCCCTGCCCTACAACCAGGCAACTAACAGGAGGTATGACCTGCCTGCTGTGGCAGGTGTCCCAGCCCCGGTCCTACAACTCCGGCATCACTGGCAGGTGGTCCGATCTACCTGCAGCAGTGGCAGCAGCCAAGCCCCAGGCAGACCCAGCCCCCACTCTATTACTGGGCACAAGCAGGAGTCGACCTATCTACTGGGGCAGGATCAGCTGCGTGTTTCATTTTCTGCCGTCCACCTGGTGGCCAAAAAGACCCAGGTCCAGCAGCTTCTGCACATCCCCACCCTCAGTGGCAGATGGTCACCAGTGACACCAGGCAGGCCAGAGAGGCAGAGCTGCAGGGTGTAAGGGAGAAATCTAGCTGTGCCAGAAAAGTGAAGCAGACCAGAATAGCATTGCAAGAGCTCTGAAAACTAAAATGTCATTACTACAAAAGCCCACAAGAGCAGTACAGAACTATATGCTAAAACAGCAGATTTAACCAGATCAAGAGACCCCCTCCCAACATAATCATGAAAATGTCCAAGATACAATCAAAAGTCATTTCTAACATCAAGAACCAGGAAAGACATGATTTGAATAAGAAAAGACAATCACCAATGCCAGTACCAAGATGAATCAAATGTCAGAATTACTTGATGAGGATTATATAGCAGTCATTGTAAAAATGCTTCAACCACCATTGACAAATTCTCTTGATACCAATGAAAAACTGAGAGACATCAACCAAGAACTAGAATTTTTTAAGAAACAAATGGCGGTTAGAGAACTGAATATAAGAAACTCAAAAAAATTAGATACCTCATAATTAAACTTCTACAAACCTGAAGACAAAGAAAGAAGTTCTTTAAAAAAGAGAGAGAAATGATACACTACTTACTCCCCCAAAAGACCAAGTCAAAAGACAGGTTTCACATCTGAAAACATGGAAAGTAACAGGAAAGGAAACAATATTTTTCAAGAACAAAAAAACTCATGCCAACTAAAAACCCCATATTCATCAAGATGAAAGACCCTTTAGAAATGAAGGGAAAATAAAGATATTCTCAGAGGTAGGAAAAACTAAAAGAATGTGTGGCTAGAAGATGTACCATTAAAGAATGGTTCAGAGAAGCTATCCAAATAAAAAGAAAATAATAAAACAGCTGAAAACTTCAGAAAGGAAAGAACAGCAGAAGGGTAAAAGAGTCAGTCGTTCAGTCGTGTTCAACTATTTGTGACCCCATGGACTCATGCAGGAGCTCACCAGGCTCCTCTGTCCATGGAATTCTCCAAGCAAGAATACTGGAGTGGGTTGCCATTCCCTTCTCCAGGGGATCTTCCCAACCCTGGGATCAAACCTGGGTCTCCTGCATTGCAGACAGATTCTTTACTATCTGAGTCACCAGGGAAGCCAAGGAGTAAACATAATAGATTAGTTTTTCTCTTCATGAGTCTCTTTAACCGTATTTTATGGTTGAAGCAAAAGTTATAATATCACCTGATGAGGTACTCAATGGATGTAGAGGAAATACTTAAGACAAGGGAGAGTAAAGGGGTATAAATGAAGTCAGTTTTCTACACTTCACTCAAAATAGGAAAATGTTTGTACCAATATGGTAATATCCAATACATATACAATTTGATAATATAGCAGCCACAGTGAAAATTATAAAGGTATACTGAAGAATTTTATAAATAAATCAAAATGGAGCCCTGAAAAATGTGCCAGTAATCCACAGGAGGGCAAAAGAAAAGCAACGAAGGAACAAGAAAGAGAGTGAACAAACAGAAAACAAATACAGTAAGTCCTTTACATACAAATGAGTTCCATTCTGAGAGTGTGTTCATAGGTACAATTTGCTCATGAGTTCAGCAAAGTTAGCGTAGGTACCCAACTAACACAGTCAGCTATATAGTACTGTACTGTAATAGGTTTATAATACTTTTCACCCAAATAATACACTTAAAAACAAAACAAAAAATAAACCATTTAAAATCTTACAGTATAGTACCTTGAGAAGTACAGGAATACAATACAGCATAGGGACACAGGGGCTGGCATCAAGTGAACAGGCAAGAAGAGTTACTGACTGGAGGAGGGAGAGGAGGTGGGAGATGGTAGAGCTGAAGGGTCGTCAGCAGTAGCAGAAAGAGGGTAAGCTGAGATGTCCCTCACACCTGATGTTGATAACACAGGTTCTGGTAACTTGTTGGATTAAATTCTATTACCCTCTTGCTTCTAGACATCCTAGGCTTGAAATAAAGATCCTGCACTACTGTTCTCTATATAGTCAGTCAGTCAGTTGCTCAGTAGTGTCCGACTCTTTGCGACCCCATGGACTGCAGCACACCAGGCTTCCCTGTCCATCACCAACTCCCAGAGCTTACTCAAACTCATGTCCATTGAGTAGGTGATGCCATCCACACAGTACTGTACAGTAAAATTGCACACAAGCACAACCGCTTGTAGAGGATGCACACACATGACAGTGTACGCCAGACGCATGAACTAACTTGTGCTATGGGACATGAGCATGTACGTTTGCATCTTTGAATGTTCCCAAGTTGAAGGTTCGTATGTGAAGGGGGACAGTAAAGTGACTTACTGTGATAAAGTGGCAGACTTAAGGCCTAACATCTTTACCACTGAGCCACCTGGGAATCCCAGTAACCAGGGGGCTGGATACAAAGAATAAGGAGAAGCTTTAGGTGGTTTGAAATGTACATATGAAGAGTGAAAACAGAGTAGAAGGGCTTCCCTGGTGGTCCAGTAGTTAAGACTTTGCCTTCCAAGGCAGGGCATGTGGGTTTGATCCCTGGTTAGGTCTGATCCCTGGTTGGGGAGAAGAAGGGGACGACAGAGGATGAGGTGGTTGGATGGCATCACTGACTCAATGGACATGAGTCTGAGCAAGCTCCAGGAGTTGGTGATGCACAGGGAAGCCTGGCTTGCTGCAGTCCATGGTGTCACAAAGAATTGGACATGATTGAGCGACTGAACTGATGGGTAAGCTATGATCCTACCTGGCCCATGGCAAAAAAAAAAACAAAACATAAAACAGAAGCAATGTTGTAATGAATTCAATAAAGACTTTTAAAAAATGGTCCACATTAAAAAAAAAAAAACTTTAAAGAAAGAACACAGAGTAGGAAAGGTAGATGGTTTGTTTACTACTACTTCATAATACCCCTTCTTCTCTTGCTTTTCTTTCCACCATCCTCCTTTTCCCTAATCAAACGCTGTCCTGTCAGAACTAATGAAACTCAAAAGATCAGCTTCCAGGCAAATAGCTCCAGATGTCTTTGACAACAGAAGCAGCAACCAGAAATCACGTGAAGTTTTGGAAGCAGCAAGTGCCCCAAACTGTACCTGTGGGCCGCCCCTCCCGCTTCCTGCACATGGACCACCTAGGCTCCCTCCCCATTCTCCCCCCCACACTGGGGATGCGGCTGGCTCTGTGGGAGTCCTGGAGCCCCAACCATCCCTCCCAGGGGCTGCTCTCAGTCTCCACAAGCTGCTCTTCTGTGGCAGGAAGGGGCAGGCGGCCAAAGGATTGGGTTTCCCACTTGCCAAGAAAGCCTGGGCCTCAAAGCCACAGGCTGAACGGGCTTGCAGGCAGCTAAATGAAGGGACCCGTCTGCTCTCGGAGGGCCCTGACCACCCTCTCTCCACCCAACAGCACATGCCAGAGACTGAGACGGCTGCTCCGACCTCAGTGCCTCCTGAGTCACTCTGCGCGAGTGATGACTTTCCCTAACCAGTAATTTGAATTCATAAAGAGAAGCAGGGTCTTCCACAAAATGAAGGCTGTTCCCATGTGGATCAAAGCATCCTGAGTCCTCTTAGGAAGGCGGCCCCAAAGGGAGAACCTGTCCCAGGTCTGGTCTCATCTGCTGCCGCCCCTATTCCCAGAAGGAGTGTCCAGTGACTCCAGACCCCAACCAGTGGTAATGCCAAAAGCAATGTCCAATGTAAACCCATGGGTTGCCCCCTCCAAAAAAAAAAAAAAAAAAAAAAAAACCAATGCAAGCTCAGGCTATGTCAATAGAAGCTCGACGTCAAGGGTGGCCTCATTATGTTCATTTATGCAACCATTCTTTCCACAATATTTATAGAGTCACTAGCATGTGCCAGTACCCAATCTCATCCAGTGCCATGAAGAGTGCCAGCTCTCAGATGGATAAACACTGCTTCAGGCCTCTTTGGTGATCTGCTAATACTTAGCTAGAGAGAAACTGAGAAACAAATGAGATGGGAGGGGTCAGACTGCATCCAGAGACCTTTGTGTCCCCACGTCCATAATCTCTCTCCCTGGATCTATCTGATCAAGAGCAAATAATACCAATCTGTGTAGAGTCTGAAGCTGGAGAGATGCCAGGGTGGTTACTTTCTAGATTAGAGAATTGTAGGTGTCCACGTGCTTGCAGGTAAGACCTCTTGTAGTACTGGGCAGTGCAGAGGGTAGAAGGAGAAAGAGGAGCATGGCCGGTGGCCAAGAGCCAGGGCCCTCACGTCCTAGAGCAGAACACTGAGAAATCCAATAGCAGAGACTGCTCTGGTGGTCCAGCAGCTAAGACTCTGTGCTCTTAATGCAGGGGGCCTGGGTTCAATCCCTGGTCAGGGAACTAGATACCCACATGCCATAACTGTAAGACCCTGTGTGCCCCAACTAAGACCTGGAGCAGCCAAATAAAACAATATTTTAAAAAAGAGAGAGAGAGAAAGAACTCCAAGAACTTATTTGACCTTGGTGGTCCAAGTACCTGTGTTTGTCGAGGGAGAAGTCCACCATCACCCTAATACCAAAACCCGACAAAGATGCCACAAAAAAGAAAACTACAGGCCAATATGACTGATGAACATAGATGCAAAAATCCTTAACAAAATTCTAGCAGTCAGAATCCAACAACACGTTAAAAAGATCATACACCATGACCAAGTGGGCTTTATCCCAGGGATGCAAGGATTCTTCAATATCCACAAATGAAAGTGAAGAGGAGCTAAAAAGCCTCTTGATGAAAGTGAAAGAGAAGAGTGAAAAAGCTGGCTTAAAGCTCAACATTCAGAAAACGAAGATCATGGCATCCGGTCCCATCACTTCATGGGAAATAGATGGAGAAACAGTGGAAACAGTGTCAGACTTTATTTTTGGGGCTCCAAAATCACTGCAGATGGTGACTGCAGCCATGAAATTAACAGACGCTTACTCCTTGGAAGAAAAGTTATGACCAACCTAGATAGTATATTCAAAAGCAGAGACATTACTTTGCCGACTAAGGTCCATCTAGTCAAGGCTATGGTTTTTCTTGTGGTCATGTATGGATGTGAGAGTTGGACTGTGAAGAAGGCTGAGCGTCGAAGAATTGATGCTTTTGAACTGTGGTGTTGGAGAAGACTCTTGAGAGTCCTTTGGACTGCAAGGAGATCCCCAGTCCATTCTGAAGATCAACCCTGGGATTTCTTTGGAAGGAATGATGCTAAAGCTGAAACTCCAGTACTTTGGCCACCTCATGCGAAGAGCTGACTCATTGGAAAAGACTCTGATGCTGGGAGGGATTGGGGGCAGGAGGAGAAGGGGACGACCGAGGCTGAGATGGCTGGATGGCATCATGGACTTGATGGATGTGAGTCTGAGTGAACTCCGAGAGAGGGTGATGGGCAGGGAGGCCTGGTATGCTGCGATTCAGTCGGACACGACTGCAAAGAGTCGGACACGACTGAGCGACTGAACTGAACTGAATACACCACATTAACAAACTGAAAAATAAAAGCCATATGATTATCTCAATAGATGCAGAGAAAGCCTTTGACAAAATTCAACATCCATTTATGATAAAAACTCTCCAGAAAGCAGGAATAGAAGGAACATACCTCAACATAATAAAAGCTATATATGACAAACCCACAGCAAACATTATCCTCAATGGTGAAAAATTGAAAGCATTTCCCCAAAGTCAGGAACAAGACAAGGGTGCCCACTTTCACCACTACTATTCAACATAGTTTTGGAAGTTTGGGCCACAGCAATCAGAGCAGAAAAAGAAATAAAAGAATCCAAATTGGAAAAGAAGTAAAACTCTCACTGCTTGCAGATGACATGATCCTCTACATAGAAAACCCTAAAGACTCCACCAGAAAATTACTAGAGCTAATCAATGAATATAGTAAAGTTGCAGGATATAAAATCAACACAGAGAAATCCCTTGCATTTCTATACACTAATAATGAAAAAGTAGAAAGAGAAATTAAGGAAACAATCCCATTCACCACTGCAATGAAAAGAATAAAATACTTAGGAATATATCTACCTAAAGAAACTAAAGATCTATATATAGAAAACTATAAAACACTGGTGAAAGAAATCAAAGAGGACACTAATAGCTGGAGATATATACCATGTTCATGGATCAGAAGAATCAATATAGTGTAAATGAGTATACTACTCAAAGCAATCTATAGATTCAATGAATCCCTATCAAGCTACCAACGGTATTTTTCACAGAGCTAGAACAAATAAATTCACAATTTGTATGGAAATACAAAAAACCTCGAATAGCCAAAGCAATCTTGAGAAAGAAGAAAGGAACTGGAGGGATCAGCCTGCCTGACTTCAGGCTCTACTACAAAGCCACAGTCATCAAGACAGTATGGTACTGGCATAAACACAGAAATATAGATCAATGGAACAAAATAGAAATCCACACACTTATGAACACCTTATCTTTGACAAAGGAGGCAAGAATATACAATAGATCAAAGTCAATCTCTTTAACAAGTGATGCTGGGAAAACTAGTCAGCCACTTGTAAAAGAATGAAACTAGAACACTTTCTAACACCATATACAAAAATAAACACAAAATGGATTAAAGATCTAAATGTAAGACCAGAAACTAGAGGAAATGTAAGACCAGAAACCAGACTCTTAGAGGAGAACATAGGCAAAACACTCTCCAACATAAATCACAGCAGGATCCTCTATGACCCACCTCCCAGAATATTGGAAATAAATGTAAAAATATACAAATGGGACCTAATTAAACTTAAAAGCTTCTGCACAACAAAGGAAACTATAAGCAAGGTGAAAAGACAGCCTTCTGGATAGGAGAAAACAATAGCAAATGAAGCAACTGACAAACAATCTCAAAAATATATAAGCAACGTATGCAGCTCAACTCCAGAAAAATAAACTACCCAATCAAAAAATGGGCCAAAGAACTAAATAGGCATTTCTCCAAAGAAGACATACGGATGGCTAACAAACACATGAAAAGATACTCAACATCACTCATTATCAGAGAAATGCAAATCAAGACCACAATGAGGTACCATTTCACATCAGTCAGAATGGCTGCAATCCAAAAGTCTACAAGCAATAAATGCTGGAGAGGGTGTGGAGAAAAGGGAACCCTCTTACACTGTTGGTGGGAATGCAAACTAGTACAGCCACTATGGAGAATAGTGTGGAGATTCCTTAAAAAACTGGAAATAGAACTGCCTTATGACCCAGCAATCCCACTACTGGCCATACACATGGAGGAAACCAGAATTGAAAGAGACACATGTACCCCAATGTTCATCGCAGCACTGTTTATAATAGCCAGGACATGGAAGCAACCTAGATGTCCATCAGCAGATAAATGGATAAGAAAGCTGTAGTACATATACACAATGGAATATTACTCAACCATTAAAAAGAATACATTTGAAACAGTTCTAATGAGGTGAATGAAACTGGAGCCTATTATACAGAGTGAAGTAAGCCAGAAAGAAAAACACCAATACAATACACTAACGCATATATATGGAATTTAAAAAGATGGTAATGGTAACCCTGTATGGGAGACAGCAAAAGAGACATGGATGTATAGCACAGCCTTTTGGACTCTGTGGGAGAGGGCAAGGGTGGGATGATTTGGGAGAATGGCATTGAAACATGTATAATATCATATATGAAATGAATTGCCAGTCCAGGTTCGATGCATGATACTGGATGCTTGGGGCTGGTACACTGGGATGACTCAGAGGGATGGTATGGGGATGGAGGAGGGAGGGGGTTCAGGATGGGGAACACGTGTATACCTGTGGCGGATTCATGTAGATGTATGGCAAAACCAATACAATATTTTAAGTAATTAACCTCCAATTAAAATAAAAAAATTTATATTAAAAATATTTTACCTTGATTTATAACTTTAATTTTTTTAATTTCAAAAAATTTTTACTAGAGCATAGCTGTTTTACAATGTTGTGTCATTTTCTGCTGTACAACAAAGTGAATCAGCTATACATTCACATTTTGTTGTTCAGTTGCTAATTTATGTCTGAATCTTTTTGATCCCATGGACAAAAAGGCTCCTCCTCCTTCAATATCTCCAGGAGTTTGCTCAAATTCATGTCCATATGGATTTCCTTTTTTGGATTTCCTTTCCATTTAGGTCACCACAGAGCACTGAATAGTGCTTCCTGTGCTATACAGTAGGTTCTCATTAGTTAGTTATCTATTTTATACATAGTATCAGTAATGTATATATGTCAATCCCAATCTCTCAATGCACTCCATATTCTACTTAAAGGGCATTAAGAAACACTCTTTCCATTTGGAAAAAGACAGTGAGTCTGGAGTAGCCAAGGAGACAGTGCATTCCTTCCTTTGAAAAGTCTCAGTTCAGTTCAGTTCAGTCACTCAGTCATGTCTGACTCTTTGCGACTCCATGAATTGCAGCACGCCAAGCCTCCCTGTCCATCACCAACTCCCCGAAGTTCACTCAGACTCACGTCCATCAAGTCAGTGATGCTATCCAGCCATCTCATGCTCGGTCGTCCCCTTCTCCTCCTGCCCCCAATCCCTCCCAGCATCAGAGTCTTTTTCAATGAGTCAGCTCTTCCATGAGGTGTCCACATACTGGAGTTTCAGCTTTAGCATCATTCCTTCCAAAGAAATCCCAGGGTTGATCTCCTTCAGAATGGACTGGTTGGATCTCCTTGCAGTCCAAGGGACTCTCAAGAGTCTTCTCTAACACCACAGTTCAAAAGCATCAATTCTCCAGCGCTCAGCCTTTTTCACAGTCTAGGTTTATGAAAAGTTTGCACCTTGTTTTATGTCCCTGGATATGTCCTAGTGTGTCCTAGTTTATAAGCCATGGGAACTTGAATAGAATTTGTATGCTACTGTTGTATGAAAATTGTATAAATCTTAAATATGTCGAACTGGTTTTCAGGTCTACCATATCCTTCTACTTTTCTGTATATTCATTCTATTAATTTTTCAGAGTTGGATACTGAAACCCCAACTGCTGCTGCTGCTGAGTCGCTTCAGTCATGTCTGACTCTGTGACCCTATGGACGGTAGCCCACCAGGCTCCTGTGTCCCTGGGATTCTCCAGGCAAGAACACTGGAGTGGGTTGCCATTTCCTTCCCCAACGTATGAAAGTGAAAAGTGAAAGTGAAGTCGCTCAGTCGTGTCTGACCCTTAGCGACCCCATGGACTGCAGCCTACCAGGCTCCTCCGTCCATGGGATTTTCCAAGCAAGAGTACTGGAGTGGGGTGCCATTTCCTTCTCCAGAAACCCCAACTAAAAATCTTAATTTATCTACTTAAAAAAGAATTGCAATATGTACTAGGACTATGTGTAACTTTGTTCTGTATTTTCCAAGTCTCTTTTAAATATGTTACCATACTTTCATAATTTAAAAAATAAGAAAGAAAGAAAAAAAAGAAATGTTTTTAGTCCAAACTGAGATTTTATGTAAGTAATAAGCCTGGTTTCAAAAGACTTAGTACAAAAAAAGAGATGTAAAATACTTGGATAATTATTTGATATCATTTGATAGTAATTTTATATTAATGAAATAATGTTTTGGATATATTGGATTAAATAAAATATGTATTAAAGATTTTTTTTAAAGAAAAGGCCATAAAAATAATAAAAAATAAAGTCTAGGTCTGATACATTGAGTTTCTATTTACTAGATTGGGGAATCTGACTTTGAACACTCTTCCCCAGGGCTCTGGACACTACCCTGAAGAAGCCCCTTTGAATCCTCAATGTGCAGCGCAGATCCAAATGTCTGCTTCAGATTCTACACGTCCCTGCCCAGCTCTGGCACATCCCTGGGCAGTGACTGACTTAGTCCCGGTCGTGCCAAACACAACACATCCAATAAGGCTTTTATTCCTTTTTTTCAGTTGGCTGTTTATCTAACTTCCTCTTTTTAATTTTCATATTAGGCGTTTCTAGAAACAGGCATGATGTCATAGGGCCTCTTTCCAGACGTTGTTTTGAAATCAGTGTAACCATGGCATTGCTGGAGGCTGAGGAGTCCCCCTGGGCCAATGGAGTCACGCCTGGGTGCAAGGCAGGGTAGGAGCCAGGGCAGGGAGTAGTGAGTCCCTGTGAGGACAGGGCGGGGGGTGTTCCTGAGGACACAGAGGCTCCTCCAGGAAAGGATACTGGTACCAACTGTCAACTTGTACCTTTCTGCCCTGGCACTTTTGACACAAGACGGTGGCTCAGATGTTAAAGAATCTGCCTGCAATGCAGGAGACATGGGTTTGATCCCTGGGTCAGGAAGATCCCTTGGAGGAGGAAATGACAACTCACTCCAGTATCCTTTCCTGGAGAATCCCATGGATAGAAGAGTCTACAGTTCATCCGGTTGCAAAAAAGTCTGACACAGCTTAGTGACTAAACAACAACAATGTGCACTGCATGGTGGATTTTCTTGTGTAAATACTTATAACTGTATCCTCATAAAACTCATCTGAAGTGTGTATCATTAATAAAAGTCTCCATCTCATAGATGAGCAAACAGACACACAAAAAGTTAAAGCAATCAGTAAGGACCTACTGTGTAACACCAGGAACTCTTTCTCAATATTATATAACAACTTAGATGGGAAAGAATAGATACATGCATAGGGGCTTCCCAGGTAGCACCCGTGGTAAAAGAATCCACCTGCCAATGCAGGTGACATAAGAGACACAGGTTTGATCCTTGAGTCACGAAGATCCCCTGGAGAAGGAAACGGCAACCCACCCCAGTATTCTTGCCTAGAGAATCCTATGGACAGAGGACCCCGGCAGGCTCCAGTCCACAGGACTGCAAAGAGTAGGACACCAGTGAAGAGACTTAGCATGCAGATACCTCTGTATGTGTAATCACTCTGCCATAAACCTGACACTATCAATATCATAACACTGTTTATCAGCTATGTGCTTAGTCGTTCAGTCACGTCCGACTCTTTGCAATCCCAAGAACTGATTCTGTCCATGGTGATTCTCCAGGCCTGAATACTGGAGTGGATTGCCATGCCCTCCTCCAAGTTTATCAGCTCTATTTCAATATAAATTTTTTAAAAAATTTAAGGTAAAGTGAATTTTCCAAGAACACACAGTTTACTAATTGGGAAAGTTGGACTCGAACCCAAGCAATCAGACTAATGAGCCCACACCTCCAGCCCTTAGGCCGTACTTCATCCCCCTGCCCCTGAAGTACAAATGCTGCTGTGATCTCCTTCTTCCCTGGAAAGGGTCAATGAGAAAGAACTGTGAAAACACCATCTAAACCAAAGTATTTAGTGCACACGTGACTCACAGAGAGATGAGAAGGTGAGGCTTGCCCAGGACCCCCTTGCCAATCTCCTGCCCTCTGCCCGTTCATCTGGCCTCCCGGGTCTCCAGCATCCTGCTGCTAGACAGGCTCCCAGAACATAGCTCCAGACACACCATTCTGTGCACGGAGCACATGCATCAGCACTGGGGCCTCCTCATTGCTGCATCTCTGCTCATGCAGTTCCCTCCACCTGGGAGTCTCTCCCACCCACTCCCGTGTTGTCAAATCCTATGTCCTTCTGGTGGCATCTCACCTTTTACTGGTCATTTCTGCAGCTCTGAATATTTCCCATCTTAGAACACACCATCTTCCTTCCCTGGGGTTGGTCAGGGCAGAACTTGCAGTTAAACTTGCCACCTTTCATCCTCCCATGGACAAACGGTGCTAGCTGTGCCTTGAGAAGTAAATACCTACCCTGACCACCCACAGTACCACTGCCATGACCCCCTCAGTAAAACCACATCACTTCTGGCTGGGATTATGGTCGTAGTTCTGCTCACTGGCCTCCCTAGGTTCCACTCCCTGCTCGGGAGCCAGAGGGCTTGTTAAAATTATTGAGGTGGCTCAGTTGGTAAAGAATCCACCTGCAAGAGACCACCTGCAATGCAGGAGATGTGGGTGCAATTGCTGGATTGGGAATATCCCCTGGAGAAGGAAACAGTAACCCACTCCAGCCAGTATTCTTGCCTGGGAAATTCCACAGACAAAGGAGCCTGGTAGGCTATAGTCCCTGGGGTCTCAAAGAGTTGGATATGACTTAGCAATTAAACCACCAGCGCCCCTGCTCCATTTTCTCATGTTTCCCCCTCGTTCTGAGAGTAAAGCTCCATGCCTGGTGGACACTGGCTCCTGCCCCGACTCCATCCTCCCCACTCCCCTCTTCCCTGGATACCCTGCGCACACTCTCCTCTTCCTGTCTTTGCACATGCTGTTCTGTCTGCCTGGATTCTCTTCCCCCAGATGTTCATATGACTCACTTCTCTGCTCTCTTCATTCAAGTCCTGAGTGTCCCTTCTTTAGAGAAACCTTCATGATCACCTTTTCCCTGCTCTTGTTCAGAATGTGAACTTGGTGCCTCCCTGACTTTGGACTAGGACAATGTGTTGACTTTCATTCATGGCCCCAGGAGCCACCGAGGACTCCTCCCACCCCACACACACCCTGGCACACCTTCATGAAGAACATCCTCCTGCAGGCCTTGCCTCGATCGTTCCCAGCTGCCTGGAGTTGTGTGGCCTCGGAGGACAGTGTGAGGTCAGGAATGCTGCGGGGCACGGCCTCTGACGTATCTGCCAGCTGCACAGATGAGTGGAAAATTCCCTCCTTGCCCTGGCCCAGGGAAATCTCAAAGGGGTCAGGGTATCTCTCGTCGGGGCTTGAGCTGTCATCGCTGGTCTGGGCGTTACAGAGGATCAGGGAGCGTGAGATGGACCGCAACTTGGTAGGTTTCCTGCTCTTTCCGGAACGGCTGTGAGGCTCCATCCTCAGGGAGGAGGTAAAGCTGCCCTTCTTCCTTTCCTGATCCCTGGCCCTCGGCTGACGAGTGGCGGCTGGACTGGGTTTAGCCACCACTTCGTGGGTCCCTGGAGGAGAAAGGAAATAGGAAGAGGCAATGGGACTTGCTGCAGACAAGTGGAGCGAGACGCAAGTCCTGGAACTGAGCCACGATGTCCGTGAAGCAGGACAGATGGAGAGATCATCATTCGATTGACTGGCCCTTCCAGGGTGCTGGCCACATGGAGGGATCAAGTGTTTACCACACCCTCCTGAAGCTCCAATACTTTGGCCACCCAATGTGAAGAGCTGAGTCATTTGAAAAGATCCTGATCTGGAAAAGATTGGAGGCAGGAGGAGACGGGGACAACAGAGGATGAGATGGTTGGATGGCATCACTGACTCAACCAACATGAGTTTGAGCAAACTCTGGGAGACAGTGAGGGACAGGGAAGTCTGGCGAGCTGCAGTCCACGAGGGTCGCAAAAGTCAGACATGACTTAGCAACTGAACAACAACAATCACTCTGAGGCTCACAGAGCCCAGAGCTTCTCTTATCCAAACCCTCCTTCTACATACAGGGACACTGAGACAGAGAGAAAGGTTCAAATGCAAAGCCACAAAGAGCATTTCACAGGTAGGAGTTTAGAGATCACAGAGACCTGTGAGATTTTTAAATGTAAGAGCCATTCTTCAGATAAGAGTGTATGGGGTACTCCAGTCTATAGAGCAGGTCAGAGTGAAGAAAAGGACTGGGCTGAACCTGCCAGTCCCCTTCTGCTACCCTTGGTCACTCCTGTAGCATCTCCAAGTAAACCTGGGGATTCAGAGCCCAGGCTGAAGATTGCTGACGTCTATGCCCTCAATTTCCAGATGCTGCTGCTGTTTAGTTACTCAGTCATGTCTAACTCTTCGGACCCTGTGAACTGTAGTCCACCAAGCTCGTCTGTCCATGAGATTCTCCAGACGAGAATACTGGCATGGGTTGCCATTTCCTCCTCCGGGGGACATCCCAACCCAGGGGTCAAACCTGTGTCTCCTGCTTGGCAGGTGGATTCTTTACCACTGAGCTACCTGGGAAGACCAATTCCCAGATAAAGAGCCTACAAGGAGGTTGGGAGGCTCACCTAATGTTGACCCACCAAGATTGTTTTGAGTATAAAAGAAGGTGAATCTTAGATGGTTCATGCCAAAGGGCTTAGCACACAACAGGTACCTGGCAAACCTGTGTGCCCTTCCCCAGCGCCAATGTCACACCTGGTCAGTATCTCAGCCAGGCTGAGGGTCTCCTTTGTCATCTTTCCTCATGGGATCAAACCCTGGGATGAGTCAAAAACTGGCTTTGCTCATCAGGTCAACAGCATCACTCTCAGCACAGCTCAGCTCCGCTTCACTGAGAAGTGCCTGTCATGGAATCAGGCATGAATCCTGTCCACGAGGCAGGTGGTTAAAGGGGCTCTGATGCTGCAGAGTTCTGACTCAGGCCCAAGCCACAGAATAAATCCTGTTGCCAGAATAACAGACTGTGGGATGCTTTTGGCCACGGGTACTGCTGTTGATGCACAGTTAGTACTGAATAAAGAAAAGCAGAGGTCTTCCAGCATTTCATCATGCAGAAACCCTTACATATTATATAATCTCCCCAAGAGAACATCTTCTTGAACGAAGACAGTGTTTTTCAATACCCAGGTGCATTGTATTGTTTTCTCTATTAGCATTTTAATTTTATCAATGTATCTACCAACCTGAATGGCTCCGTGATAAGGAATCTGCCTGCAATGCAGGAAACACAGTAGTCGCAGGTTCAATCCCTGGTTCAGGAAGATCCCATGGAGGAGAAAACGGCAATACCCTCCAGTATTCTTGCCTGGCAAATCCCATGGACAGAAGAGCCTGGGGGTGGGGGTGGAGGCTACAGTCCATGGGGTCACAAAGAGTCGGACATGACTGAACACACACGTACATGTCTATAGCAACCAATAACAATGAATCAAAATGAATGAATGAATAACTATTTGACAGTGTACCCTATATATCAGGCACTCTTCTTGATGCTTTAGTATAACTTAACTCAGTGGGCTTCCCTGGTGACTCCGACAGTAAACAAAGTGAAAGTGAAAGTCAGTCGCTCAGTCGTGTCCAATTCTTTGTGACCCCATGGATTATACAGTCCATGGAATTCTCCTGGCCAAAATACTGGAGTGGGTAGCCTTTCTCTCCTCCAGGGGACCTTCCCCAACCCAGGGATCAAACCCAGGTCTCTGGCACTGCAGGCAGATTCTTTACCAGTTGAGCCACAAGTGAGGCCCAGTAAAGAAACCACCTGCAATGCAGGAGACTCAGGTTTAATCCCTGGATCTGGAAGATCCCCTGGAGAACAGAATGGCTACCCATACTAGTATTCTTGCTTGGAGAATCCCATGGACAGAGGAGCCTGATGGGCTACAGTCCATGAGATTGAAAAGAGTCAGACATGACTGAGCAATTAACACAACTAAATATTGGGCCATTTTATCAAACACCCTGTTGCCAATATCCCAAAGTCCTGTACTCTATTTCCTTCCATCTAGAAAACAGTGAGTCCCCTATATACAAATCAGTTCTGTTCTGAGAATGTGTTCATAAGTCCAGTTTGTTCAAGTTAGCTGAGGTACCCAGCTAACACGATAGGCTATAGAGTACTGTACTGTGTTGAAAGTGTTAGTCGCTAGGTCATGTCTGACTCTTTGTGACCCCATGAACTGCATCCCACCAGGCTCCTCTGTCCATGGGATTCTCTAGGCAAGAATACTGGTATGGGTTGCCATTCTCTTCTCCAGGGGATCCTCCCAACCCAGGGAATGAACTCCAGTCTCCTGCATTGCAGATGGATTATTTACCATCTGAGCCACCTGAGAAGCCCCTACTATACTGTAATAGGTTCATAATACTTTTCACACAAGTAATATATAAAGAAAAACAAAAAAATAAAGAAAATTTTAATCTCACAGCACAATAGCTTGAAAAGTACAGTAGGATCAGCTATATTACCACTGCTTTTACACTTGCTTCTGGACATCTTGGGCTTGAAATAAAGATGGTGCACGACTGTCCTCTACACAGGACTGTACGGTAAAGTACACACAAGCACAACCACGTATAGAGGATTCACACACGTGACAGTGTATGCCAGAGTTCACAAGTCCATTTGCCATCCTTTCCTCCCTGTCCATACCCTTCATAGTGAAACATGTGCCGTCCTATGCAGCACATCCAATCCACCCATCTGTTTTCTGGATTCCACTCCTCAGTTTCTCCAGACTTAAAAACAATAAAAATGATGGTTATCTATGGTCATAGCTTCCCTCATAGCTCAGCTGGTAAAGAATCCACCTGCGATGCAGAAGACCCCAGTTCGATTCTGGGGTTGGGAAGATTTGCTGGAGTAGGGATAGGCTATCCACTCCAGTATTCTTGGACTTCTCTGGTGGCTCAGATGGTGAAGAATCCTCCTGCAATGTGAGAGATCCAGGTTTGATCCCTGGATTTGGAAGATTCCCTGGAAAAGGGAAAGGCTACTCACTCCAGTATTCTGGGCTGGAGAATTCCATGGACTGTATAGTCCATGGGGTCGTAAAGAGTTGGGCACAACTGAGTGACTTTCACTCACTCACAGTCATAGCAAACACCTTCTTCCAACAACACAAGAGACTGTACACATGGATATTACCAGATAGTCAGTACTGAAATCAGACTGATTATATTCTTTACAGCTGAAGATGGAGAAGCTCTACACAGTCAGCAAAAACAAGATCAGGAGCTGACTGTGGCTCAAATCATGAACTCCTTACTGCAAAATTCAGACTTAAATTGAAGAAAGTAGGGAAAACCACTAAGCTGTTCAGGTATGATCTAAATCAAATCCCTCATGATTACACAGTAGAAGTGACAAATAGATTCAAAGTTTTAGATCTGATAGTGTCTGAAGAACTATGGACAGAGGTTCCTAACATTGTACAGGAGGCAGTGATTGGAACCATCCCCAAAAAAAGAAATGCAAAAGGCAAAAGGTTGTCTGAGGAGGCCTTACAAATAGCTGAGAAA
This sequence comes from Nanger dama, assembly GCA_917880005.1. Lineage (NCBI taxonomy): Eukaryota > Metazoa > Chordata > Mammalia > Artiodactyla > Bovidae > Nanger > Nanger dama. Next base: position 1,980,032 of record CAKJTW010000108.1, on the reverse strand, counting down.
AGAAGAGAAGCTAAAGGCAAAGGAGAAAAGATATACCCATCTGAATGCAGAGCTCCAAAGAACAGCAAGGAAAGATAAGAAAGCCTTCTTAAGTGATCAGTGCAGAGAAATAGAGGAAAACAATAGAATGGGAAAGACTAGAAATCTCTTCAAGAAAATTAGAGATATCAAGGGAACATTTAATGCTAAGATGGGCACAATAAAGGATAGAAATGGTATGGACCTAACAGAAGAAGAATATATTAAGAAGAGGTGGCAAGCATACACAGAAAATCTATACAAAATAGATCTTAAAGACCTAGATAACCACAATGGTGTGATCACTCACCTAGAGCCAGACATCCTGGAATGCGAAGTCAAGTGGGCCTTAGGAAGCATCACTATAAATACAGCTAGTGGAGGTGATAGAATTCCAGCTGAGCTATTGCAAATTCTAAAAGATGATGGTGTGAAAGTGTTGCACTCATTATGCCAGCAAATTTGGAAAACTCAGCAGTGGCCACAGGACTGGAAAAGGTCAACCAAAAAAGGCAATGTCAAAGAATGCTCAAACTACCACAGAACTACACTCATTTCACATGCTAGAAAAGTAATGCTGAAAATTCTCCAAGCTAGGCTTTAATAGTACGTGAATCGAGAACTTCCAGATGTTCAAGTTGGATTTGGAAAAAGCAGAGGAAACAGAGATCAAATTGCCAACATCCGCTGGATCATTGAAAAAGCAACAGAATTCAAGAAAAACATCTACTTCTGCTTCATTGACTATACTAAAGTCTTTGACTGTGTGGATCACCACAAACTGTGGAAAATTCTTAAAGAGATAGGAATACCAGACCATCTTACCTGCTTCCTGAGAAACTTGTATGCAGGTCAAGAAGCAACAGTTAGAATCAGACATGGAACTATGGACTGGTTCCAAATTGGGAAAGAAGTACGTCAAGGCTGTATATTGTCACCCTGACTACTTAACTTATATGCAGAGTACACCATGTGACAGCATATTAATAAGCAGAGACATTACTTTGCCAACAAAGGTCCATATAGTCAAAGCTATGGTTTTTCCTGTAGTCATGTATGGATGTGAGAGGTGGATGATAAAGAAGGCTGAATGCAAAAGAATTGATGCTTTTGAACTGTGGTGTTGGAGAAGACTCTTGAGAGTCCCTTGGACTGCAAAGAGATCAAACCAGTCAATCCTAAAGGAAATCAACTCTGAATATTCATTGAAAAGAATGATGCTAAAGCTGAAACTCCAATACTTTGGCCACCTGATTTGAAATGCTGACTCATTAGAAAAGACCCTGCTGCTGGGAAAGACTGAAGGCAGGAAGAGAAGAGGATGACAGAGGAAGAGATGGTTGGATAGAATCACCGACTCAATGGACATGAGTTTGAGCAAACTCCGGGACATGGTGAAGAATAGGGAAACCTGGTGTGGTGCAGTCCATGGAGTCAAAAAGAGTCGGACATGACTGAGCGACTGAACAACAACAACAACAACACTATTTAGTGCTTATGATGTGCTGTTCTAATTGCTTTACCATTTAGTTCTCGTAAAATCTATTGTAGGCTCCATCAACATCCTAATTTTGCACAGATACACACACACACAAAACGGAATTCCTGGGGACTTCCCTGGTGGTCTAGAGGCTAAGACTCTGTGTTCCCAATGAAGTGGGCTTAGGTTCAATTCCTGGTCAGGGAACTAGATCCCACATGGCACAACTAAGAATCTGCATGCCTCAACTGAAGATCCCACACACTGAAATGAAGATCAAAGATCCTCCGTGCCACAATCAAGACCCAGTACTAAGCTAAAAAATAAACAAGAGGTTTTTTTAGAAAGATAACTGAGGCACAGAGAGGTTAGGTCAGTTTCCCAAGACTGCACAGCCAGAACTCAGTGAAAGCAGGAATTTAAGCAGGCAATCTGACTCTGGGGCCTGCATCTTTGCCATAGTTCTGCACAGGCGTTGATTAGTGTCTCTCTTTAACCTCAATCTCTCCCTCTCTTCTGGGTCTTATCCTCAGCATGTAAACATACTCAAATTGTCCATCTTTGAAAAATTACATGTTGTATCTATATCCTCTTTTTGTTACCTGTCTCTCTTTGTCCCCTTCATATCTTCCCCTCACCTTTTAAAAATTATGGTAAGAACATTTAACATGAGATCTGCCAGGCTTCCCTGGTAGCTCAGTTGCTAAAGAATCCACCTGCAGTGTAGGAGACCTCAGTTTGACTCCTGGGTCAGGAAGATCCCTTGGAGAAGGGATAGGCTACCCCCTCCAGTCTTGGGCTTCTCTGTTGGCTCAGATGGTAAAGAATTCGCCTGCAATGCAGGAGACCTGGGTTTGATCCCTGGGCTGGAAAGATCCCCTGGAGAGAGGAATGGCTACCTCCTCCAGTAGGAGAATTCTTTCCTGGAGGATAGCATGGACACAGGACCCTGGTGCATCCATAGGGTCACAAAAGAGTCAGACACAACTGAGCGACTCATTTTTCACTTTCACTGCTACCTTAACAGATTTTTTAAAATATTTACTTATTTAATGATTTACTTTACTTATTTATAAGTAAATATAAATATTTACTTATTTACTAATTTAAAAAATATTTACTTATTATTTATTTGACTGCAGCAGGTCTTAGTTGTAACATGCGGGATCTTAGTTGCAGCACGTGGGATCTAGTTCCCTGATCAGGGATCAAACTCTGGCTGCCTGTATTGGGAGCACGAAGTCTTAGCCACTGGACCACCATCAAAGTTCTTTAACAGATTTTAAAGCATACTAACCAACACTGTTAACAAGCATGGTTTTGACAATGGACCATTCTTCAGCCCTTCCACTTCCCGAACAAAATGTTTTACACTCTGTACTTTCTGCCCTCAGGCTCACCTCCTCTTTAAGCTACAGCCCACAGTGTCAGCTTCCTCTCCCAAAATCACTGAAACTTTTTTTTTTTAAACCACTTCTGCATTTTACCAAAGTCATGAACCCAAGTCCAGAGGGCGTGGTCTGCTTGCTCAAAACCTGCCTTATTTCTAGAGGATTCATTAATCTGAATATCAATGCTCATATCTATTGGTTGAAGAATATACAGAAATCAAGCTTTTAGAGTAGCTCTTTTCCCCTCATATCTTCTCATTACTAGCTTTTACTTCTGGGTGTCATCTTTCAAATCCAAATTGTAAATGCTCTCCTCCCTCTCACCATAACCCAACACAGGCATTCCTTTGCATTCTGTCAATTCAACATCCCAGAACTATAAGCTCTCAACACCAGCACCACTGTAAGGATTAATGTATCCAGACCTCGTTGCATTTTGTTCAACTTCATGAGGATTTCCCATAGTTCACCTGGGACTCATGGAGAAGGAAGTGTGTGTGTGTGTGTGTATGTGTGTGTGTGTGTGTGTGTGTGTGGAGATAGCCAATACTGGTCCATTAGGCATTTGAAATACTGAAAGACAATCAAAGTTTAAAATCCTTCTGGACTTCCGTTGGTGCTGTATGGAGAACCTATAAATACGGAGTTATCCATACCACCTTGTGGATAGGGCTGCCTGAGAGTGAAGCCAATACACAAGGCCAGAACTCACAGAGGAAGATGAAGATGGAAAGGAAGACAGAAAGAGAAGGATGAGCCTAGATGATATAATGCCAACACTTAGATACAGCCATGCCTGAAGCCATACTATACCTGAAGCCATACTATCTATTCACGTAGACAAATGAATAAAACTTCCTCTTTTTTTGCTTAAAAAAATCCTCCTGGCATAGTTGTTCTTTCTGATGCCACTGGCATAAGTTATGGAAAATAGTGACATTCAAAGGTTGAGAGGCTTTTTGAGACTGTCTTTTATCCCATCCAAGTCTAGTAGAGGAGCCAGTCACCCCCAGTCAAGGCCCAAATTCTTCTCCCCTTCAGTGCTTGGCTCTGGAATAAAGGCCTCTTGCCTTCTTTTTACCAAGCATTACCACCATCTGTGTGTATTCTTAGACTGCAAACCCAGTTCCTTTCCCCTCCTCTATCTCCCCACCTTCTGCAGCCCACAAGAGCTGTCCCAGCAAAGGTGAGCTCACTCAGTGAGCATTTTCCAGATCACAAATATGTGGAGACCTTTGGACCCCATAAAATGCATGTCCTGCCCTCAGTGGTGGAAACTTTAGCTGCGTGTAGGGTTTAGGAGACCAGAAGGATTGAATTCCTTGGTGGAAACTGGGCTAATCCCAGAGGACCGTTGCAGGAGTGTCTGATGAGTACAGTCAGTTTTTAAAAATAAGCTTTTCCAGAGAGAACCGCAACTTCTGCGGCTGTGGCTGTCACGTGGGATGTCCAGTGGAGCCCCGGGATGGGAGGCTGGTGATGCACTGGGGACAAGGGATTAACCCTTCAGTCTAGAGCAAAGAGGGTTTGCAAAATGAGCCTTGTTACTGTGGAAAATGTAAAAAGAAAGGGAACAATTGCAAAGGACTGTAGAGGAGAAGCCAGGATCGGACTTCTGTGGGAGCCTGTGTTCCCTCTAGGCCTGGCATAGTAAGAGAGGAGAGAGAGAATAATTGAAAACACAGCACCGTGGACACACGGTTCAACTTAGCTTTGGTAATTGTGCTCAGGACATTGGAACCAGCTTCTGCTCCCTAACGGAACCAAATGTGAGCGGAGCTGGTGGGCAAGCCCATGCCATTGCCCAATTCCAGTCTTCAAAGGTCAGAAGTAATGAGCTTTCTCTGATTTTACCCCAGGGCTGTAGGAGCATTTGCCAAGCTCTTGTCAGCCTTGCTCTACCCCCGTGGGTCTTCCACCAGGCTGTCTTTCAGGTTTCTTCCAAGGATGCACAGCTAAGGCTTCCAATGTGGCTGTGCTAAAAGGACCAGCTGCTCCCCTTACCCAACAGAAAACTCCGAAGGATCCACTTCACCCCGGGAATCAGCTCTCCTACTCCTTGGAGGCCTTTCCTCCCGAACCATGATTGCATTCACTTTAGATAGAGCTTCCATAGGATGCTTGGGCTGGAAGGGTCTCCATATGACCCACACGAGGAGATCTTGTGGCCAAAAGAGACACGAACTGACTCACCATCATAGTCTCAGTGAACTTTAGACCCGCCTTGGCTAAGCTGTCATCTGCATAGAAAATGCAGAACTGGGATTTCCCTAGTGGTCCAGTGGTGAAGAATCTGCCGTACATTGCACAGATCATGGGTTTGATTCCTGGTTGGGGAACTACATGCCTCAGAGCCACTAAGCCCAAGAGCCACAACTACTGAGTCTAGGTGCTCCAACTAGAGAATCCATACACAGCAATGAAAGATCTCATATGCTACAGCTAAGACCCAAACAGCCAAATAAATTTTATTTTAGTTTTTTAACAAAAGAAAATGCAGTGTCAAAAGCATAAAGTTGAAGGGCAAAAAAACAGATGGCTCCTCCTTTAAAGGGACTTGAAGAATTTCCAGACTGGGGGCCGGGGTTGCATCAGTTAAGTCCTCCTTTCTCTCCTTTTTCTGGTCTTTTTCTTCTTTCCATCCTTCCCTTTCACTTGTTGACTTTGCAAGCACTTGCTGAGAAAAACTCTTACGTGCTTGCCTCTCTGCTGGGCATAGCTAACCCACTAGAGAAGAAACCATGGTATTTCCATCTGGTTAAAATACACTTAATTCACTGGAGAACTTTGCAAGGGTGCATAACCATATGGAGAGAGGGGAACTAGCTGATAAAATGTGTTTCAAATTTCTGAGTTCTCCGACAGTGTTCTATATCAAAGGCAATTTTTAAAGTTTGGTCACTCCAGCCCCGGGGTAATTTTTTTTGTTTTCAGCTGAGGAGTGACTCAGAGATAAGAAATGAAGGGAGGAAACTGATGGCTCCTTTTCTTTCTAAAAGAGTGTCTTTAATAGGACTCCAGGGACCTGTGGCTGGAATCAGTGGGATGTATGTCTGTATATATCGGTCACGGGACAAGACGAACGGCGTAGCGCCTCTCAGCCTCTTTCCCAACTGGTAAAGTGAGCGGGCTGTGTTGACATGAGTTTTATACACTTGATCTTTCTTCTTCTGCACTGTTACTTCCCAGAGGGAAGAGACCATATCTCATCATTTTATGTCCCCAGAGCTCTGTCAAGGCTTGCCACACACAGAGTAGGGGCATCTGCATGCCCATTGAATGAATAAATAGTGAGTAAGCATCTCAAAGGTTCCTTTGCCCTCAGTGGACCTTTCCCGTATCAATATAAGGTGAAATGATCCTAGGTGTGATGGTTAATTTTATGTGTCAACTCCACTGGGCTAAGGGGTGCCCATATAGTTGCTGGGCTTCCCAGGTGGCTCAAGTGGTAAAGAATCCTCCTGCCACTTCTGGAGATGTGGGCTCGATCCCTGGGCTGGGAAGATCCCCTGGAGGAGGAAATGGCAACCCACTCCAGTATTCTTACCTGGAGAATTCCATGGACAAGGAGCCTGGCAGGCTACAGTCCATGGGGTCACAAAGAGTCGGACATGACTGAACCACTGAGCATGCAAACACACATGCACAGTCACTGGAAAGACATTCTGGAGTCTGCTCTCAGGAAAATTCTAAAGGCATATGTGAGATCTCAAAAGGAGGCCCTCAGAGGGGACGTTGCACTTTCAAGCACCCTGGCAGGTGATCGAATCCATGAACAGGCAGGCACAAGTGGGGTCACCAGGATGCCCTCCAAAAGTGCAGGCCTCTGAGACAAGAGATGAAGATGGACAGGACTATTACCTCATCGACATGTATTCCCTCCAAGAGAGAAAAGGGTGAAAATATAATTAACCTCAAGAAGAATCTAGATAAATTCAAGAAAGGCATCTCCACCCACCACTGTTCTGAAGGGATTGGCTAAGATGGATTCCTCATTAAATCCCAGTGCTTGGGGACTTCCCTGGAGGTCCGGTGGTTAAGAATCCAACTTGCAATGACAGGGACATGGGTTCGATCCCTAGTTGAGGAACTAAGATCCCACATGATGCAGAGCAACTAAGCCCCAACTCTGCAACTAGAGAGAAGCCACAGTCACAACTACTGGACACATGGGCCACAACTAGACAGTCTGTGGCTGCAACTAAAGATTTGTGTGGGGCAATGAAGATCCCACGTGCTGCAACTAAGACCCAACACAGTCAAATAAATGATAAATATTTTTAGAAATGCCAGTGCTTGGAAGAAGGCTTCACAGGTAGGAGACACTCAATAAATACTGTTGCCATGAAAAAAGCAGTCAGCTGCCTAGCGCTAGCCACAAGAATGCTAGTAACTGGGAGGAATAACAAGCAGGTGCAGAAATGACCTGGCCAAGAGCTTAGACTCTGGAGGTGGCCTTAGTTTGCATGCCAGGTTTGCCCCTTATCTGTGCAACGTCAAACCAAGGATTGAACTCCTTTATGACTTAGCTGATCACCCGTAAAATAGAGATGACAATGCTAACCACGTGGGAACGAGAGCAGATAGTTCTGAGAAAGTCTTGGCTGAGTACCTGACACATGCACAAACTAAAACAAAAAGAGAAAATAGTAGAATAGTGGGGATAACCTAAATGTACATCAAGGAGAGGTTTTTATGAAAAATATTATGATACACTCACACACAGAACATTATGTGACCAATCTCAAGAATAAAATATATGGATATGGAAAGAAGTTCACAGTATGTTGTAAAGCTAAGAAACACCATAAAATAGTCATATCGGCTAGTTTGGGTTATAAAAATGTACTTGCCTGAATAAACATCAAACTGTGAACAGTGTTTTTTTGGCAGGTGAAGATGCTGGGGGGTGAAATTTACAAGGAGTTTTTCCTTTTTCCTTATTAATTTATTATTCTGATTTCTTATGACAGTTACAAGAAATTTTAATTTTAAATTAAATTTTAATTATAGTTTCCATCACAATTAAAACCAGAAAAATAAAATGTTTTTATTTTTAAAAATAAAATAGAAATTTATGGCTAATTTCTGTTAGCTAGTAGTTCTAATTAACTTGAATAATAATTTTCTCAGATTTGAAAATATCTGGTTGACATTTTTACTGAGATTTATAGATGAATCTGGGGAGAAAATCTTCCCATCCAGGAACATTTTTTAAACTTTTGCTTTTTTTTGTAGTTGCTCAGCTTTTTTTCTCAGACCTTCAGTCAAATTTTATGTTCTTCATCATCAGTTCAGTTCAGTCGCTCAGTTGTGTCCGACTCTTTGTGACCCCATGAATTGCAGCACACCAGGCCTCCCTGTCCATCACCAGCTCCCGGAGTTTACTCAGACTCATGTCCATCAAGTCAGTGATGCCATCCAGCCATCTCATTCTCTGTCGTCCCCTTCTCCTCCTGCCCCCAATCCCTCCCAGCATCAGAGTCTTTTCCAATGAGTCAACTCTTCGCATGAGGTGGCCAAAGTACTGGAGTTTCAGCTTTAGCGTCATACCTTCCAAAGAAATCCCAGGGCTGATCTCCTTCAGAATGGGTTGGTTGGATCTCCTTGCAGTCCAAGGGACTCTCAAGAGTCTTCTCCAGCACCGCAGTTCAAAAGCATGTTCTTCATCATATAGAGTTTAAATATCTCTAATAACATTTATCCCTCTGCACTTTCCTTTCTATTTTGAATAGACCATTATTAAAATATTTTTCTAGTTGTTCATAACTTATCTATAAGTTATGACTTTTACACATTTATTTCATAACAAGCAATCTTACAGATCTCTCCTATTCAGAAGCTATTCAACAGTTTCCCTTGTGTTTCCAATTGTCTGATATCTATTAACAAATGCGCTTCATCTTGTAATATTTTTACCATTTATTTCATTTTATTTTCTAAGTCTACTGACTAAAGTTTCCAGAACTTTAATAAACAATGGTAACAATCAAGGAGTTACATGTCTTTTTCTAGATGTTAACGGAAATTCTCTAGCCTTTCACAGTTGAGTAGAATATTGATGGCTATACTGAGATAAAATTATTTTTATTAAAGAAATTGTCCAAATTACTAATTACAATTTGGGAAGTATTTTCTCCTAGAATGGTGTTGCCTGTTAAACGCTTTCTCAGCTCCTCAGCCATGTTGTGTATCATTCTTCTGAGTTCTCAATGTGAAGAAACATATCACTGGCTTTTTTAAGACTGAGCCCCTAATATTGTTATCCTTCTGGACCCCAGTTCTTCTCATAGAGACCTGAATTTAGTTTGCTGTTGTTTAGGATTGTTATATCTATGCTCACAAAAAGAAATGGCGGATTTCCCTAGTGGCACTGCTAAGTCACTTCAGTCGTGTCCAACTCTGTGAGACCCCACAGACGGCAGCCCACCAGGCTCCCTGTCCCTGGGATTCTCCAGGCAAGAACACTGGAGTGGGTTGCCATTTCCTTCTCCAATGCATGAAAGTGAAAAGTGAAAATGAAGTCGCTCAGTCATGTCTGACTCTTAGCGACCCCATGGACTGCAGCCCACCAGGCTCCTCCATCCATGGGATTTTCCAGGCAAGAGTACTGAAGTGAGGTGCCATTGCCCTCTCCTGGCACAGTGCATAAGAATTTGCTTACCAATGCAGGGGACACAGGTTTGATTGCTGGTCTGAGAAGATCCCACATGCCTCGGAGCAGCTAAGCCCATGTGCCACAACTACTGAGCTCTAGTGTTGCAACTACTGAGGCCTGGGTGCCTAGAGTCCATGCTCTGAAACGAGAGGCCACAGCAATGAGAAGCTGGTACACCTCAATGAAGAGCAGTCCCTGCTCACCGCAACTTGAGAAAGCCTTCGAGCAGCAATGAAGACCCAGCACAGCCAAAAATTAATTAATTAAAAACTCTTTTTTAAAAAAAAGCAAACAAAGCAAAACAAATGACCCTTCATCTCATTTTCTGCTGTCTTAGGTTATTATTGAAAAAGGAATTGGGGAAATTCCCTGGAGGTCCAGTGGTTAGGTCTCTACGCTTTCACTGCTGAAGGCCCGGGTCTGAAATAATTTACTAACTTAAAATAGGGCTTCTCTTGTAGCTCAGAGGGTGAAGAAACCACCTGCAAAGCAGGAGACCGAGGCTTGATCTCTGGGTCAGGAAGATCCCCTGCAGAAGGGAATGGCAACCCACTGGGGTATTCTTGCTTGGAGAATCCCATGGACAGAGGAGCCTGGTGGGCTACAGTTCATGCAGTCGCAAAGACTTGGACGTGACTGAGCGACTAACACATACACAACACAATTTAGAATATACTCAGTAAAAGTTTGAAGTCGTTTTCCAGAAAATCTCTTGGTCCTGTCATCATGTTTGAGGTGGTTCTTTGAAACTTTCCATTGTTTCTATGGTTGTTGTCTATTTAATTTTTTTTTAAGAAACTTAATTTTTATTTTATATTTTAGGCCAGACCATGTGCAGCATGCGAGAGCTTCATTCTCTGACCAGGGATGGAACCCCTGTCCCCTGCATCATTAGCACAGAATCTTAACCACCAAACCACCCGGGAAGTCCCCTGATCTATTCAATTAAAAAAATTTTTTTCCTTTGTCAGTTTTGTTCACTTACGTTGTTGATAAGATGGATGACCTTTCATCAAGATTTTCAATTTTATTAGTGTACAGATATCTCTTACCATTTCACAATTTAAATTTTTTCTCTGAACTATATAGAGACCATTGCATTTCAGTTGGTCCTCTGGTCCTTCTTCCTATTTTACTCACCTGATTGGAGTGAGCTATTCTACTGGTCCTCTCAAAGGACTCAGAATTAGTAAAAACACCTACTCTTTTCAGTTTACTTTCTAATGTATTTACTTCTGCTTTAGTTTTATTCCTTTTTCCTTCTTGATTTTCTGATATTTATTTTGTGCTTGTGTCCATCTTCTAGAGGGTAATATTTAGTTCCCTCCAACTCATTCTTTCTATTTTAGAAATAACAGCATAGCATGCCGTCGTTACCTGCTTAGCTTTCTTTGAGCCCGACTAGATCTGAGTTTAAACCTCTGTCCGATTATTTACTTAATGTCTGACTTGGAAAATCGACCGAACTTTTCTGTGACTCCAGTCTCAGTACCTGGAAGATGGGGATGACTGTAGGAGTCGCCTTGCAGCAGTTCTGGGACAGACAATAAACTGAAACACCAAATGTGAACCCCTTAGAACAGTTGGTTGGCTAGTAAGCCACCACTGTCTGCGTCACCATTATTATAAAAAGCTAGACATTTTCCTCTGAATGACCCTTTGGCCACAACCCATGGATTTTAAAACATGATGATCTAATTGTTGTTATTTTAGAAATGGTCTGTAACTGTAACTTTGATTTCCAATTTAAACCCAGAGTTTTAGAAGACTGCTGTTGTTATTGTTAGTTTCTTGTGGTTAAACTTTCAAGATTTAACCTTGTTGTTCTTATAATTTTTTTTATTAGAAAATTCCAGTTTCATTGCATCGTGGCCACAGGATGTGTCCTGGACACTTTTTATTTGTTGGAATTTATTGAGGCTTATTTTGTGAGCCAGAATGTGATATAGCTAAATGTTTTAAATGTTCAGTGCCCATTTGAAAGGAATGATTATTCTGTCTGGAGTTTCAGATATGGATAAACTCAAATGTGATATTTAAATATGTATATATTCCATCTTATAAATCATCAACTAATTATATTTTGGTTTAATCTGTAAAAGCTTAGAGTGGTGTTTATTGAAATCTGGTACCATATCTGTAAGACATTTCCAAAAATTTTGCTTTACATATTTCAATGTCTTTATTAGAAGAAATTTTTAAGAAATGATAGAAGAGTACATCATAAAGTTCTCAATTTTCATATCTCCATAGTGCACTCTTCTTTTATCATTTTGTGAAAATTTCTTGTAATAGTTGCCTCAGCTTTTGTCTGACAGAATTAACATTGTTACCCCACTTCCTTTTTATCTGCATTTGCATGGTTTTTATCCATCACTTTATTTTGAACCTCATATGATTTCATTTTAAATGTATCTCTTACAAGTGGGGTATAATTTGGAGCGAGAGAGAGCATTTCTTTCTTTTTTTTTAAATGCAAGGTTTCAGTATTTCTGTTTCTTTATTTTTGACTGCACTGGGTCTTCAGTACTGCACCTGGGCTGCTTCTAATTGGAGCGATTGGGGGCTACTCTCTAGCTGCGGTGGCTTCTCTCGTGTGGAGTACAGGTTCTAGGCATACGGGCCACATGGGCTCCATAGGTGTAGCTCTCAGGCTCTAGAGCACAGGCTCAGCAGTTGCTCTGTGCAGCAAAGTCTAGGATTGAACCCATGTCCCTCGCACTGCACGTTGTATTCTTAATCACTGGACTGCCAGGGAAGCCCTCTTTCAATACTTTAATTTCCCTTTTCAAGCTGAATCTGGGAGACTTCCTTTTAATATAAACCTTGTATTTGATACCATGTTTTATATATCTTATACACATTTAATGGACAACCTTGTATCTTATATCTTAATTGAGACATCTTCCTTCCAATCTGTTTTGGTTTGGTCTTTCTGTAGCTTCTTATTGTCTCCTTTTCTTGCTTTTCAGGCAACCCATTCACTCCTTCCTGTCCTTAATGAATCAGAGGCTTTACATTTTATTTTTGTATTATTGATGGCTCTGTAAAGAATTTTTGAAAGTGATGCTTGAGCACAGATGTTTCATCTCCATCCATTCCAAGAAAGACACTATCTGATGCCTCTTCCTACAGAGTCAGGGAAACCTCTCACTTCCTCCTGATACCAACCTCTCTGTTTAGAGGTTTGGAGGACATTATGTATTATCTCTTTCAAAATTATTTTTATAATTGATATTATTGTATTGATATTATTACAAAATCCTGTTGAGAACAGTCAATGATTGAGATTAACTTAAAGTTAGCCTCATTTTGTGGCCTAAATATGTCTGTATACAGCGATTGGTTGGGGTTGGGGTTTTGCTAAGAGATTATGTATCATCTCTTTCATATTATTCTCTATTTCTCTCAACACACACACATGCCTTTACTGTTTGCTTTCTTTTCAACTTTTATTTTATATTGGAGTATAGCTGATTAACAGTGATGTGATACACTGGTATAATTAAATGGAAAACTAACAAGGACCTGCTGTAGAGCACAGGGAACTCTGCTCAATGTTACGTGGCTGCCTGGATGGAAGGGGAGTTTGGGGGAGAGTGGATACGTGTATATCTATGACTGAGTCCCTCTGCTATGCTCCTGGGCTTCCCAGGTGATGCTAGTGGTAAAGAACCTGCCTGCCAATGCAGGAGACATAAGAGACGCGAGTTCAGTCCCTGGGTTGGGAAGATTTCCCTGGAGGAGGACACAGCAACCTGCTCCAGTATTCTTGCCTGGAGAATCCCATGGACAGAAGAGCCTGGTGGGCTACAGTTCATGGGGTCACAAAGAGTCAGACGTGACTGAGCAACTAACACTTTCACAGACACTGAAATTCCTGTTCAGATTGCTCCGATCTTTTGCATGCAGACAGGAGCCTGAGGACGGGGCTCAGGCTGACTCTCATCAGATGAGAGCTGGAGGGATCAGCAGGGAGGAGAGCTTGTGCATCATCTGGAGAGCGTGTCTGGGGCAGGATGGTAGAGGCACTTTCCATCCACCAGGCAGGGCAGCCTTGTCCTTGCTGCTGCAGCTGTCTACCCAGAAGCAGTTCTAGCCCAGATGTGCATGCCTAGTCTCAGCCAGAAGCAGGAGCGGTGAGATCCCCCTGGGTGGTCCCCAGTGTCTGGGGCACTGCACAGAGCCACCAGCAGCCTTACCAGCTGCTCCCACCCAGTGCACACACTCTCCTCCAGCAGCTCCCAATGGGCTCCGCCCTCCCACCCAGGCACCCTGCTCCCTCCCCCACAAGCCACCCCAACACCCTGTTTGTTCTACACTCTTTCATGCAGACCTCTCCATCTTTCTGCCACAACTTGCTGAGCTTACAACACCAACATAGATTTGTTCTTATTTAAACTGGGATCCAAAAGAAGAACTTGAAGTAAATTCCTCATTTCTGGCTGCCTTCCTAACCAAACTCCAAGCTCTTAGTTTATCTTGCCACATGGGGTATTTTCCTCCCTGCATATACAAGCATGTTGCTATTCACACTGATTTGGGTCTTAGTATCAAAAACATCTATATTAAAACAGTTGCCAGCTCAAATGAACAATACATATAATAAGGTGCTACTATCAGAGTTAAGGTTGTTGTTATGTTGATAATGTTCATTCAATTTTTATCTTTTAAGATTTTTTTTATTGGGATATGGTTGTCTTACAATGTTGTGTTAGTTTCTGCTGTATAGCAAATTGAATCAGTCATATGTACACTCACACACCCCTCCCTGTGCTATAGCGCAGCTTCCCACTAGCTAGCTGTTTTACACATGGTAGTGTATACACGTCAAACTCAACCTCCCAATTCATCCTACCTGTACCACCACCCCCTCCACCCCTGTGTCCACACATTCGCTTTCTACAGGAACGAAACTGGGTCACTTGCAGAGATATGGATACTTCACTCGGTCAGAAGGAGAGAAACAGATATCGTATATTAATGCACATATGTGGAAGCTAGAAAAATGGGTGAACCTAGTTCCAGGGCAGGAATAAAGATGAAGCCACAAAGAACAGACGTGTGGATGTTGTTCATTCATTTCTGCAACAACTATTTTCTGAGATTTATCGTGTGCCAGGCAATGATGATGTAAAGGATGAAGACACGGTCCTTTCCAGCCAGCTGGAGAAGACAGATGTGTATCTGGGTAATATTCTTGGTGCAGGAAGTTTGATAATAAAGGTTTGAATCAAGTGCCACAGTCTGGAGTAACTTTATCTGCGGTATCACCAAGGAGTCAGCCCATGAGCTGAGGCTTGAAAGCTGAATGAGGGTTTTCGGCGTGTGGAAAGAAAGGAGATTTGGGAGTGAGCATCTCCAGCAGATGGAACAACATGCAGAGTCACAGAGCTATAAAAGACCTTCCGTACTCAGATCAGAGCAGATTCCTGGGTGATACCTGAGTCCGTACTCAGATCAGAGCAGATTCCTGGGCGATACCTGAGTCCGTACTCAGATCAGAGCAGATTCCTGGGCGATACCTGAGTCTGGGGTTGTGAGCACCAGGAAAGGGCCAGATGGCCAGTTCAGGGAGGTGTGCAGCCACGGTCAAGGAATGAAGATCTGATCCTTCTGGTGAGAGGATTTCATTTCAAAGTGCACCCTCTCCTCTTCACCTCCAAACCCTGGGGGCCGCCCAGTGGGGCCCAGAAAGAGGAATGGGGAGTTCGGCAAGAAGGCAGGTCTGAAACTTCTGGCCGGCCTTCAGTCTGAATGATTCTGCTTCTAATTGCTTACAAATGAATTTTTATGGTGGTGATTTAGTCACTAAGTCATGTTCGACTCTTTGTGATCCCATGGACTGTAGCCCGCCAGGCTCCTCTGTCCATGGGATTCTCCAGGAAAGAATACTGGAGTAGGTTGCCATTTCCTTCTCCAGGGAATCTTCCCGACCCAGAGATTGAACCAGTGTCTCCTGCATTGGCAGCCAGATTTTTTTACCGACAAGCCACCTGGGAAGCCACTGGCAGAGTCAGAAGGTTCCCTAAGCTTCCTCAGCCTGGACTGTGATGCAGGCCCCAGGAACAGGGAGGGGGCCTTGGCCAGACTCACTTGTCAGGGACGGTCACCATGTAATTGAAGAGCTGCCAAGGGATGCCCTGCAGGATGGTGTTCCTGAAGCTGGTGTGGTTCAGCACCTGCCTGGGCCTCCTGTCAATCACCACCACCTGGATGCCATTTTCTGAGCTGGGGTACTTCTTTCCGTCCACTGGAAACCATAATAAACACCAGAGATAAATGAATATCTCTGGCTTCGAGGAGGGGGCTGGCCCACCCTGATAGCTCATGCCCTCATCATGTTTGGAATACAGGAGGTGCCCTTAACTGTGGTCATACAAGTTGACTACCACTTAACTTGGGGACATAAAAGAGAACAGAAGGAACTTCCCTGGTGGTCAAATGGTTAAGAATCTGCCTGCCAATGCAGGGGACAAGGGTTCATTCCCTGGTCCCGGAAGATTCCACATGCCATGGGGCAACTAAACCAGTGTGCCACAATTACTGATCCTGAGCCCTAAAACCAGCGCTCTGCAACAAGAGAAGTCATCGCATGGAGAAGCCTGTGTATCACTACTAAAGAGCAGCCCCCACTTGCCTCAACTAGAGAAAGCCTGCACACAGCAACGAAGACCCAGTACAACCAAAAATCAATAAATCACTTTTAAAAGGAGAGCGGATGGAGGAGAGGAAAGGAATGGAGCCAAGGAATGGAGCCATCCTGTCCTCCTCAGCAACCTGGACCAAGGGCTGCTTGGGGAAATGGGGAAGGCTTGGCGCTGGGCTCTTGGGACAATGGTGCAGCCTTCAAGGGGCTCAGCCAGAAATGGGGGCACTGCACCTGGCATGAGAGGGAAGTGGATGTTTCCTTGCGTACATAGGGAGCAAGAAATCTGCCGAGTCCTCTGACAACAGAGAGTAAGCACATTTATCAACCAACAAGCACCATCCCAACTGTGTGAGCGAAACCACACGGAATTAGTCCAAAGCAAGCGGACCCTCATCTAGAGCACGTGCAGTGACTGACAGCCTCCCCAAGGCCAATGTCGGACTGTCCATGCACCATGCCCACCTGGGGGAGAGGAAGCTTGGCAGGCAGCAGGGGAAGTCTCCTTTGGGCTGCCTCCACCCACTCCTCTCCACCCTTCCTCCTGCTTCCTTGCACATCTCCAGCCCCAAGATGAGCCCTTGGCTGTTAAGGTAGAAATCCCCGAACCAGTAGCTCCCGGGGCTGCAAAGTGAGGACAAACAACTGCCTGCAACACATCTGACCTCCCAGATGACTTCCTCCTCCCCTCACTCTGCAAAGGTGGCCCACGAGTCCCACCCCAGTGGGCTCCTGCCCAACCCAGCATAGCTGCCAAAGAGGAAACCAAGATCCAGTAACCACGTCCCGCACCCATGCAGGTCAGAGAAGCCAGCCTCCTGCCTCTGTGAACCACCGCCTGGTCAGGACTGCTGCTCGAGGGACATTTTCTTTCCCAGGCCCACCTACCTCTCTGCTCACAGCCCTTGGGGCTGTGCCCTCCTTGGCTTCCCTCTCCAACTGCCCGGCCAGGACCACGGCATCATTTATCCCAGGAAAGCCAGGGCCCAGGCTGAGGTCAGAGGCGGCAAGAAACAAGAAATGGACGCTCCTTTTCACCCAGAGGCTGCTCTCTGAATCAGATCCTGCGATTTGACACCGTTCTCAGCACCTGCTCTGGACAGGTGACTCTGGGCGAATGTGGCCAACTTGTCATTGGCCAGCTCGGAGACTCCCAACCTGAGCCATCTGACTTCTCCATGGGAAGAGGCTTGGTCCAAAAGGGCCAGGCTGCCAGCGCTGGGAAGCTCGGACTCAGAACAAAGTCCACCATCTGCTGGGCTGGCAGAGAACACACAGGAAGCCAGTGCTGCCCAGAAGCCCAGAATCCGTCAAGGCTCCTCCTTGTGGCCCCAGGCAACCCCTGCCTTCCCTGGGTAACCCAGAAGTGGCTGGGAGGGCAGGAAGGTCATGAACATGACCCAGTGTCTCAGAGAGCCTGGTATAAGGTCAGCTCATGCCATCCTGCCATGGATCGTTCAATATCACTACATTCATTTTACAAGTGAAAAGTCACTGCAAAGAAATTCATTGAGCACCTACTAAGTGCCAGACCTGGGCACCCAGGGTCATAGCCCGTTACTGGTTCAGCAAAATCCAGTGACTTCCCAGAGGCCACATAGCTAGCAAGATGTCAAGCCAGGTGTCTAATGAAGATCCACCCAACCCCAAAGCCCTGGCTCTCTTCATGGCATCATATTGGGACTTCCCTGGTGGTCCAGAGGGTAAGACTCCATGCTCCCACTGCAGGGGGCCTAGATTCAATCCCTGGTTGGGGAACTAGATCCCAAATGCCACAACTAAGAGTTTGCATGGCACACCGAAGATGTGGTGCACGCACGCCTGCTAAGTCGCTTCGGTTGTGTCCGACTGTTGGCGATTCCATGGACTGTAGACTGCCAGGTTCCTCTGTCCATGGAATTCTTCCCGACCCAGGGATCAAACCCATGTCTCTTGTGTCTCCTGTATTAGCAGGCAGGCTCTTTACCACTAGCACTGCCTGGGAAGCCCTAAGACGTGGCATAGCCAAATACATGTTTTAAAAACAGAGAAAGAAACTGGCTTTTGGGAGCCTGTCTGGTCCCCAAGGCATCAATAGGGCTGCCTCTGGGAAAACAATGGGAAAAATAAGTTATGTAACAAGTCTGAACCCATGGAAGATTCTTCTAGAAATACCAATTCTTAAGCTGAACCTGGTCCTCCAGAATCAGAAACTCTGAGCATGGGGCCTGATCTGGCACTCCATTTTTATAAGCCCTCCAGGATCATCTGGTGCCTGCTCAAGTTCAAGGGAGTTTCCCAGATGGCTCACTGGTAAAGAATCCATCTGCAAATGCAGGAAACACAAGCTGGATTCCTGGATTGGGAAGATCCCCTGGAGAAGGAAATGGCAAACCACTCCAGTATTCTTGCCTGGAGAATCCCATAGACAGAGGAGCCTGGAAGGCTGCAGTCCACGGGGTTGCAAACAGTTGGACATGATTGAGCACACAGACACAAGTTCAAGAACCAAGGACTTCCCTTATGTAGAGCAAGTTGAGGAGAAGGCAGTGGCACCCCACTCCAGTACTCTTGCCTGGAAAATCCCATGGATAGAGGAGCCTGGAAGGCTGAAGTCCATGGGGTCGCTAGGAGTCAGACACGACTGAGCGACTTCACTTTCACTTTTCACTTTTTCCGCATTGGAGAAGGAAATGACAACCCATTCCAGTGTTCTTTTCTGGAGAATCCCAGGGACAGGGGAGCCTAGTGGGCTGCCATCACTGGGGTCGCACAGAGTCGGACACGACTGAAGCGACTTAGCAGCAGCAGCAGCAGCAGCAGAGCAAGTTGAGAACCACAGCATCAGGGGACAAGGCACTTCTGTGTGTCCTACTGGGATTCTCATCACGTGGGCAGAGTGCTTTTCCCCCACATGTCCCTCTGGAGAGCCTGATCTAAGGGTGACATTTAACCCGTCTGCCCCTTAAAGACCATCCCACAATTTTGTCCTAAGCACAGCCTCTGTGAGCTGTTTGTACAGACAAGGCTAGGGCTTTTGTGTGACCCTCTCTTCTAACAAATGGAATGCTTTCTGACGCTCACCACCAAATGTTTCAGGGCTGGCTGGGGGCTTTAATGAGGGTGTAGGTGCAATCTGCGGGAAGCCCCGGAATGCCATGCAAGGCTTTGGAAATCTGGCCATCGCTGGGACAGGGGCCCGTGGTCACAAGGGAGGCGCTTTGGGGATAAAGCTGCCTTTGTCAACGGGTGTAGGGGCCAGTTCCACATGGCAGGGCTGAGTCTAGGGTGCAGTGGAGTAACTTCTCAAGTGCAGGGCTTCCCTGGAGGTTCAGTGGTAAAGAATCTGCCTGCAATGCAGGAGACGCTGGTTTTATCCCTGGGTTGGGAAGATCTCCCATGCCGCGGAGCAACTAAGCGCTAGAACCGCTGAGCCTGTGCTCTAGAGTCTGGGAGCAGCAACCACTGAAGCCCGTGTGCCCTAGAGCCTGTGCCCCACAACAGGAGAAGCCACCACAGTGAGAAACCCAGCACCACGACTAGGGAGGAGCCCCTGCTCGCCACAGCTGGGGAGAGCCTGTGCAGCAGTGAAGACCCAGCACAGCCCAAAATAGAGAAAACTGTATAAAGTGCAGGGAACCCTGGTCAGTGTCGCCTGCTCTGCTCAGCCTGCGATGCAGCCAGGGCTCAAGCCCGGGGTCAACCACCAAGGCTGCCTCACTGGCAGAGAAAGGCCGGGGGTGATCTGGCAGCCCAGGAGGCCAGCCTGGCCCTTCCAGACCCCACCGCCTCTGCGGGCCCTCCAGCCTCCGTCCCACACCTTGTCCTTGTGTCTGAATCCAGGTCCTGCTTCTCCATCTTCAGATGACACCCACCTGCTCACTCTCAGCAGGTGAATTCATTCCGGCACAGGCCTTCACTGACGGTGCGGTTTCTCTCCTGGTGGAGACATCCATGCCACCTGGGACTCTTCCAGGAAAAGGAGAACCTCCCTCTGCTTCTGACACTCCCCAAAGGTGAGCTGTGCCTGAAGAAAGCTGGGAGGATGCAGCTGGAAAGCCCCACGTGGGTGAGAAGTGGGGGGCTCCTGAACCACACACCAAGCTTGGCCAGCTCCTACTGTGGGCTGTCAGTCATGTCTCAGCCTTGGTTCACTCAGCTGCCAAATGGAATTAAAAACTCCCACCGCGAGGGCCAACAAACACTTGAAGAGATGCTCAACATCACTAATTATTAGGGAAATACAATCAAAACTGCAGTGAGCTATCACCTCACTCCCATCAGAATGGCCATCATTTTTTAAAAATCTACGAACAATAAATGCTGGAGAGGGTGTGGAGAAAAGGGAACTCTCCTACATTGTTGGTGAGAATGTAAGATGGTACAGCCACTATGGAGAACAGCACAGAGATTTCTTAAAAACTAAAAACAGAGCTACCATATGACCTAGCAATCCCACGAGTGGGCATAAACCCAGAGAAAACCATAATTCAGAAAAGGCACTTGCACCTCAGTGTTCATTGCCGCACTGTTTACAACAGCCAGGACATGGAAGCCACCTAGATGTCCATCGACAGAGGAATGGATAAAGAAGGTGTGGTGTATCTCCTTTACTTCCTTCATAGAACTCGTCACCATCTGAAGGCGTCCTGTAGTCTATTTGGTCCGTGGTTTGTATCTCTATGTCCCATTTAGAGTGCAAAGACCCCAGACAGGAGGAATTCATCAGATTTGTTCATTGTGGGGTCTGCAGCCCTAGGGCACGGCTGGTCCACAAGAGCTCAGTAAACGCTTGCTGAATGAATCAACCCCAAGCTGAATGAATAAATAAATGACTAATGCCATGTAACGAGCATCTACATTTGTTTGTACTTTAGAGTCTACAGGGAGTTCTGGAAGACATTTTCTTAATCTAATATAGGTGACTATGCTCAGGTTTCGATGGAACTTAACCTATTCGACCCTCTCCCCTAGTTTCTCAAGGCCACAGATGAGAAAAAAAGTGAGCAAGTTCTCTCCGAGAGAAGAAAGTTTACTTCTGAGGGCATTGGTGGCCCTTTGGATTGGACAAGCAGAATCTCTTGGTTTAATTCACAGCCACAGGATGAGGAACACTGGGAGGTGCAGAGGCTTGACTGGTTAATAACAGTCACAGCTGGAACTTCTCTGGCAGTCCAGCGGTTACGACTCTGAGCTTTCACTGCAGGGGCACGAGTTCGATCCCTGTTCAGGGAACTAAGATCCTACATGCGGTGCGTGTGGCCAAAAATAATAATAACAGCAACAACTGTCATTCGTGAAGCACTTGCTCTGACCCACCCTATTAAGTACTGTCGACACAGCATCCATCTCCACAGTTAACTTACAGGGTTGGTGCTATTCGTTATTCCTATTTTCTGGATGAGGAAGGGAGAAAGAGGAGGCACCAGCTGGTAACAGGCTTTCCCAAGGCACGGAGCCAGCATTTGAGCCCAGGGTTATCTGACAACAAAGTCCAGGCCATTCTGGCCCTTGGAATAAACAGTGAATAAATAAACCAGGCGGAGTTGAGCAATCTGGAAATTCCTACCCCGCCCGGCAGCCCAGGCACAGGGGTTGGAGGTTGAGAAAGGATTAAGCACCAAAGAGAGAGGGAAAGGTTGGTGTTTGGGTGGTGCTTTTTCAAGGCCCTGATCAGGAAGGTTTGCACACGGTGCGCTTGCTTGCCCTCCACCCTGCCACAAGAAAAGGCCAGGTTTTCATGAATGACTGACACACCCAAGACAGGATGGAGGTGGGGGATGTTTCCATTCCACAAGATTTAGGCAGGAACCATGTGTTCAGTCTGGGGTCTTGCCTCTTATAAGGGTGTAGAGATAGTCGAGTCCCTCATCTTTTCTGACTCTTACAGGATGCTGGAACTCTCCAAGCCAGGGGCCCAGCTCTGTTCAGTATGTGTTCAGACAGGACAAGGGGTGAGCCAGGGTTGGGAGGGAACAGCCAGGCCTCCTCCTGCAGTCCTCCTGCCCACACAGTTATCGCAGGAAAGCCGCTTCCTGACTTGCTTCAGAAAGCAACGTTTTTAAAGATGAAGAAATCCCTGCTTTCTTTTCTTAATTTGTTATTGTCCTGACATGACTGACTCAATAAGTAAAAATGTTCAATTCCTGCCTGAGGTCACAGTTTCCCCAGGCTGGAAACTCCTCCGGAGGCTTCATGCCTTCTTCCACTTCCGCACCTCAGCACATGCACATGCTGCCCTTTTCTAACTCACAGAGCCCCTGCTTCCCAGCCAGCTCTCATGTTTGGCTCAGAGCCACCTCCTCCAGGAAGTCTTCCATGACACCTCCATCCCAATTCACTGATGGAATTGGGGGCTGCTCTTCTGTCATCTCAAAGCTCTCATCAGGGTCTTATCCATTTACTGTGAGATCCCTGACACCAGGGACTGTGTCTTCTCTCTCTCTCTCTGTAGCCCTGAACAGTCCCTGGATGTTAAATAGCTGTTGGAGGAAGGAATGAGAAGAGCAAAAAGAAAAAAAAAAAAAAAGGCAGGAGGAAGGAGGGAGAGAGGTCAGATGTCTCTGTGGTCAGATGCGTAGAGAGATATACGCATAGGTCAGATATAATAGAGACAGAGACAGGCAAATATAACTAACTGCGTGCCCAGGTATGCGTATGCACCCTCCAGTCACAGAAGGGTATGGCCTGAAAAGTCCACCACAGTCCAGGAGTTCAGAGGCCTGAACTCTTTTTCTCAGGTTGTTGCTGACTGGCTGTGCGGCCTGGGATAAGCCAGGCCCCCTTCTGAGCATCAGCTATCTCCTTTGTAAAATGTGTTATTATAAGCCTTTTAAGGGCTTCCCTGGTGGCTCAGTGGTAAAGAATCCACCTGCCAGCAGCAGTAGAGACACAGACATAGAGAACAGACTTAGGGACACAAGGTCGGGGTGGGGGTGGAGGAAGGAGAGAGTGGGATGTATGGAGAGTAAAATGGAAACATATGCTCAGTTCAATTCAGTTCAGTCCCTCAGTCGTGTCCGACTCTTTGCAGCCCCATGGACTGCAGCACGCCAGGCTTCCCTGTCCATCACCAACTCCTGGAGCCTACTCAAATTCATGTCCATTGAGTTGGCGATGCCATCCAACCATCTCATCCTCCATCGTCCCCTTCTCCTCCTGCCTTCAATCTTTCCCAGCATCAGGGTCTTTTCAAATGAGTCAGTTCTTTGCATCAGGTGGCCAAAGTATTGGAGTTTCAGCTTCAGCATCAGTTGAAGTCCAGAAGTCCATTTTCATCTCATACCATCTCAGCCATTCAGATGTTGAAATGCATACACCCTATACTGTGTGATACCCATTGGCTGCTTCTGTGTTCATATTCCCAGGGACAGATGCTCGCACTGGCTCCAATTCCTGGACCAGCCTGGTCTGCAGCAGGACATACAGGGCATCTCCCGTGAAAAAGCTTGGGGAGGGGACCCTCCTAGGGGATCCCACGTGAGGCCCTGGGACACGTTGAGTATATAAAGAGCCTTGACATGGTTCTCTTTGCCACCCAAGCATCCAGTTCCCATGAAGGGCACCTGCTGTGTCTCCTCCATCCTGGCCTATTCCTAACCTTGCTGTCAGAGCCCAGAGCCCCACTCCAACCCTACACCCAGCCTGCACCATTATCTGTACCTGCTTCTCCTCTGACCCCAAAAGCCATCTGCTTGATGTTGCTCCCTTCTCCTCAAACTCCAGCCAAAATCTGCACTTGAACTCACTGTGAGGTCTACCCAGCAGAGCTGGGCACTTTTGCCACCAAGAGCTCTGCCTGTAAGACCAGCATAGGATGAAGCAGTGCTGTACTTTATTGCTGTTGTTCAGTCTCTCAGTCGTGTCTGACTCTGCCACTACATGGACAGCAGCGCACCAGGCTTCCCTGCCCTTCACTATCTCCTGGAGCTTGCTCAAACTCATGTCCATTGAGTTGGTGATGCCACCCAACCATCTCATCCTCTGTCATCCCCTTCTCCTTCCGCCTCCGATCTTTCCCAGCATCAGAGTCTTTTCTAATGAGTCAGTTCATCACATCAAGTGGCCAAAGTACTGGAGCTTCAGCTTCAGCATTAGTCCTTCCGAGGAATATTCAGGGTTGATTTCTTTTAGGATAGACTGGTCTGCTCTCTTTGAAGTCCAAGGGATTCTCAAGAGTCTTCTCAGCAACACAATTCAAAAGCATCAGTTCTTCGGCTCTCAGCCTTCTTTATGGTCCAACTCTCACTGTATTTTTATTAAGTTAGGTCTTTACATCTAGTGGAACATAATATATTATTAATATTAGTAAAAACTGAAAGCAACTGAGGAAGGACATGGGAGGGCCTTCTGGGGTGAGAGTAATGTTCCTAACAAGGTAAGTTTCTCAGGTGTATCTGTTTTTCAAGATTAATCCAATGGTACATACATTTCACTGTGTGTAAACTTTACCTAAAAGAATAGTCACCAAATACTGAGCTTGTTTTCATTATATACATGCTGAAGTGTTTAGAAGTGAAGTGTAGGGGTGCCTGAAACTTATTTGGAAATGTATTAAAAATATAAGACAGGAACTTCCCTGGTGGTCCAGTGGTTAAGAACCCACCTTGCAAGATAGGGGACATGAGTTCCATCCCTGGTCTGGAAGATCCCACGTACTGAGGGGCAACTAAGCCCGAGCACAACTAGTGAGGCCATGTGCCCTGGAGTCCGTGCTCTGCAACAAGAGAAGCCACTGCAAGAAGAAGCCTGTGCACAACTGGAGGGTAGCCTCACCACAACCAGAGAAGGCCTGTGCACAGCAACAATGACCCAGTGCAGTCAAAATAAATGAATATACTTTTTAAAATTAAGAAAAATAAGATCAATGCAGGGGTGGTGAATAGAGGGTTGGTGGGATGGATAGTCATGTAACAAGGCAAAGAAACGTTGCTTGTAGAATCAAATAGTGGGTATATGTTTGTTGACTACAATTCTTTCCACTTTCCTATATGTTTGAACATTTTTGATAATATTTTGGAAAGAACACAATTGAAAGCAAGCTAAGTTGATAACTGGGGGAGGTATGAAATCAGTTGTGTCCCTGATGTGGTTTTCTGAGGCCATAATGGTGATGGTTTCGGTAACTTCACAGGAACTGGGAAGCCTAACGCCAAGTAGAAACATCAGCATGGCAACTGGTCTGTTACGTGTCTAAGCATCGCTGTAGTTATTTTTCAGCCACATGCTAAGAATTCACGCTTTAGCATGAAACAGAGCTGCCTGGGTTCAAACCTCAGTCCTGCTGCTCACCATTTGGATAAGCTCCCCAGGCCCCATTTCTGCTCACCTTACAATAAACACAAGGCTTTGCCCAGTGGCTCGCTCATACTGTAAAGAACTGGCCTGCAATATGGGAGACCTGGGTTCGATCCCCGGGTCAGGAAGATCCTCTGGAGAAGGGCATGGAAACCCATTCCAGCATTCTTGCCTGGAGAATTCCATGGACAGAGTAATCTGATGGGCTACAGTCCATGGGGTCGCAGAGAGTCAGACATGACTGAGTGACTAATTCACACACTGCCTCATAGGGATGCAGGGGAAGCTCCAATGGGTCCATGCCCATCGGGGTCCTAAATCAGCACCTGTGCTGAAAGCCCCCAGGTGGAGGGAGGTGCTGGTATTTATAGATAGATTTCTAAGAGGCACCCTCCAGGGTTGGCCAGCAGATGTGGGGAAGAGAGATAACGGGCTGACACACAGAAAGAAGGGCTCGTGAGGCCTGGCCCCACCAGCAAAATCTCTTTTTTCCCTGTGCTGACAAGTCACCAGGATGCTTTTAAATTTTTTTTTTAAATTTTACTTGACTGCCTCGGTCTTGGTTGCAGCATGCAGGATCTCTTGTTGTGGCTTGAGGGCTTAGTTGCCCCAAGGAATATGGGATCTTCCCAGACCAGGCATTGAACCCGTTTCCCCCGCATTGCAAGGCAGATATTCAAGCACTGGGCCACCAGCAAAGTTCCACCAGGATGATTTTTTGAAAGATGCTGTGAGGAAAACAGACTGGATGGACAGATGTTTACTGAAGCACACAGAGGTGATGTTACGCTCATATGATCTGAGACAGTTCATTTCTCGTTGCTTCTCTACCTCTGCATCCAACCTAACTCCCGAAGCTCCACACACAGCTCAACTGGCGCCTTCTTAGGGAGGCCCACCCTGACCACCAGAGTAGGCCAGTTCCCCAGTGAGAGCCTCTCATAGCGACGGATCCTCTAGTCATCATATTGATGTGATGTGTGCTTTTTATCTCCAGTTTTCCAGTAGATCCTCAGAGCCCAGCACAGTGCCTGAAGCAGAGACTGTACTAGATAATCTGTTGAGAATGAATTCCAAGTATCTAAGAAAGCAACTGCACTCTCTGTAGATTGACAAATAGAAAATTGGTGGTGGGGTGAAACGTTATTTGCTCAGTCATGTCCGACTCTTTGCAGCCCCAGGGACTGGAGCCCACCAGACTCCTCTGTCCATGGAATTCTCCAGGAAGGAATACTGGAGTGGGCAGTCATGACCTCCTCCAGGGGATCTTCCCAAACCAGGGAGATCGATCCCGTGTCTCCTGTACTGGCAAGCAGATTCTTTACCACTGTGCCAACACGGAAGCCCTGAGAGGTTAATTACCTTTCCCCAAACCAACTAGCCCATTCATCTTAGGCTAAGGTTCTGTCTCAGCAGCCAGAGCCTGCAGCCCTGGGGTCTTGGCCCCTATGCTCCACTGCCTTTCTTCTGAAGTCAGAGACACTTTAATGGAACCTAACCAAATGGATCTCAGGGTTCCAGCCTCTCAGCCGTATCTTCCTTCTGGAGCTAGAAAAGTCAGAAATG
The DNA here is from genome assembly GCA_917880005.1 of Nanger dama. NCBI lineage: Eukaryota > Metazoa > Chordata > Mammalia > Artiodactyla > Bovidae > Nanger > Nanger dama. The sequence continues at coordinate 1,952,994 of CAKJTW010000108.1, read as the reverse complement.
TGCCTTTGACTTGCTTCTCTTTCTTTTTAAAAGAAAACCACGTGTTTATTCTCTTCTGCCAAAGTTACAACAGAGCTGAAGCTTTGCCAGTGTTGACTTTAAAAGCTGGGCTGAGGGGTTAAAATCCTTTCCCCTGATGCCTGTTTGTTTATGTTTCCGGAGTAAAAGAAGGAGGTTGTTATAAGAAACCATCTGATCCATTGCAGAGGCTGTACCTGCATCAAGGCAGGGAGTCTGGCCCAAGTACCTGGCACCCCTCCTAGTACTTAGGTCCGAGAAGGCTCTGAGGGGGTCCCTGCTCCAGAGACTTGCTCTCCTGTCTCCCCCAGTCGCTGAGCAGCACCCCTCCTGTTCTGTATCCTGTTAGAAGCAGCGCACAGACCATGGGGACTCTGACAACTTTGGACATTTAGACATTGATATCCTTGCCCCTGACAGTTGCCAGGACCCCTCACAGAGGAAGGAAGGGCAGGTAGAAACCGGCTGCCCTAGCCAGGGCTTTCTCTTATCCTCTTTGGGGGTCCTGCAATAAAGCCCACCCTTCACCCTTCTGACAAGCAGCCTAGTGAGCACTCAGCCAGCCTCCGCAAGGACAACGCAGACAGACAGGGAGGGACTGTACCACACACACACGCACGCGCGCGCGCGCACACACACACACACACACACACACACACAAACACAACAGAGTATAACCACAAGGATGCTTTTCTGTGCTTCCACCCCCTCTGAGAGAGTGTCAAAAGAAAAACTCAAACCCTCCATTTCCACCTCCCCGTGATTCAGCCACACTCACCATTCTCCTTTCGTGGGAAGACCCTCTTCTGCAAACTCATGTCAGGGGGCTCTGAGGATGTGGGAGAGCAGTGACTGGTTCCTCTGGGTCCGGATGGAGAAGTCTTGGGGGATCAACAGCAGCTTCTAGGGCTGGGAGTATTTGAATGGGAGTTAAAATTACAAAGTAACTCCTCGTTAGAACTGTTTCTCCCCCGGCAGGCAGGGAGGGAGGGAAAAAAATCCCTTTCCCTCTGCCAGCAAATCTTTAACGTCTCAAAACAGTCGCTTCCAACTCCTGCCCTCCTTGTGAAGCGAATGTGTAGAAGGCGATGTAATTTCACTGAATCAAGCCCTCAGATCACAAGCCTTTTCCTGTACCACAAACAGAAATGTAAAACCTCAAACTTTCCCTTGGACTGGGAGTCCGTTGCAAGCGGGCAGAACACGATGCTCTCTGAGGTCTAATGTATGGAAAACGTGCTGAACTTTTCAGATTATCCCAAAGGCTGGAGTCTGTTCCCCCAACTTCCCACCCTCAATCTTTTTTTTTTTTCTTTTTAATGAGTTCTGGTGTGTTTATGTCATTGCAAGGGACAAACACGACACCTCCAGTCCTTGCCCAAAGTCGAAGTGATTCATTTTCTCCTTCACACACGCCACACACACACACAGAGCCTGTTGAATCCCAGTGAAAACGGCTTTCATAAAATTCGCGCGGGGCTGGGGGTGGAGTGAGGCGGGGTGAATGCAGTCTGTGTCCTGAGAAGGGCAGTTGGGCTCTGGGGAAGGTGGAGGCTGACTTGAATCAAGACAAACAGAAGGCGCCCTGACTCTCGCCCTTGTCAAGAGGAGGAGGGATGAAAGAAAAGTGGACACAAGCCCTGGGGAACTGGGCTCCGAAACTTTCGCAGTGTTCTCTGCCCAACTTCCCCTTGTTAGCCTTCCCATACCCTGAAGGATCTATTTTTAGACTTGGACAAGGCATACTATTATTTTAAATGACCGATTTGATTGCTGGGTTAAAGAAAGCCTTGGATTCCCCCCACCAGAATATACAGTAAGTGGGCAAAGAGTCGGGGCCAAAAGCTGGGGAAGAATGTGATGGTTTTCAGGACATGGCAATGTGACAGCAGACGCAAGGAAAAGCCTGCTATGTTTGATAGAGAAAAAGCCCACCAGGGAAGCAGGAGGGACAGACCCTGAGCCAGCTCCTGGGCTACCTGTCACCTGCCAAGTGGCCCAGGTCTCCTAGGGATGGGCCCCTGCCATGGATGCCTCTGGTCTCCTGACCAATGTCACTCCCCCATTCATAGCCTTTTTAAAAATATTTATTTGGCTGCACCGGGTCTTAGTTGCATGAGGGTTCTAGTTCCCTAACCAGGGATCAAATCTGGACCCCTTGCCTTGGGAGCACAGTCTTAGCCACTGGACCACCAGGGAAGTCCCCGTTCATAGCTTTTAAAACAAAAATTTTTAAATTTTTATTGGGGTGTAGCTGATTAACAATGCTGTGATAGTTTCAGGTGAACAGCAAAGGGACTCACTCAGCTATACATACACATGTATCCATTCTCCCCCAGACTCCCCTCCCATCCAGGCTGCTGTATAACACTGAGCAGAGTTCCCTGTGCTATACAATAGATCCTTGTTGCTTATCCATTTTAAATATAGCAGTATGCACATGTCCATCCCAAACTCTATAACTATCCCTCCCCCATATCCTTCCCTCTGGCAACCATAAGATCCTTCTCTCACGCCGGTGAGTCTGTTTTGTAAATAAGTTCGTTCTTATCACCTCTTTTTAAAGATTCTGTCCATAAGGGATGTCAAACAATGTCCCTCCTTCTCTGTCTAACTTCACTCAGCACCACTGTTCAGAATCTTGAATCACCATCACTCAATTAAACCACCTCCAGGTCACTGTGACCACTCCACCTCTCCCCCACCTCCCCACCTCCCACCTCCCTCAAATAATCATTTCTCTGGGCAGTGCTGCAGGGTGCCAGGGGGAAAAAAAAAAAAAAAAAAAAAAAAAAACACCTCTGCAGTCAGAACAGTTCCCCAAGGGTCATCCTTCTCCCAGGATAAGGGTTTGGGTCCAGAGCTGGCACTTCCTGCTGCCTGTCTACCTTGCTCGTAGTAACCAACTGACTGCCCAGGCCATGGGCCTGCAGCATGCTGCAGGTACTCTATCACAAGGAACCACGAGGGCCAGACACGGCCTTGCCTTCTAGTGGTTCCCAGGTGCATCAACAGTGGGAAGCCAGCTAGACAGGGGAATACTCTGCAGAAATTAAAATGATGTAATAAAGATTTATTGTCCTAGAAGGGCTTTCCTGGTGGCTCAGGGGTAATGAACCCGCTTGCTAGTGGCAGAAGAATTGGGTTTGATCCCTGGGTCAGGAAGATCCCCTGGAGAAGAAAATGGCATTCTGCTCCAGTATTCTTACCTGAAGAATTTCATGGACAGAGGAGCCTGGTGGACTACAGTCGATGGGCTCACAAAAGAGTCAGACACAACTGAGCGACTAAACAACAACATTGTCAGAAATTTATTACACCACTAAGCGAATTAAGTCAGGTAACAAACACAGAGTGTGTAGTGTGATCCATACGCACGAAGCAAAATTAAATTTGGAGAACTAAAATTGAGGGATGGGGTGGGGGGACTTCCTGGTGGTTCAGTGGTTAAGACTCTCCACTTCCACTGCAGGGGCCACAGATTCCATCATGGTTGAAGAACTAAGATCACATATGTCAAGGCATGGCCAAAAAAAAAAAAAAGAGGGATGTTTCTTTTTCTTCATGGGCTTCCCAGTATCCATTAAGTTTTCCAATATGCATTAGGTTATTCTCAAAGTCAGAGAATAGCAATAACTTTCAATTCATAACACTTATAGGATGGTAGAAACATTTCTAAATTTAAAAAATAATAATAATAAGTTAAATCACTGGTTTTGGGACTTCAAAGTAAACTTTGTTAAATAAATAACAAAGACTATACTTCTGAAGGTCATAGCTTTTGATCATATGAATTAAGCCTTTGACAAAAGAATTATTATCTGATTAGTAGGCAGAAGAGTGGCCCCTCCAAAGATGTACACATGCTATTTTCAGGGACCTGTGAACATGCTATGTTACATGCAAGAAGGGATTAAGGTTGCTAATCAGCTGACTTTAAAACAGTGGGACAAACTGAGAGACTAACATTGACCTCTACACACTACCATATGTAAAACAGATAGCTAGTAGGAAGCTGCTGTATAGCACAGGGAGCTCAGCTCAGTGCTCTGTGATGACCTAGAGGGGTGGGATGGACAGTGTGGGAGGGAGGCTCAAGAGAGACAGGATATATATATATAGCTGATTCACTTTGTGGTACAGCAGAAACTAACACAACGATGTAAAGCAACTAAATTCCAATTAAAATAAAACAAAGGGATTATCCTGGATGGCCCAGGTAGGCCCAATAAAGTCAGAAGTGTCCTTAAAAGTGGGACAGAGGAGGTCAGAGTTAGAGAGAGTCTTGAAGAAGCGACACTGCTGTCTTTGATGATGCAGATGGGGGCCATAAGCCGAGGATGGAGATGGCCTCCAGGAGCCAGCAAAAGCAAGGGAAAGGATTCTCCCTTCCAGTGCCCAGATAAGAATGCTAACTCCGCCAACACTTTTCATTCTAGCCCATGGAGACCCAATTTGGACTTTTGACTTCCAGCACTCTAAGATAGTTTGTGTTGGTATTTTTAATCAATTTATTTATTTATGGCTGTGCTGGTTCTTCACTGTGAGCTTTCTCTAGCGCAATGATCAAGGGCTACTCTCTAGCTGTGGTGCTCAGGCTTCTCGCTGCAGTGGCTTCTCTTATTGTACAGCATGGACTCTAGGGCATGCAGGCTTCAGTAGTTATGGCTCACAGACTCTAGAGCAAGTGCTCAGTAGCTGTGGGGCACAGGCTTAGTTACCCTGTGGCACACGGTCTTCCTGGAGCAGGGATGGAACCCATGTCCCCTGCATTGGCAGCAGAGTCTCAACCACTGGACCACAGGGAGTCCCACTATGTATTGTTTTAAGCTACTCATTTTGTGGCAATTTGTTACCGCAGCAATAGGACACTGACACATTTGAATTTGTGTGTATTTTGTTTATTTCTTCAATGATGAAAGCTTGGCCTGGACTACAAAGAGCAAAGTCTGGAGGATATAGAGCACAAAATTTATACCATAAACCCACAGATTTGGGAAAAACACTTGATGATATAAGAGAGGCTGGTTTCTTATTTGAAAGAAGATAAAAGTCTACCCAACTGAAGGGAAGATGAATTTCAAAGAACATATGGTTGCAGAGGAACTCCTCACTTCTGCCCCTTTGTGGCTGGCACCAAGACTCACAGATAGTACATACTGGGGATAAGACATAACACGGAGACCTGGGTCCCACTTTCTGCCTGAAATGCTGGGAGGAAAGATACTCATTTGAGTTTCCTGAGCCAACTTGAATTGGAAATGTCCACATGGGATGGTTAGACCAAGATCCTGGAACAGTCCCCTGAGTTCCCATGGGAGGATGGAGGTAGGGGTGAGAGAGAGGGAGCTGAAAGTTCCCTGAAGAGGTGAACTTGGAAGGGATGCCCAGAATACCTGAAGGCCCCAGCCGACCCAGGAGCCCCAGACAGCTGGATGTGGACAAAGCAGGGTGACCTTTGTGGTGACAGAATAAGATCCCTCGATGGCTAACACAGAGGGGATGGAACCTCTCGGACAAAGGAGAAGCTGGCAGCTCCCTCTACAGAGAATGCCTCAAAGAGGGGACCACAGGCTCTGTACACCTTCCCCAGTGCCACCATCTCACATAACAACCAGGCAGGGAGACCCTCAACTGGCTGAGCAGGAACCCAGAGGAGGCCTGACTAAGACTGGGAGTAAACCAGGAATGACTAAATTTACTTTGGATTAGCAAAATCCATTTCCCATCTTCAAGATTTGCCTGGTGGTCCAATGTCGAAGACTCCACACTTCAATGCCAGGGGCCTGGGTTCAATCCCTGGTTGGGGAACTAGATCCCACATGCCACAGCTAAAAGTCCCAAGTGCTGCAGCTAAGACCCAGTGCAGCCAGGTAAATAAATATTTTTAAAAACTCACTGTCCAGAAAAATGGGGGTTAAAGAGTTAAGTTCAATAACAGAGAAATATGGAAAACTGCATTTTTTTCTGAAAATAGATTATTATTGATAGTATATGCCACAACACAAACAGAGATTATCTCTGGCTAGTGAGAGAGATTGTAAGTGCTTTTCATTTCTTTTTCTCTGCATTTCCTACTTTTCCAAAAGGAACATGTTTATATACATACGGATGTTAGAGCTGAACAATAAAGAAGGCAGAGTGCTGAAGAAGTGATGCTTTTAAACTATGATGCCGGAGAAGACTCTTGAGAGTCCCTGGAAGGCAAGGAGAGCAAAACAGTCAATCTTAAAGGAAATCAATCCTGAATATTCGTTGGAAGGTCTGATGCTGAAGCTGAAGCTCCAATGCTTTGGCCACCCGATGTGAACAGCCGACTCATTGGAAAAGACCCTGATGCTGGGAAAGATTGAAGGCAAGAGGAGAAGGGGATGACAGAGGATGAGATGGTTGGATGGCATCATCGATTCATTGGACATGAACTTGGGCAAACTCTGGGAGATGGTGAGGGACAGGGAGGCCTGGTGTGCTGCAGTCCATGGGGCCACAAAGAGTCAGACATGACTCATCGACTGAACAACGACAGCCCCTTCCTCTCTGAAGACACCCCTAACCCAAGTGAATGGAGATGGGGTCAAATGACACAATCTCAATTATAAACACAGAATATAAGAGAATATGGGGTTTCCCAGGTGTCTCAGTTGTAAAAGAACGCTCCTGCCAATGCAGGAGATACTCAGTCCTTAACTCAGCAAGATCCCCTGGAGGAGGAAAGAGCAGCCCATTCCAGATTCCTGCCTAGGAATTCCCATGGACAGAGGAGACTGGTGGGCTACAGTCCACGGGGTCACAGAGCTAAACTACGTCATAGCTGATTCACTTCGCAGTATAGCAGAAACTAATACAACACTGTGAAGCAACTACACTCCAATAAAATTAAAAAAAAAAAAAAGGCATGGTTACCCCAACCTAGACAAGAAGGTAGGGAAGGAACTAACAAGTTGTCCATAGATTCTAGAGGCCACCCTCTGGCTGACTGGCTGAACATGAGCTCCAGCAAGGCTGTGTGCTGCAGCGCAGGGAGCAAGAAGGACAGAAACAGCAGCGCCAGCCCAGGCAGGGATGCAGGAAGCATCAGGGGACCCAGTGGGGCACAGAGATGACTTGAGACCCAGAACAAACCTGAAAGTCTCATGGTAAGCCCTGGAGTGTCTTGTCTTTGCTCTCCCTGGAGGTGATGGATAGGTAACAAGCCCACTATGTGGAAGGTCGTGTGAGTTCAGTCTTGCAGTGGAGAGATTACTCAGTGGTCCAGCTGAGGAGACCTGGGAGAGACTCAGCAGGGATGCTGAAATGGACGCTGACTGAGTACTAAGCCAGGGAGACAAAGGACCACTGTCTGAATCCTACTTCTCCAGGGTGAACTGGATGTGCCTGGATAGATGCCAACTCAAAAGAGGCCCAAGGTCCACCCAAGGCCAGGCGTCCTCTCCGAGGCAGTCTGAAGTACAGGGAGGCAGCACCAAAGGCCAGAGCTTATTCTCAAGGGAAGTCCAAGAGCCAAGTTGTGAAGCCTAGATCAAGTCCAGTGTCCAAAAGGCAGAGTGACAGGACACTGGAGAGCTGAGGACGCAGAGTGGGGGAGGACTGGGCTGGCTTAAGGGTCCAGAGCATGCTCAAGGAGGGGACAGGAGCCCCAGTGATGAGAACACACAGCAGTCCCCAACCTTTGGGCACTAGGGATGAATTTTGTGGAAGACAGTTTTTCCACAGACTGAAAATGCCAGGGATGGTTTGGGGTTGATTCAAGCATATTGTGTATTTTTAATTAATTTATTTTTATTGGAGGATAACTCCTTTACAGTATTGTGTTGGTTTCTGCCATCCATCACCATGAATCAGCCATAGGTATATATAGGTCCCCTGCTTCCTGAACCTCCTTCCCACCTCCCTCCCCATCCCACACCTCTAGGTTGTCACAGAGCACCGGTTTGAGCTCCCTGTGTCATACAGCAAATTCCCACTGGCTGTCTATTTTATATGTGGTAGTGTACATGTTTCTCTGCTGGTCTCTCCATCCATCCCTCCCTCTCCCCACCACCCCCTACAACCTGTGTCCACAAATCTGTTCTCTATGTCTGTGTCTTCACTGCTGTGAAGACAGCAGTCTTCAGTACCATCTTTCTGGATTCCATATATATGCATTAACAAACAAGATTGGTATTTCTGGCTTACTTCACTCTGGATAATAGGCTCTAGCTTCATCCACCTTATTCGAACTGAGTCAAATGCATTCCTTTTTATGGCTCAGTAATATTCCACTGCATGTATGTACCACAGATTCTTTATTCCGTCATCTGTCAATGGACATCTAGGTTGCTTCCACGTCCTGGCTGTTGTAAATAGTGCTACGTGAACATTGGGGTACATGGAGCACATTACATTTGTTGTGCACTTTATTTCTAATAAGCCACCGCTGATCTGGCAGGCACTGGTCCATGACCTGGAGGTTGAGGACCCCTGCTGTAGACTAGACTTCACGGAGGAGATGGCATTAAGTTTGATCTTGAAGGCAGTCTCACTCCCAGGCTACTTCACACCTCCTTCCCCTGACACTGGACCCAGAGTCAGGAGAAAAACCTCTCTGCCGGCCTGGAGCTCTCTTGGTGGTTGTCTCTGAGTCTGTGCTGTCTGGGGGGACACAGCAGCTGTTCCTCTAGGGCCATGGGTCCCCTTTTCTCTTCCTTCCTCTGTTCTAGTCTCTGATCCTCCCTAACCCCTGTCCTCCACACCTTAATCAGCTGCTGTCCTTGTTCTCTGCAGGATTCCATTTGCAGCTAAGCAACAGGGGCTTCCCAGGTGACACTAGTGGTAAGGAACCTGCCTGCCAATGCAGGAGACACAAGAGACATGGGTTCAATCCCTGGGTCGGGAAGATCCCCTGGAAGAGGGCAGAGCAACCCACTCCAGCATTCCTGCAGGGAAAATCCCATGGACAGAGGAGCCTGGCATGCTACAATCCTTGAGACTGCACAGAGTTGGACACATCTGAGCATGCACAAAATACAATAAGGACAATGGGCTCAGGAGGGAGCCTCAGGAAATTCCAACATTTAAGGGATCAGCACTGGAAGAGACATGCAACATCAAGGCAGAGAAGAAACTAAAGAGAGAAATAAAAATTAAGAAAGTTCCAACACAGAAGCCAAGGGGAAGGGAGGGTCCGTTTTGTATTTTGTTTAGTCGTTGTTGGCTTTGGGACAAAAGAAATAAACTTCAGGAACCTCTGGCAAATCAAGTTGGCCTCCCGTCTTTCTTGGAGAAGAGACTAGCTTTTAGCATCCCCTGGAACGAAACAGCTGTCATTTCTAGGGTGCTAAGGAGGGGGATTGGGGTGAGAGGAGAGGTGGGGAGAGCAGATGGATATAACTAAACTAAGGATCTGGTCAGGGTTTCAACCAATTTCCCAAACCTAGTGCTAATTCACGCAGCCCACAGTCCATTTCCCATAAATTGAAATCCCTGTGTATTTGAACGGAAATATAATCCACGTGTTCATGATTCATTTGCACTTTATGTAACCAAATGTTGGGCTGTTGCTGTTTGATGTCCAAGACACCATCTGAAGAATCTTTGCAGCCAGAAGTCATGAGTTGCCAGAGAATTGAAAAGGAGACAAGCCTTGGCCAGCCACATCCCTAATTGTAAAGCAGTCAGCAGGGAATGAAGAGGTACAGTGTGAAGGGGGGAGCATCCGATACGTACTTATAGATTAGATATATGTTTCGTGCCTCAAGCTGTAAGCATCTGATGCTAGACAAGCCACATCAACAAATAGGCAGCACCCGCAGAGATGCTGTCGGTGATGTAACTGTTTGGTTCCTGTTGAACATTTTAGATGATTTCCAACTCTGATATTATAAAGCTAAAACAAAAATCTTTTTGTGTATCCATTTTTGTCCACATCTCTTATTATTGCCTGATGATAAGTTTCCAGATATAGAATTACTGGATCACAGGAAAGACACACAGTGTTAAATTGTATTTCAGGAAAATTGCAAAGATACCCTTTTATACCAGGCTTCCCAGGTGGCGCTAGTGGTAAAGAACCCCCCTGCCAATGCAGGAGACACAAGAGACGCAGGTTTGACCCCTGGGTCGGGAAGATCTGCTGGAGGAGGGCATGGCAACACATTCCAGTATTCTTAACCTGCGGGGGAGGGGGAATCCCAAGGACAGGGAAGCCTGGAAGGCTATGGTCCATAGGGTCATAAAGAGTTGGACACCACTGAAGCAACTGAGCACACATGTATGCACCTTTTTACACACAATGGATGAACTGGTCTTTCTCACCACGCTTTTTATAAGCTCTGTGCATTATCAAAGAAATAATCAATGATGTATTAGAAAGTTATTAAAAGTTGTGTTTCAAAGACTATTTTACACAGCATGCAAAGCTATTAATTATATAAAGGCAAAATTGCATAACTGAATAATAACTATATACAAGTATAAACTCAATTTTATTATATTATTCCATAGTGTGATGTATATTCTATCACACAGAACAGCAGTTTCAGTATATGAAAAGGTGCTCAACACCACTAATCATGAGAGAAATGCAAATCAAACACAATAGTATGTCACCTCACACCTGTGAGAAAGGCGGGTACCAAGAAGATAAGCAGCAGGTGTTGGTGAGGATGTGGAGAGAAGGGAACCCTTGTGCACTCTGTGTGGGAATGTAAGTTGGTGCAGCCAGTGTGGAAAACAGTATGGAGGTTCCTCAAGAAGTCAAAACTAGAACTACCACATGATCCAACAATTCCACTTCTGATATTTACCCAAGAAAACAGAAACACTAGTTTGAAAACATTATACACCCCTATGTTCACTGCAGCATTTTTCACAATAGTCAAGACATGGCAACCAGTTAGGTGTCCATCAATGGATGAACGGATAAAAACAAAAAACTTTATGTTTATATATATATATATTTATATACACACACACACATACATATATAACACATATATATTTCGTTTATTTAGGGGCTTCCCTGGTGGCTCAGATGGTAAAGAATCTGCCTGCAGTGCAGGAGACCTTGGTTCCATCCCTGGGTTGGAAAGATCCCCTGGTGAAGGGAACTGCTACCCACTCCAGTATTCTTGCCTGGAAAATTCCATGGAGAGAGGAGCCTGGTGGGCTATGATCCATGGTGTCGCAAAGAGTTGGACTCGAATGAGCATCTTTCACCCACTCACTTATTGCTATGTACACATACACAGTGGAATATTATTTACCCATAAAAAGAATGAAATCTTGCTATTTGTGACAACATGGATGGTCCTTGAGAGCAGGACGCTTAGTGAAAGAAGTCAGACAGAGAAAAATAGAGTATGATTTCTCTTACGTGTGGAACCTGAAAAAATAACACAAAAGAATGCCTAAGCTCTTAGATACACACAACAGATTAGTGGTTGCTAGAGGTGGGCAGCCAGGGTTGGGTGGTGGAAGGGGTGTGGACAAAATGAGTGAAGGGAGTTAAGAGATATAAACTTCCAGTTATAAATAAGTCATGTGTGTGAGTGTGCTTAGTCGTGTCCGACTCCTTGTGACTTCATGGATGGTAGCCTGCCAGGTTCCTCTGTCCATGGAATTTCCCAGGCAAAAATACTAGAGTGGGTTGCCATTTCCTTCTCCAGGGGATTTTCCCAACCAAGGGATCAAACTCTTGTCTTCTGCATTGGCAGGCAGATTCTTTACCTCTGAGCCACAGGGAAGCCCAAGGTTAATAATACTGCCTTGCATATTTGAAAGTTACTAAGAATAGATTTTAAAAGTTCTCAACACAAGAAAAACAATTCTGTAACTATGCCTGATGATGAATGTTACCTAGACTTAATGTGGTGATCATATCACAATATATCCAAATCACTGTGTTGAATCACTGTGTTGTACACCTGAAATTAATGTTGTATGTCAACTGTAATTCAATTAAAATTTTTTTTCTTAAAGAATATCAGCTTCAGCTGCAATAACAAAATCAGTCCTCAACTCTCAGCATTTTAATCCCAACAGAAGTTTATTTCTCATCAGCACAAAATCTGATGCAACCCAGGCCACTCTCCAAGGCAGCCCTTTCCAGGTGGTGACGCAGGGACCCAGGCTGTCTCCTTCCTGTGTCTCCACCATCTCAACACTAGTTAAATTCAGAGTTCCAGAACAGAGGACAAGAGAGCATAGAGACTTATACATGGGCTTTTCAAGGCCTCAGGCCAGATCTGACGCATGTCATTTTCATTCATGATCAACTGTCTAGAATTTACCCTCTGACCATGCCCAACTGGTGGGCAGCTAGAAAGAGCGCAAGGATGTTCAGTGAGCGCTCAATGTCTCAGCTACAGTCTGGTCACCAAATATTCCTTTTTTCCCTTTTCCCGCAAAGAAAACACTTCCCGCCCATGAGCGATGACCCATTGCCCCATCACTTTATAGCCCCCAGCTCAAAAGATCAGAATCTCCAGCAGACACACGGGTCCTTGTATCAAGCCAGAAGTGGCCGCTCTCGGTTCTGAGAAGCATCTTTCTAGAGCAGGCATCAGCAAACTTCTTCAGGGCCAGAAAGTAAATATGTTAGGCTTGTGGGCCATGAGGTGTCTGCTACAGCTATTCAACACTGCCATCGTAATGCAAAAGCAGTCACTGACACTCTGTAAATGAACGGGCATGGCAGAGAAGGAGACAGCTGGAATGGCATCACCGACTCAGTGGACATGAGTTTGAGAAACTGCGGGAGATAGTGAAGGACAGGAAAGGCTGGTGTGCTGCAGTCCATGGGGTCATGAAGAATTAGACACGACCGAGTGACTGAACCACAACTGCTCTCAGAGGGCACTGCATTTACTGCTCATCAAGGACACCTTTTGGAAAGTTCTCCATTTTCCATTGTCTCCTTGGCCACCTGTGCAGTAGATGTTGGAAAGCCTATGACCGTTGGGGGCTGCTTTCCTCAGCCTTTTTGATGCCTGTGCATGGTTGGAGTTTCAGGGTGCTTAGAGGGTTAAAAAGTCTCAAATAATCATAGGCTTTCTAAGGCCAGGGTTCTTTTTTTTTTTTTGGCAGTCTGACTCTTAGACGACTCAGTAGTCACTTTCCAGTTCCATCTTCCAGGAACCACACCCACTGTTCTTTCAAGACTTGGTTCCTAGAGCTGTTGTATTTGTTTATTTCACGTCCCCAATCCTCTTTCACTCAATACAACAGTGGCTGCCTTCAGGCCACCTACAGCCACAAGCATGAAATTCCTACTCTTTCTCTGTTTGCTCTGAGACATAAAATTCAGAGGGAAATTTTAATTATAGGTGTCAGACCCGCACCTTTCATTTAATTTTTGCCCTGCTTCCAAATGGACGCGGCACTGAGTACCACACCCTGAATCTGAATTTGCCTTTGGCCACTCTGAAGTCTTTCTCAATCCCATTTCTGACGCTATCATCTCAAGGCGGTTCATTTTTCCAACCTTCATTTCTAGCTTTTCTCCATTTCCTGTTATTACTCTTGGAAATGAGTCGATTCTTTTCTGTGTGCATCTTCCTTGTAACACCTTGTTAAGCATAGCCAGCAACAACTAATGCGATTACCACCATTCCGATTTTCCAACCACTTTCCCCAGAGCTACAAGTTCATTAAGAACCAAATGTGCCTTCCAGGTGATCACAGGAGACTAATCATAAATATTTCACCACTGCATAAGAGGGGCCGAGTGTTCCTCCAGTCTCATTTCCTTACTGCCATTTACGTAACCGATATAGCGATACGCACTGCAGGTTTTTGTTAGCAGCAGCTTCTTACTTTTACGATCAACTTCTAAATTAGTCCGGATAAGCTAGGGTGTATTATGGGTACCCCCTAATTCAGTGGTTTAACACTTGCTTGCCCACATAAAGTCACAGATAAATTTGGCTGCATTCTGTGGCATATACAGTATACATAGGAAGCCCCACTGGACCCTGCTATGGAGGAGTCCAGCGAGCCACAGCTAGATGCTAAGGCCACAGGCACCAGCCGGCTCAGAGATTTTCAGTGGAAGCTGGGGATGGCTGTGAGCTCAGACAGTTGCAGATTACTTAAGTGTCCTTATGTTACAAAGTGGCAGATCATTGAAGTCAAGTAAAGGCCAAGTTTTTCTGAAATGACAATCCCACATTTTCTGAATTTCTACAGACTGTTCAAGGAAGTTGCTGTAGTTATTGAAACTATGTTAAAACTGATTACTTGGTTGGTGGATTGCTACCATGTTCTAAAATCATGGACTTCATGGGGCTTCCCTGGTGGTCCAGTTAGGATTTCTCCTTTCAATGCAGGGGGTGTGGGTTTGATCCCTAGTCAGGGAGCTAGGACCCCACATGGCCTTGTAGCCAAAAAGGAAACAAAGCATAAAACAGAAGCAATATTATAACAAAATCAATAAAGACTTAAAAAATGGTCCACATCCAAAAAAATTTTTTAATAAAAAGAACCTACCACTAATTAAAAAAAAAAATGGCCTTCACTTTCTGCAACAAAACAGCCTAAGGATCAAATGATAAGTACTGAATGAAAATTACACCTTGGGTTTTCCACTTTAAAAAAAAAAAAGAAAAGAATCAAGCAGGAAAAAATATAAAAATAAGATATATATTAAGGAAACACATCAAAAATTAGAGAAACATTTTGTTTTCCTCAGTCATCCACACTGAGTATTTATTACTTTGTGATTAGAATATGGATTGCCTACGTGACTCAGTGTTAAAGAATCTGCCTGCCAGTGCAGGAGACACAGGTTTGATCCCTGGGTTGGGAAGACCCTTGGAGATGGAAATGGCAACCTATTCCAGTAACCTTGCCTGGCAAATCCCATGGATAGAGGAGCCTGGCGGGCTACAGTCCATGGGGTCATAGAGAGTCAGATACAACTGAGCAACTAAACAACAACAATCAGAAGATTACAAATACTTAAATCATCAGATTATTCAGCTACTTGGGAGATACACTTCTTAAGAGTTCAGCTGACTTGATCCTTTTTGAAACCTGCATTTATATGGGCCTTTCAAGAATCTCTTTCAAGATGATACACTACCCATGAAATTATCAGCTATTAATCAGCTATATTCCAAAACAAAATAAAAAGTAAAAAAAAAAGATTATAAAAGAAACAACCCACCAGTTAAAAGAGCAAAGTATATACTTAAGTTTACCTTTACTCTTCATGGCACAAGGGATGAAGAACTGTGTCTTGGTGTTGGATGGCGAGCCCTTTATGTCTGTATATGTTTGTTCCGTGTAAAACACTCCATGAACCAAGTTCAAGGACACTAGCAGCAAAAGGGCTATTTGTGGCAGCATGTTCTCAGATGGATTCTGAAAAACAGGAAAGAATCATTCCCTACCGCATTGTCATTGACCTGTTTCATTTTTCTAATGTTGAATAGATGAATTCTTTAGTTATCTACTTTTGCTAGCCTTATCCTATATATTCTGAATATATTCCATAAATTAATGAGCATTATAATTTTGTTAATCGTACAGATTTGTCTTATTTGGTTTTGAAAACCACATCCAGGTAACCAAGTAAAAATAAAGTGATTCAAATAAAAGGAAAAAAAATGACGCTCTGGTTTATAGGCCCTTCCTTCTCCTGGGACGGCTTTTCCTATGAGAAGTCTTTCTGTTTTTATTTTATTATTATTCTTTTCATTGGAGATAATTGCTTTACAATGTTGTGTTAGCTCCTGCTGTACAACAATGAAATCAGCTATATGAATACGTATATCCCCTCCTTCCTACGCCTCCCTCCCAACCCCCATCCCACACCTCCAGGTCATCACAGCGCACCGAGCTGAGTTCCCTGTGCTATACAGCAGCTTCCCTGTATTATATTATACTAGCTATCTATTTTACACATGGCCCTGCATATATGTCAGTGCTACTCTCTCAGTTTGTCCCACCCTCCCCTTTCTCTGGTTCACCTGTACCTATTTTTCTAGATTCTATATATATGGGTTAATATATAATACTTGTTTTATGAGAAGTGTTTCTAATCTCCAAAGCATCCTGGAGTCTGTTCTCCCAATAGTCCTATTATTTAATGGTCGCATTGGGATATGGTAGTAATATTTTAAACTTGCCTGCATGTTAAGTCACTTCAGTCGTGTCCATCTCTTTGCGACCCCATGGACTGTAGTCCACCAGGCTCCTCTGTCCATGGGATTCTCCAGGCAAGGATACTGTGGTGGGTTTTTGGGCCCTCCTTCAGGGGCTCTTCCTAACCCTGGGCTCAAATCCACATCTCTTACATGTACCTGCATTGGCAAGCAGGTTCTTTACCACGAGCACCCCAGGGGAAGACCATCTGCTGTGCTAAGGGGAGAGCAAAGGGACTACCTCTGCCTAGAAGGCCAAGAGAAGCTGTCGTGACCACTAAACATAGGTGGCTTCACTGGGACAGGCCTGTGTGCCTAGAATTTGCTGGGACTCGAAGAATCCATGACTGATCCTATGAACTAGAAGCCAATCACATCAGAGAAAGAACATGGGCATCTTAGTCCTGTCCAGAAGGTGTCTTGGAAGAGCAAACAGACCTCAGCAGGATAGACTCAGAAACATGGGGGATTCCCAGGGACTGAGAGCATTTGTCTTCCATGAAAAACTCTAGAAAAGATCCCGGAGATAACATCCTCAAGATAGATGCTCACTGGGACTTCCCTAGCGGTCCAGGGTTAAAACTCCACCTTTTTACCACAGGGGGCATGGGTTCCATCCCTGGAAATAAGATTCCAGGTGCTTCTTGGTGTGGTCAGAAAAAAAAAAGAAAGAAAGAAAAAGAAGAAAAACACTCATCATGGCCACTGGCCAAGATGGGAGAACAAAGAGCTGGGTCTCTTAGCACTTACTATCAGGAAAGAAGTTTTCTCATGTCCTGATCTCTTTTTCTCCTCCCAAGCTCTCACCCCAAAAGGGTCAGAAAGTGCAGTGGGTAAGATGGGAAAGAAGACGTAGCGAGGGACCTCCTGCCAGCAAGGAGCCAAGCTGGGAGAGGAAGGCGGGCTCAATTTTCCATCAAGTCCAGAATTTGATTATTACCTGGGAAAAATGACTTTTTAATTGCTAACTGGAGCCCATGTTTAAGTGTTCAACAACACAAAGTAGCTAAAGGACACTTTAGAACTGAAGAGACTTGTTGAGTGTTCACCCAGGGGAGAGGGAGGAAGTACTTAGTCCCCTAGAACAGGAAGAAGGGCTAGCCCTTGAGAGACAGGATGAAGTCCCTTTATGATCCCATCCCTTCTCTGTTCAGTTCAGTTGCTCAGTCTTGTCCAACTCTTTGCAACCCCATGAATCGAAGCACACCAGGCATCCCTGTCCATCACCAACTCCCGGAGTTCATGCAGACTGATGTCTATCGAGTAGGTGATGCCATCCAGACATCTCATCCTCTGTCATCTGCTTCTCCTCCTGCCCCCAATCCCTCCCAGAATCAGAGTCTTTTCCAGTGAGTCAACTCTTTTGCATGAGGTGGCCAAAGTACTGGAGTTTCAGCTTTAGCATCAGTTCTTCCAAAGAAATCCCAGGGCTGATCTCCTTCAGAATGGACTGGTTGGATCTCTTTGCAGTCCAAGGGACTCTCAAGAGTCTTCTCCAGCACCACAGTTCAAAAGCATCAATTCTTCGGTGCTCAGCTTTCTTCACAGTCCAACTCTCACATCCATATATGACCACAGGAAAAACCATAGCCTTGACTAGACAGACCTTTGTTGGCAAAGTAATGTCTCTGCTTTTGAATATGCTATCTAGGTTGGTCATAACTTTCCTTCCAAGGAGTAAGTGTCTTTTAATTTCATGGCTGCAGTCACCATCTGCAGTGATTTTGGAGCCCAAGAAAATAAAGTCTGACACTGTTTCCACTGTTTCTCCATCTATTTCCCACGTCCGATGGGACCAGATGCCATGATCTTCGTTTTTTGAATGTTGAGCCTCAAGCCAACTTTTTCACTCTCCTCTTTCATTTTTCATCAAGAGGCTCTTTAGCTCCTCTTCACTTTCTGCCCTAAGGGTGGTGTCATCTGCATATCTGAGGTTATTGATATTTCTCCTGGCAATCTTGATTCCAGCTTGTGTTTCTTCCAGCCCAGCATTTCTCATGATGTACTCTGCATATAAATTAAATAAGCAGGGTGACAATATACAACCTTGACGTACTCCTTTTCCTATTTGGAGCCAGTCTGTTGTTCCACGTCCAGTTCTAACTGTTGCTTCCTGACCTGTGTACAATCTACTCACTGGCAAAGACCCTGATGCTGGGAAAGATTGAAGGCAGAAGGAGAAGAGGGCGGCAGAGGGTAACATGGTTAGAAAGCATCACCATGTCAATGGATATGAACTTGGGCTGACTTTGGGAGATAATGAGGGACAAGGAGGCCTGCTGTGCCGTAGTCCATGGGGTCGCAAAGAAGCAGACATGACTTAGCAACTGAACAATAAACAACAAGTAAAACAGAGGATAGGCGGATACAAAGGGAAAGGTGAGAGTCAGAGATGATAGAGAAAGGGAGGGAGGGGAGGGGATGACAAGAGAGGGGGAGAAGAAGGGAGGGAGGAGATGGATAGCTCACAGCGACAGCGGCAGAGAGAATGAAAGAGGAAAAGAGGTGGGGGGCTTTTCCTTGGTGGTCCAGTGGTTAAGACTTGTCCTTTCAATGCAGGAGTGTGGGTTCGAACCCTGGTTGGGGAGCTGAGATCCCACATGCCTCACGACCGGAAAAACCGAAACATAAAACAGAAGCAATACTGTAACAAATTCTATAAAGACTTTTAAATGGTCCACATTAAAAAAAAAAAAAAAAAAACACTTAGAAAAAGAGAGGAGAGGGAAGAGGAACCACTGCCACGTCAATGCCCAGCTAGCCTCATCCTTGACCTTCATTCTGCCCTAGTGGTAGGGACCGTCTGCGTCCTGCCCACCCCCTTGGTGGCTCCCCAGTGCCAGCACTGAAGCCCCCTGCATCTGCAGGCTTGCTCCCAGCCCACTCCCTGCTGCAGGCAGAAAAGTCAGGAAGCTGATGCCCTTGGGGCAGCCCTCAACAATGGCCGAGGGAGGTGAAGAAGAAATCTCCCCCTGTGCTCGCCTCCCACAGAGAAGATGAGGCTGTCTTTCTCTGTGGATGGTGTTTTAGGTGCCCCAAGGACACCTGCTTAATAAAGCACTTTCTATTGACTTTTCCTTGTTTCCCATCATCTCAAACAGATTCCCATCAAATAAACTACCTGCACTCACGTCTTTCTCTCAAGGTCTATTTCGTGGGGCACTGAGAAAGCCATTCTCCTTCCCACACCCATCCCAGGAGTGGAAGCCTGTTCCTCTTGTCTTTGCCTGCCCAGGATGGCGGAGACAGTTTCTAACATATCTGCCCTCTCCTCATCTCTCTTCTATTGACTGACCAGAGTACCGTCCCTTCTGGGGAAAAGGGGAAGAATGCAGATCCCTGAGTTCTCCCATCATCTGGCCAGCCCCCAGAGACCCCAGGGGGTCCCACCAGCCCCAGGCAGTCCAGGCAGTGTCCCAGAGCGGCTCACACCTCGCCCCTGGCACCTCGGTCTAGGGCAGTGCTGCTTCCTGCCCGTCTGTTGGGAGCACTCACAGGAGACGTGAGCAGATGTCTGGCAGATGTTCAGCCTTGTTTGCACCAGCCAACAATAACAGAGCTGAGAGACGACGCTGCAGGGGGAGGAAGGGAGGCGGCTCTGGCCCCACAGCTGCGGACGCGGCCGGCCGTGGGGACACTGTCTCCCCCCCCTCTGGGGGAGGAGATGGGGTCGGGGGGTCTGTGTGTGACCTGGCTGCAGTGAATTAAGAGTTTGGAGCCCTTGGTGTCAGTGTTTGGGGCAGAACCCTGGGTGGATCAGCCTATTGCACTCAGTGCCCCCGACAGAACCCCCAAACCAATGACAGGCAGCCTGGCTGCCCTGAGAGACCTGGAGAAGAGGCAGGAATTCTGGTCTATCAGACAGCAGGTTTGCCCAGCATGGCCCACGGTCCCCTCCTATACAGACTGGGACATCTGTAGGGCTCTCTCCACTGAGACTGGACGTGTCCCCCATCCTGCTCAGCACAGGGCTCCACAGAGACTTGACGCATCCCCAGAGCTGGTACCCAAGATGAAGCCCACATATCACCCCTCCAGGCTTGTGAAATGCAGCTGGGGGCTGAATCTCCAGGTATGCCAAGGCAGACTGGGGTGCCCAGGAAGCTGAGCACTGCTCTCTGCTGAGAAAAGTCCCCGTGTAGTCCCACCACAGCTCATGGCAGCGCCCAGTCTTTTCCACACCCCCGCCACTGCTTCCTGCTGCCAGGACTGAAAAACTCTGGAGCGGTGAGCTCTGCCTTACACTCACCCTCTCATTCATGCAATCGTGCCCTGCCGCCTTGGTCCTCCTGGGCCCCTTCAGAGGACACCTTTAAAGCAGCTCTGAATGCAAACTTGAAGGCAGAGGGAATGCCAATTTGTGTGCAATACTGTCTAGAGAAGGAAATGGCAACCCACTCCAGTATTCTTGCCTGGGAAATACCATGCGCAGAGGAGCCTGATGGGCTACAGTCCATGGGGTCACAAAGAGTCAGACATAACCTAGTGACTGATGACTGAGCATGCACACCGGGCAACTCAGTTTACTTCTCCAAGTTTTCACCCATTTACCTGTAAATTGGGGAGAAGAAAGGGGGAAGATCTTAGCATAAACACTGAGGATACAGAGATGAAAATTACGTATGCATACGTGCAGTTTCTGGATTTGAAGAGTTCACAGTCACGTGGAGGAGAGAGTATTTAAAAATGAGGATGCAGCAATGACAGGCAGCACGCAAAGAGCACAGAGACACAGGAGAGGCACAAGTCTCCATGATAACTGATGTGATGACTGACATGGTACTGGATGGGGCACTGGATGCTTAGGATATACAATAACAGCAAGCCTATGAGATGGGGGACATTTTAGTCATTCTTTCACCTATGAGTGAATGGAGCCTCAAAGAAGTACAGAGACTTCCAAGGTCACACACCTAGGAAGTGACCAATGCAAGTGTGCGTGCTCAGTCGTGTCTGACTCTTTGTGACCCCATGGACTGTAGCCCACCAAGCTCCTCTGTCCATGGGATTCACCAGGCAAGAACACTGGAGTGCACTGCCATTTCCTTTTCAGAGGATCTTTCTTGCCCAGGTGTTGACCCTGCGTCTCCTGCACCGGCAGGCAGATTCTTCATCACTGAGCCACCTGGGAATCCTGAAGTAACCGATCTCCTCACTGAGCTGTCTGACCCCAGAGCGAGTCTTATTATCCTCCTGCCATTCATAAGAATACATGTCAATTCACTTAATCTTATAAACAAGTCTGAGAGGAAGTCAGTAGTCCAGAAGAGAACACTGAGGCTTGGCAAGGAGGAGGACCAGAGAGAAGCAGAAAGGGCTTTGAACGACTGGACATCACACTGCTGTCACTCAGGGAAGCTTCAGACTCCAGGGTCCCAGGCCTGGGTGCTTAGCACAGTTTCCTGGGGAAGACCAGATTTCAGACAGACTGTCTATATAGAGTCCCAGAGGGGCCATATTCAAACCTGAACGTCCCCTGGCACAACCCCTTTGAATGCTGTTTTTTAAAAGAAGCCTTTACATTCACCTAGTATACTGTTTCTTTTACAAGGGAAAAAAAATGAACTGATACCTAACTGCAGTGCTTTTATGGTTTTTCCCCTCTTTAAATCTACATTTTTGAAAACTGGAAACTCACTCATATTTTGAAATTAAGCTCAACTGACTGAGCGACTTCACTTTCACTTTTCACTTTCATGTATTGGAGAAGGAAGTGGCAGCCCACTCCAGTATTCTTGCCTGGTGAATCCCAGGGATGGTGAAGCCTGGTGGGCTGCCGTCTACAGGGGTCGCACAGAGTCGGACACGACTGAAGCGACTTAGCAGCTGAGCCAGGGCAGCCGACTTGTTAGCGTTTTCAACACTGACATCTTGTGGCCACTTTGGAAAACTACAAGACTAAATATGCAGAGGAGAAACTGGTCCCTTTCTCTGTCTCTCGTTTCTTCCTTCCTTCCTTTCTTTCTCTTCCTTCCTTTTAATTGAAATATAGTTGATGTGCAATATTATGTTAGTTTCAGGTGTACTATATCACAATTTAACATTTGCAGGCATTATGTAATGATCACCACCTGTCCCTATACAAAGTTATTACAATATTCTTGACCTTTATGGTGTACATGACATCCTCGTGGCTTGTTTATTTCATAACAGGAGGTTTGTACCTTTTACTCCCAAAACCCTATTTCACCCTGTTCCCCATTCCCCTCGCATCTGGCAACCACCCACTTTTCTCTGTATCTATGAATCTGTTTTCATTTTGCTTTTTATTTCTACATGGAAGTGGATCATACTGCATTTGTCTTTGTCTGACTGATTTCACTCTGCATAATGCCTTCTAGATCCATCCAGGAGATTTCAGCATCTGCATGAATCTTACCCCAGTTACTTCCATTCTCCAAAGGACTTAACTGATTGTGAGACTAATCAGCTTTGGTCCCTGTGGGCTCTGACACTCTGGTTCTGTCACTGCTTTTCTTCAAGAGAAGGAAAAAAAAAAAAGGCATCTCATTATCTTCATTGGAACTTACTTTGAAATGTTTACTGAAGGCTTAAATTATTTCTCATATAATTTCAAGCTAACGCCTTTTGCCTTATTTTTCTAATGGCATGATTGTGGTTTTCTCTTTCACTTAGAGCTCCTTACATATTTTAATTTTTCTTTTGCCATGCGGCAGGTGGGATCTTAGTTCCCCAACCCAGGATTGAACCCACAATCTCTGCACTGGAAACGTCAGGGGAAGCACACTGATCTAGACCGCCCACGCTGGCCAAGCACCATAGTAACCATTTGCATGAGTTGTTTTATGACAGGAGATCCTGATAAGGAATGCTGCTAAGTCACTTCAGTCGTGTCCGACTCTGTGCGACACCATAGACGGCAGCCCACCAGGCTCCCCCGTCCCTGGGATTCTCCAGGCAAGAGTACTGGAGTGGGGGTGCCATTGCCTTCTCCGACTGGGTAGGATTAGGGGGTTGGATATTATAGAGCATTTCCCTCCCAAGGCCAGCTGTTTTCTGGTTGTCTCTCCAGAAGATTATAGAGGCAACTTGTGGGTCTGGATGGGGCTCAGGAAAAGAGCATGAAACAGGACGGAAGGGGGCAGAGCACAACCACTGAAAGAATGACATAACACAAGGGTATAATGTAAACCAATGAAAATCAGTTGGGTCCAAGATGACAAGTCAAATTCAAGTAAACCTTAATCCCCAATCTATAAACCAATAGACACACCCAGAGGTGGCAGGACAGCTCCAAGGTGTAAGGCCGGACCCGGGGGCCATGATGGGCCACCCCCTCCTCTCCCTCCCGCCAGCGGGGAAGTCCCAGCGGAAGGAGCCTCCCAGATCCCGGGGACCAATGACAGCACACTTCACCAGCTAAAGCTGCCCCACTCCAGCCCTGTAAAAGGACCTGTCAGCCCGCGACGCCTCGGCCTGGTGACCTATCCGAACCCCCGTGGCCTGGTGACATATCTGAACCCCTGACCATCTAGACTGATCATCCCTCACAACGAATGTATAAAATCCACCCCAACACGGTCCAGGTGAGAACTTCCTCGACCTGCGTTGTTCGGGTCTGGGAACCCCGCCCGGGAGGGCTTCACCATTAAAAAGTCTGTTACACACTCTTTTGGTGTCCTGGTCTTTTACCTAATGCGGTTCAGTTCAGTTCAGTTCAGTCGCTCAGTCGTGTCAGAGTCTTGAATCGCAGTCATGAATCGCAGCACACCAGGCCTCCCTGTCCATCACCATCTCCCGGAGTTCACTCAGACTCACGTCCATCGAGTCAGTGATGCCATCCAGCCATCTCATCCTCTGTCGTCCCCTTCTCCTCCTGCCCCCAATCCTTCTCAGCATCAGAGTCTTTTCCAATGAGTCAACTCTTCGCATGAGGTGGGCAAAGTACTGGAGCCTCATCTTTAGCATCATTCCTTCCAGAGAAATCCCAGGGCTGATCTCCTTCAGAATGGACTGGTTGGATCTCCTTGCAGTCCAAGGGACTCTCAAGAGTCTTCTCCAACTCCACAGTTCAAAAACATCAATTCTTTGGCACTCAGCCTTCTTCACAGTCCAACTCTCACATCCATACATGACCACAGGAAAAACCATAGCTTTGACTAGACGGACCTTAGTCGGCAAAGTAATGTCTCTGCTTTTGAATATGCTGTCTAGGTTGGTCATAACTTTTCTTCCAAGGAGTAAGCGTCTTTTAACTTCATGGCTGCAATCACCATCTGCAGTGATTTTGGAACCCCCAAAATAAAGTCTGACACTGTTTCCACTGTTTCCCCATCTATTTCCCATGAAGTGATGGGACCGGATGCCATGATCTTCATTTTCTGAATGTTGAGCTTTAGGCCAACTTTTTCACTCTCCTCTTTCACTTTCATCAAGAGGCTTTTTAGTTCCTCTTTGCTTTCTGCCATAAGGGTGGTGTCATCTGCATATCTGAGGTGGTTGATATTTCTCCCGGCAATCTTGATTCCAGCTTGTGTTTCTTCCAGTCCCGCATTTCTCATGATGTACTCTGCATATAAGTTAAATAAGCAGGGTGACAATATACAGCCTTGATGTACTCCCTTTCCTGTTTGGAACCAGTCTGTTGTTCCATGTCCAGTTCTAACTGTTGCTTCCTGACCTGCAGACAGATTTATCAAGAGGCAGCTCAGGTGGTCAGGTATTCCCATCTCTTTCAGAACTTTCCACAGTTTATTGTGATCCACACAGTCAAAGGCTTTGGCATAGTCAAGAAAACAGAAATAGATGTTTTTCTGGAACTCTCTTGCTTTTCCATGATCCAGCGGATGTTGGCAATTTGGTCTCTGGTTCCTCTGCCTTTTCGAAAACCAGCTTGAACATCAGGGAGTTCACGGTTCACATATTGCTGAAGCCTGGCTTGGAGGATTTTGAGCATTACTTTACTAGCATGTGAGACGAGTGCAATTGTGCGGTAGTTTGAGCATTCTTTGGCATTGCCTTTCTTTGGAATTGGAATGAAAACGGACCTTTTCCAGTCCTGTGGCCACTGCTGAGTTTTCCAAATTTGCTGGCATAGTGAGTGCAACACTTTCACAGCATCATCTTTCAGGATTTGAAATAGCTCCACTGGAGTTCCGTCACCTCCACTAGCTTTGTTTGTAGTGATGCTTTCTAAGACCCACTTGACTTCATATTCCAGGATGTCTGGCTCTAGGTGAGTGATAACACCATCACGGTTATCTGGGTCATGCAGATCTTTTTGTACAGTTCTGTGTATTCTTGCCACCTTTTCTTAATATCTTCTGCTTCTGTTAGGTCCATACCATTTCTATCCTTTATCGAGCCCATCTTTGCATGAAATGTTCCCTTGGTATCTCTAGTTTTCTTGAAGAGATCTCTACTCTTTCCCATTCTGTTCTTTTCCTCTATTTCTTTGCATTGATCGCTGAGGAAGGCTTTCTTATCTCTTCTTGCTATTCTTTGGAACTCTGCATTCAGATGATTATATCTTTCCTTTTCTCCTTTTCTTTTTGCCTCTCTTCTTTTCACAGCTATTCATAAGGCCTCCCCAGATAGCCATTTTGCTTTTTTTGCATTTCTTTTCCATGGGGATGGTCTTGATCGCTGTCTCCTGTACAATGTCACGAACCTCATTCCATAGTTCATCAGGCACTGTATCAGATCTAGGCCCTTAAATCTATTTCTCACTTCCACTGTATAATCATAAGGGATTTGATTTAGGTCATACCTGAATGGTCTAGCAGTTTTCCCTGCTTTCTTCAGTTTAAGTCTGAATTTGGTAATAAGGAGTTCATGATCTGAGCCACAATCAGCTTCCAGTCTTGTTTTTGTTGACTGTATAGAGCTTCTCCATCTTTGGCTACAAAGAATATAATCAATCTGATTTTGATGTTGACCATCTGGTGATGTCCATGTGTAGAGTCTTCTCTTGTGTTGTTGGAAGAGGGTGTTTGCTATGACCCATGCATTTTCTTGGCAAAACTCTATTAGTCCTTGCCCTGCTTCATTCTGCATTCCAAGGCCAAATTTGCCTGTTACTCCAGGTGTTTCTTGACTTCCTCCATTTGCATTCCAGTCCTCTATAATGAAAAGGACATCTTTTTTGGGTGTTAGTTCTGAAAGGTCTTGTAGGTCTTCCATCAACCCGTTCAACTTCAGCTTCTTCAGCATTACTGGTTGGGGCATAGACTTGGATAGCTGTGATATTGAATGGTTTGCCTTGGAGATGAACAGAGATGATTCTGTCGTTTCTGAGGTTGCAGCATCCAAGTACTGCATTTCAAATTCTCCAAGCCAGGCTTCAGCAATATGTGAACCGTGAACTCCCTGATGTTCAAGCTGGTTTTCGAAAAGGCAGAGGAACCAGAGACCAAATTGCCAACATCCGCTGGATCATGGAAAAGCAAGAGAGTTCCAGAAAAACATCTATTTCTGTTTTCTTGACTATGCCAAAGCCTTTGACTGTGTGGATCACAATAAACTGTGGAAAGTTCTGAAAGAGATGGGAATACCTGACCACCTGAGCTGCCTCTTGATAAATCTGTCTGCAGGTCAGGAAGCAACAGTTAGAACTGGACATGGAACAACAGACTGGTTCCAAACAGGAAAGGGAGTACATCAAGGCTGTATATTGTCACCCTGCTTATTTAACTTATATGCAGAGTACATCATGAGAAATGCGGGACTGGAAGAAACACAAGCTGGAATCAAGATTGCCGGGAGAAATATCAACCACCTCAGATATGCAGATGACACCACCCTTATGGCAGAAAGCAAAGAGGAACTAAAAGCCTCTTGATGAAAGTGAAAGAGGAGAGTGAAAAAGTTGGCCTAAAGCTCAACATTCAGAAAATGAAGATCATGGCATCCGGTCCCATCACTTCATGGGAAATAGATGGGGAAACAGTGGAAACAGTGTCAGACTTTATTTTGGGGGGTTCCAAAATCACTGCAGATGGTGATTGCAGCCATGAAGTTAAAAGACGCTTACTCCTTGGAAGAAAAGTTATGACCAACCTAGACAGCATATTCAAAAGCAGAGACATTACTTTGCCGACTAAGGTCCGTCTAGTCAAAGCTATGGTTTTTCCTGTGGTCATGTATGGATGTGAGAGTTGGACTGTGAAGAAGGCTGAGTGCCAAAGAATTGATGTTTTTGAACTGTGGAGTTGGAGAAGACTCTTGAGAGTCCCTTGGACTGCAAGGAGATCCAACCAGTCCATTCTGAAGGAGATCAGCCCTGGGATTTCTCTGGAAGGAATGATGCTAAAGATGAGGCTCCAGTACTTTGCCCACCTCATGCGAAGAGTTGACTCATTGGAAAGACTCTGATGCTGAGAAGGATTGGGGGCAGGAGGAGAAGGGGACGACAGAGGATGAGATGGCTGGATGGCATCACTGACTCGATGGACGTGAGTCTGAGTGAACTCCGGGGAGATGGTGATGGACAGGGAGGCCTGGTGTGCTGCAATTCATGACTGCGATTCAAGACTCTGACACGACTGAGCGACTGAACTGAACTGCGTTTCAGACTCTTTTGTTGACCATGATGGCTACTCCATTTCTTCTAAGGATTCCTGCCCGCAGTAATAGATATAACGGTCATCTGAGTTAAATTCACCCATTCCAGTCCATTTTATTTCGCTGATTCCTAGAATGTCGACATTCACTCTTGCCATCTCTTGTTTGACCACTTTCAATTTGCCTTGATTCATGGAGCTGACATTCCAGGTTCCTATGCAATATTGCTCTCTACAGCATCAGACCTTGCTTCTATCACCAAATCACATCCACAGCTGGATATTGTTTTTGCTTTGGCTCCATCTCTTCATTTTTTCTGGACTTTCTGGAGTTATTTCTCCACTGATCTCCAGTAGCATATTGGGCACCTACTGACCTGGGGAGTTCCTCTTTCAGTAGTATCCTATCATTTTGCCTTTTCATACTGTTCATGGGGTTCTCAAACACAAGGCACTGTCAAAAGATGGAGGAGTGGGTGGTTCCCCAATGGCCAGGATGATCCTCTCAGTCATTAGCATCTGAACTCCACCCCTTCACATAACCTAGCCAGGCCTAATTCCGTGGCCCCAGCCCTTGCCCTTGGCAATGGTTCACACCCTGAAGAGTGGTTTCTCTCTGGATCCTAACAAATCCACCTCTTATGGCTTTGTCTCTCAATGAATTTTTGCAAGGAGACATCAGGGCCTGAGTTTCATTAGTTTTGGCCAAGCTCGAGTCCTCGGAGAGAGCTGAAGAAAAGGAGGAAAAAGCAGTGGGAAAAACGTGCCAAGGAGTCCCCTTCATAGCCCGCTGGAAAATTTGCTAAATATCTGACCAGTGCTCAGTTTCATTGGTCTGATCCTTGGCACAGAGAAGAGAATGGACAGAAGAACCCCCACCATCTGTGTAACAGCTACTGGGCTCAGCAGAGAGCACCTTTGGGACATGGTGAGGAGTAGCCTTTCCAGAGTCCCCCAGTTGTGCCCCCTGCCACCCACCTGTTCGCGGGAGGTTCTAGGAAACAGGAAACGAGAGATTGTAAAGGAATTAATATTTCGTTAGGCATGTCCTCCAGCCATAGGAACAAGGACCTCTTTCCTTAGCTGAAGGTCTTCTGGGATCTGAGACTGGGCCGCGTGGGCTTTCCGCTGTCCCGGTTTCCAGCACGACGGACCTTCCCCTGCGCTGGATTGTCTTGCGTTCCGCCTCTACTGCGGGAGCTTCGCTGAGTTGGGCTCCTGTTGTGCTTGGCCTTTTCCGCGCGGAGGTTGTTTCAGCCAGGAACGCGGAACTAATAAGCCACCACCAACCCGAAGAGTTCGGGAAAGGTCTAAAGGAGACACTGCGTGTCCGTCCACTTCCCGGAATCCCTCTCGCTGGCATCCATCTTGGCTGAGCAATGCGTGCAGCACCAGGAAAGACTCTGAATTAGAATGATTGGCCAAAGACCACCCAGAAACTAATCCCATCACCATAAAACTCAAGACTGTGAGCCACGTGGCAGAGCAGTTCTCCTGAGTTCCCTTATCCTACTGAAGGACTTAGGTTAAAATTTAAGCCCGGAAGGCAGGCTGTGCCTCAAGGAAAATAGCTTACTCCTTATCTGGTGACTCAGAGCCTCCTGACCGATTCTTAACAGATAAATTATGACCTGGTCAAGAAACCCCCTCCCAAGAATGTATCTCTCTGTCGGACTTTTCTGGGTAAAAATTGACCAAATGCCGCAGGGTGATCAGCCAACCGTTTCAACTTAATTACCTGCAAACTTCCCACCAATCAAATGTCTCCACCTCACCTATGGCCCCTACTTCATTGTATCCCATACCCTGACCTCATCCCCACCTACCTGTGATTTTTTTGTATAAAAGTCCCTCACGACTGGCGTTCGAGGTTCGCTCCTCCTAAGGAGATCGAACCCCGGCGCGCCGGCCTAATAAATCCTCTTGCTGATTGCATCGAATTCGAGTCACTGTGGTCTTTGGGGCGACGGTTCCCGAGAAAAGGCCGTGAGATCTTACACTACTGCTCTCCACCCAGGTGCCCTTTCCCAATAAAATCTCTTGCTTTGTCAGCACATGTGTCTCCTTGGACAATTCATTTCCGAGTGTTAGACAAGAGCCCAGTTTCGGGCCCTGGAAGGGGTCCTTCTTCCTGCAACAGAAGCACAGAGTCTTCTACTGCACTCAAGCACATTACATTTATTGCGCACTTTATTTCTATTGCTATTACATCAGTTCCACCTCAGATCCTCAGGCATTAGATCCTGGAAGTTGGGGATCCCTGCTCCAACCCATCCCCTTCTCTCCACCTTCTCTGACACTGCCTCAGCTCAGAGCCTCATCTCTCCCCAGGGACCCTTTCACTCCCTGCTGCTTCCTTAATAATCTTTCTAAAGCAAAATCATGCCACTTTCCTCCTCAAACCCTTTGAATGCTGGCTATTACCTTCTAAATAAAATTCAAATAACTTGATACATGCAGCCACGAAAGATACAAATGATTAAACAACCTGCACAGTTTTTTCTGCAGTTTTTTTTTCCCCACTGGGCACCAACCAAACAAAACACACTCCAGCCACCCTGGGGTCGGGTCCTCCAGGCTCCCTACTGAGCCAGACATTCACTCTGAATTTCTGGACAAGGGCCAGGCATCATTCATTACTACAGTTCTACAGGTGAATTCAGTGCACAGCCAAGGGCAGAAACTCCTCCCTATCGTACTGCAATAGACAGGGTAATGCCTGCCTCCTGGAAAACAGTCAAGCCACCTTGGCTTGAAGCTGCAATTATTTAAAATGCATTTATATAACCTGTGATTTACTTTCTGCCTATGGCACACAGTCGTTACTCGGTATCCTCGAGGACTTGTTCCAGGGCCCCCACGGACACCAAAATCCTAGGACGCTCAAGTTCCTTAAGCCAGCTTCCCTATCTGCGGGTTCTGCATCCACAGATTCAGCCACCTGCATATAATAAACAGTATCAATGCTACACGTTGGGCGGTTGGTTGAATTT
This sequence comes from Nanger dama, assembly GCA_917880005.1. Lineage (NCBI taxonomy): Eukaryota > Metazoa > Chordata > Mammalia > Artiodactyla > Bovidae > Nanger > Nanger dama. Next base: position 1,922,337 of record CAKJTW010000108.1, on the reverse strand, counting down.
GCGGATGTGAAACTGCAGATAGAGAGGGGCGACGGGCTTTTTGGCGCTAACCAGTCAAAACCCTCATCTTAACCTCCTGCGTTGGGCATCTCTTCAACCCATTATAATACCTTACACATCACAGGTACTCCACAAAGATGAGTGGTAGATGGACAAACACATGGAAAGATATGTATTTTGTCTGATGACGTGAATGCCACAACTAATGTGCTGGTTTCAAAGATAAGGCAGAAATAAGGAGATTCTGCAATATGAACATTACTACAAAATAAAGGACTGGTCAAATAGAGGTCTTGATTCCCCTACGTCATAAGAAGACACAGAAATACAAGAGGGAAAATGTTTAATGTAATGCCACAGCAGTCCACAGCTACCCATTTTTATTTCTTACTACACTGTGCAGGGTTGGGATAAAGAGAGTGGAGCCAAAAATTCAGTAAAGTTCTGATAACTTTATTGCAAAGACATAGCTTTAAAAAGTAACTCAGCCCTGGAAGAAGCTGCCGCTACAGAGGATCTAAATATAGGAAGCTGAGTCTTCAGAATTTGCTCATCAACAAAGGAATGTCATCCGGTAACCTTCAAACGCAATTTCTGAGCTCTTGCCCAAGGCAATTTTTTTCCTTGTGTCCTCTCCACTGTTAATTCAATGGTCTGAATAGAGTCTTTGTTTTTAATACAATGTTCTGAGAGTTAGCTGCCTTTCTTAATAGCCTGAGGCATGCAAGGTTGATTTCCCATACAGCTACATTGGAAGTGCGCACTGAGGCACGCAACCATGGACCTCAGGTGTGTTTCCGGCCCCTGGGTCCGAAACCTGCTCTCTCACTTGCTCCAGGGCTCGGGTGTCCTCTGCCGGAGGCTTGGGCAGGTGCAACATGGTGGACAAGTCCTTCCTGGGAGCCCCAGTCACCAACATCCAGTGGTTCTTTGGCTTTTCAACTCTGTGTGAATCCAGATAGGTGTGAGCAGCGACCTCTGCTTCCTTTCCAAAATAGGTTCTGAGGCAGGAAAGAATTAACACAGGTTGGAAATGGAATTACAACCCTCAGTAAGCTGTTAAGTTCATCTCAAGACACCTAGTTCAGCAGAGTGCTACATAAAGCCCTCGCAGGAAAGAAGTTTCTCTAAAACAGGACGTGTTTGCCAGCAAGACTCACCAGATTTGGGCAAGGACGAGGTGTGTAGAACCCCATGATAGCTAAAAGTCCTCTGTGGGGAAGGACGCGCATAATAGAAGGGGTTCTAAGGGAAGTTTTCACACCATCAAAGTTCTAGGTGGTAATATTTTTTCATCATCAAAGGACTTGTGTGCGTGGCCATCCTCTTTAAACTGAACTTCTTTGCCTGTATTCACAGCCTCCACCCTCCAGCATGGCATTTTGCTGTACCCTGCTATACAGTACCTTAGGAAAAGATGCCGGTGGGCCACCAGCCCGCGATTCGTGTGGCAGTGAGTGATAAGAATCTTTGTGTTTGCCTTTAAAGATAAAGAAAGTGTGTTATTTGAATTATGAATCAAGGCTTTCAGGTTCCTAAAGGCAAGACTTTGGAAATTGTGTATATCAAAATATTATATATATAATATATTTGTATAAAGTATTTATATATCATATATATGAAAATCACTACCAAATAACAGAATAAATAATATAAATAAATAATGGAGTAAATAAAATAACATGAAGATTACCAGTAGTTATATATATATATATATACACATATATAATACTGTATACTATATATAGTATATATGCTATATATATATATATATATATATATATATATATATATGTAGTTATATGCCAGTGCACATGCTCAGTTGCTTCACTCATATACGACTCTTTGTGACCCTATGGACTGTAGCCCTCTGTCCATGGGATTCTCCAGGCAAGAATACTAGAGTGGGTTGCCCTGCTTTTCAAGGGGTCTTCCCGGCCCAGGGATCAAACCTGCGTTTCCTGTGTGTCTTGCATTTAAGGCGGATACTTTACCACTGAGCCATCAGGAAGCCCAGTAGTTTTATAGATATATATATATCAACTGAAAATCTTCATGTTATTTTTGTACTTTTCTGACTTTTCATAAATGAACATATACTATTTATAATATATAAACAAAAAGGTATATTATTTCAATAAAAGACATATTATTTCAAAATCATATATATATATATATATATAAAGTAGGTAGAATAGGAAAAAGGGTCCAGATGGCAGTGGCTAAAAGACAGAAGGAAAAGCCTACAAAAAGAACAAAGGAAGGTCTGAGGACCAGAGTGAGGACCTCAGGTAAAACAAATAGCCCTCCTGGCTAGCTCAGTTTACATAAGGCAGGCCTGGGGGAGGAGAAAAATCATAAAAGAGGAGCCAAACATGACCGGGGAGTTCTCTTCAAGTCTTTTGGGTCAACCCATCCTCACACCTCAAGGATGTACTTCCCTTTGCTTTCTAAATAAAACTGAGCTGTAACACGGAGCTGTAACACTGGTCTGTCTGTCGCTTCAAATTTTTGCTGCAGCGAGACAGAACCAAGGGAATTACACACTCCCCAACATAGATGGTGCCGTGACTCGGATTTAACCAGTTTCAAACAATTTCGGCTTGGTCCCCATAAGGCAGAAGCCAAGCACAGCGGAAGCCCAACTCAGCAAAAGCTCCTGTGTTGGAAGCTGAACGTGAAGAAAACCTAGCACAGGGGAAGTGACAAGAAGCCCAATGTGCTGGAAACCAGGACAGCGAAAACAGACTCAGCAGAAAGCTCACGGGGCTCAGTCTCAGATTCCAGGAGACCTCCAGTTAGGGTAGGGAGTCCTCGGCCTATGGCTAGAAGGACATTTGGCTAACAAAATCTTAATTCCTTTACAATCTCTCATTTCTTGTTTCCTCAACCCCACCCCCCCACCCCGCCATGAACAGGTGAGTGGCAGTGGGTGCCCCAGGGTGTCCCAAAGGCTCTACTATCTGCTGCGCCTTAGTAGATGTTGCCCAAGTGGGTGGGGGTTCTTCTGTCCTTAATCTTCTTTGTGCCAAGGATCAGGCCAATGAAAACTGTGAGCACAGGTTAGGTATTCAGCAGATTTTCCATCAGGTTATGAAGGGATTCCTTAGCACATTTTTCCCACTGCTTTTTTCTCCCATCCTTCAGCTCCTCCCTCCATCTATGCCACTGCTTACAAAGTATTGGGCAGGTCATCATCTTCCCATTTCTGAAAGTTGTATTTGAAACCATTTACCTAAGATTGGGACTCAAACCCATGTGGCAGGGACTCTGTGCTATGCTTAGTCACTCAGTTATACCCGACTGGGACTTGAGTCTGACCAAAATCCATGGTGCCTGGTTTTATGACCTAATGAAGCTCAGGCTCTTGATGTCTCATTGCAAAAAATTCAGTGAGAGACACAGTTGATAGGTAAGAGGTGGATTTGTTTGGGTTTAGAGCTGAGCACACTCCACAGGGTGTGGACCATTGAAGAGGGCAAGTGCAGAGGCCATGGAATGTGGTGTGGTTAGTTTTCTCATGCTTGGTGATTTCATCTGCTAATGAGTGGGACTATCATTCTAACAGTTGTGGAACCACCCACTCCTCGGTCTTTTGACAGTGCCTTGGAACTATCCTGGCACCTCTGGGTGTGTCATTTAGCTTACAGACTGAGGAACAAGGTTTAGTTGAATTTGACTTGTCATCTTTGATCCATTTTATTTTAATTGATTTATGTTATGCCCTTGGATTACGTCATTTTTTCAAAGTTGTACCCTACCCCTTCCCTCCTGTTTCATGGTCTTTCCCTGAGCCCCGTCCAGGCCCACAATGTTGCCTCTACAATCTTCTGGAGGGACAACCATAAAACAGCTGGTCTTAGGGAGAGAAATGCTGTATAATATCCAATCTCTCTAGATATTCAGGCCTTCATCTTCCATGTTTCCTACAACATGGAATTCAGATTCTAAACTGTTTGGCAGAGAGGGGATATAATGTCTCCTGTGCTAAGGCACAGATGGTCAAGACAAAGGTCACTTACCTGGGAGTTCAGATTACACACAAGTCCAGGAGGCTGTCCTCTGATAGAATACAAGGAATCCTCCAGTTGCCCTCCCCCACGACTTGAAAACAACTGCAAGTTTTCCTGGGGCTAATTGGGGTATGATAGAATCTGGATACCCAACTGTGGTCTAATTGCCCAGCCCTTATATGAAATCTTGAAGGGATGGGATGATTCAATCCCACTAATGTGGGGAACTCCTTAAAAGAAGGCAGAGACTACACTAAAACAAGCCTTAACTCAAGCACCTGCCTTGAGGTTGCCAGACCCAGAAAAAGCATTCCAACTTTATGTCCACAAAAGAAGGAATAGCCTCCGGAGTGTTAACTCAAAGGTTGGGACCTGAGCCCCTAGCTTATAGCTTACTCATCCAAGAGGCTCAACCCAACCACCTGAGGCTGGCCTCCCTGCCTTTGAAAGTTTGCAGCTATTGCAATCCTGACAGAAGATGCTTTAAAACTCTCTTATGGGGGCAAATTAACTATTTTTACCAGCCACCAAGTGAAACAACTCCTAAATGGGAGAGGCCATTTATGGATGCCTGATCAAAGAATCCTCAGATATCAAGTAATGCTGATGGAAAATCCAGGCCTGACTATATCCCCCTTGTGAGGTTCTTAACCCTGCCACCCTCCTGCCTGCCCCCGAGGGCTCCTCTCCCCTTTCAGTCTTGCCTAGAAACCTTGGACCACTGAACAAAACCCCAAGAGGGACTGTCAGAAGATCCACTGACCAATCCTAAGGAAACCTGGTACACTGATGGAAGCAGCTTTGTCTTGGATGGAAAAGAAGAGCTGGATATGCAGTTTTGAGACCATAGAGACTAAACCTTTGCCACCAGGTACTTCAGCCCAATTAGCTGAGTTCATAGCCCTGACTCGAGCTTTAGAGCTAGGAAAAGGAAAAAGAGTGGCCATTTACACTGACTCCAAGTATGCCTTTCTGGTGCTACATGCACGTGCTGCTATTTGGAAATAAAGAGGCCACTTGACCACCCAAGGGTCCCCAATCAAATATAGTGATCAGATTCTTAGGCTCTTAGAGGCAATTGATCTGCCCACTGAAGTTTCAGTCTCCCTTATAAAGGACACCAAAAAGGGAGGACGGAAGTGGCACGAGGGAACCAAGCAGCTGATCAGGCAGCTAAGAGAGCAGCATTACAGAACAATGACCTAATAGAGGTTACCACCTTAGTTCCACAGACTAATTTGCCAGAAACTCCTTCATATACTGACGGTGAGACTCTTAAAGCTAAGAGTGAGGGCTTTCAAGATCATATGGGGTGGTGGTTCCAAAAGAAGGGACTGTTTTTTCTCCTTGGGAACCGCCAATGGAAGTTGTTTAACTCCTTACATGCCACCCCTCATTTAGGGAGAAGACCCTCAAAGATTGCTAGAAAGGTCCTTCAGAGGAACAGGCCTCCAAACGACCATAAGGCAAGCGGTCTCCTCTTGTCCCACTTGCCAATTAAACAACTCCCAAAGAGCTCGAAGACCCCAGCTGGCCCAGCCCATCCAATGACATGGGACCTACCCAGGAGAGGGGCTGACTGATGAACTTCACCCAGATGCCAGTTTCTCAAAGGTATAAATACTTATTAGTCATGATAGATACATTCATAGGATGGATTGAAGGCTTTCCCACCTGAACTGAGAAGGCTGATGAGTGGTTAAAAAAAAAAAAAAAAAAAACACACACACACACACACACAAAAACTGCTCCATGAAATCATTCTGAGATTTGGTCTGCCCCGATCATTACAAAGTGACAATGAGACATCATTTACTTCTAAGGTCACCCAAGGGGTCTTTAAAGCATTGGGCATTACTTATTATCTCCATTGTGCCTGGAGGCCTCAGTCTTCAGGGAAAAGTAGAAAGAGCCAACCAGTTCTTAAAATCAGTGATAAAAAGATAACCCAGGAGACCTCCCCTGGGATGGAAGGAGGTTTTACCAATAGCTCTCCTCTGCACCCGTATTGCCCCTAAGGAACAGACTAGTCTTACTCCTTATGAGATGCTATATGGGAGACCTTTGCTTATGTCAATGACCTCTTCCTCAATCCAGAGGCTCAGTCCCTCCAGTTTTATACCATGGCCATTGGGCAATTCAAACAGGATATACGCTTGTGGGGTGTCAACCAGGACCCAAAAGATTCTAAGGAGTCACCACTATATACTCCAGGGACTCAAGTCCTAATTAAAGTCTGGAAAGATGGGTCCCCAAAGGCTCACCTCCAGCCCACATTTAAGGGCCTCCCACCCTGTAATACTTTCTATCCCCACAGCAGTCAAGGTACCATGATCCTGGATTCACTACTCATGAATCAAGCCATGGAAGAAAACAGAAGAGGACACTCACTACACTTGTGAGTCCCTGGGAGATCTCAGATACCTATTCAGAAATGCAAACGAGTGCCATTCTAATAAACACCCCCAAAACTAAGTTTCTGGGGATAAGATTTCTCAGGATAGAGCTAAAGAGCCAATACAGCTTGGTAGGGGTTGTATTCCAAAGCAGACAGGAGATAGATCTCCTGACCCTTGAACAAGGAGGGACTTGAGCCATCTTGAATGAGACGTGTTGTTTCTGGGTGAATATCTCCAGCTAAGTTAAAAGAAAGCCTCACAGTCCTCAAGAAAAACATTCAGATCCTACAGGATCTCAAAGAACGAGCTAGAGAGTTAGGGTGACTACAATCTCTCTTTGGGGGATCCTTCTGGCGATGGAGAATTTGGAGTTGGCTAATGCCCTTACTAATCCCTGTCATCACCATATTGATGCTGCTTATGATTGCTCCATGTATTATCAATTGTCTAACCTGTTTTGTCTCTGCCCAGGTCAACAAGCTATAACATGCAGTGCCAGTTCAACAAGGATATATAAAACTACAGCTGACCATAGAAAATATCACTCACCCTTAGATGGACACTACTATAAGGACTCTGAAGCTTGAGACTAGAAAGAGGGGGAGGTCCAATGCCCCTGGCGATCCCCATTCAGCAGGAAGTAGCCAAAGAGACCTCAATGCCCCTATTTCCAAAGAACTGGGCCTCCCATCTCTTGAGGGGCAATATTAGGTAGTTAGAATAGGAAAAAAGAGTCCAGAATGGCAATGGCTGAAAGACAAACAAGGAAAAGCCCCCAAAAATAGAAAAAGGAAGGTCCAGTACTTGAGTGAGGACCTCAGGTAAAACAAACAGCCCTCCTGGCTAGCTCAGTTTACATAGGGCAGGCCCAGAGGGAGGAGAAAGAAACATGTAAAAGAGAAGCCAAACTTGACCAGGGACTTCTCTTTTCTTTGAGTCTTTTGGGTCAATCCACCCTCATGCCTCAAGGATGTATTTTCCTTTGCTTTCTAAATAAAACTGAGCTGTAACACTGGTCTGTCCATCACTTGAAATTTTTGCTACAGCAAGACAGAACTGAATAAATTACACACTCCCCCGAGATACAGATATAGATATAGACAGAGAGAGTGAGCAAGAGAGAGAGATGAATAACCTAGAAGTCAAACTTTTATAGATTAGTAAATACATTATTATAAATACATATATGATGGAACATTATATAATCATTTAAAATCAATTTGGAGAAGATCCTTGACAAGTGGAAATAGGGTCAGTGGTGTTTTTAAGTGGAAAAAATAAGAATATTCCTGATGTCCTAATTTTTTAAAAACATTAAAATTAAATTTTCAGAAAACATAGACATGGAAAAAGAAAAGATAGCAGTAGCTTTCTCTGGAAGGTGGAACTACTGGTAATTTTCTTATTATTTTTGTCCTTTTCTGACTTTCCATAAGTGCACATACATTGTCTATAATTAGAAAATAAAGACCTATTACTTCAAAATCCTGACTCATGTAAGCTAAAGGCAGTGTGAGATGTGAGAAAGCAGGTCTGACACCCAGGAGCTGGGCTGGCACCCCCAGCTATGCCTTAGTGTTCCCTTGTGGAATATAATCAGTTTCACACAATGCCCACATCAGACAAGGCCATGCTGTGACCACGATTGGTCAAGGCAGAAAGAAGATCACTGTGTAACTGTGTCTGAACAGAGCAAAACCATGAGCACTGTCCAGACCACAAAATACCAAATGCTCTCCTCTCCCAGAGAACAGGAGTGACCGCAGCTTCCTTACTCAGGACAGCTTTGGCTGTGCGCTGGCCTGCCCTCTTTAGATAAGATGCATTGAGACACACCTGCTTCCTGATGGCACCCAACCCCACTTCCTGAGACCCTCCCTAAACTCCCCCACCACAGCCCCAGTTCTGCAGCTTGTCCTTCCTGACAGTCTCTTACTGAGATGCCCCACCATTTCCTGTGTGTGTTCTCCATCACTGAGACAAGAAATAAAGCTGACTCATTCAACCCCAGGTGCTCCTGACTGAAGGGCATTGACATGTGGATGGAAGTTGGACAGGCATGAAGTGTTCCATTTTGCAGAGGTGTCTGAGTGAGGCTCGAAGACCTGCCTTGGTCTGTGGCTTGAGTTAGCAATGGTGAAACAAACTTCTGGTGCCTGACAACCTATCTAATTTAACAACAGCAACAGAACCACCACCACCATTAAATTAACAACAATTAACGCTTGGAAGTGCCCTCTGAGCCAGGCACTTTTCTTTTTTTAAATCTTTATCCGAGTATAAACTCCAGGAGGTAGTGAAGGACAAGAAAGCCTGGCATGCTGCAATCCATGGGCTGGCAAAGAGTCAGATGTGGCTTAGAGACTGAACAACAACATGGTTGACATTGCACTAGTTTCAGGTGCAAGCAAAGCGACTCAGTTTTATAATATACATATCTCCACTCTTCTTTTCTTGCACTTAAAAAAAAACTTTGTCCATGCTATGCAACATGTGGGATCTTAGTTTCTCGACCTGGGAAGTCTCTTTCTTTTTACTTTTCTAATAAGCATGGTAAATGTACCAACTGTTTAATCCTCATAAAACCTCATAAGTTGGACATCATCATATGTCCTCATTTTATAGATATTGAAGCTGAGATACTGACAGTTTAAACTGTGGAGATGAGAGGCAATTTCAAGCAGAACAAAGCTTGGCAAGGGCCAGCAGAAATCTGTCAAGCCTGCATCATTGTGGACCACGTGTATATTCTCCATGCTGGGAGAAACACCCTTGCAGGGACTTCCCTGGTGGCCCACCGGCTAATACTCTGCACTCTCAGTTCAGGGGTTCCAGTTTGACCCCTGGTCGGGGAACTAGATCCCATATTTCACAGCTAAGATCTGGTGCAGGGAAATTAAAAAGAAAAGAAAAGAAAAGACCCTTGCAAACCTGGGTCCAGCTGTGGAACTTGAGAGAGAACCCACTGCATTGGATAGATCCAGAGTGGCTGGTAGCTGGAAATCCTTGGATGGCCAGCTCTTTAAGTCCTTCTTGGCTATAAGTCTGCACTCTCCCAATAACCTCTAATGACCCCACGGTCTTCATCTGCTGATGCCACATGAGCAAAAAGCACAGCCTCTGGTACTTGAAACAGCTCTGCACCTCTGCACCTGCCTCCCCCATCCAGATCTCTGCTGCCATCCGCAGGGCCCAGACTCCTGAGAAAACAGCCAGCCTTGTGCTCACCTGGCTGCTGCCCTGCCCTGACCTTCACTCCTCCAGATTACCCAGGCTCTTTAGAAGTGAGGACTTAGGGAGCTCCCTGGTTGCCTAGTGGTTAGGATTCCAGGCTTTCACTGCCGTGACCCAAGTTCAGTCCCTGTTCAGGGAACTATGATCCTACAAGCCATGTAGCCAAAAAAAAAAAAAAAAAAAGATATTTTAGCTACAACACCAAATGCATAATCCATTAAGAATAAAATGGATAAATCTATCTGACTTAGTAGAAATGAGGACTTAACAGAAGCCTGAAAGAAAGCAGCAGCAGCATCTTTACACTGTCAGGGAGTGGTTCTCAGCCTCATCTCAGGGGCAGGGCCTGGGTCTCCACATTTATATGAAGCTGTGTGGGTGACTCTATGTGCGGTCAGCATGGAGAAGCACTGAGGCAGGATGCTGCCACCGGGGAAAACAGTACTTCCCAAACTTGAGTTAGGAATGAAAACAAGGGACTGCCCTGGTGGTCCAGTGGCTAAGACCCTGTGCTTCCCATTTGAGTCAGCTCTAATGAGGTGGATGAACCTGGAGACTGTTATACAGAGTGAAGTAAGTCAGAAGAGAAAGACAAATATCAGATATTAACACACATATATGGAATCTGGAAAGATGACACTGGTGACCCTACTTTGTAGGGCAGCAAAGGACACACAGACAAAGAGATCAGACTTGTGGACACAGTGGGGGAAGAGAGGGTGGGATGATATGAGAGAGTAGTACTGAGACATATACATCACCATATGTCAAATAGAGTGCTAATGGAAAGTTGCTGTGTGATGCAGGGAGCTCAAACCCAGGGCTCTGTGACAACCTGAGACGGGTGGGATGGGGTGGGAGGTTTAAGAGGGAGGGACATATGTATACCTATGGCCGATTCATGCTGATATATGGCAGAAATCATCACAACATTGTAAAGGAATTATCCTCTAATTTAAATTAAAAAAGAAATAGACTTGCTTCCACTGAAGGGGTGCAGGTTCACTCTCTGGTCAGGGAACTATTTATAAGATCCCACATGCCATGCAGTGCAGAAAAAAATTAATAAAAATAAATAAATACTATATTTTTTAAAAAGAAATGAGAAAGAGACAGAGTGAAAGTCCATAAGGCACAGGAGCCATCAGAGCCCTGACAAGCCTCTATCTTACACACAGGAATGCTTCGCAGCCACTTCTCAGCATCGGCACATACAGCTGTGCTCACCGGGACAGGGGAGCCCTCGTACTCCAGACGAAGCTGGGGATGAGGAAGGCAGCCTGCCAGCAGTTCAGGTAGGAATCCTCATGCGTCAGGGACACTTCCTGGAGCCAGGACCTCTTGGATGACTTCAGAAGGGTCCTGTGGTCGCTTGATAAATATAACTGAAAGGACAACAAGCAGATGTTTGCTATCACATCTATGCAAGGAGCAGTTCACTAGCTGGATGGCCAGTGTGTTCAAAAATGAAAGTGTTAGTCACTCAGTCGTGGCCGACTCTGTGCCACTCCATGGGCTGTAGCCTGCCAGGCTCCTCTGCCCATGGATTCTCCAGGCAAAAATACTGGAGTGGGTTGCCATTCCCTTCTCCAGGGATCTTCCCAACCCAGGGATTGAACCTGGGTCTCTTATACCTGGCAGGCAGATTCTTTACCGTCCGAGCCACCAGGGAAGCCCAGTGTGTTCAAAAGCAGTTTTCAAAAGCCCTGCTCTTACTGATCGTATGAGGACACTCGACTTTATCTCAAAAGGCCATCTCAGAGGCTGAGACTACTCACCTTTGCATCACCTCTAACTGCTTTCCCTTTTTGAATACCAAACCCAGCCTCCCTTCTCCTTCTGCACTCCTCCTCTTGTTCAGGGCATCGGGTTTGGATCAGTATTTTGTTTCATTATGAATAATGTTGCATGAAATGTACTGTGTGAAGTGAATGCTCTTAAAACCAGCACCAGCACAGCTGATATTCATATGTAAGCTTTCAAGGGGGCCTCAGCCCCCTCTGGAATTGATGTCCACACTTGAGACTTCTGTCAGCTCTCTGGCTGACTTTTTAACGTTGCAGCACCTCATTTTGCTAAAAGTCCCTAACGTTAGTTCCTGGTCAGCTGTCTACCAATACACCTTCCACCCTGCCCCTGGCAGTTGTTTCTGCATATTTTGATTACTGTTCATTAAACATCTTTTCTATGCAAAGCTGTGGCATGAAGTGCTCTGGCTCTGGGGAAGGTGGAAATGAGTTACTGCCTTCTAGAAGTTTCCTGACTAACAGGAGAGAGGATTGAAATGGGAGCATCTGTAAGGTATGGTGTCCAGCAGGGATGCCAAGAGCTACAGGAGGGGACAGGTGGGAACACTTGCTCTCCCAGGGGCTCAGAAAGACCCCAAATAGGAGGTGATGTTTTGCCAGGGAGCCAGAGGGGATAAGCATGGGTCAGGACAGAGGGGATATATTGTTGTTGTTCAGTCGCTCAGTTGTGTCTGACTCTTTTATGACCCCATAGGCTGCAGCAAGCCAGGCTTCTCTGTCCATGGATTCCCCAGACAAGAAAACTGGAGTGGGTGGCCATTTCCTTCTCCAGGGATCTTCCCAACCCAGGGATGGAACCCTCGTCCCCTACATTGGCAGGCGGGTTTTACCACTGAGCCACCACTGAAGCCCCAGGGACATATTACAGAGGGCTTTAAATGCCAGTCAACAGCAATACTTAATGCAAAGGGCAGTTGGGAGGTGGGAAGAGGGAGCACTACCGACTTTTCATTGGAGATGGGAGGTGAGAAGAGATGACCTTTAAATGATCAACCTGACAGCATCCTGCCAGTATGGGATAAAGTCCGGATAGACTGAAGGGATCAAGCTATGGGGAAGTGGCATCAGGAATGCAAAGATGGATCAGACTGCATTATGAAGGAAGAGCCATAGGACCTAACAACTGGAGCTGTATGTGGCTGGGAAAGAAAGATAGGTCCAAGATGTACTGTGGCTTCAGCCTGGCTGATGGGGAGAATGGCCATGCCATTCCGAGCTAATGGAAAATAATATACATCTCAAGCCACAAATGTTACTTTTTTTCATATAAAGAAAATATTAATACAATCAGGAACAAATCTAGATGGCCACCATCACCCAGATTTTTCATAAATACCTTGAAAGGGCTTGCTAATTAAAAGATGAGAAATATAAATAAGAGGTATGAGACTTGGGATGAGATAAAATTGTCATAATTTGACCATGAGATGACTGTATACCAAGAGAAGCAACTAGAATTCATGAGTAAGTGACCTGCCTTAACAGCTTCCAAAATAGAAGATATCAAATAATAACCTTGACGAGATCAGTGTCAGATCTATGGGAAGGAGAGCACAAAACTTACTGAGATGTAGAAAAGAATAATTGGATAGGGACCTCCCCTGGTGGTCCAGTGGTTGAGAGTCTCCGCTCACACTACAGGGAGTGCAGGTTCAATTCCAGTTTGGGAAGATCCCACATGCCTCACAGTGTGGCCAACAAAAAAGACAAAGAAACAAAGAAAGAAAAGAATAACTGAAGAAACAGACATCTCAGAAGACAAATACTGTAAAGCTACTAAATAGGTGAATGTACTTAATTTTACAATGTCAGTCAAAACACCAAGTGATTTTCCCCCTACAGGGGCAGAGGGACTTGAAAAAATTATTACTACATTTAACTGAAATTCCTAACATAATTCAACAGGGCTTCCCTGGTGGCTCAGAGGTTAAAGCGTCTGCCTCCAATGCGGGAAACCTGAGTTCGATCCCTGGGTCGGGAAGATTCCCTGGAGAAGGAAATGGCAACCCACTCCAGTATTCTTGCCTGGAGAATCCCATGGACAGAGGAGCGTGGTAGGCTACAGTCCACGGGGTCACAAAGAGTCAGACACGACTGGGTGACTTCACTTTCACTTTCACCATAATTCAAAGAAGGAATTAGCCCTGCAAGTCCTCAAAGTTGTATTATAAAGCTACAGTCGGGGAATAAAAAAATAGACAACTTCAGTTTAACAGTCCCAAATAAGAAGATCAGAAACAGCCATATGTAATAATGTACGCAACACATTTCAGTGAAGAAAGGGATAATTACTCAAGAAATAACACAGATACAACCAACAAATCATTTGGGGGAAATTTAGATGTTCACATTAAGCCCTTGATCAAAATAAATCCCAAGTGGGATGAAAGAATAAACTTAAGCAATACTTTAAGTTCAGACATCTAAAAATTAATACAAGTTAGTCTTTTTATCACATCTTTGGAACAGACTTCAAAAGGCTCTGAACCATGGAAGGAATTAAAAAGAAAAGCAATGATAGGTTTCACTCAAACATAGATTAGAACAGATACAATTTAAAAGCCAAGCAACAAAAGAGAGGAAATACTACAACACACATGACACATTTTTATCATCTGTGAAAGAGCAGATATTAAAGCCTAAAGCAATGAACAGGCAAAGAATAGACGATTTACAGGAAAGAGAAAGAGACATGAGATGGAACGGGGAGGAAGGAAAAGAAGGAGCAGGAAAAGAAAGAGAAACGGAAAAGAAAAGAATAAAATAATATCTAAATGTTGTAGTGCTTGTGATCTTCCCTATATTTTAAGATTTTCCCTTTATAAAGTAAGCCCAAATGTTAGCAGGGTTCCTCTCTCGATAAAACAGTGATGCTTTACTGTCCTCACTGATGAGATAGTTCCTCTAATTTTCACATTTAAAACCAGGCTGCACATGGGGAAGTTTATGAAAAAGGAAGCTTGAGAAAAGAATTTTATGCATGGTCAGGATTGATTAAGATTAGATTGAATTTAATTACATCAATGAATTTTATTATTAAAAGTAAACTAATACAAAAAAAATTCAGCTGCACATTATGGGTAGACATATATTGTCATACTGAGTAAATTCAGACAGAGAAGGAGAAATATCATATGATATCACTCATAGGCAGAATCTAAAAAAGAAACGGTACAAATGAACTTATTTACAAAACAGGCTCACAGACTTAGACAATGAACTTCTGGCTGCTGGGGGAGGTGAGGTGGGGAAAAGGATGGGGGAAAGGGAGAGTTAAGAGAGTTTGGGATGGACAGGTACACACTGCTGTATTTAAAATGGATAACCAATAAGGACCTACTATATAGTACAGGAGCTCCACTCAATGTTATGTGGCAACCGGGATGGGAGGGGAGTTTAAGGGAGAGAGGATACCTATTTATGTATGTCGGAGTCCCTGACCGTCACCTGATGCTATCACAGCATTGTTAATCAGCTATACTCCAATATGAAACAAAAAGTGAAAATAAAATCAGGCTGCAGCTTACCACCTATGGTGTTTCAGAGTGTAACCGCCAGCATTAATTTCTTAGTGGTACAAAAACGATAATAAGGATGATGATGCCACATCAAACAATAAAGGAATCTTTGATTCAATTAAAAATGTTACATTAACACCAGCTCTGCCATTTAGTAGACATGTGACTTGGAACAAAATCAGTTAATTTGCTGTGCCTCAGTTTTCCCATCAGTAAAACCCTGGTAAAATAGTCCTTATTTTTAAAGACTTGTTGGGAGGAATAAATGAGTTAATGTATGTGAAGCACTACACATGTAGTAAGGTGTAATTGGAAAAGACTTTGATGCTGGGAAATATTGAAGGCAGGAGGAGAAAGGAGCGATGGAGGATGAGATGGTTGGATGGCATCACGAACTCAATAGAAATGAATCTGAGCAAACTCCGGGAGATAGTGAAAGACAGGGAAGGCTGGTGTGCTGCAGTTCATGAGAGCACAAAGAGTCAGACATGACTTAGTGACTAAACAACAACATGATATAATAACCTCCATTTTTATAGACAAGATGCAAAAAAGTTAAAAATTTAACCCAAAGTCCCATCCCATAGGTATGCATCTCAGTTGGAATTCATATTTGTCTGAATCCCCAAGGTGGAGGTAAAGATCAAAGACTTATGCTCCCTGATTTATGCAAATATGTTAGCAAGGGTGACATTAAACAGCTGTCACGGCCTCTCACCTTCTGAGATGGCCTACATTCTGCCTATGGAGTGTATATCTCCCTGAATAAACCTTTTTTCACTTAAAAGAAGCTGTCAGATTATTATTATATAACCTAATCATTTAACTTACAAGTGGAGGTGGTATGAATTTTTGCTTTTTACCAGATGTATTGCAAAAAGGGTTTTTTCCTCCTTACTCTTCAGCTTTTAAGGATGTATTTTTGTAATCCATGAGGTTGGAAGCAAAGAATTGGCCCAAAATTGCCTTGGAAAAGCTGCAGTCTGATACTCTAATGAGACCAGAGATGGAGCCCATACCTGTAGAGTTCTCTGTCCACTTCAGTAAGTAGCCAGTAGCCCACCCGGAAACAAAAGTGACTAGTCCCAGTAGACATGCAACATGATGACTCACCATTCTGTCGTCAAATCCTCCTGTTATCCCGAGGCGGAAGTTCTGCCCAAATCTAAGGACTTGACCGATGACCTCTCAGCTGCACTGTCGATGGAGAATGAATATAATGTCAATTCTCTGTATTAGGATCATTCGACAGCTTTATTTTTGTGTGTATGCAGTTTTGTTTATAATTTTCTTGATGGTTTAGTCCCTAAGTCATGCCCGACTCTTACAACCCCACGGACTCTCTATATACCATGTTGTTGTTATTCAGTCACTAAGTCGTGCAATCCCATAGACACCAGAGACCAGGCTCTGCTATCTGTGGAATTTTCCAGGCATACAGAATACTGAGTGGGCTGCCATTTCCTTTTCCAGGGATCTTCCCAACCCAGAGACCGAACCAGGTGGTGCTAGTGGTAAAGAATCTGCCTGCCAGTGCAGGAGATGCAAGAGATTTGGGTTTAATCCTAGATCACGGAAGAGTCCCTGGAATAGGAAAATGGCAACCTGCTCCAGTATTCTTGCCTGAGAAATTCCATGGACCAAGAAGCCTGGCAGGCTACAGCTTATGGGGTCACAAAGAGTTGAACCAAACTGAGATGATGCCTACTCGTGTACAGTAACTGAAATAAGTCACTAACTAAAAGATCTTTTCTTTTGCCCTTCAAATCTTGCTCGCAGCTTATTCACCACCTTCCAACACAGTCAGGACACAGAACGTTCCCACTCTGTGAGCTTAGGATGGACTGAGCACATCATATTGTCCTACACAAATGAATTGGCCCAAGTTCACTGACATCTTTTTTAACTGAAGTACAATTGATACATAATGCTACATTTAGTTTTAAGTATATACAACATAATTCAACATTTATATACATCATGAGATGATCACCACAATAAATCTAGTTACCACTTGATGACATTTAAAATTATTATGATATTACTGACTATATTCCCTAGTCTATACATGACAAGGTAACAAATTTGCAGACATTTGGTATACTCTTCCCTCTTAATCTTTCAAGAAACAGAACAGAAATTGTGATCAATTTTTAGTTGTTTTAACATAAATAGTCTGCATTTAAAAAAACTAAAGACTTAAAGGACTGACTATATGCCTATCATATAAACTTGCTATCATTAGTAACAAACTGAAAGCAATAACTTTTAATTGTTATTATATATCTATTTTCCAAGGACTTAAATGCTCATCTACAAAAACCCAAGCACATTTTAAGTGGATAATTAATTTTAAAAGAGCAAATCTCCGTGTACTCTCTTTATATTTCTGAGGCAGAAATAGCATAGCAACATTAAAAATAATGAAAGCACTTGGATGAGCTCAAAGCATTAGGAAATGATATTAGGGAAAACCCCACTTGGCTTCTCAGGCAGAATCTGAATTTTATTCCCTGGATCAATACTTTCAAATGAGGCATCTAGAACTGAACTCAAGTTACCCATTATCCTGATGTTTATGGAAAAGGGATTGTAAAGACCCCTTGACAATCATTCTCAAGATAAGAAAACAGGATGAGAATCACAGAGAAAGTTCATATAACCTCTGACTCCAATCAGCAGTGCTCTCATTCCAGGGGGTCCTTAAGCTGCAAGTGAAAAGAGATTTGTGATGCAAAGGAGCCTATTATACAATTCAAGTTTCTTTACCACAAAATAGTAAAAGTGTTTCTGCCAACTGGGATCTTGGTTTGAGCTGCACTCAGGCCACAGGGCACCTCTAATTCATTGCTCAGATGGGCTTTAATCTCATCTGGAGTCATACACAGGCTGAGGTCCCCACGAAGAAACAGATCAGCCTCTGTCTCAGGATAGTCGGGACTCACAAGCATCACTTTGTCGCCATAGTGAATGTATCCATCTTCAGATACAGAAAGCTGCATCTGCAATTGAAATAGGAGTTTTTCAAATAAACTGTTCAATTCCTTCTGCCACCGCAGATGTACCCCATTTTATTTTTATCTTAATTTTGGCTGCACCTCGTGGTGTGTGGGATATAGTTCCCTGACCACGGATGGAACCCACGCCCCCTGCATTGGAAGGCAGAGTCTTAACCACTGGACCACTGGGGATGTCCCTACCCTATTTTAATAAGGAATGGACTTGAATTTCCTCGGATCCTTATTCTTTCTTTTCGTGCCACCAATCTGCTCCCAATTTGCCAAATTGAAATCTCTGATAATCCCAAATGAAGTAAATAAAGCTCATGAGAAATCACACGGATTGATTCCATTACTGTTCCATTACATTCCTTGAAAATTTCTTGAGCACCAACAAAAAGGCATTTTACTTATGAATGCATCAACCTATTCATTTCTTAATTTGGAGAGGCTTCTCTGGTAGCACAGTTGGTAAAGAATCTGCCTGCAATGCAAGAGACCCAGGTTTGATCCCTGGGTTGAAAAGACCCCCTGGAGAACGAAATGACCACCCATTCCAGTATTCTTACCTGGAAAATCCTATGGAAAGAGGAGCCTGGCAAGCCACAGTCCATGGGGTCATGAGTCCAACATGATTAATTTGGAAAATATAGATAAACATAATTAATAGTAAACTTGTCACGTTTCTAAAATCTTGTTTTTGTTTAGTCACTCAGTCGTATCTGACTCTTTTGCCACTGCATGGACTGTAGCCGTCCATGCTCCTCTGTTCATGGTATTTCTCAAGAAAGAATACTGTAGTGGGCTGCCATTTCCTTCTCCAGGAGATTTTCCTGACCCAGGGATCAAACCCAGGTCTCCTGCATTGGCAGGTGAATTCTTCACCGCTGAGCTACCAAGGAATCTCTTCTAAAATCTTAGGGAATTTTAAACATTGTGATTATGTAAAGAGAAAAATGGGAATTTTCCAGATGATCACTCACTTATGGAATATTTGCTTGTTTAACATATTCTCACACTTAATTTGATAAAGTTTTGAAAACATTGTTTGAATTTACAATTACCGGTCTCAAAAGATTCTCTTTTAGTCTTCTGTTTCTCTGTATGAGAAGTTGTCCCTATCCCTCTTCGCTAAGAAGTCTTTCATGATCTCCTGGTTAAAGAAAAAAATGAATGAAATCCAAACAGTCAACAAGAGTCCCGAGTAATACACACACTTAGAGCTTTTAGGTCAAAAGAACATTAAGTTGAAAACGCAAAATTTTAGAACCAAAAAAGAAATGTGAGGATAAAGGAAGTGGTAGACTTTTCAGCATTACAGTTTAGCATTACTTTTTAAATTTCATTTGGAATGTTTAGAAAAACAAGAAAGACAGGAAAAAGAATAATCACCTGTAATTACTTCAACCAGTGACAAACATGAGTAATATTTGAAGGTCATATGCTCCCCCTCCTGAGGTCTCTGCTAGTTCTATGATGATGAACACTAGAAGTCCTTCCTGATGGCCCAGCGTCTAGTTAAGACCACCAGAGGAGAAATTCAGGGCAATGAGTATAAGATTAGTAAAGGGATGCTACTGGGACTCTTAGACCTCCTAAGATATGTGACGGGGATCGGAGCAGTAATTTTTGCTTAGGGCCTGCCTTCTCACCCTGGACTGAAGCTTCGAGTCTGTAGGTCTCTAAGGAACAGAGGGAATTTAGTGGGGCTCTGGACTAAGGGAGAGACACAGACAGGGATGTTGAGAGTTTGCGAGGCCTAGAGATGCAGTGAACCTAGAGTCTGTCATACAGAATGAAGTCAGTCAGAAAGAGAAAGAAAAAATATCATATATTAATGTATATACATGGAATCTACAAAATGGTACTGACAGACCTATTTGCAGGACAGGAATAGAGATGCAGACATAGAAAGTGGACTTGTGAACACAGTGGGGGTGTGGAAAGGAACGGGTGGGACGAATCGAGAAAGTAGCATTGACGTACATACACTATCACGTGTAAAATAGACAGCTAGTGGGAAGTTGCTGTACAGCAAAGGGAGCTCAGCTGGTGCTCTGTGATGACCTGGAGGAAGGAATAGAATGGGGCGATGGGAGGGAAATCCAAGAAGGAGGGGATATATATATATATATACACACATACATATAGCTGATTCACTTTGTTGTACAGCAGAAACTGTACCTGGACCTCAGAGACTGTAGCAGGAGGCTGCAGAGGCGACACGACAGTGACTGAGCACCACCATCAACACAACTGCCTTACAATGTTGTGTTAGTTTCTGCTGTACAACAATGTGATCAACTATAAGTACCCATATGTCCCCTCCCTCTTGGACCCCCTTTCCTCCCTCCCCACGCCCGTCCCACCCCTCTAGGTCACCATAGAGCACCCAGCTGAGCTCCCTGTGCTATACAGAAGCTTCCCACTAGCTTTCTGTTTTACACATGGAAGTTAGACTCCACTAAAAACAAATAAATGTTAAAAACTAAAAAGAGAGAGAGTAGAAGGACGTGAACTTGTGGGACAGCCTGTGAGAGTCTCAGGGAGTTCATAGGGAGCTGGGGTTTTAGGGACATTGGATATGAGCTGGGTGAGAAAGGAGGCTTGGGATGCTCAAAGAAGGGGGCCGGAACTTGGGCCAAAGGTGGGAGTCCCAGGGCCATGGGTGGGCTGTGCCGGGCCACACTCTTCGTACCTCCTCCAGGTAGACGTCCTCATTCCAGTTGCCAATTCGGACTCGTGGACCGTACAGGTTCTGCGCCATCATCCCCAGCTCTCCCACCAACAACCTTGGGGCACGGCGCCCGTGTTAGTTTCCTCGTCGCCATGACGACCCAGCGCCCAGCGATTGGCCAAGGACAGGGACCCTGCTAGCCAATAAATGACCACACGCGAGTCGCGCTGGGCTGAGCGCTGCCGCACCCCAGGGGCTGTCACCCACCCCCACCTCCAACCTCATTCCGCCCCACTTCCATCCTTAGGTTTTTCTTGAGCTTAATGGCTAAGCAGGAGAGAGCTAAAACTCGAGCTTACAGACCCCATTTTGTCCTAAATGCTCGCAAACTTTTTTTTTTCTTTTAGAATCTAAGAGAAACTGCTTTTAAGGAGGGTATCGCTTGCTTCGGGATGGGGGGCAGCAAAGAGGAGCTTTGAAATGGGAGCCGAGCTTGCTTGCAGTCTGTTTTTATAATCAGCAAGCGCCATTTCATCATAATCATAAAACAATACAGACTTGATGTAGAAATTTGGAAACCAAAATAACACAGAAAAAAGGAGGAAGGGAAAATTACTCACAATTTTCACCTCCTCCAGAGTAAGAAATATATCATGTTAGCCTATTTGTGGATTTGTTTCTGAGGTGGTTCTTATTTTCACAGGCTTTACAGCATTCCTCCTCCTTCCCCCAGATACCAAGTGCAAAAGAAGCCGATGATTTGCAATAACTCTTGATAAAACCGAAATATACTAGAGCCAGTATTTTTACACAAAATATAATTTTTGGTAAGTAGGAGGGGAAACAATTGCTGCCAGACTCCTTGGGACCTGATGCTGATCGAATGCATTCAGTAATTCACCTTTATTTACTGTCTACTAAGACAGGACAAAAGACACAGGGATCTTCCTTCTTTTCAGCAACCCCAGACTAAAAAAGAAAAGAATTCGTGGGGGAAAAAATGACTTCTGAGGAATGGAATGAATGCAGCTAAAGATGTGCCAATGGTCAGAAAGAGAAAAACAAATATTGTATATTAATGCATATGTGGAATCTAGAAAAATTATATAGATGAACCTATTTGCAGGGCAAGAATAGAAATGCAGACATAAAGAACAGATATGTGGACAAGGTGGGATGGGGGAAGGAGTGGGTGGGGATGAATTGGGAGATTAGCTTTGACATATATACACACTACTGCTAAGCTGCTAAGTCACTTCAGTCGTGTCCGACTTTGTGCGACCCCATAGACGGCAGCCCACCAGGCTCCCCCGTCCCTGAGATTCTCCAGGCAAGAACACTGGAGTGGGTTGCCATTTCCTTCTCTAATACATGAAAGTGAAAATTGAAAGTGAAGTCGCTCAGTCGTATCCAACTCTTAGCGACCCCATGGACTGCAGCCTACCAGGCTCCTCCGCCCATGGGATTTTCCAGCCAAGAGTACTAGAGTGGGGTGCCATTGCCTTCTCCATATATACACACTACTGTATATAAAATAGATAGCTAGTGGAAAGCTGCTGCATTGCACAGAGTTCAGCTCAGTACTCTGTGAAGGCCTAGAGGTGTGGGATGGGGATGGAAGGGAGGTCCAAGAGGAGGGGATATATGTATACATAAAGCTGATTCACTTCGTTGTACAGCAGAAACTAACACAACATTGTGAAGCAATTATACTCCAATATTTTTTTAAAGATATAACATGAAGGGCCATAGTAGCCTAAAGAAAGATTCATTTCTGCCTTGGGAGATGGTGAGAATGAGAGTCAGGCTCTATGGGTGGTAACTGAAGGAAGAGGGACTTTGGAGATGAACTTGGATTTGAACTGGCAGATTGCAGCCTGGGATACAAATGGGAATCCACGGGCTTTGTGAATACAGCGTCACATGCTAGGATCCTTTGAAAGGATAAATGGGACAAAGAAGGTAGGTCAGACATCATACCACTAACTGCACTTGATAAATCAAGGAACTGAGACTCCGAAAATGCTATGGCTCATCCAAGTTTAAACTGCTAACAGTTGCTCAAAGCAAGGACTTAACTCAGATTTTCTGAATCCAAAGTCCATGTTTTCTCTTCGTCTATAAATTTCTTGTAAAATTGGGAGTCTGATAAGGCTACTTAATAAATCCATATGACTTATTAAGTTTCTGATGATTCACTTGTTTGCTTAACTCAAGACAGCTTTCACCTGTTTTCTTTGTGCTATTATGATCAAATGCAGTACACTTCTCTATTTTACAGGCTCCAGCAGTACAGTTACATACATGTTGCTTTATGCAATTGCTTCTTAAATCAGTCAGGATTTAAAATGTTCAATTATACTGTTTTGTAAATTACATACATAATTATCTTTGTGTGTCTGACTCTTTGAGAGCCCATGGATTGTAG
Organism: Nanger dama; assembly: GCA_917880005.1. Lineage (NCBI taxonomy): Eukaryota > Metazoa > Chordata > Mammalia > Artiodactyla > Bovidae > Nanger > Nanger dama. Next base: position 1,899,261 of record CAKJTW010000108.1, on the reverse strand, counting down.
CCCACCAAGTTCCTCTGTCCATGGGATTTTCCAGGCAAGAATACTGGAGCAGGTTGCCATTTCCTCCCTCCAGGGGATCTTCCTGACCCAGGGATTGAACCCGTGTCTCTTGCATCTCCTCCTGTATTGACAGGCAGATTCTTTACCACTGTGCCACCTGGGAAGCCCATCATTATCTTTACTGGTGCTCTTTAGTTTTTCAAGTGTATACCAATTACATCCTGGTATTAACTGATTTCAACCTGAAGAATTTCTGTTGGGATTTCTTATAAAGCAGAATTTCTTTTGTCTAAGACTGTTCACTTCTCTTCCTTCTTTTTCTCTATGTTCTTAAAACTGCATAAAATTTCTATTGATTTATCTTCAAGTTTATTTTTGCCTGACGAATTCCATGGACAGAGCCTAGCAGCCTACAGTCCATGGGGGTCGCAAAGAGTAGACATCACTGAGCAACTAACACTTTCACTTCGGGCTTCCCTGGTGGCTCAGACAGTAAATAAAGGAGGCCCACGTTTGATCCCTGGGTTGGGAAGATCCCCTGGAGAAGAGAATGGCAACCTATGCCAGTAATCTTGCATGGAGAATTCCATGGACAGAGGAGCCTGGTGGGCAAGGGTCCATGGGGTCATAGAGTCAGACACAATTAAGTGACTAACACATACACACTTGCTTATTTCTTCTTCTGCCAGCTCAAATCTACTATTCCGTCTATCTGGTGAGTTTTTCATTTTGGTTATGATACTCCAGAATCTCCTTGGGCTTCCCCTAGTGGCTCAGTTGGTAAAGGATCTGTCTGCAATGCAGGAGATCTGGGTTCGATCCCTGGGTCAGGAAGATCCCCTGGAGAAGGAAAACAGCAACCCACTCCAATACTCTTGCCTGGAGAATTCCAAGGACAGAGGAGCCAGGCAAGCTACAGTCCACGGGATCACAAAGAGTCGGACACGACTGTGTGACTTTCACTTTCACTTTCATGATACTTAGCTCCAGAATCTCCACTTGGCTCTTTTTTAATCATTTCTTTTTGATATTTTATATCTGAGGAGGCATTGTCATCAGACTCTCCTTAAATTCTTTAACTTAGGTTTCTCTTAGATCTTTGTGCTTATTTATAACTGCTTTGAAGTCTTTGTTTATTAAGTCCAACGTTTGGGCCCTCTCAAAACCTGTTATTTTCCTGTATCTCGGTCACATGTTCCTGCTTATTTGCAGGTCTCATAATTTGCTGTGAAATCTGAGCATTTTAGGTAACATATTGTGGGAACTCTGTATTCTGGTTCCCCACCCCCAGTGCCTGTGGTTGCTGTTTGCTTATCCACTCGTGTATCTATTTAGTGACTCTGGCTAGACTAGTTAGTGAGGTCTATTCCCCAACGGTGTGCAGCCCTCTGATGTCACTCTTTAGGTTACCGTCCTGAACATACGCAAGTTCCCCTGATCCCCTAAATAAATCTCAAAATGTTAAAGTAACATAAAGAAGCATCTCATAACTGAGGATTTAACAGGTGGATTTAAAAGTTAGGTGATGGGACTTCCCTAGCCCCAGTGGTAAAGAATCCGCCTTACAATCTAGGGGTGCAGGTTCAATCCGCCGCCGGGGAACTAGGATCCCACCTGACTCGGGGCAACTAAGCCCACACTCCACAACTAGAGAGTCTGTGTGCTGCATTAAAAAGATCCCACGTGGAGGCTTCCCTGGTGGTCCAGTGATAAAGAATCCACCCTTCAATGCAGGAGACACTAGTTTGATCCCTGTTCCAGGAAGATGCCACATGCCATGGAGAAACTAAGCCTGTGTGCTGCAACTACTGAAGCCCGAACGCTTAGAGTCCATGCTCTGCAACAACAGAAGCCCCGGCAATGAGAGGCCCACGCACCGCAACAAGGAGAGCCCCTGCTCGCAGCAACTCTGCAACTGGAGAAAGCCTGGGTGCAGCAACGAAGACCCACCACAGACAAAACATAAAATAAATAAATAAATCTTAAAAGAAAAAAAGAACTCACATGACACAACGCAGATTCCTTGTGCTGCAACTAAATCCCAACGTAGTCAAATAAATAAATAAAATTTTCAAAAGAAATAAATAAAAGCCAGGTGACAGTAACAAAACTATAAACAAACATATAAGGAGTTTTTGGAAAGAGATTTTGACTAATTTTTACTTTTAATTTGGAAAATTTATAAAATCTTTATTTTATGGCAATTACAGAACACTTTAAATTTACATTCTTCAAAACCCCTCAGAGCTACAATGAGAACAGGATTGTGCACATACATTGCTAGCCTCTGAGTCATTTACTCAGTTCATTATGTAGCCATAAGTATTTGTTTAAATTAGGCCACCATTCCCTCCCTTTTAGAAGTATTATAATTTTGACATAAACCAGGTATATATTGGAAAACTCATCTGCTATTTTTTTTTCATGATTTGATGAGGCTCTTGGAAAAATTTAATTGGAGCCTTTTGTTACTTGCTTGTGAGACATCTGGCAGGATGAGAAAAGCCAAAGAAATCCTTGGACAGGATCATTTTTAGAAAGGAAAAGTAGGATAAAGTTCAGATACTGAGAAAGAGAAATGAGAGTTATCATCTTAGAAACAAGTAACTGCAAGGCCGCTGAAAATAAGTTCTCAAGTCCTCGTTGGACAAGACACATTGTAAGTCATCATAGCGTCCTTAATTTAAAAATGGAGTTGACACTTCTTTCACTCAGTTTATGCAACTTCCAAAGCTCCACTCTGCTTTTCGTCTCTGGGCCTTAACATCTTCATCGATAAAAACGAGTTAAGGGTAATTTTACAGATAATTCTTTTTAAGAAGCATTTCCAAAATACGCTATGTGTGTTAACAGATATGGAGAGGGAAAGAGTTCTCTTATAGATCAATTTGAGAAATGGTGGGTTAAACAGGCACCTTATTGCAGTCCTTGCCAGAGCCTTGAATGTAATGATGCTCATGATAAACCCATAAAAGATGATACGTATGGCATTCCCTCAAGCTAAGCTCACCATGGAATGCATTTTTAAAACAATCATTGTACTTCTCTGGTGGTCCAGTGGTTAAGAATCTTCCTGTGAATGCAGGGGACACAGGTTTCATCCCTGATCCAGGAAGATCCCATATGCTTCAGAGCAACTAAGCCTGGGCACCACAGCTACTGAGCCCGAGTGCCCTAGAGCCCGTGCTCTGAAGCAAAAGCCACCACAATGAGAAACCCACGCACCGCAACTCGAGTGCAGCCCTCACTGGCCACAAGTAGAGAAAGTCCATGTTTAGCAGCAAAGACCCAGTGCAGCCAAAGATAAATAAACAATAGTTTTAAAAATAAATAATAAAGTAAAAGAATCATCTCACAAGAATAATTTTTATGAGATTTTGTGCGGCTCAAATGACATAATACTGTGTAAAATGGGCAGGACTTGGGCGTATAGATAAAAGAATCAAGATAATCACTTGCCAGAGGAAGAAAACAGGATACAGTAGGGCAAAGAGGCCAGGGAAGGAGCAAGAAGGTAACGAATGTCAGTAGGGAGAAGACAGAAGGGAGGGGAGACCTGAGGTACCAAGGCAAGGGCTGTGAATTTCCTTCTTTAAGTTAAAGAGAGCCAGTGAAAGTTTCCAACGCGAAGATGTCGACAGAGAGCAGAGTGGAGCTTTGGAAGTTTGCTGGGGCTATAGGTTGTGAATCGCAGGCAGCCGGGCCCAGTAGAAGGCAGGGAGCCCAGTTAGGAGATGCCCTGATGAGAGGGTATGGGTGCACTTAAGTAGACAGGGAGAGGAATGATAATAACGGCTCAGGTCAGGAGCCCTTTGAAAACGACTGTGCAGTGGGGGAACCCATCATTCACCCATGCAAGAGCCACCGAGTGCCAAGCACTATGGAAATCGTGGGCCCTGCCTTTCTGCAGAGTCAAAAGGGAGACACAGTGCTGAACAAGTATGTACACACATGAAGCCTCATGCCAGAGGGTCAAGGTGGGAAAGTAGGCTGGCTTCTGGGCTTCCCTGGGAGCTCAGATGGTAGAGAATTCACCTACAATGCAGAAGACCTGGGAAGATCCCCTGAAATGGGAATGGCAACCTACTCCAGTATTCTTGCCTGGGAAATCCCATGGATAGAGGAACCTGGAAGGCTACAGTTTATGGGGTGGCAAAGAGTCAGATATGACTGAGCGACTAACTTTCACTTTGATGAGTAGGCAGGCTAATGAAAGTCCTGATCCAACTACATCATCATCATTGCAGCCACAAAATTAAAAGATGCTTTCCCCTTGGAAGGAAAGCTATGGCAAACCTAGACAGCATATTAAAAAACAGAGACATCAATTTGCTGACAAAGATCCATATAGTCAAAGCTATGGTTTTTCCAGTAGTCGTGTACAGATGAGAGAGTTGGACCATAAAGAAGGCTGAGCACCAAAGAATTGATGCTTTCGGATTGTGGCGCTGAAAAGACTATTGAGAGTCCCTTGGACAGCAAGGAGATCAAACTAGTCAATCCTAAAGGAAATCAACCCTGAATATTCATTGGAAGGACTTTTCTGAAGCTGAAGCTCCAACACTTTGGCTACCTGATGTGAAGAGCTGACTCACTGGAAAAGACCTTGATGCTGGGAAAGATTAAAGGTGAAAGGAGAAGGGGGCGGCAGAGGATGAGATGGTTAGAAGGCATCACTGACTCAATGGACATGAGTGTGAGCAAACTCCAGGAGATAGTGAAGGACAGGGCAGCCTGGCATGCTGTTATGCCGAAGTCCGAGACCCAAAACTAGAGAAATAAGATGTCCATGGCAATGCAAAAGCATAAAGGGGTTTATTGCTAGCTCGAGCTAGGGCTCCCACCAGCACCAACACAGCAGCTATAGGGAGGGAGCCCCAAGTCTTGGGCTGCACTGCTTTTATAGGGAATTTAATCAGGTAAAAGGGTACAAGATGGAGTGTTCAAGCAGGAGGACAACTGATTGGCCACTTTAGGGGTGTTGAAGTTGACAGGTAACTGGTTGGTTACTTCCATCCATAGGATTTGTGTGTAGATTCTTGATTGGTTTTTACTTCCAAGGTAAATCACAAGCTCCTGAACGTGAAGTCAGAAGGTTTAGCCTAGTGACTGATTGGCTCGTGTACAGTGGGGCTAGGTTAGGTAATCTGAGGGTTGATTGGCTATGGGTAGTGGGCTTAGGTTGGGTAACGTCCAAAGTTCTTTTGCCCAGGACCTTGCAGGATGGAATTCTTTTACAAGATGGAGTAGCTCAGGCCCTTCATCCTAGGGTGAGTGGGACCCTGCTAGGGGTAGTCTCCTGGAATCATGACCCAGGTGTACAAGAATTCAAACCCTAGGCCTAGTGCAACCTGTCGAGCCTGCCATGGCTCCGGTCTGGTTCCCCAACACATGCTGCAGTCCATGGGGTCACAAAGAGTCAGACATGACTGAGCAACTGAACAACAGCAACAAGGACCTACTGTGTAGCACAGGGAACTCTGCTCAGTGTTACGTGGCAGCCTGGATGAGAGGGGATTTGGGGGAAGAATGGATATGTATGGCTGAGTCACTTTGCTGTTCACCTGAAACTATCACAACATTGTTAATCTGCTAAACTCCAATATAAAATAAAAAAATTTTTAAACAAAGAAAAGAAAGTGCTGGCCTTTATTGCCCCAGAAAGGTATAAATAGAAGCATTTTACACATTGAAGGCAAGATTTAGAATGCAACAAGAATAAATCCATTTGGGTCCATCTCTCCTATTCTTTTGAAATATGAAAGTTGATAATTACAAACGTGCTCTGAAAGCAAAGCAACCACGCGAACACTTACAGTGCACTAGAATATGATGGAGAAATGAACCAGTTCCAGGAACTCCTGGAGAGTGTCAATGCAAAGACACATTTCCCCAAAATCAGCATTTCCAGTTCCTTTAATCTGATGGGAAAAGAGAGAATGTCCCTTCAATTCACAAATGAGGAAATGGAAGCACAGAAAGGTTACGGGAAATCCTCAGTTTAGCACAGGAGCCAGAACTGAAAGCCACCGCGAGAATGCAGGAAGAGAGGAGGCAGAAAGAAAGGAGAGAAACCAGGGAAAAATAGGGCCGTGTATTATATTTTTATAGCATCCCCAGGTGTCACATCACTTTACACACATCATTTCACTTGAAAATTACCATTACAGGAGGTTGGAAAATAAATCTGTGCTCTGTAGCCAGCTCTGTGAATTAAAAGACAAGCTCTGGGCCGAACGTTCCTAGTGCAGATCCCCAGAACTAACCACTGGCAGCCCTGTGGGACCCTTGAGCAAGGTCATGACCTCTTTGTAACTCAGTTTCTCCATCGGTAAAATGAGGAAATAATAATTCCCACTTCCTATGGTTATTGAGAAGCATAAATGGGAGCCCACACGTAACACCCTTGGCACAGTGCACAGGACAGGTAAGCACTCACTAGATATTGCTGCTCACTGAATTGCAAATATTGGCATCAGGCATGGCTTGATCAAGGAGTTCTCTGTTTGCAAGATTCATAAGTTTGAAGTTCAAGGGATATTTCATTTAATAAAAGGGAAAACAAAGACCCAGCCAGGGGAAGAGAAGTGGCTAAGGACAGAGAACTAGTGATCCCAGGATTTCTACTAATTCCTTCTCTTCAACTCGAAAGGTTCTGAGGATGAGACTGGGAGATGAAGCATTTTTCTGTACATAATCCCAACATAGACAGCAATGGTGGTAATGTTTAATATTAGGGCTCTGTGTGGTAGAAAAATTCCATATAGGGAGTTAATTACCTCTGAAGGTATCATTCTGCCTTCTCTTGGGCGAACTCTGTGGGCCAGTAGGTGGCCTGAACTGCCCAGAAGCACAGAGCCAATGCCCATGCATGGCCTGAGTAGAGCCCTGGCACCACTGACTCAAAATTTAGCACTACCTGAATCATACAGCTCTCACATCCTCCAAGAAATGGGGAGAGAAATGACATGCACCACAGTGCTTGAGTGGTTGAATTTCTCCTTCAGTATCTTTAAGGAACTTCTGTGAGCTACACTAAACTATGGTTTCAACTAGGGTAGGGATATTGTTTATCCAAATTTGATAAATACCCTGAGAATATCCGAGAAGGTATTTGGGAGATGTTCATAGTATAGTAAATTAAAATGAGACTATAAAAGAGTTTATAATGTAAGATGTCCATTTTATGATTAAAATGTATATTTTTTTAAACGTATATTTTTACTTTTTTTTTAAGCCATGCTGCAAGGCATGCAGGATCTCAGTTCTCCAATCAGGGACTGAACTTGTGTCCCTTATCTTGGAAGCATAGAGTCCTAACCACTAGACCTCCAGGGAATTCCCTAAAATGTGTACTTTTAAATGGACATTTTAAAGTGTGTATTCATAGGAAAAATGATATAATTTATAAATGTGATGATCTATTCATAAATGTATGTGCAACATATGCATGTATGTTAAATACACCTCTGAGCCACCAGGGCAGTAATAATACAATATATAGTACTGCATATAATCATGCATGTGTGTGTGCCAAGTCACTTTAGTCGTGCCCAACTCTGCGACCCTGTGGACCACAGCCCACCAGTCTCCTCAGTCCATGGGATTCTCCAGGCAAGAACACAGGAGTGGATTGCCATGCCCCCTCTCTATGGGATCTTTCCGACCCAGGGATAGAACCTGCATCTCTTGTGTCTCCTGCATTTGCAAGTGGCTTCTTTACCACTAGCACCACCTGGGAGCCCATCATACATAATCATACACATGTCTAGCCTACATAATGACGGAGTCTTTTGGGCCTAGAAAAGAAAACAACAGTCTCAAAGGCCCTTGCTGAATCATCTAACTTCGGAGAGAACAAAACAGAACTTTAGGTCCCACCCTGATGCTCCAGGCCGGTTGCATCTATCTGGGACTTATCACCCCCTGTCCAGAAACCTTCCACCCCCTACACCTGCCCAGAAGACTTATCACCCCCTGCCCAACTACAAATGCCATCTCAACTAAAAATACCCAAAACATCCCACCTGATTAACGTTTCCCTTATTGCTTCCACAAGTCTCCCTACAAATATGGAGCCTCCCTGATCCCTCTCCGCGCTCAGCCTGGTCCTTAGGCCGACTGTCGCCCCTCCTTGCCTGAATAAGGGTAACCTACTTCTGTTGAGGTCGTCTTTCCCCTTTCTGCCTCAGCCAGAACTATACCTTACGCTTTTGGTGCCGAACCCGGAAAGGGAGCGAGGCACTCGGCTCACTCTCCCTCCCTCTCATTGTTTTCCCTTTTCCCGGAGTCTGAGAGTGGGAGCATCCGCTGAGCTCACTCTTCTCCCAGTGCTCAAGTTCCCCTTGGGGACGCCTAGTGCCTTCGTGAACGGTGCAAGCCTTGTGCTAAGGCTTTACTGATGCTTTGCGTACCCCCAGGCCTCGGCTCTACCCCTTTCTCTCTCTCTCTCTCTGACGACCTCTGGAATAGGGAACTCTTGCCATTCGACTGCTCTACATGCAACACTCCACTCAGCCGGCCCCTAGATTAAGGTAAGATCCAGACGGTGTTCTAGAGGTGGCCTAGAACTCAGTCCTGGACCCCTGGCCCAGGGCCACTCTGTAGACGACAGTGGGGGACGCTCCACCTCGACACAGAGCTCTCTTCTCATAACTCCTATTGTGACTACCGGTGACGACTCGAGCTCTCAATAGGAGCCTCTGCTTGCCTTTCAATTATGGGGTCTGGCCAATCTATCCCAAAAGACTCCTTCAAATAATCTATACATATATCAACTATACACACATTTAACCCACATATACACAGCTGATGTGGAGGGGGTATCAGGCTTTCCATAGGAAAATGCTTTTTTTTTTTCTATAATGAGCATGCAATTTTTATAATAGCAAAAAAAAAAAAAAAGAAAGAAAGAAAGAAAATCTTCTGAGGCATTCTGGCCCAGTGGTATTCCACACCTAAACTAAAACTCTGAATTGGACTAGTGATAAAATATCTCAGTGGTTTGAGAAGTTAGGATCAAGAATGAGAGTCAACTCTGTGCTTGCACTGCCCCAAGCACCTCACTCAGCAGATGTCTGCAGCTTTTATATAATCACTTTGGATTGTTTCTCATGCTCATTGATCATCTGTCAACCAGAAAAGCTTGTGAGGACGTCTTTTCTGACCTTTCTCTAGAGGCGAGTTCAATTCCATAACTAGGCAACTGCGCCCTCGTGTGGCACCTCCCACGTACAGTTCTTCCAGTTCTTTGTAAGGAGGAAATCACACAAGGACAAGATGGTCTATGGACTCAGACAGGAGACCCCAATTTACAAGTGGGTCTCTGTTCACAAAGGGATTTGGTGAGCTGGGTTTCTAGGCATTACAGTGTATCTTCTTAGAAGTGATAAACATGGAAGTTAAGTAAAAAATGTCAAAAAAGCTGATTAAATCACTGTCTACTTTTAATAGTATCACCTCCTATAAATGACACTGTTTTACATTATGTTCTAAGAATATCAAAATAGTTGAGGTTTCCCAGAAGGATGCTTGTATTGCCCTTGATGTTTCCTCTATTTGAATCTCCTTACTCAAGACACTTACTTCCCCAAGTCATCTACTCATTCATCAAGACCATCCCCAAAGTCATCTCCCTCAACAACATCCCGAGACTGGACAGGGGAAACCATTTGCCTCTCCCCTGGCTCTCAACTCACTTTGTATTTTCTCTGCAAATTGCTGCGATTACAAGTTTTTATTGGACCTGATTAATTTGAACCAGTGTAAGCTCCTTGAGGTCAAGGACGTTGTGTTTCATTAGTACATCCTTAGTGCTTAGCACACAGCCTCATATATAGGTGGTCAAAAGAACATGTTGACTCTATCTTCCGTGGTGGTCCAGAGGTTAAGACTTTGCCTTCCAATGCAGGAGGTTAGGGTTCGATCCCTGTTTGGAGAACTAATATTAGCATGCCAGGTGGCCAAAAAATAAAAGAGATTGTAAAATAAAAATGTAAAAAAAGAAAAAAAAGGCGAGAGAGATAGCAAGATAAAAATGTAAAAAAGAAGAAAGAGAGATAGCAAAATAATAAAAGCACATGCCCTTTGGATTACCAACCTGACTTATGGTACTTCTCTAAGAAAAATAATGACACAAGTATAAAATCTATGTATAAAGGTATATATCAAACAGATGCTGAAAACAGCCAAAATGAAAAATAAAATGACCAATCCTCAGGAGATGGGTTTAAGTAAATAGCGATACATATCTCTGGTAAAATATTATGCTGTCCTCAAAAATAATAATGAGTATCTGCTGTTGTTGTTCAGTCACTAAGTCATGGTGACTCTTTGCAACCTCATGGACTGCAGCTCCTCTGTCCTCCAGTATCTTCCTGAGTTTGCTCAGATTCATGGCCACTGAGTTGGTGATGCCATCTGACCATCTCATCCTCTGCTGTCCCCTTCTACTTTTGCCTTCAGTCTTTCCTAGCATCAGGGTCTGAGTATCTATATTTATTTGCTTACATGAAGAGATGCCCATGTGTACCAGGTTGAATGACATCTCCTTACAATTTGGGTTTACCTGGTACCTACGAAGCATGACATTATTTAGACATAGGGTCTACACAGATGAAATCAAGTTTAAAAGAGGTCACACTAGATTATGAGGGTCCTAATCTAATGACTTCTGGGTTTTTTTTTTTGTGGGTTTTTTGAGGTCAAAAGTGAGTTTATTGGGGTCCAGATGCAGGGGGCACCAGTTCAACCCCTGGTCAGGGAACTAAGATCCCACATGCCATGCTGCATGGTGACAAAAAAATTTCTTTAGTAAATAAATAAATAATAATTTTTTAAATTGACTTGTCACTAGCCCATGATGCGGGGGGTGGGGGTGGGGGTGGGTGGGGGAGGGAGTATTTTATGACAGAGAACTCTTTTAACTTTTCCACTTCCAGACTGGAAAAATATAAGACTTTTGATATAGGGCATTTGGACAGAATCCTTTTATATTATTCCTCAGTGTGTGAGCTCTAAAAATAATAATTCTAGAACAGTCCATAGACGGTCAGAAGTGTGCTTTGCAACTCATGGGAGGGTATTCCTGTGGTCCAGAGTAAGGCCCCACTGTGGGAGGAAACCCCTTCTCTGGAGCTCCCAGTCACCCTGTGTGTGTCTCCTTCCAGCCCTTGAGACTTTCCACGGCTCAGGCTGGGGCTATCTCAACCCATTTCCTCACCCTACTCCCAGGGCACAGAAGGAGCCAGTTCCCATTGTCCTCAGCTCCTATCTGACCTCACACCCCAGCTGGCACACGAGCAGAGCTGGCAACAGGGCTGAACCCAACTCCACAGCCTGTTGGCAACAACAGCGAGTCCAGCTTTCCCAGAGAAGTATGCTCAGCTGCACCCACCAAGCCTGTACACAACCTGCCCACTGTTTCTCTCACTCTCACAACTTGTCCAGAAATTCTAGATTCACCAACATGCCCCTTTCCTGTAAGTTCATCTCGGGAACACGGACCAATGACCTCCTACAGAAGGAAGTGGTAATGATCTACAGTCCAGCTCTACCTGGCAAGTGTCTCCAGTTCTTTTGTTCTTGGGTCATTGCCCATGACTTTGCCAATCCTGGTGGGAAAGGCTTGAGTTTCCAGGGCGGCTGTCTTGTGGGAAGAATCTAGAGCAGCTGGGCAGAGCTGGACCTACTGGGCTAGGACTCCAGCTGGCCAGAGTCCATGATCCAAAACTCCTTCCTAAAAGGCACAACTCATCAACACCGAGGAGAGACTCTGAGAGCTTTCAGTCTGCCATCCCATGTTCATTGCTGCCACGCTGGTAACAAAATATGGGTCTACCTCGTGTGGGTGACCTTGAACTTCATTTCAATCCTAGCTCCTCCACTAAAGGGGTTCCAAATGCCCTGTCTTGAAAGTAGCTGCTGGACTTCCCTGGTGGTCCAGTGGTTAAGAATCCATCTGCCAGTGCAGGGGGCATGGGTTAGATCCCTGGACTGGGAAGATCCCACATGCCTTGAGGCAACTAAGCTCATGTGCCACACCTACTGAGCCCAGGCTCTAGAGCCTGTGTTCTGCAACAGGAGTGGCCACCACAATGAGAAGCCCACACACCACAACTAAAGAATAGCCCCCGCTCATCGCAACTCAAGAAAGCCTGAGCACAGCAACAAAGACCCAGCGCAGCCAAAAATTTTAAAAAGGAAAGGAAAAAGTAGCTGCCAGCACTCCAGCTTGCCTCTGGTGAGTTGTCAACAAGACTGGATTAAAGTCTTTGAAACCATGTCCACTGCCCCGTGCCCGTGTCACAGCTTTCTAGCCACTCGGATGTGTTGTGTTCTTGAAAGAACAAAAAATTGAGAGAGTAAGTTGGCTAAAACTCCTGTTTCTGGATGTCCCCTGGCAGTATTTGGTTGAGCCAACCCTTGGTTTTTCATGCTGATTTGTACTGCTATTTTCTCTGCTGTACAGAAAAATTCCTGATTTTTAGTACCTGACGAGGTGTCAGCTTGCCCATTCTTCACCAGGAGAAAAAAACTTGACAACCAACTTCATCACGTACTCATTGGTGACTTTGAGCAAGTTTTTGCCCCTCTCTGTGCCTCTATTTTCTCACCTGTAAAATGGGGATAGTACACTACCGTCTGGGCTTCCCAGGCAGCCCTAGTGGTAAAGAACCCACCTGCCAATGCAGGAAACATAAGAGACATGGGTTTGATCCCTGGGTCAGGAAGATCCCCTGGAGGAGGGCATGGCAAACCAGTCTAGTAGGGTTGCCTTGAGACTCCCATGGACAGAGGAGCCTAATGAGCTACAGTCCATAGGGTCACAAAATAGTCGGATGTGACTTAGCGACTAAACCAAAACGACAAAATTAATACCCAATTTAAGAACCCCAAACCAACGGCATCCTTTGCTCCATCACCTCTCCTAGTCTATCAGCCCTGGGTGTTGGGGTGTCCAGCGTCCCCTTGAGTTCGCCTGTCAAAGACAGCAGTCCTCACTCTCCAGGAGCAATCCAAATGTCTATAGAATTTCTGGCAGCCAATTCCATATTAGGTTATGTAATGGCAACCCACTCCAGTGTTCTTGCTGGGGAAGTCCATGGACAGAGGAGCCTGGCAGGCTGCAGTCCATGGGGTAGCAAAGAGTCAGACATGACTGAGCGAGTGAGGATAATATTTTTCAGAGACCATATCCTCCCATGTTTCCCACACGAAGTCTTGTGCAGCACCTGCCCTAGATAACTTGGCCATGGCCCAAGTCCCCACACCTCCTCAGACCTAGCCTTCACCCCAGAGCTCAGGTGCTAAGACCTCAGCCACTATTTTCTGCTCTTCTCTGGATGAGGATGTGTTTTTGCCAAATAAATCTGTAAATCCTGGTGCCATTCTCCTAATGGTTTGGCTGCAAAGACAGAGTCCATCTCTGGCTCAGCTCTAGGGAGGATGAAATTCAGGAATGATTAAATGCCTATCTCTGTTCAAAATCCAGATGGTAGGACTTCCCTAGTGGTCCAGGTGGTTAAGAATCCACCTACCAATGCAGGGGACACAGGTTCCATCCCTGGTCCAGGAAGATTCCACATGTCACGGGAGCAACTAAGTCTCAGGGCTGCAACTGCTGAAGCCCACATGCCATAGAGCCTGTGCTCCACAATAAGAGAAGCCACCGAAAGGAGAAGCCCATGCGTTGCAACTGGAGAGTAGTCCTCGCTCACCACAACTAGAGAAAGCCCGAGTGCAGCAACAAAGACCCAGTGCAGCAAAAAGAAAAAGACTCGGAAAAAAAAAAAAATACAGATGGTACCTGCCATCCCCCAGATATCCTCAGAGCAATATCTTCTACTACAGAAGAGAGCAGGAGTACAGCTTGCAATGTGAGGTGGTCAGTTCAGGCACATGCTTAGATCCCGGAGAATGTGCAGTCATTGTCTGTCCTTACTCTGAGCTTTGGAGAATGTCACTGGTATTCAAGCAGAGTTGCAAAACATCTCTGCCAGAAGGACTCGAAGCAAGCAGCAGATAGAGAACCTGGAGGGACAGGCCAAAGGAGTTATCCGTGACACTCAGGGTCACGCATGCACTGGCATCACTATTCCAGTTTTAACACTGACTGGCTTCCATTCTGTTTGGCAAATAGCTGTTAAAGCCAAACTGCTTACCTATCCCTCTGCTGCGATAGTTTTCCCAGACTGAGGCCCCAGGCCACCCAAACATCACCTCCACCACCATTATTCAACAATTAAGGATAAATATTTGACACAAGAGGAAGTCCTTACACCTCTGTCCCTGTACTACCGGTTTCTTTCTGATTGGTCAGGGCAGGCTGTGAACTATATTGCCTAGGACTTCCCTGGTGGTCCAGTGGTTAAGGATCTGCCTGCCAATGAGAAGCCCTCACACCACAACTAGAGTAGACCCTGCTCACTGTAATTAGAAAAAGCACAAGTGCAGCTATGAAGACCCGCACAGCCAAAAATAAATAAATACAAAATAGAAGTAGCTGTCTCTAACCTTTGGGCGGGGGAGAAAAAAAAAAAAATATATATATATATATATGCATAGGCTACCAGCCCAGGCTGGACCCATTCACAAAAGGAAGAATGAACTGATCAGAAATTTGATATGGAAACTTTGCTCCAGTAAAGTAGCATTATGAAAAACGAATTATACAGATCTAAGGATTTCCTAAACTCTGACTTTGAGCCAACCAAGCTGGTGGCCAAATCCTTGAATTGTAACACAGACTTGATCAGCTAGTCCTCCACCACAGAAAACAAAAGAGTCATCCCCATTCAGGACAGATCAACTGGAGGTCTGCTGGGAGGTGAGGGGGGGAAGAGTGTCACAAAAGCATATTTGGGGAGAAAATACCTGGCTAACTTAAACCTCTTTTTGGTAAGAATGAGAACTCCTAAGAGAGAAAAAATACCTTTTTTTTTTTTTTTTGTAATCCAAGGATAAAGGAAGATGCCTGTAATGATCTAGGCATATAAAACTTTTGGCAAAAGAATAAAAATGGAGCTGGTCCCAAACTCCTTGCCGACTGGATCAAAAAACTCTGAGAGGAGGCAAGTGTGGAAAGCAAGATTTCAACACCCAGCAAGTTGTTGTTTGTGATTTAAAGCAATAAAAAGACATTCCAAGGTATATATCAGTTCAGAATATGCCTGTTAGGTACCTTTCCTGAAAAATATTATGCAATTGAGCTATAAATCAAGTTAAAGAACTCAATAATAAGGAGGCTGCTTTATAAAAGGACTCGTTATATAAACACTGAAAAGTGTGTATTAATATAAGTATAAAATAAGCATAGAACTAAGGTGAAATAATTATAGTGAATAGAGTGACAAAATAATACACTGTTATGTCATTCTCGAAGAAAAAGTACTTAATAATAATGAACATTCAATTTGAATTTTTTTCATAGTCAAAAATTCTAGACTACACCAAAAACCTAAGAGGCAGGCAGAAGTGCAAGAAAATGAAAATTGAAATTTTCTCCCTACAATAGCTCCTATGGCATGTTCAGAAACTGTTTTTAACACTTTACATGTGTGTATTGTCTTATCTGGGACTTCCCAGCAGGCGAAGTGAATAGAATCCACCTGCCAATGCAGGAGACCCCAGTTTGATCCCTGGGTCAGGAAGATCCCCTGGAGCAGGAAATGGCAACCCACTCCTGTATTCTTGCCTGGGAAATCCCATGACAGAGGAGCCTCCGAGGGCTACAGTCCACGGGGTTGAAAAGAGTCAGACATGACTGAGCACGCACATCATTGACTTATTTAGTTTAATCTCACAGATCTATGAGATAAAGGTCACCCCATTTCATAGATGACAACGTGGCTGCAGAGAGTAATTCCTTGTATAAATAAAAGGAAAAAATAGAAATATGACAGACATGAAGAAGACCTTCATGTCTACTAAAATAGTTTTAAAAACAAGGATTTGGAAGGACTTCCCTGGTGGCCCAGTGGCTAAGACTTCGTGTTCCCAATTCAGGGGGCCAGGGTTCAATCCCTGGTCAGGGAATTAGATCCCACGTGCTGCAGCTAAAGATCCTACATGCCATAACTAAGGGTTTGCATGGCACAACTAAGACCAGATGCAGTTAAATAAATAAATTTAAAAAATAAGGGTTTCTGAAAGGTATCGTTAACAAGTTTGACTTATTACATTTTGCCCCTCTGCCTTTTGGTTTCTTTCTCTGTCACAGGGGGAATGGGGCTTCCTTCCCATTGATATGTTCTAAGTAGGCAGAGCGGACACTTCATCTCAGCAACCAGGCAGGTTAGGCTATTTGTGGAGCTTTCAGAATAACCAGGGCTTCCCTGGTGGCTCAGATGGTAAAGAATCCACCTGCAATGTGGGAAACATGGGTTTGATCCCTGGGTCGGGAAGATCCCCTGGAGGAGGAAATAGCAAATCACTCCAGTATCTTTGCCTGGAGAATCCCAAGGACAGAGGACCTGGGGGGCTATGTAGTCCATGGGGTCGCAAAGAGTCGACACGACTGAGTGACTAACACTTTCAGAATCTCTGGCCCATGATTTCTAAGGCCTGAGATGATCATCCCAAAATTCTGGACTCAATGGGAAGAAAGGACCAGCATTCCCTTCTGTTCTCAACTTCAGAAGCAACCTTCGCTCCTCCAGTTCCAATGTCATCAAGGGTCCTGAGAGGGGCTGCTGAGAACCTGCTGAGGGTCCTGGAAGGGTCCGGCAGGAAGAATTCCTCTTGAACACACCAATGACAGTGGAGGTCTCCGTGTCACTGGTCCTCAGCTGATGACCCTCGCCCTGCCTCCTCTGGCTAACTCATTCCCTCTGGGATAAACAGTTGGGCAGGGCTCCTCTCTGGTCATCTGCTTCTGGTGATAAGTTCTTGATGACTCTCTGCAGCCTCCCGTTGGGGGAGATAAATATCCTATTTGGGAGGAAATCACACCCCCTCTTCCCCACCCAAGTGGCCGCATCTCCTCCGCCTTCAGCAATGGTGGGAAGTGACTACACCCACTCTTCCCAACCCTGGGGGATTCCAGCATTTGAAATTGCAGAGCTGGAAAGATAAACATCACCGCCAATCCCTCACTCCCTCTTTGTTCCTCTTCAGCAGCAGAAAAGGAACTGAGAACCACGAGGCACGGAAACTCTCCCCATCTGCCGGCGTTGTTAAGGGAACCAGTGCTTTAATTTACACTCGCAGCCTCCTCCCTTTCTTCCTCATCAACACTCCCAATCATCCCTTAAGGAAAAAAAAAAAACTTAGATTCTTCTGTCCAAGGTAAGCGTCATGAGCCTGGACCTTCAAACCCTTCTTGCTGTAATTCCAGAAATGAAACTTAAAAAAATAAAAAGGATATATTGATATATTGGAGCCAAATTGTGTTTATCAATTGCAAAGCGAAAGTGAAAGTTGCTCAGCTGTGTCTGACTCTTTGTGACCCAATGGACTATACAGTCCATGGAATTCTCCAGGCAGAATACTGGAGTGGGTAGCCTTTCTTCAGGGGAATCTTCCCAACCCAGGGATCGAACCCCCATTGCAGGAGGATTCTTTTCCAGCTGAGCCACCAAGGATGCCCGAGAATACTGGAGGGGTAGCCTATCCCTTCTCCAGGGAATCTTCCCGACCCAGGAATTGAACCAGGGTCTCTGCATTGTAGGCAGATTCTTTACCAGCTGAGCTACCAGGGAAGTCATCAATTGCAAAGTACATGCTAAGTTGCTTCAGTTGTGCCCGACTCTCTGCCATCCTTTGGACTATAGTCTGCCAGGCTCCTCTGTCCACGGGATTCTCCAGGCAAGAATACTGGAGTGGGATGCCATACCCTTCTCCAGGGGATCTTTCCAACCAGGGATCAAACCTGGGTCTCTTCAGTCTCCTGCTTTGGCAGGCGGGTTCTTTACCACTGCTGCCTAAGTCACTTCAGTCGTGTCCGACTCTGTGCGACCCCATAGATGGCAGCCCACCAGGCTCCCCCGTCCCTGGGATTCTCCAGGGAAGAACACTGGAGTGGGTTGCCATTTCCTTGTCCAATGCATGAAAGTGAAAAGTGAAAGTGAAGTCGCTTAGTCCTGTCCGACTCTTATTGACCCCATGGACTGCATCCTACCAGGATCCTCCATCCATGGGATTTTCCAGGCAAGAGTACTGGAGTGAGATGCCATTGCCTTCTCCAGAGGATCTTCCTGACCCAGGGATCGAACCCAGGTCTCCCACATTGTAGGAAGACGCTTTACTGTCTGAGCCACCTAGAGCCATGTGGGAAACCCCATGTTGAAAAGTACACATCCCCCGTATGATGATCCGTCCCTCCCACTGCCTCCTTTGTGGGTCTTACCTACCAACTGAACTAGAGTCCTCATGTTTTTGCCAATATGGGGGGGAGAGGACAGTCTATCTTTTTGCGATACCAATCTTTATTCAAGCTGTTCCTTTGATCAGAAACGTCCTTCCTTCTCCATCTCTTTCTTTGAAATGCTTTCCATCATTCCCAGCTCAGTTGCTATGTCCTGCCTCTAAAAGCCTTCCCCCCATCTTGCTATCTTTTCCAGAGTCACGTGGCATGCTCTCTCTTTCAGAACTCCTCCAACCTTTTCTTTGTCCCTTAATGTCAGTGCTGACCCTGCGCTGCCTTGAATATACTTCTTTGTCCATCTGCTTATCTTCCCAACAGACCAACTGTAAGCAATCCACAGGCAGAGCCATGTCATCATTACACTCCCAGGGCCTGGCATGGAGCCTGGACGGGGGCCATGGCAGTGGTGATGCTGAGAAAGGGCCAGGGGGTGAGAAGGGGGGTAACTGGGACATGTATATATGTGTGCATGCATGGTGTTTATCTAGGGGACATTTGCTCTTCACTCTTTCCTAAAAGACTCTAAGAAACTTTAGAAACCGAACACAGCTCCAAGAAAAAGCCAGAATAAAAGAGAACAATGTGCTTCAAAGCACCTGGGAAGAGTTGTTTACTACAGTAGATGACTGGATTTATCTCTCAGTTTCCTGGATGAAAGGGGGAAACTCGCTGGCTTGTGTATTTTGCACTGTACAAAAAAAAAAAAAAAAAAACCTCTGGAATCAGATTGGAAAGAGAAATTTTTCCTGGCACTGAGTTCAAGGAGAAATTTATCAAGCGAATGCTTATATAACAGACATGAGGTAACCCAAGGAGCAGCATCTCCAACTGGCTTTCTACAAAAGGACACAGATGTCCTCAGAAGAGCAATTCTCCTGCTCAGTGCAGCTCCGGAGACAGAAGGGATCTCTGCGAGAAAATGAGACAGTGTGGCCCGCATCCAGGGCCTTCCTATGTCTGTAGAAGTTCTGAGAAACCAGAAAGAAGGAAAAGCCGGTATGAGTCCATTTAATATAAGATCTCAAAGACCCCATCTAGATTGGATCTTAAAGATCTTGGTGGCTTGAGCTTCCTGGTGGTCTTGTGGTTGGGAATCCGCCTGTCAATGCAGGAGACATGGGTTTGAT
This sequence comes from Nanger dama, assembly GCA_917880005.1. NCBI lineage: Eukaryota > Metazoa > Chordata > Mammalia > Artiodactyla > Bovidae > Nanger > Nanger dama. The sequence continues at coordinate 1,879,770 of CAKJTW010000108.1, read as the reverse complement.
CCCTAATCCAGGAAGATTTCATGTGCTGAAGGCAACTAAGCCCACGCACCACAACTACTGAAGGCCATACACCCTGGAGCGAGTGCTCCACAGCAGAAGAAGCTATGGCAATGAGAAGTCCAAGTAACGCAACTAGGGAGTAGCCCCTATTCGCTGCAACTAGTGCAGTCATGAAGGCCTAGAGCAGCTAAAAAAACCACAAAACTTGGTGGCCAGATTGTACAAAGTGCAATCTGGCTCAAAGTGGGCAGAAGCAGAGAGTGAGCCAGAAGTTTAGGTAAGAAACTGCCTCCTCTCAAGGGGCAAACTCAGAGGGGCTGGTGTACACTGAGTGGGCAGGACTCTGTGCTCAAGGACACAGTGTGTGTCCCTCCACAGATGAAGTCAAGGGTCCCATCATTCACTGGGAGGGCAAGCCTCAAAGGAGATTTGAGAGAAATATGAGAGCCACACAGATGCCCTGAAAGGCAACAAGACACGTGGGCAAAGATACCGTTCAGGACAGTAACACCAGGCCCCAGGCAAGCCCACCAACATGGCAGACAAGGATGCCTATATCCTGTGTCAGGTGGGGCCAGGAGCATTGGGGTGCCCATCTGTGAGTGTCACAGGCCAGAAAGAGAGGTGACAGTTGGTCATTTTAACCAACCTCCTTACTTTGTATGGGAGGAACTGTTGTTCAGCCATTAAGTTGTGTCCAACTCTCTGCAATCCTATGACTGTAGCACACCAGGATCTTCTGTCCTTCACCATCTTCAGGAGTTTGCTCAACTCATGTGCATTGAGTCAGTGATGCCATCCAACCATCTCATCCTCTTTCGCCCCCTTCTCTTCCTGCCCTCAGTCTTTCCCAGCATCAGGGTCTTTTCCAATGAGTCAGCTCGTCACATCAGGTAGTCATAAGTATTGTAGCTTCAGCATCCGTCCTTCAAATGAATATTCAGTGTTGGTTTCCTTTAGGATTGACTGGTTTGGTCTCCTTCCTGCCCAAGGGACCCTCAAAAGTCTTCTCCAGTGCCACAATTTGAAAGCATCAAGTCTTCAGCTCTCAGCCTTCTCACATCTGTACATGACTACTGGAAAAACCATAGCTTTGACAGAGAAATGAAAACCTAAGTGCTCCCATCTCTGGCCACCACAAAGAAAACTCTGACCATCTTCAATCCTAAGCTGGCTGCTTTGTCTCCACATAAAGATGGGAGGGTTTCCTTTATGGGGCATCCCATGCACCTGAGGAACATTGGCTTCTCGCCACAAGCCCATGGCTGAGATGTCTCTGGGGCTTTCAGCTTGAGATCTGTGTGTCTGGAAGGAACTCATCCTACAGCTAGAGCACCTCCTGAAAGGCTTATTCCCTCTTACTCATGTGACTCCAAAAGCCTGAACCCTTCTCTCTGAAGGCATTTCTGGATGAGAAGAAGGGCTGGTCTCTCAGTATATCTGGCTCCAATGAAACCTCAGAATTGAGATCCCATCATCACCTCAGGCCACCCACTGACATCATGGGAAAGATAGGCTTCCTGTTGTCCTTATTAGTAGATGCCATGGAAGAGGAGAGTTCAGAGGTGGAACCTCAAAAGGCCCAAGGAGGGGACCACCAGGATACCCAGAAGGAAAAGTACTCCTGTCTTCCCTTTCCTGGTAGGTGCTTTGGCTTTCTCCTGGGCAGCCCCAGTGTGGGCATTTTGCAGCTACGCCAGGGCAGTTCTTCCTCTGCATGTACTCACCAGTGTCCAGTTGATAGGGGCTTCCCAGGTGGCACTAGTGGTAAAGAACCTGCCTGCCAATGCAGATGACGAAAGAGACTCGGGTTCAATCCCTGGGTCAGGAAGATCCCCTGGAGGAGAGCATGGCAACCCACTCCAGTATTCTTGCCTGAAAAATCCTATGGACAGAGGAGCCTGGGGTGCTAAAGTCAATGTGGTCACACAGAATCGGACATGACTGAAGCAACTTAGCATGCATGTGCGTCCAGCTGATACGACTGAAGATGGACTTCCACTTAAGCCTGAAGTTTGGGCATCAAAACCAGTGTGCTGGTGAGGGTCACCAGGTGGCTGGCACAGTGAGGATGAAAGTCCTGACCTGCTCCATGGGAAGCTACACTAGAATCCGGTGCAGACCACAACCTCTCATTCTTCTCATTGCCATTGTCATTACCACTGCTAATGGCAGCAACGGTAAGAGTGGTGTTATAGGTCAGAACAGCTAGGCAGTCAAGAACAAAACTGCAACAAGGACTTCCCTGACAACCCAGTGGTTAAGACTCCTCTGCAGGGGATGTGGGTTTGATCCCTGGTCTGGGAATTTCTACCTGCATTGTGGTATGGCCAAAAAAAGTGAAATGTTGGACTTACCTGGTGGTTCAGTGGCTAAGACTCTGCACTCCCCATGTAGAGGGCCCAGGTTCAACCCCTGGTGGGGGAACAAAATTCCACACGGCAACTAAAAGTTCACATATTGCTACTGAAAGATCCCACTTGATGCAACTAAGATCTGATACAGCCAAGTAAATAAATAAATAAAATATTTTTTAAGATGGCAACACATGTTTTCCCAAAAGAAATTAGATTATGCTTTCATTCAGCTGAACAGCTCAGAGCATCAAATGAATGAACTGATTAAATGTTTTCTTTTTAAAAATCCTTAATAACTCATCCTATTAAATGACTAACATCTTAAGCATCCTCTCTGTGTCCATCACTCTCTTAGGCACTTTCCATGGAGATCGCATCTGATCTCCATGACAACTCTGCAGGCAGATATACCCACTCTCATTGTAGAGGAAATAGCACTGAGAGCTTGGGTACCATGGGGCCAAGGAAGTTAGGCAGCTCTTAAAAAGCTACTTAGGGGCTTCCCCAGTGGCTCAGCAGTAAAGAATCTGCCTGCAGTGCAGGAGACTTACAGGAGATGCAGATTCAACCCCTGGGTCGGGAAGATCCTCTGGAGAAGGAAACGGCAACCCATCCCAGTATTCTTGCCTGGGAAATCCCATGAACAGAGAAGCCTGGTGGGCTGCACTCCATGAGGTCACAAGAGCTGGACACAACTGAGTGACTGAACAACAAAGAAACTACTTATCAGGACTGCTCTGGTGGTCCAGTGGTTAAGACTCCGAACTTCCATGCAGGGGGTGCTGGTTCGATCCCTGGTCTGGGAATTAAGATCCTACATGACACTTGGCCAAAAACTGAAATTCAAAAGAAGCTACTCGTTACCACTCATGGTCAGAGTACCCTCAGAACTGCTCTCTGCATGCAAATCTAGAAGGGGACTGGGAAAATATGGAATAAAGAAATAACCCTCAGAGCAGCTTCCAATGTAGTAAGATCTCCTGTGGCTGAATCCAAGACCAGCCAGACCAGAAAATCACCCACGAATGTTTCCAACTAGACCTGGGTTCAGTCAGTCTACCCGAGCACCTCCTGGGTGCCCTCGTATACTTCACTTTGTTCCCTATCCCCGAATAACCTTTGAGTTGAATTTCTCTCTGTTGCTTGTAATGAAACAGAGGTCCAGCCAATTAGGGAAGTTGCTCAAGATCCTGGTTCATCTGCAACAAAGCTGGGACTCAAATCTAGTCTGCTTACAGATAGAGGCCAGCTACTGAAATCCCTGATCAGGAAAGATCAAAATTTCATTTTTTTGAGATTTTTTTCAGTGTTTTCTTTATCTTTTGGGAAGCCCATGGGTACACACTGCACAGCAGCAAAGAGTTAAGTATGGTTTTGTCTTCTTTCCCTCTTTTTTTTGTTGTCTTTCTACCTACTCCTCACCTTGTCTAAAAGGAACAGGGTTAGGAGTTCCCTGGCAGTCCAGTGGTTAAGATTCCCCACTTTCAATGCAGGGGCATGGGTTCAGTCCCTGGTGGGGGAACTTAGAACACATATGCCTTGAGTGTGTGGCCCAAAAAAAAGGGCGGGGGGGTTAAATAAGAAACTAAAAATAATAAGGAGAGGGTCTCTGTCGCTTTGCAGGGCTAGAGCTCCCTTACTGCTTGCTGTCTCCCGGGCACAAGATCATCTGGCACCCACGTGACAGCTGCTATAATTATGAGTGCATTTGTGTGGCTCAGGGTGGAGAGAGAAGCGTGAGCTCACCGAGGGGCTGGGAAAGGAATGGCCTTGATCTGAGCTGCAGCCTGGTTCTAATTTTAGCAACGACGGAGCCCAGGACTTCCTGGACAGATCGCATTGCCCCGTGCTCTCTGCTCCCTGCGCTGGGCTGACACCAGACATGTGGAAAAGATTCGGATCACAAGAACCACCAAATCGGGTCACACCCATGGCTCATCCGGCCCAGCCGCTGTCTCAGAAAGTGGGGACGGGACGTCTCAGATGGCCAGAGCTTAGCCACCTCCTTGTAAAATCCCCTTACTTTATCAACAAGGACAGAGGTAAACAGCTATCCACAATGAACAGCCAGCACAGCCGGATCTCCAATCCCCAGTCTCCAGCATCTGGGCTTGTATGTTACCTGTCTTGTCACCCTCTCAAGGTTGGGGTTGCAGTCTGACGTTTGTCTCTCCCTTTGAAGAATGAGCCATGAGGCATATTTTTAAATAATTTTTCCTCCTAATGCTACCTATCTTTAATAAGGTAAAGTTTACATACAGTGAAATACCCATGTGTTGTGATGGGATGAATTTGAAAAACTTGTATGTCTCCCTGGAGACAAAGAACACAACCAGGGGACTTCCCTGGTGGTCCAGTGGCTAAAACTCCGTGCTCCCAATGCAGGGAGCCCAAGTTTGATCTCTGGTCAGAGAACTAGACCCCACAGAACGCAACTAAGACCCAGCACAGCCAAATAAATAAAAACAAATATCAGTTTAAAAAGAAATAGTCTATCAGCCCCCAGAATTCCATCATGTCCCCTTCCAATCAATTCATAAGTCCAGGGACTTCCTGATGTCCCAGTGGTTAAGACTTCACCTTCCAATGCTGGGGGTGCAGGTTTAATCTGTGGTTGGGGAGCTAAGAGCCCACATGCATCATGGCCCCCAAAAACAAAACATAAAACAAAAACAATATTGTGACAAATTCAATAAAGATTTCAAAAATTGTCCATATAGAAAAAAATCTTAAAAAAAAAATATTCCTTGAGTCCTCAACAAAAGTGGGCTTCCCTGGTGGCTCAGATGGTACAGAATCTGCCTGCAGTGCGGGAGATCTAGGTCCCTGGGTTGGGAAGATCCCCTGGAGAAGGAAATGGCAATCCACTCCAGTATTCTTCCCTGGAGAATTCCATGGACAGAGGAGCCTGGCAGGCTACAGTCCACGGGGTCACAAAGAGTGGGACACGACTGAGCAACTAACACTTTCACTTTCAACAAAGGCAATTGCAGTTCTGATATCTACTGTCATAATTAGCTTTCTGGTTCTTTACTTTAAACAGAGGGCATCTTGGTGTCTGGGAGACAGAGAAGATTCTAGCCAACCCTTAGCTTCTTGCAGGTCCTTCACTGGGTGGTTTTCATTGCATGGCTCTTATCCAAGCCTCTTCTTCTGGGGCTCAGCGGAAAAGACCCTTAACTCTTGAGTCTCCACCCCCTGAGGCCCCAGTGAGGAAAAGGAATTCAAACAAGGCCCTGTGATCCTGTTATATAGTCAAGTGAGAAGTCATTCGTCTAGTTTCCAGCCACAAGAGAGGCTGGTCCCTCCTCTTGCTCCCTCCTTCCAGACCTCCTGGAACAAAGTCTGCAAACCTTCTCGTTACTTAAGAATGAGTGTTCATCCCACAATTAACCTGAATGTTTTTCTCATTAGAACACAAGCCCATTTCTTCATGCTCTCTCTCCCCAGAAAAGCTGTTGAACATTTGGTCAATAGAACAAGTAACTCAGTGTGAAAGCTCCTTATATTTAATTTCATGATCTTACTGGGCAGAGATTTTCTACATCCACTCTGAAAATAATTTAGCATTGAAATGTTGTGTGTCATAACTGCTCCATCCTCCATCCCAAGTTTAAACTTGGGTTTAAACTTTAATTCTACCAGTGACTGGTCCTGTTCTTGAGTCATCATGTGTGTGTCCCCGGCAAGTCTGTTGTTGCCAAGGGAAAGCGTATGTGTATCAGCAAGTGCTATCTCCTGGGGAAGTTACGCACTTAGGCTCACCTACGCTGTCTCTCCTCTCAGTAACAAGGAGTCTTGACTTGTCTTCTTGTATGTATATTACCTCAAAGAACTCTCAAAGTGTTCTCAAGAGCTTCTGAAAGGACACTTCATTTCTATATTCCCAGCATTCAGAATAAGGAAGGCCTGGCTCAATAAAAGCTAATCAATCAATCAATTAATCAATGAATTACATTGTGAGAGTTGGACCATAAAGAAGGCTGATCACTGAAGAACTGATGCTTTTGAACTGTGATGTCAGAGAAGTCTCTTGAGAGTCCCCTGGACTGTAAGGAGATCAAACCAACCAATCCTAAAGGAAATCAACCCTGAATATTCATTTGAAGGACAGATGCTGAAGCTCCCTATGGCCACCTGATGTGAAGAGCTGACTCATTGGAAAAGATCCTGATGCTGGGAAAGATTGTGGGCAGGAGAAGAAGCAGGGGACAGAGGATGAGATGGTTGGATGGCATCACCGACTCAATGGACATGAACTTGAGCAAGCTCTGGGAGATAGTGGAGGACAGAGCAGCCTGGTGTGCTGCAGTCCATGGGGTCACAAAGAGTAGAACATGACTGAGTGACTGAACAAAAATAAACTACATTGACTCCATCTGGGGAAGGAGAGATAGGTTCTCCTAAGCATTGTCTCCTCCCTTCCCATGAACTGGAGTACTGAGGTTGTCCAATGTCACTGAACTATTGGCCATCCCAGACTCCCCCTCAACTCTCCCCATCACCTGGGTACCCATCTTTCAGGAAATCACAAATGTGCCCCTTTCACCACCTTTTCCTTTGTCTCTGTCAGAGGCTTATCTTGGGTACCCAGTTCAATGGACTGTACCAATCACAAAATAAGGAGTAGCCAGTTCCTTAAAGAAAGTCTTCCAGGGGCCTCCCTGGTGGTCCAGTAGTTGAGCATCTGCCTTGCAATGCAGGGGATACAGGTTTGATCCCTAATCAGGGAACTAAGATCTCACATGCCTCAGAACAAGTGAGCCCTTGAGCCACAACTACTGAGCTACCTCACTACAACTAGAGTCCATGCACCGCAATGAAAGATCCTGCATGATGCAACTAAGACCGGAAACAGCCAAATTAATTAATCTTTTTAAAGGCTTCTGTTTTCTTCATGTCATTTCCAGAACCATAATCGCATCAGAAAAGGGTACCATTTTCATCAATGGTGAGTTCCATGAGCCCTCACCTTTGCCAGTATCCCTAACAGTTTCCCCTTCAGTTCAGTCACTCAGTCGTGTCCGACTCTTTGTGACCCCATGAATTGCAGCACGCCAGGCCTCCCTGTCCACCACCAACTCCCAGAGTTCACTCAAACTCACGTCCATCGAGCTGGTGATGCCATCCAGCCATCTCATCTTCTGTCATCCCCTTCTCCTCCTGCCCCCAATCCCTCCTAGCATCAGAGTCTTTTCCAGTGAGTCAACTCTTCACATGAGGTGGCCAAAGTACTGGAGTTTCAGCTTTAGCATCATTCCTTCCAAAGAAATCCTAGGGCTGATCTCCTTCAGAATGGACTGGATGGATCTCCTTGCAGTCTAAGGGACTCTCAAGAGTCTTCTCCAATACCACAGTTCAAAAGCATCAATTCTTCGGCGCTCAGCCTTCTTCACAGTCCAACTCTCACATCCATACATGACCACAGGAAAAACCATAGCCTTGACTAGACGGACCTTTGCTGGCAAAAGTAATGTCTCTGCTTTTCGATATGCTATCTAGGTTGGTCATAACTTTTCCTTCCAAGGAGTAAGCATCTTTAAATTTCATGGCTGCAATCACCATCTGCAGTGATTTTGGAGCACCCCAAAATAAAGCCTGACACTGTTTCCACTGTTTTCCATCTATTTGCCATTAAGTGATGGGACCGGATTCCATGATCTTAGGTTTCTGAATGTTGAGCTTTAAGCCAGCTTTTTCACTCACCTCTTTCACTTTCATCAAGAGGCTTTTTAGTTCCTCTTCACTTTCTGCCCTAAGGGTGGTGTCATCTGCATATCTGAGGTTATTGATATCTGAACAGTTTCCCCTTAGGCTCCTTGAATTCGTGGTTATGGTTCTATTCAATGCTCCCTTAAGAAAAAGAGGAGTCTCCTTTCCTTGTCTCACCAGCTCTACCTCCATCCTGAAGTCTGGCCGTGCATCACAAGAGTCCTGAGTTGTTCCCTGAAGCATGAGATCTTTAGCCAGAAGCAGAACTCTAGCTCTGTTGGGTCTGCTCTGCACTGAAGAGACAAAATGAATAATAACTCCTTGTGCAAAAATGGCTAACCTTGAGCCATGCACTTTATGAGGCAGGAACGCACACTCCCCCTGCTCTGCCCCTGAACTGCTGTCCCAACAGCATCTGAAACCTTTCCCCGGGGTCATCCGTCATCACATGGCACAGTGTGTCAGCTGACCCCTGATGGGGAGCTAAGAGCCCACATGCCTTGGGGCCAAAAATCCAAAACATAAAACAAAAGCAGTGTTGTAACAGATTCAATAAAGACTTTAAAAATGGTTCACCTAAAAAAAAATTTTTAGAAAAAAGAATGGGTGTGGGGTGTAGGTGCCTGTGTGCGGTAGGGCATGTGCGTGTGTTCCTACAGGAACACACATAGGTTAGGGAGATCAGACTGTGCAGAGGAAAGAAAAAAGTCAAATGAGAAGCACCCAGACAGCAGCACCAAGGCATCTGGATGCCCCTCCTTTGGAAACAGACATAAAAGCAGCATGGCTGCACTGAAGGAAGCACGAAGAGAAGACAAAACCCCCACAGTCCTACATTGTTGTAACAGCCACTCTCCATTCGCTTCCAGCCACCATCCGAACAGACATTTTCACACACTGCTGTCAGTGTGCAGGTCATTTTGTAACGTCTGTTTATTCAATAAGGTATACTGTCAGTCCTCAGTATCCATGGGTTCTGAATCTTACAGATTCAACCAACTCAGGATCAGTGGTAAAGAATCTACCCGCCAATTCAGGAGACATGGGTTCAATCCCTGGTCCAGGGAAGATCCCACATGCTACAGAGCAACTAAACCCATGTGCCTCAACTCCTGAGCCTGTGCCCTAGAGCCTGTGCTCTGCAACAAGAGGAGCCACTACAATCAGAGGGCCATGCACAGCAATGAACACTAACCCCCACTGACTGCAACCAGAGAAAAGCCTGCGTGCAGCCCACCATAGCCAAAAAATAAAATAAATAAATATATACTTGAAAAGAAAAATGCCACAAAGTTCCAAAAAGCAAAACTTGATTTTCGCCCTGCACTGGCAACTATTCACATAGCATCTGCATTGTTATTTACTATTATCTACCTAGCATTTATATTGTATTAACTATTATAAGGAATGTAGAGTTTATCTGATGTATGTGCGAGAATGTGCTCTAGGACATTTTATATAAGGGATTTGGGCATTGCTGGATTTTGGTATCCATAGGGGTCTTGGAGCCAATCTCTTGAGGATATATTATGGGACAACTGTATACGTATTTTTTCCAAGTGGATTGGCCCAGCTGGGAAGAGAAGATGTGTATGGAGGCACCATTATTTTCTAGATATTTCCTTGGGGGTTGTATATTTAAGATGCCTTACAGATTTTACATAGTAAAATTGAAAAGGTGAAGAACCCTATGGTCCTTGTGCCCCACGTCCTCTTTGCCTTTTGTCTGTGGTTAAACTTTAGCCAAAGAATAAGTTTAATCAGAGAAGTGAGAACATGCAGAAACAAAGGAAAACAGAGGAGACCATTATTATTATTATTATTATTAATGTAGTCATTAAGCAAAGTCAAGGACCTTTATTAGTTCCTTCTCAAGGTCTATAGAAAATATTCTGAGCCATATCCTGTGAGATGTCTTATAGATACTAAAACTGTCACCATGTAGAAGAAGTTAACTACATGATGTTAACTACAGAACCAGACTGTAGCCATGACATAAGCTGCCAGAATTCTGAGAACTAGCCTTAAGGAAATGGGAAAAAATTGACCCCAGAACTGAAAATTAACTGTACTTAAAACAGTCAAGATGATGCTGGTCAGACCACTGATGACCAGTTTCAAAATGACTGTCATATCTGTGCTGTTTCTGCATGGAGCCCACTCACTCAGCCTATAAGAGCTACTGTCCCCTTGTTGTCAGTGGGGGAGTCAGCCTTTGGACAGCAGTCTGTTCCACTTCCCCCACCAAAATAAAATATTTTCCTTTCAACCAACCTGGTTTCTTTAATGGCTTTTGAGCAGCAAGCAGCCAGACCCCACTTTGGGTTACAAAATGGACAATGACAATGAAGGTGGGGCTTTTTCTCCTTTCAAATTATTTGTTTGGGATAATTCCCAGGAGTGTAGGTCAAAAATGATGCAGTGTTTCAAGTCAAACCCCAAAGAGTTCCAAACAAGGATACTCTTACCTGTAGCAAAGGGGAGACTCCATTTCATCAGAACAGTCCTCAGAGATGGAAGATGACTATTTTAGCAAGACTGTAAAACCCTCATGTGCAAGGACCAAGTCTGCCAGCTCCAGTGATGTATAACACCAAGCACAGAGTGGATGACCAAGGCTGATCCAGGCTCGTGACACCTTAAGCTTAAACAAATTAAGGAACCATCTTTAAGACGAAGAATATGAAATCACCAAAACAAAACTAGGTATAAGAATGACCTTTTCAAAAATGGTGGGGGTGGGGTGGGGTGGGTAGGTGTGTGCTAAGTCGCATCCAACTCTTTGCAACCCCTTGGACTCTTTGCAACCCGTCAGGCTCCTCTGTCCATGGGATCTCAGGCAAGAATTCTGGAGTGGCTTGCCATTTCCTTCTGCAGTGGATCTTCCCGACCCAGGGAATGAGGAACCTGTGTCTCTTGTGTCTCCTGCATTGGCAGGCAGATTTTACCACTTCACCACCTGGGAAGCATTGGGAGCAGGGAGTGGGAATCAAAACAAATTATCATTGTTTAAACAGCCAAAAATGCAACAAATTCACAAAATTTAAAAAAAAAACACACACAAATTCACAAAATTAAAAAAAAACAATTTTCACAAAAAACCTGCTTGCCTGACACCCCGCTGTAATACTTCTCCCCCGCACCCCCACATCTTTAGCTGCATGCTTTTTGGTATCTTTTCCATATGATGACAATTTTCAGTATCCTTTCTGTGGCAGGACTAGAAACTAAATTCAGTCTTCTCTCTGGCATGGCTGATCAAAATTTTTTATTACTATTGTTTATTACTGTTGTTCAGTCGCTAAGTTGTGTCCAACTCTTTGTGACCCCATGGACTGCAGCACGCCAAGCTTCCCTGTCCTTCACCGTCTCCTGGAGTTTGCTCAAACTCATGTCCATTGAGTCAATGATGCCATTCAACCATCTCATCCTCTGTTGCTCTCTTCTCCTCCTGCCCTCAATCTTCCCAGAATCAGGTGGCCAAAGTACTGGAGCTTCAGCTTCAGCATCAGTCCTTTCAATGAATATTCAGGACTGATTTCCTTTAGGATTGACATGGGTTATAAAAGTTTTTTCAGCATCACAACTCATTATTAGCAATATCACATACAGTTTTAGAATGGTAAAATTGAGGAAAACCTGTTGGTCAAGTTTTTTTCATATATGAGAGAAATTTATCTCCATTCATTGATCATAAGTTTAAATCAGAATTTGTTTTCCTGATTTGGGCAGATCTCTTGGAATTGACTTTATGTTACAGTTGCACGTGAAAAATAAGCTCAGCCTAGTTTGAATCTATTTCAAACTTTGTTTCTTGTCCAGTATCCACGTACATCCTGTGCTGGTGGCTGCAGGGCATATTCACACAGGGTACAACGCCTGTCCCTACACTTGGTGACAACATGGTTCTGACGAATCAGACAATGAGTGTTCCTGAAAACCATTCCTATATGGAGAATGGGGAGCGAGGATGTCACTCTACTTGCAAAGGACTGTGAATCACAAAAAGGTATCCTACCAAACCTAAGCTAGATGCATCACCAAGTCCATTCCAGAACCCAAATAGACCTGAGTCACTCCAATGCCAAGTGACACAAAGGGAAATGAATAGAGAGGAAGTCAGAGTGGAAAGAGATAACAATCCTAACCAGAGGTGGTTAAAAATATCATGTCTATTCAGACTGTGCAAACACACACAGCCATGTACACACATTCCCAGGGCTCCTCCTAGGGCCCTGAAAGGGGTTCATATGAGGAACAGCATCTGAGGCTGAAAATGACTTTGCTTCACCTGTGCATTACTCTGAATTAATTCATCCATGTGTTTGATATACCAGGAATGTTTCATTACCTTCATTGTACTAGGGTGTTCTGTGAATTTTTTTTTTTTTTAACTGTAGTTGAGAAATTCTGCTGAGGGAAAACACAGTTTGCATTTCAGGTGGTGTTAGTGGTAAAGAACCTGCTTGCCAGTGCAGGAAACATAAGAGATGCAAGGTGGGAAGATTAATCACTGGGTTGAGAAGATCCCCTGGAGGAGGGCATAGCAACCCACTTCACTATTCTTGCCTGGAGAATCCCATGGACAGAGGAGCCTGGCAGACTACAGTCCACAGGGTCGCAAAAAGTTAGACATGACTGAGGGACTAAGCACAGCACAAACCCTCCCCCTGCAGAGATGACTGAGAGGAAACTGAGTTCCATCCTCCCTCCTCCTCCCACTCTGTCTATTTAGCAGACAGTCATAGGGGACTGGGAAGGAAACTAGAAAACTGGTTGGAATCAGAAGCCTCTGAACTATTTAGAAAGTTTGGGGAGGAGGGAGGGTTTACAGCCCCAAAGCCAAAATGATGGGTGGTCCAAGCTGTTGTTCTTGTGGTTGTTTAGTTGCTAAGACATGCCCAACTCTTCAAGACCCCATGGACTGTAGACCGCCGGCTCCTCTGTCCATGGAATTCTCTAGGCCAGAATACTGGAGTGGGTTGCCATTTCCTTCTCTGGGGGATCTTCCTGACCAGAGCACCAGGCATAGTGCTTGGGGGGCTTGGCATAAGAGGAAATTAACATCTTATTCCAGCTGAAGTGTTGCTTAGTCACAGTTGGGTTGACGTACTTCCATGCCTTCCATTGGGATGGGAGGGGAAGAGAACTGGAGAGGAATGGTAGGTGGAGGAGGGGCGGCAAGTGGCCATTTGAATTCCCACAATTTGTAGAATCAAAAATACATGAATTTCCTGGACCTAGTGTTCTTGCCTGGAGAATCCCAGAGATGGGGAAGCCTGGTGGGCTGCCGTCTATGGGGTCGCACAGAGTTGGACACGACTAAAGTGACTTAGCAGCAGCAGCAGCAGCAGCAGAGACTACTACACAGAGTTAAGGGAGTCTAAGAGAAAACAAATACCGAATATTCATCCATATATGTGGAATCTAGAAAAATGGTATAGATGACTTTATGCAAAACAGGCACAGGCACAGGCTTAGAGAACAAACGTACAGATACCAAGGTGGGAAGGGTAATGGGAAGAATTGGGAGACTGGGACTGACATATATATATACACTACTGATACTATGTAAAAAACAGAAAAGTAATGAAAGCCTCCTGTATAGCACAGGGAACTCTGCTCAGTGCTCTGTAGTAGCCTAAATGGGAAGGATATCCATAAAAGAAGAGATATATGTATACGTATAGCTCAGCTGGTAAAGAAGAGAGATCCCAGTTCAATTCCTGGATCAGGAAGATCCCCTGAAGAAGGGATAGACTACCCACTCCAGTATTCTTGGGCTTCTTGGTGGCTCAGCTGGTAAAGAAATCTGCCTGCAATGTGGGAGACCTGGGTTCAAGATCTGGGTTCAATCCCTGTGTTGGCAGGATCCCCTGGAGAAGGGAATGGCTACCCACTCCAGTATTCTGGCCTGGATAATTCCATGGACTGTATAGTCCACTGGGTCACAAAGAGTTGGACACAACTGAGCAACTTTCAATTTCACTTTCATAGCTGATTCACTGTGCTGTACAGCAGAAAATAACACAACAATGTAAAGCAACTATATTCCAATAAAAATTAATTAATAAAAAGAAATGTTTTAAAAAAGGATACATGGATTTCTCTTAGAATGGCAGGGACAACAGAAACATCCAAGACTATCTTCTTGCTGGTATGTCATTCAAAAGGGATGGTCAGCAGATTGAAAAAACTCACTAGTGGGAATCTCTAGAAAGGTCATCAAGTTGGGAGCTTAGGGGAATCAAAAGAGGTCAGGCCAGGTCAGAATGGATCTCCTATATCAGGGGCTGTGAAGGTCAGTTGCTATTCAGTCACTCAGTCATGTCTGATTCATTGAACCCCATGGACTGCAGCATGTCAGGCTTCCTGTCCTTCACTATCTTCTGGAGTTTACTCAAACTCATGTCCATTGAGTTGGTGATAATATTTAACTATCTCATTCTATGTCACTGCCTTCTCCTCCTGCCCTCAGTCTTTCCCAGCATCAGGGTCTTTTCCAGTGAATTGGCTCTTTGCATCAGTTGGCCAAAGTATTGGAGCCTCAGCTTCAGAAACAGCCTTCTAATGAATATTCAGGGTTGATTTCCTTTAGGATTGACTGGTTTGATCTCCTTGTAATTCAAGGGGCTCTCAACAGTCTTCTCCAGCATCATGCTTTGAAAGCATCAGTTCTTCAGCACTCAGCCTTCTTTATGGTCCAACTCTCACATCCCTACATGACTACTGGAAAACCATAGCTTTGACTTCTCAAAGGACCTTCCACTAGATTCACACATGTGGCCCTCAAGAGCTGTTATCTGAGCACCAGCTACCCAGACAGCTATGATGGGAAAGCAGCAACACCCACAGAGACAGGCCCCTAGAAACATTAATCCCTAGTGCACTGCAGGAAAAGGTGACTCCACAGAGGGAGAGGAGGGCTGAGTACAAGAGAAGCCCAATTCCATCCACTCCAGGCTCTTCATGCTGAAGCCGAGCTGGGCAAGGAGAGAAGCAGGAATTCAATTCAATGTGCTCGTGACCTTTATACCAAAACTTCAGATCCGCCTGATCCACCACTAAGGGAAAGGAATGAGCAATCTTTCATAGAACAATTAAAGGCAAAGGGCTGAGGTTTTTTTTTAAAAGAATTGTCTCTGCCACAAGTTCAGACTGTTCAATGAATTATCCACAAGCATGAAGAATTAGGGGAAATGGATTAGGAAATCTGCTGTGGGACAAGAACCATCTTTCAAGCAGGTTTCTCTGTTCTCTTCCACATCCCACAGAAGTGCTGGCACAAAGCTGTCACTGTCAGCTTTGGCCTAATAAGCACTCCCAGTTTAGCAGAAGAAACATTCTGTAACACATCTCTGGTTTCTTCATCAGAGTGATAAGGCATGAAAAAATAATGGTTAAGAAAATGGGTGCTTTTATTCATATGTTTTCTCATACACAAGTCTTCCACACATAGTGGGAAGTTCAGATATGCAATGACCTTTTTCTCCTTTGAGATTTCTAGTGACCGTCCAAGCAGTGTGAGGCCACAGGGATGAAAGGGACGGTCCCTAGTACACCTGGATTCCAGGTCCTACTCTGTCGGCTGTCAAGGGGGAAATGTTTGCCTCTCTGGCAGAGACTTTCCCCTGTTTCAAAGGAGGTGTGCGACTTCTCTGGGGTTTCCAGATTGCCAAGGAGCAAACTTACATCTCAGAACCAGGTCTCCTGACTCCAGAGAATCTGCGTGTACCTCTGTTTTAGTGGTCATTCCTATATGGCCTGTGTCCATTCCATATGCTCTGAAGGATGGTGATGACATCCTTCCATAATCATATCCAGCAGCTGTCAATGTCCCTGGTGTTGAGTGGGAACTCACAAAATGTTAAAACAATGACTGTAAAAGCCATGCAACTGTGTGCAAACAGAAACCGCGCATCAGCATTCACTTAAGTAGCTCCCATGATAAACAATGAAGAGCCCATCCTTAACCTTCAAAGCAAAAAAAATGGAACGAGTAAAAAGCAGAAAGTGATGGATGACATCTTTCATGATGTGCTGGACCAGGGATTTCAACAGTATCATTGATAAAATGCACCTATCACCTAGCAACATGCCACTTGTATCAGCGAAGGGAAAATTTGCCTTCAAAGCTGGCTGTGGGGGCTTCCCTGGTGGTCTAGTGGTTAAGACTCAGCGCTCCCAATGCCAGGGGCCTGGGTTTGATCCCTGGTCAGGGAACCAGAGCCCACATGCTACAACTAAGACCCAGTACAGCCAAATAAATAAATAAAACAAATATTTTAAATAAATTTGGTGGAATATAAGTGTGTGAATGTTTCCATAAGAGTGCCCTTTCAGTGCCACAATACATATCTCGTTCCACCTGCAAACAACCTTAAGTATTCTTTCTTGCTGTGTGAAACATCTGCTCCTCTTCCTTAAAAAAAAAAAAATCCATTAGAGGAAGCCAGATGGAGTCCATGATATTTTTATTCGTGACAGTTTGATGACTGGCCAGAAGGTCTGGAGAACAAGAATTGCCCAGCTTGTCTGTATCTGTTCCCTGAGCACTTGATCTTAAGAGTCTCTGGAGGGACTTCTCTGGTGGTGCAGTGGTTAAGACTCTGTGCTTCCATTGCAGGGGGTGCAGGTTTGATCCTTAGTTGGGGAACAAGATCCCAGGTGCCAACCAGAAAAGAAAGTCTCTGGAGGCTCCTCCATGGTCATTTCTGTCGATACAAACAGTGGTCCCCACAGGAAGGCTAGACACGGTGGGGGGTGCAAGGAAAATGGCTTGGCTGCCCCATGTATGAGAAGCTCCCACAAAAGGACCCTGCTGGGACTTCCCTGGTGGTCGAGTGGCTAAGACTACACGCTCCCAATGCAGGGGGCCTATGTTTGATCCCTGGTCAGGGAATTAGATCTCACATACCACAACTAAAGATCCTGTGTACTGCAACTAAGACCTGGTGCAGTCAAATAAATAAACAAACGTAATTAAAAAAAATTTTTTTAACAGGACCCTGTTGCCATCTTGTTCCAGCTTCTCTGATCTTCTAACCAGTTATTCTCTACGCATCCCTCAGGCTACCTAAGGGTATGAGAAGAGGTGCTGAAATGCACTGGTGGTTGGATGTACAGTGATCTGAACAGTGGCCAGTGCCTGACTGGGTGCTCCCACAGGACCGCTGGGCCATCCTGTCATCTGAGCACATCCACCATGGGGTTTCACTTGGCAGCGTCCAAACTTTCTCTGGCTTCCAGTTCAGAATTCCTCACTCTCTGGGTGTTCTCCCCAACCTTCCTACCTGCCTCAAAGAAGAGTCCCCCTTTCCAGCATCCACCCTTCAACTGCTCCCTTTTTCTAAACTTTGTCTCTTTTCTCTCAGGTTAAATCAAAACCGCTCTCTCCCTCTTCTTCAGCTCTGCCCATTGTCCACCAGCTCTCACACCAAGACCTCAGGGCCCAGGGAGCTTCCACGTGGCATCACTTCCTTCTTGAGCCTGCCAGAGCTCTGTCCTCAGCCACACAGTCAGCTAGCGCATCAGGAAATTCTGAGCCCCAAATCAGCACCCGTCCAAGTGTCTGCCACCTCTGCTCCTTCACCCAGCAAGAACCCAGCCAGGTGCAAACAAGAGAACCGCACAAATCTGCATCTTTACTTTTTATTCCTTGCAGCTTCTAGGCCATGACTCTGAGCAAACTTTCTAATCACAACCAACTTTCACTCGTCTCATTTTTTATCCACCCTAGTGAATGTCCTTTTTGAGAAACATGTTGGTTCCTTTCTCCTGGGAGGACTCGTCCCTGAGATCTGGCTGAATCACTTACCAGGCATGAAAATAACACCTATTATTCACTAATAGCCACTGAGACTGAGACTATTAGTGAGAGAAATGAACCATAACCAGGGGTGGGGTGTGGATCTATATTTCATGCCAAGAGTCCCTCTGAAATAGATCATTGGGCAATCCACGTCCACTTGACTTTATTGATGCTTTACTCCCTTCTAAAACGTTCAGTTCTCTTGGAGAACAAAGGTTTTGACAGTAGTTTGGTAAATAGTCACTTTGGAACCTACTGCATGATTCCATTTCCTTTTGCACTTCAATAAAGTGAGACTATGGCCCCAAAAGCAGTGGTTAGATCTTCTGTTGTTCATGCTGTTCTCATGACAGGACTGAGTGACTGAACTGAACTGAACTGAGACCTTCTACATCATTAGTAGGAATATAAACTGGTGCGGTCACTATGGAAAACAGTATAGAGGGTCCTCAAAAAACTAAAAGTAGAGCTGCCATGTGCTTAGCTGCTCAGTCATGTCTGACTCTATGGACCATAGCCCACCAGGCTCCTCTATCCATAGGCTTCTCCAGGCACGAATACTGCAGTGGGTTGCTATGCCCTCCTCCAGGGGATCTTCCCAATCCAGGGATCAAACCTAGGTCTCCCACATTGCAGGCAGATTCTTTACCACCTGAGCCACTAGGGAAGGCCAGGAATACTGGAGTGGGTAGCCTTTCCTCTCTCCAGGGGATCTTCCCACACAGGAATTGAATCGGGGTCTCCTGCATTGCAGGTGGATTCTTTACCAGCTGAGCTACCAGGGAAACCTTGCCATAAGACCCAGAAATTCAACTCCTGGACATACATCTCAACAAAACTATCATTCCAAAAGATACACACACCCCAATTACATAACAACACTATTTATAATAACCAAGACATAGAAGCAACCTAAATGTCCATTGACAGATAAGTAGATAAAGAAGATGTGGTATATATATATATATATATATATATGTGCCATAGAAAAGAATAAAATAATGCCATTTGCAGCTACAAGGATGGACCTAGAGATTATCATACTAAGTGAAGTAAGTCAGAAAGAGAAAGACAAATACATAATATCATCTACCTGTGGAATCTAAAATACAACACAAATGAACATGTCTATGAAGACAGAAACAGATAAACAAACATAGAGAACAGACTTGTGGTTGCCAAGGGGGATGAGTGGTGGGGGAGAGATGGATTGGGAGTTTGGGATTAGCAGATATAAACTATTATATGTAGGATGAATAAACAACACAGTCCTACTCTATAACATAGGAAAATATATTCCATATCTACAATAAACTATGCTGTTGTTCAGTCACTAAGTTGTGTCTGACTCTGTGACCCCATGGACTGTAGCCTGCCAGGCTCCTCTGTCCATGGGATTTCCCAGGCAAGGATACTGGAGTGGGTTGCTATTTCCTTCTCCAGTGGATCTTCCCAATCCAGGGACTGAAATCGCATCTCCTGCCTTAGTGAGTGGATTCTTTACCACTGAGCTACCTGGGCAGCCCTGTAATAAACCATAAAGTAAAAGAAAAAAATGAAGTAGTTAGAGACTAGGAATGGACAGACAAAAGGACAGATAAAATGTTACAAAAGTAACATAATCAAGGTAAAACTCAGAGCAGGATAATTTGGGTCAAGCCCTAATGCTCCTACTCAAATTTCATAATAACTTGAGGCAGATCATTTAACTTCTCTGAGCTTAGCTTTTATAACTATAAAATGAATGTAAGCCAAATGTTTCCAGTTCCAACCTTTTCCAACTTTTCTGGATCCCTCATTCCTCCGATGTTCAAGTTGAATGGCTTGAGCTTCTAGACCCTAAATTAAGAAAAATCAAACAGGATTCTCCCCCAAGAGTTCCTCACATTCCCCTTGCTTTCCATTGAGTTGGTAAACATTTATTGAGCATGTACTATGTGCCAAGTTCATTCGAGCAGACATATGTAAGTCCTGGTCTTCTCTCATTCTGGGGATACCTTGGGAAACCCCAATTCTCCCACATGATCAGGCAGAGCAAATTAGTGCTTCCTTCAACTCCTCTCTGGCATCTAGGCTGTGCTCAGGGGGTTTTGTCTTTCTCAACCTCACCGAGATGTTTCTTCAAAAGAAATCATCATTTCGTATGAAACATACCACTCACGCCCCAAGAAGGCAAAAGTGAATGCAGATTATGATTGTCGTAAATAGAAACCAGTATTTCCTAATGTTAAGTAGGTAGAATAGGGAAAAGGAGTCCAAAATGGCGGTGGTGAAAAGACAAAGAAGGGAAAAGCCCATGAAAATAGAACAAAAGAAGGTCCAAGGACCGGAGTGAGGACCTCAGGTAAACCAAACAACACTCCTGGCTGGCCCAATTTACATAGGACAGGCCCAGGGAGAGAGAAACATGTAAAAAGAGAAGCCGAAGCTAACTCTCTCTCTCTCTCCCTCTCTCCCCTGCACACTGGGGCGCTCTTCTCATGTCTTTGGATTGATGTGCCCTCACGCCTCAAAGATAGATTTTCCTGCTATCTTCTAAATAAAATAGGGCTGTAACACTGAGCTGTAACACTGATTTGTCTAAGAGCTATAACACGGTCCATTCAAGACCTGAGAGCTGTAACGGTCTGTCTAAGACCTGAGAGCTGTGACACGCTGAGGGGGCTTTAATGTCCATCCCTCCAAATCTTTGTTGTGACGAGACAAAAAACCGAAGAACATACATTGGCGTGACACTAATCTACTTGCGATTTGAGCAGCTCAAGAAGAGCACTGGTGAGCTTTACAAAAATATAAACTAACTGATGCGTATGCAGAGGCTTTCGTTTCACTTTCTCAGTGTCTAAGGTTATCATTTCCTATGTTCTAATGCTCTGTTCTTCCCCTTTCTTAACCCACGAGGGAACAATGGAGTTTGGCCAGACAGACTACATTGAACCTTATGGGAACGCTTCTTTAAGAAGAAATCTTGTAGGAGTGGTGATTTGGAGAAACGTGACTCCTGGCTCCAGACGTATGATGAGTTAAGCTAATTATGGCTTCCAAACAAGAGCCCAACTCTTCCAAATACTTTAGGGGCTGATGTTCACATCTGACAAGCCCCAGGGGAGACCCTGACTCCTATATGACAGAAGCTAATCAACATCCTAAAGAAACACAGTGGCTCCCTCCTGTTCTCTGTTTCTCTCTATGCTCTAGTTTTGAGCATAATTTGAAAAGGCAGAGACCAAAGGGGATTCCAGGGATCGTTTTGGCTTTGAACCTCATTAAACAGCTCTAATTTCTTTCTCCTTTGTTTAAGTAGATAACAATATTGCCAATAAATACAGGCCAGTGAATCCTCTGCCAAAAACTGAATCAGACAGTATTTTAATAAAGTAAAAAATGATCAGGAATAGGAAATTTTACATTCCACAGACAATGAGAGTCCAGAGAGTCCAGGGAAACTGGCCTCTGGCCATAAGAGATGTGAAGACAAGGACAACAGAGTTATTGAGCACAGGCAATTCAACATTCAAAAAACTAAGATCATAGCATCTAGTACCATCACTTCAAGGCAAATAGAAGGGGAAAAAATGGAATCAGTGACAGACTTTATTTTCTTGGGCTCCCAAATCACTGCAGATGGTGACTGCAACCATGAAATCAAAGGACGCTTGCTCATTGGAAGGAAAGCTACGACAAACCTAGATAGCATATTAAAAGCAGAGGCATCTCTTTGCTGACAAAGATTCATATAGTCAAAGCCATGGTTTATCCAGTAGTCATGTACAGATGTGAAAGCTGTACCATAAAGAAGGCTGAGTGCTAGAGAACTGATGCTTTCAAATTGTGCTGGAGAAAATTCTTGAGAGTCCCTTAGACTGCAAGGAGATCAAATCAGGCAATCCTAAAGGAAATAAACCCTGAATATTCATTGGAAGGGCTGATGCTGAAGCTCCAATACTTTGGCTACCTGATGCGAAGAGCCAACTCATTGGAAAAGACTCTGATGCTAGAAAGATTGAAGACAAAAGGAGAAGAGGGAGACAGAAGATAAGGTGGTTAAATAGCATCACTGACTCAATGAACATGAGTTTGAGCAAACCCTGGGAGACAGTGAAAGACAGAGGAGCCTGGCTTTCTGCGGTCCATGGCGTCAAAAAGAGTCGGACACAACTTAGCAACTGAACAACAACAAAGTTCTTAGCAGAAAAAAATGGCCACGCCATGAACAAGCATAACCAGAAGGATGAAGGAATGGTAGAGTTTGTCAACATTCCAGATGGAAAGGCAGGCATTGCTGTGGAAGGGAACAGCCTTGAAACTGGTATGTAGAATCCTTAGAAGGGTCTGAAGAAAAGAAGAAAAGCCTAATACTTTGACCTCCTTCTTCAACATAAATAATTCAATTCATTTCAATCTTACTTAACCATTCCCATCAATACCAAGATTTGATTGTGGTTGCTGAGGGAAGGAAGGTGGGAGAAGGACAGATTGGGAGTTTGGGGTTAGCAGATGAAAACTATTATATATAGGATGGATAAACAACAAGGTCTTACTGTAGAGCACAAGGAACTACATTCAAAATCCTGTAATAAAGTCATAATGGAAAAGGATATGAAAAAGAATATATATATATATATATACACACACACATATAAGTGTATGTATACATATATACACACATGTTATATGTATATCATACATAACACAAATAACAAAATATGTATAACATACATACAAAATCTGTACAACAAAAATAACATTGTGAATCTACTATGCATCTGTGCTAAGTCCCTTCAGTAATGTCCATCTCTTTTGGACCTTTGGACTGTAGCCCACCAGGCTTATCTGTCCATGGATTCTCCAGGCAAGGATGCTGGAATGGGTTGCCATGCCCTACCCAGGGGGATCTTCCCAACCCAGGGAACGAACTTGCATTTCTTATATCAACTACCTTGGCAGATGGGTTCTTTACCACTAGCGCCACCTGGGAAATCAACTATACTTCAAAAAAAAAGAAAGACCAAGATTTGAATTTATGTATTTAATCTTCCTATTCCTCCAAATTTCAATGAAATGACCAAAAATTTTTGCTTTAACCTGGGAAACACCATATGGGCAGTAGCACCTTGGGAAAGGGGTGCTCTTAGCAGCAGGCCATCAAGTGAGTCAAGCCTCTGCATGCTGGAGAGCCGTAGGGCTCAGCCTGACCCCTTCCCACTGATACTCACTCTCCAGCAGAAGCCGTGAAGTGTGGGGCTCTGTGTGTAATGCATTTACTGTCCCAGGTGGGTCTCATGTCTTCCTGGACTGTCATTCTTGCCTCCATTCTGGCCCCCTCCTTCCCCCTCTTCACATAGCTGCTAGAGTGCTCCTTCTAAAATCCAAGTTAGGGACTTCCCTAGCGGTCCAGTGGTTAAGACTTCAAGCTTCCACTGCAAGAGGATCCCTGGTCGGGAAACTATTCATAAGATCCTACATGCCTCCCAGCTGGCACTAGTGGTAAAGTGCCAATTCAGAAGACATAAGAGATGTGGGTTCAATCCCTGGGTTGGGAAGATCCCCTGGAGGAGGAAATAGCAACCCACTCCAGTATTCTTGCCTGGAGAACCCCATGGACGGAGGAGCATGGAAGGCTGCCATCCATGGGGTCACTGAGGGTCAGACACGACTGAGCGACTTCACTTCACTTCATATAGCTCAGAGTCCACAGTCAGGCACAAGATGGAGTCCTGCTTTCAGGACAGAATCTGTTCTGTCTGTTTCCTCCTTCATTTAGAAGGAAAATTTCAACTAATAGATAAACAAATCCCAGAGATCTAATGCAAAACATAGAATTTACAGCCAGCAAAACTGTATTATAAATTTCAAAGTTGCTAAGAGACTAGATCTTCATAGTTTTTACCACAAAAATGAAATGCTAATTATATGAAGCAATGGAGGGGATGAAGAGAAACAGACTAGTCTCTCATGGGCCCTGCTAGTCACAGCATCCTGACACCACCAGCACTTCCTACATGTTGAGATCCTCTCTACAAGAGAACTCTGAATGAATCCTTTCTTTATCTGCTCCCTTGTTCTCTCAAGCATCCACCTTAATTACCATTTTAAAAAATTCAGATACCAAAAATAAAAACCATGCTCATTAAAGCAAGAAAAGTCGCACTGAAATTCTAACTCAGAGAAGCTGCTCTAAAATCTTCCATGACCAAGAAATGACTTAAATCCTTGAGGAATCAAAGGTGCAGAGCCAATGCAAAATCTGTGATTACATGCAACCTCTCATAACTGTCCCTGAGGAGTAGTAGCCCATTAGTCAGGACTCTTCAGACTCTCTAAACCTGATTCAAATGAGCTTAGCAAAGTTGGAACCTATCAACCCAATTGTCAAATCATGGGAAAAACTGGGTGGAGCCGGCTACAGAAATTAGTGGGAACCTTGAACTCTTTTTTTCCCTCTCTCATGTCTCCTTCTGCTGGTCTCATTCCCCTATGATTCACTTTTCACACTGACCACAGGACTCTGACGTTAAGAAAATCGAGCTTCTTTCTTCCAGATCCCATTTGAAAAATCCCATAAGAGGACTTTGCTTTCCTGGCTTGGATCATACGTCCATCATTTTGGCCAGGAGGTCAAGCTCTGTTACCATATGACAAAGAAAAGGGCTGAGCAGACAAAAGCAGGAGATGTCCACTCCAATTTACCGCAGTTGCAGCCCATGTTTATACAGACACTGGTCCCTGAAAATCTGGTTTCAGAACTGTATTTTCTGGCTATCGTAACCACAGAAACATAAGATCTGGATCCAGTCCTTGTAAATATCCAAGATTCCTTCATCTCTGCTCCATCCTCAGAGCCTCATGAGTCCTTTCTTAAGCAGGCAGGACGCTATACCATTGAGTTATTTCTTACAAAAGACTTTGTCTAGAATGCTGAAAATTTATCTAAGCAGATTTTTTCAGATTTTTTATAGCAGGATAAAAGTCATTGTTACAGATTCTGAGTCGACTTTCCTTCACTGATTCCAGACCAATGCAAGGAGCATCTCTACCATGAAATGCATTTATGATCATTTGTTGCTTTTTACACTGACTTCCACAAATTTGGGTTTCCTTAACTTTGGAAACCACAAACTTCCAGAAATGCTGACAAAGGGGGAAAATGGAAGATGCTAGAGCAGTGAAGCATAAATCCCAACTTCTCTCCTCTGCCTTCCACACTGGTCGGAAAGAGGGAAAGCTGGGTGGGCTGGAGAGAAGCTTGGGAACTGTCGCTACTATCCTCCAACTTGGAGTGACGTTGACCTAAGCCAGCGATCATATAACTGGGGAAAATGTGCAAAACCCTTGCCAGTAGGAGGCCTGACTTGCCACCTGGGCAGCCTGTGGAGCTGGAAAGACGTCCAAGGGCCGCCAAAACAGTCTTCAGGCACAGAGCTGAGTTGGGAAAACGACACGGAAGGTCAAAGATGGGTTTCCCACCACCAGGAAACAGATGCACACCCTCCTGCTTGTGCAGTGAGCCTTGGAAGGGTCCAGAAAACATTTCAGATCAAAGTCGAGTGCAGGCCTTGGGGCCAGGCTGCCCAAAAACTGACATCTCCCCACCCTCAGGCCACAGGAAGGCGGACACAGTGAGCTATTCTCAGACTGTAGCTATGACGGGAAGGCAAGCAGGCTCCAACAATTTGGGAAGGAGAAAAACTTCTGGAAAAAATAATAAAAGAGGCCTAATAATAAGTACCAAGGCCCAATATCTGCATAGGTAAATTCTTTCTTTCACCCTTCCAAAAACAGAGCATTCCATCCTTGAGCTCAGAATACCCGAAAAGGACTAAACAGAAAAGAAAAGAAAGGAGTCACAAATTCAAATGACTTCATAGACCAGATAAGAGATACAAATGCGTGACTCTGACCAACTGAAAATATGGGCTGCACACTTGTGAGTGCTGGGTCCTGGGGGGATTGGAGAGCCTGTCCAGTTTAAAGGTGGGCCACCTGAGGTGAAGAGCTGACTCACTGGAAAAGACCCTGGGGCTCGGAAAGATTCAGGGCAGGAAGAGAAGAGGGCGGCAGAGGATGAGATGGTTAGATAGCATTACGAACGCAATGGACATGAATTTGAGCAAACTCGGAGACAGTGGAGGACAGAGGAGCCTGGTGTGCTGCAGTCCATGGAGTTGAAAAGAGTCAGACATGACTGAGGGACTGAAGAAGAAGAACAACAACCTATCCAATCCTCAGACCGTCTTTTCCATACAGAGACTCAGGCTCACTGAATCTACCTAGTTTTTCAAGAAGAGCTGGATCTTTAACCCTCCAATTTTAAAAAATATCAATAGGACAAATAAGTGGTGGGCTGCCATCTATGAGATCCCAGAGAGTCGGACACGACTGAAGCGACTTAGCAGCAGCAGAACAAACAAATATCAACAGGACAAACAAAATTTATCAGCTGCCTGGATATGAATCATGAACCATCAGTTTTCTGAAACCCATTGACAAGTCATACTTACAAATATTGACCTAAAATACTATTTTTAAAGCAAATATGTTTTAGCAGTACATTAGAAGAATAATTTAAAATGACCAATCTAACCCATCCTTAGAATATATCTAGTCATTATCAGGAAATCTATTAATATAAGACATTATATTAACAGAAAGGGAGAGACAGCATAAGAATATACCAGTAAGCACTTGACAAGCTCCAATATGCATTTCTGATTTTTTAAGCATTCTTGATTTTTTTAAACATTCTTGATTTTTTTTCTGTTACTGGAACAAAAATGCTTAGATTTCCTAGACTGCTCCAGACTTTTTTTTAAATTTGTGCTATACAGTTAATCCTTGTTGCTTATCTATTTTATATTTTTATTTATTTAAAAAAATTTTGGCCATGCCACATGGTATGTGGGATCCTAGTTCTCCAATCAAGGATTAAACCAGCGCCCTCTGCAGTGGAGGTGCAGGAATCTTAACTACCGGGCCACCAGGGAATTCCCTGCTTGGGACTTTTGATTGCAAGAGATAAAACCCAGCTCATGTCATCTGCAAATAGTGAGAGTTTTACTTCTTCTTTTCCAATCTGGATTCCTTTTATTTCTTTTTCTTCTCTGATTGCTGTGGCTAAAACTTCCAAAACTATGTTGAATAGTAGTGGTGAGAGTGGGCACCCTTGTCTTGTTCCTGAAATAAAAGGAATCCAAATTGGAAAAGAAGAAGTAAAACTGTCACTGTTTGCAGATGACATGATTCTCTACATAGCAAACCCTAGAGACTCCATCAGAAAATTACTAGAGCTAATTAATGACTATAGTAAAGTTGAAGGATATAAAATCAACACACAGAAATCCCTTGCATTCCTATACACCAACAATGAGAAAACACAAAGAGAAATTAAGGAAACAATTCCATTCACCATTACAATGAAAAGAATAAAATACTTAGGAATAAATCTACCTAAGGAAACAAAAAGACCTATATACAGAAAACTATAAAACACTGATGAAAGAAATAAAAAATGACACAAATAGATGGAGAAATATACCATGTTAATGGATCAGAAGAATCAATATAGTGAAAATGAGTATACTATCCAAAGCAATCTATAGATTCAATGCAATTCCTATCAAGCTACCAATGGTATTTTTCACAGAGCTAGAACAAATAATTTCACAGTTTGTATGGAAATATAAAAAAACCTCAAATAGCCAAAGCAATCTTGAGAAAGAAGATGGACCTAGAGGAATCAACCTGCCTGACTTCAGAGTATACTACAAAGCTATCCTCATCACGACAGTTTGGTACTGGCACAAGACAGAAATATAGATCAATGGAACAAAATAGAAAGCCCAGAGATAAATCCACACACCTATGGACACCTTAACTTTGACAAAGGAGGCAAGAATATACAATAGAGAAAAGACAATCTCTTTAACAAGTGGTGTGGGGAAAACTGGTCAACCACTTGTAAAAGAATAAAACTAGAATACTTTCTAACACCATATACAAAAATAAACTCAAAATGGATTAAAGATCTAAATGTAAGACCAGGAACTGTAAAACTCCTAGAGGAAAACATAGGCAAAACACTCTCTGACATAAATCACAGCAGGATCCTCTATGACCCACCTTCCAGAGGAATGGAAATAAAAGGAAAAATAAATGGGACCTAATTAAATGTAAAAGCTTTTGCACAAGGAAGGAAACTACAAGCAAGGTGAAAAGACAGCCTTCAGAATGGGAGAAAATAATAGCAAACGAAGGAACTAACAAAGAATTACTCTCAAAAATATACGAATAGCTCCTGCAGCTCAATTCCAGAAAAATAAATGACCCAATCAAAAATGGGCCAAAGAACTAAACAGACATTTCTCCAAAGAAGACATACAGATGACTAACAAACACATGAAAAGATTCTCAACATCACTTATTATCAAGAAATGCAAATCAAAACCACAATGAGATACCATCTCATGCTGGTCAGAATGGCTGCTATCCAAAAGTCTACAAAAATAAATGCTGGAAAGGGTCCAGAGAAAAGGAGCCCTCTTACACTGTTAGTGGGAATGCAAACTAGTACAGCCACTCTGGAGAACAGTGTGAAGATTCCTTAAAAACTGGAAGTAGAACTGCCATATGTTCCAGCAATCCCACTGCTGGGCATACACACGGAGGAAACCAGAATTGAAAGAGACACGTGTACCCCAGTGTTCATCGCAGCACTGTTTACAATAGCCAGGACATGGAAGCAACCTAGATGTCCATCAGCAAATGAATGGATAAGAAAGCTGTGGTACATATGCACAATGGAATACTACTCAGCTATTAAAAAGAATGCATTTGAATCAGTTCTAATGAGGTAGATGAAACTGGAGCCTATTATACAGAGTGAAGTAAGTCAGAAAGAAAAACACCAATACACTATATTAACACATATATATATGGAATTAAAAAGAGGACAATGACCCTATATATTCAAGACAGCAAAAGAGACACAGATGTAAAGAACAGACTTTTGGACTCTGTGGGAGAAGGCAAGGGTGGGATGATTTGAGAGAATAGCATTGAAACATGTATATTATCATACGTGAAATAGATCATCAGTCCAGGTTCGATGCATGAGACAGGGTGCTCAGGGCTGGTGCACCGGGATGACTCTGAGGGATGGGATGAGGAGGGAGGTGGGAGGGGGTTTCTGGATTGGAAACACATGTGCACCCGTGGCTGATTCATGTCAATGTATGGCAAAAACCATTACAATATTGTAAAGTGATTAGCCGCCAACTGAAATTAATTAATTAATTAAAATAATTACAAGCAGAAAAAAAAAAAAACCAGCTCGGTATCTTAAGGAGAAACATAGAAGAAATTTTTTAAATTGACTCAAGTAGGTGAAAAGGCCTCTAAAGTGAGTGAAAGTCCACTAAAGTGAGTGAAAGTCACTCAGTTGCGTCCAGCTTTGTGCGACCCCATGGACTAAACAGTCCATGGAATTCTCCAGGCCAGAATACTGGAGTGGGTATAGCCTTTCCCTTCTCCAGGGGATCTTCCCAATCCAAGGATCGAACCCAGGTTTCCTGCACTGCAGGCAGATTCTTTATCAGCTGAAACACAAGGAAAGCCCAAGAATACTGGAGTGGGTGGTCTATCCCTTCTCCAGGAGATCTTCCAACCCAGGAAATGAACCAGGGTCTCCTGCACTGTAGGCGGATTCTTAACCAACTGAGCTATGAGGGAAGCCCTAGGCCTGGTTGGAAACCAGGGCTTAAACAGGTCAGAACTGACTAATTGGCCATGACTTACCTCTACTCTCTTCATGTTGGCCTCATTCTCTTCAACTGTCGGTGGCTTTCTCCTTGCAGCTAGAAAAAGATGACTACAAGAAACTCTCATTTAATTCTTATTTAAAGTTGGTGAGAGGGAACTCCTTGGAGGGCCAGTGGTTAGGACTCCACACTTTCACTGTCAAGGGCCCCAGATTCTATCTCTGGTCAGGGAACTAAGATCCTATAAGCTAAGGCATGGCAAAATTAATTAATACATTAATTTAATTGGTGAGTATCAAGGAAAAAAAGAACGTCTCTTCCCACAGTTTCAGTAGGAAAGGTCAATTCTAATTGGCTTAGCTTGGGACATAAATACATACTGTAAATTAAGTATCTAGTTAGGGATTTGTATCTAGAACATATAAAGAACTCCTAAACTCAATAATAAAATGACAAATAACAAAAAAAGCTGGCAAAGGATCTGAGTAGACACTTCTACAAACAGCAAAAAGGTACATGGAAAGATGGTCAACACTATTAGTCATTAGAGAAATGAGAATTAAAACCCACAATGAGATGCCATTTCACATCAACTGTACTAAAAAGACAGAGAATACAAAGTTTTGGCAAGGGACTTCCCTGACGGTCCAGTGGCTAAGACTCTGCATTACCAGTGTAGGGGACTGGGTTTGATGCCCCATCAGGGAACTAGAACCTGCCTGCTGTAACTAAGACCCAGTGCAACCAAATAAATATATATTTTTTAAGTGTTGGCAAAAATTTGAAGAAATTGACTCCTTCATACACTGCTGGTGGGAATGTAAAATGGTGCAGCCACTTTGGAAGTCAGCTTGGCAGTTTTTCAGAAAGTCAAACTCAGAGTTACTAGGAGACCCGACAATTTCACCCCTAGGTATGCACTCAAGACAAATGAAAACATGTTCACACAAAAACCTGGACACAAATCTTCATAGCAGCATCATTCCTAATAGCAAAAAAGTGAGAGAACAATCCAAGTTTCCTTCAACAGATGAGTGGATAAGCAAATAGTGCAACAGACTATTATCCAGTCACAAAAAGGAATGAAGTAGTGATTTACGTCACAACACGGGTGAACCTCAAAAACATTATGCTCAGTGCAAAAAGCCAGACACAGAAGATTACATGTTTGCATGATTCCATTATGTCCAGAGCAGACATAGAGACAGAAAGTAGATTAGTGTTGCCAGGGGTTTGAGTATGCAGTGACAGCTATGAGAATGTTCTGGAATTAGACAGTGGTGACCATTGCACAACTTTGTGAATACAAAAGTTACTGCATTAATTGCCTAACTTAAAACAGTGCATTTTGTAGTATGCAAACCATATCTTAGAATAAGCAAAGTATTTTTTTTAATTTGTTAGAGTGACTAGTTACACAATTGATATACAAAAATGAATAGGTTTTCGGTAAAAATAATAATCAAGAATAAACCACACTGGGAGAAAATCTCCCATGGACTATACCAACTAAAATGATAAAATACCTAGTAACAAACTAGGCAAGAACTGTGCAAAACCTATACAAATAAATCTTTTTAAAATACAAGTAAATGGAAAGACACATCTTGCTCTTTGATCGAAAACTTCTATTTTTCTTAGAGTTATAGCTGAGCTTCCAAACACAATATCAAAAAGATTATTTTGAAACTCAGTAAGAAGTTAAATGTATCTGGAAAAATACTCTTGCAAGATAAAGTTGGTAAGAGAGAATTACCCAAGCAATTTCTGAAAAAGAAAATAACAGACTGGTGGAGGGATTGGAAACAACTATCTCTAAGATATATTGATTTAAAAAGGATAATATATATATATAGTTTTACTAAAGACCAGAACAGAATAAAGGGCTCATGTGTGTGCTCAGTTATGTCCAATTTTTAAGACCCCATGGACTGTGTAGCCCACTCGGCTCCTCTGTCCATGGGACCTTCGAGGCAAGAACACTGGAGTAGGGTGCCATTTCCTTCTCCAGGGGATCATCCAGACCCAGAGATTGGCAGGTAGACCCTTTACCACTCTGTCACTTGGGAAGTCCAAAGTGAAAGTGAAAGTCATTCAGTCATGTCTGACTCTTTGCGATCCCACAGACTAAACAGTCCATGGCATTCTCTAGGCCAGAATACTGGAGAGGGTAGCCTTTCCCTTCTCCGGGGATCTTCCTAACCCAGGGATCGAACCCAAGTCTCTTGCATTGCAGGCAGATTCCTTACCAGCTGAGCCACAAGGGAAGCCCAATAATACTGGAGTGGGTAGCCTTTCCCTTCTCCAGGGAATCTTCCCAACCTAGGGATCGAACCCAGGTCCCCACATTGCCATCAGATTCTTTACCACCAGGGAACCCCAAGAATACTGGAGTGGGTTGTCTATCCCTTCTACAGTAGATCTTCCCAACCCATCAGTCAAACCGGGGTCTCCTGCATTACAGGCAGATTCTTTACCAACTGAGCTATCAGAGAAGCCCAAAGGATTCATAAATACACTTAATTACATATATAATTTAATTTACCATAAAATTGGCATTTCAAATTAATGGGGAAATTAGAAAATTATTCAAAAATGATGTAGAGATAACTAAGTCTTAAGAGAAAATTAAGTTGAATCCCTGATTTACTCTTTCTACCAAAATAAATAATAGATCAAAGCTTTAAACAAAAAGTAAACCATAAGACTTAAAATAAAGTATTGGAAGATTCATGGACAGAGAAGTCTGGTGGGCTGTATAGCCCGTGGGTTCGAAAAGAGTCGGACACAACTGAGTGACTGAGCATGCAATGTGTTCTTATATTCTCAAAGTGACGAACACCCATGAAGTCCAGAGCCATAAAAAACAATAAAAACAAAAAATTGGTTTGTATCATTATGTAAAAATGTGTGACATCTGTATACAAAAAATTTACCCAATGAAACAAAATATATGACAAATTGGGTGAAATATTTGGAGCACATATGAAATAGAGATAATTGTTTTCATTTATGAAGCATGCATGCAAACTAATTTTTTGAAAGCTGATCAATCTGATTGAAAAGGCAAAAGGTGTGGAGAGATCTGTCACAGAAAAATAGACACAAATGAAGAAATTAGCACAAACAAGTATTCAACCTCATTTATGATTTTTTTAAAAGAAAAATTTTTTAAAGAGATGCTATTTCTCATCCTTCAGATTGGTGAAAATACAAATGCTGGCGGGGGTGTGAGCACCTTGGCATTCTTATCATGAGTGCATGAACAGATGCAACATTTTGGAATGGCACTTTTGCAGTAGCTATCACATTTTACTTCTTTGTGAAACACATGCATATCCCATGGCCAGGTATTTGCTCTACAATTACACAGACCAAAGATTACCAAGCTCTGTGTGTAAGAATGCCCATTGCAGTGCTGCCAGTCATAACAGAAAATAAGGCAAAACAGGACAAAAATCAATGGAAACAATGAAGGAATCCACCTGCCAAGAACAGATTAAATCATTAGCACTGTCTTCCTGAGTCAGACCAGTCTCACCTCTGGCTGGGATTTTTCAGGGACCTCTATATGATTCTTCTTTTTAGAGTTGACTGGGGGAGCATGCCATATGGGGATCTTAGTTCCCAGAGCAGGGCTTGAACCAGTGCACCACCCCACCCCACAGTGGAAGCACAGAGTTCTAACCCCTGGACCGCCAGAGGAGTCCCTCTAAATGGTTCTTCCTGTATCTTCTCCTTCCCACCCCACTCCAATCTCAAATCCATTCCCCATTCTGCAGTCAGAGACAACTTTTCAAAATGCAAATTGTGAAAGTTCTGATTATTTTACACCCACACACATCCCGCTTGGCAGAGCTTCAAAGGCTTCCCATTGCTCCAAGATAAAACTCTGGCTTCTCACCACAGTGTATAAAGTGCTGCCATGGTCTGGTCTGCCTGCTCCCCAAGCCTTATCTTGAGCCAGTCTAGCCTCCGTCTCACTCCTTCAAACTTACAATGCTACCTCCACCCCTGGGCCTTTGAACTCACTCTTTCATCTGCTCCGAGGTTTCTATTTTTTATTCTTTGTGAGTTTGTATGTAGGGGGTGTATGTCTATATTATACTTTTTACGTTATGTGCTGTGCTAAGTTGCTTCAGTCATGTATGACTCTTTGCGACACCATGGACTGTAGCCTGCCAGGCTCCTCTGTCCATGGGATTCCCCAGGTAAGAATACTGGAGTGGGTTGCCATTTCCTCCTCCAGGGGATCTTCCCAGGCCAGGGATGGAACCCACGTCTCCCGCGGCTCCTGCATTGCCAGTGGATTCTTTACCCATGAGCTGCTGGGGAAGCCCTTTACTTTATACCTTCCTGTAATGAAAATAAAAAACTAAGGACTTTCCTGGTGATCCAGTGGTTGAGAATCCACCTGCCAATGCAGGGACATTGGTTCAATCCCTGGTCCAGGAAGATCCCACATGTCATGGGGCAACTAAGCTCATGTGCCACAACTAGTGAGCCTGCGTGCTCTGGAGCTCGTGCTCTGCAAAAAGAAGAACCTGAGAACCACGACTAGAGAAAGCCTGAGAGCAGCAATGAAGACACAGTGCAGCCAAAAATAAATAAATTAATTTTTTTTAAACTAAGATGTTATAAACAATCTTAAAGCAACAGCATCATCCCTATTATTTGCTTGTGTGCATGTGTGCTTAGTCGCTTCAGTCATGTCTGACTCTTTCTGCCAGGCTCCTCTGTCCATGGGATTCTCCAGACAAGAATATTGGACTGGGTTGCCATTTCCATCTCCAGCGGATCTTCCCAACCCAGGGATCAAATCCAGGTCTCCTGCATTGTAGGTACATTCTTGCATTGCAGGTGGATTCTTCACTGACTGAGCTATGAGGGAAGCCCTAATTTTAAAAAATTCTATTGAATAATTTGGCCCATCTTTTAAAAATCATCTAAAGAAAAATCATAACCAGTCATCAAATTCCAATACCTGTTGAAATGGAAAATAAGGCATCTGAGAATCCATGAGTCAGGGGCTGGATTCATAGGGAAAGACAGGATTTCCCTGGCGGTTAAGTCTTGGTGCTGCCAATGCAGGGGGCAAAGGTTCAATCCCTGGTCAGGGAACCAATGTCTCACAAGCCACATGGCTCAGAAAAAATATGAAAAAGAGAAGTCATAACTAATACATTTCAAAAGCAAACTTTAAAAATTTACCAAAACAAAAATGCTAAAAAGAAAAAAAAAACATGCAAGAGAGCATGCATAACACGATTTTACCCATGTTTAAAATTTTTTAATCATCTATAAAATTACAGAAGATATAAGAACCTAGTGCATGTGTCTTTGCAACACCATAGACTGTAGCCCACCAGTCTTCTCTGTCC
Source organism: Nanger dama (assembly GCA_917880005.1). Classification (NCBI taxonomy): domain Eukaryota; kingdom Metazoa; phylum Chordata; class Mammalia; order Artiodactyla; family Bovidae; genus Nanger; species Nanger dama. Next base: position 1,844,753 of record CAKJTW010000108.1, on the reverse strand, counting down.
ATGGAATTCTTCAGGCAAAAATACAGGAGTGGATTGACATGCCCTCTGCCAGGGGATCTTCCTGACCCAGGGATCAAACCCACATCTCTTGCACTGGCAAGTGGATTCTTTACCACTGAGCCTCCTGGAAGCTGCAAGAACCTAGGACAATTTTGAACTTTAAGAAATGAGAATGGTGAGCTTGGGGGAGGAGGATGGGGCAGCAAGAGTATTTTATTTTTTGTTTTTTTCCCAGTCTGTATTTTTAATGTTGAAATTTTTACTATAAGCATGTATGATTTTTAAAATTTATACAACTAGCTCAATCTTCGCTTTTAAACTTTCTGTAATGACATGGTGTTTCTCTTGGACTTTCCATGCTGCAGCACTTGGCTCTGGTATATCTGGAATATGACAGGCCTGGGGCTGCCTCCCACCTGGGAGAGCCCCACCCAAGAAAGGACAGCTGTGGGCGGCTTGGGCCAGCTGTGTCAAACTTTATTTTTTTATTTTTAATTTTTTTAGTTCTACCAGTTTATTGCCACCAATCCATCTCCCTCCACCGTCATGCACGCATGCTCAGTCATGTAACCCCATGGACTTCAGGCTCCTCTGTCCATGGACTTTTCCAGGCAAGAATACTGGAGTGGGTTGCCATGTGCCAAACTTTAGGAAGAAATGAAACATGCTCTTCCCCTTAAGGAGACTCTCCTCCTTGTCCCGCCTCGCCTCTTCTCACCATTGGACATCAAGGGCCAAGACGAGGGTGTGGACCTTGAGGAAGGGGCCAAGGAGACTGCTTAGCCTTTAATTCTGGCTTTGACCAGAGGAGCCAGGAGAGTTCTGTGGCTCACATGTGGGTCTGGGTAGCTCTCCAGGGCCACTGGGTCCACAGAGCAATTTGGGTCCAAGGACCTCACTGCAAATAAGGGAAACACGTCTGGCCTGATCCATTTTGCACAAATTTCCATACAAAACGTGTAGGCATGGTTGATGTCACAGCTAATAGCCAGTGTCAGCTACAGAGTGTCCAGTCCAAATAACTCTGCCAGATGCCTCTTGCCAGCCCTTCTGATCTCTCCCCCCAACACCACCCTGACAACCCCACCTAGGAAGCTGACGGTATGCACTGCGTCAATAGGCACCCCCACCCCCAACACACACAGCCCTCTGGTTTCCTGTTGGGTTTGGCCAATGGGAGATCCCAGAACAAGGGAAGAAGGAAAGTGAGCTCAGGGTATTTGTACTCCAGGTTTGGATTTTCCAGGCAAGAATACCGGAGTGGGTTGCCATGCCCTCCTCCAGGGGATCTTCCCAACCCAGGGATCGAACCCACGTCTCCTGCATCGCAGGTAGATTCTTTATCATCTGAGCTACCAGGAAACCTTTCTCCCTTTGAACTTACCTGCAATTAACTGTCTCCTTTTTAAGATTAAAGATTTTCTTTTTCCTTTTTTTCTGGTCCCACTATGCAGCATGCGGGATCTTAGTTTCCCGACCTGGGATCAAACTTGTGCCCCCTGCACTGGAAGCACAGAGTCCTAACCACTGGACCACCAGGGAAGTTCGTTGATTGTGTCTCTCTCAAAGCACCTTCTGTGAGAGACTCTCTCCCTTCAGATTCCTGTGACTGGTCCCTTCTCTTGTCTCTTTGAGCTTACAAACTCCAGATTACTGCACTATTGCTGTAATCTCCACTCCCGTATAATCACCCTGTTTATCAAATCTTCCTCAAGTTATCCAAATTTGAGTGTGCCATTCATTTTCTCTGGGACCCTGCTGGATAAAATATTAGCTATAAAAATACCCGGGTGGAAGTTTACCTCTGGAAGTCATGTAAAGGCAAAAGCACGGGTTGAAAATGGTGAAGCCCACTGCAGGGGGCATAGGTTCAATTGCTGGTTGGGGAACTAAGATCTTGCATGCCATGTGGTGAAAGAAAAAAAGGGAGGGAGGGAGAGAGGAAAGAAGTGAGGGAGAGAGGGAGTGAGCAAGGAGGAAGGGGAGGAAAGGAGGGAGGAAGAAAGAAAAGAAAGAAGGAACGAAGAAAGGAAGAACAGAGGGAGGGAGGAAGGAAAGAAAGTGGTAAAGCCCACTCTATGAATTGAAAACTATAGAAAATGTATGTACATGCCCATATCCAACCATCCACAAGCTTCTTCCCCCTAGGGGACTGGAAAGAACCCATAATCAATGTGAGAAGACTGGTTCTGGTCCAGTCCATATGATCGCCTGAGTGTCCTACACCATCCCTGTCTGTCCAGGTGTAGGACATCCCCCTTTGGCTTCAGGGAACGTCTCATAGCCTTGGCTTTTGCACTGTCCAGTGTGCATCTTGAAGTCACTTGATTTCTGCAGGTTCTGCATCCTTGCCACCGATGCTGAGTGTTTCCAATGCTGGTTTTACCACAAAGAAATGGACTGCTTGATGCTTCTGCTCTGTCTTTCCAACTTGAGCTGCCATCACTGTGGTGTGGCCACTGCTCTCAGAAGAGGAAAGCTTTTGTGCCTTCTGACAGGCTCACCTTCTACAGGTAAGCTCACCTTCTGCAGGCAGGCTCTCCTATAGGTAAGCTCACAGATAACCAGCCTCCTCATTAGCACTTCTGTTGTTGCTCAGTTGCTAAGTCCTGTCTAATTCTTCATGATCCCATGGACTGTAGCATGCAAGGCTACTCTGTCTTTCACTGTCTCCCTGGAAACATTAAATATCTCCAGCTAGGGATGGTGAAAAGAAGTCCAGGGCCATACCACTGTCCTTCGCTTCCTGTCTACAATGATTTAGGGAGAAAGAAGTTGGTCCAAATTCTCTAGAAGCTGGAAGTTCCTGCTGCCTTTTCTTTTAGAAACACACAAAGTTCTGCTACCTGGTAGGTGAGACCTGGAGTCCACATAAGAAGGTCTGTAAGACAGTATAAGAAGAAAGGGATTCAAATATTCATCTCAGGGGATGCCATGGTCCTGTAAATGAAGAAGCCTGAAATCTAACCCGATTCAGCCACTGATTTGCTCTGTAAATTTTGAGAAGTTATTTTCCTTTTCAGGCCTCCATGTTCCCTTTGCAAAGTGGGAACAATTGAACAAGAATGTCTAAACTCTTTCAGAGTTACTATTAAAAGATTTAATGTGGGGATTTCCCTGGTGATCCAGCAGTTAAGACTCTGCACTTCCACTGCAGGGTGTGTGGGTTCGATCCCTGTTTGGGGAACTAAGATCCCACATGATGCATGGTGCAGCCAAAAAAGTAAATAAGTAAATAAAATCCTACTATATAGCACAAGGGCTTCCCCAGTGGCTCAATGGTAAAGAATCCACCCACAATGCAGGAGCCGGAGACACGGGCTCAATCCTTGGGTCGGGAAGATCCTCTGGAGGGAGGGCATGGCTCCTCCCCATTCCAGTATTCTTGCGTGGAGAATCCCATGGACAGAGGAGCCTGGCAGGCTACCATCAATAGGGTTGCAAAGAGTTGGACATACTGAAGCAACTTAGCATTTACCCATGTATAGCACAGTGAACTCTACTCAATACTCCATAAAGACCTACATGGGAAAAGAATCTAAAAAAACACAACAGAGTGGAGGCATGTATATGTATAATTGATTCTTCTGTCCAGCAGAAAGTAACACAACTTTGTACATCAGCTATACCCTAATAACAATTTAAAGAGAATGAAAATTGGAAGGCAATATTAAAAATACATATATATATATATATTTAATGTGATCATTAAGGAGGACTAGAGTCTTCCTTTTTAGGTGTCTTAGACTATACAATATCACCAGTCCCAGGTGCTCTGTCCCCTGTCCTGAGACAGGGGAACAAACAAAGCTCATTTCTACTCAACATAGTTACTTTCCCCTACAGACTGAAGAATAAGGGAGCTACCAAGCATCAGTTCCATTGATTTTTCATGGTCCCTGACATCTGTGAACTCCTGGTTGCCAAACTGGGTCTTGACTTTTAGAGAAAGCTATGACTTTCTTGACACAAGGAGTTTTTACTCCCAAAGCTGCCTGTGTATTCAGACAGCAGTACAAATTAGTCACAGTGACTCTGTTCTGCATGAATGTTGGAAAACTGTCCCAAGTGAGTCTGCTACACAGGATGCTGGACCTAGTGGGCCATCCTTCCAGCACAGAAGGCATTGCATCACTGCAGGGCTGGCAAGTGAGGCTCTACAGGACAGGGGTGGGCGAACTTGCCTCCTCTCACAGGAAATGGGTGAAGCCCGGCTCGAAATTATTACTCAGACTTTTTGTGCTACGAAGGAAATGTCTTCTGATAGCACAAAGCAATTGGTTTCCTGTTGTGAACTGTGACTTTCTGGCCGGCCCAAGAATGGACAGGAAAGGAAAGGGTGGTTGTCCCTGGGAAGCCCTTACTTAATGAAAACGCCAGCTCCAGGCTTCCCAAGACACTCCAAAAGGCCAGAAGGAAGGCTGGAGGTTGGGGACAGGTCACATTAGTAAGAGAGGCAGTGTGAAGGGGAAGAGTGTGAACAAGTTAGTTGTGAGACAGTTCAGTTCCACTGATGTTTGTTGAACAATTAATTCTGTGTGCCTTACACTGCGCTGCGTGTGTTGGGTATACCAGATGTCTCAGCCAGACCTCTCCCTCCACATGACAATCTTACTGGTGGAAACTGATACAAAAATAACTTTTGAATAATATGATAAACATGAATACAGAGCTATCCAAGGAACTTCCTGGTGGTCCAGTGGCTAAGATTTCACGGTCCCAATGCAGAGGACCCAAGTTCCACATCCTTGGTAAGGAAACTAGATCCCAAATGCAGCAACTAAGACCCACTACAGACAACTAAAATAAAAAAACTAAAATCTTAAAAAAAAAAAAAAAAACACAAAACACAGAGCTATCCCACAGTACTATGGCAATATATTTTTGTACCTTTACACCTTTCTCTTTACACCATTTTCATTCAGTTTCCACTTGTCTGTAATAAGAGTAGGAGTAGGAATACAACTTTTAGGATCTTTCTAAGATAGCAGTTTTAGCTATTGAGCACAAAATATATTCTAAGTGCTTCTTGTGCACTTTCTCATTGAATTCTCACAATAAGCCTATACTGAGGTTGGGTGAGGTTTAGAAAGGACAACAATGTACTGCAGGTCACAATTAATAAGTGGCACAGCTGAATTACAGCATCCTCCTTTCCATCTCTACTCTCCATTCTAGAGACTTCCTTCCTCAGTATATTTTGGGATGATAGGACTTGCCGTAAATCCCAAGTCTGGTCCTGAGTCATCGTTTTGACAGGGTGCACCATTCTGCTTCTGTTGGCCATCACTATCTTCATGGTTGGTCCAATCCCACAAGTTTAGGAATATCTACGTTCAAGCACTGTTACTAGGGAATCCTTGGTGACTCAATGGTAAAAAAAATACACCTGTCAATGCAAGAGACTTGGGGTCGATCCCTGGGTTGGGCAGTTTCCCTCAAGGAGGAAATGGCAACTCACTCTAGTATTCTTGCCTGGAAAATCCATCGGACAGAGGAGCCTGGCAGGCTAGAGTCCATGGGGTCACAAAGAACTGCACATGACTTAAAGACTAAGTCAGATCACTGCAGTATTACTACTACTGCAGTGGTTTCTGAAGGGTGATGTGGGAACCCCAACCTTCACTTAGAGATTCTCCCAGAGGCCCCTAAAACAACACCTCACAGGACTGTATACATGAGGTTTATTTTACTGAAGAGCCTGGATAACTAAAGAGAGTTAAAATGTAGGGAAAGAAATCTCCAATGAAATGTTCTACCATCTTAAAAAAAAAAAAAAAAACAACAAAACCCTCTCACCCAGGAAGTAAAAACCATCAGGGGGTGATGCCAGTTCCTAGGCTTGCTTCCTGTCTCTGAGCTTACCCTTCTCTTTTCTCCTCACTGGATACCCCCAAAGTGTTGCTGGCTTTGCCCTAGAACCTGCCATCCATTTTTCTCCCACTAGTAAGACACCAGTAACCTGTAGAGAAGGGCAGAGAATGGACCTGAGCTTTCGTGCCCTGACTGCTGCTGGTTCTCACCCTTACAGCACAAATCCTTGCTTCTTTGGGCTTCTATACCTGTGTGTTGCCTTAGATGGCTGGAGAAGAAACAACCTTCTTTGTCTGATCAAAAAAAAAAAAATGACAACTCTTATTCATGACAACCTGTTCATGCTGAGTGAACAGAAACAGACTCACAGACTTAGAGAATGAACTTATGGTTGCCTGTTCACACTGCTATATTTAAAATGATAACCAACTGGTGGCTCAGTGGTAAAGAATCTGCCTGCCAATGCAGGAGAAGTGGGTTCAGTCCCTGGGATGTGACGATCCCCTGGAGAAGGAAATGGCAACCTAGTTCAGTATTCTTCACTGGGAATATCTATGGACAGAGGAGTCTAGCAGGCTACAGTCCATGGAGTTCCAAAAGAATCAGACATGACTTGGTGACTAAACAACAACATCAAACCAACACAGACCTCCTGTATAGCACATAGAACTCTGCTCAGTGTTATGTGGCAACCTGGATGGGAGGAAAGTTTGGGGGAGAATGGATACATGTATATGTATGGCTGAGTTTGGGGGAGAAGCAGTTCAGTTCAATTCAGTCACTCAGTCATGTCCCACTCTTTGTGACCCCATGGACTGCAGCACGCCAGGCCTCCCTGTCCATCACCAACTCCCGGAGTTTACCCAAACTCATGTCCTTTAAGTCAGCGATGCCATCCAATCATCTCATCCTCTGTTGTCCCCTTTTCCTCTTGCCTTCAATCTTTCCCAGCATGAGGGTCTTTTCAAATGAGTCAGTTATTCACATTGGGTGGCCAAGGTATTGGAGTTTCAGCTTTAGCATCAGTCCTTCCAATGAATATTCAGGACTGATTTCCTTTAGGATGGACTAGTTGGATCTCCTCACAATCCCAAGGACTCTCAGAGTCTTCTCCAACACCACAGTTCAAAAGCATCAATTCTTTGGCGCTCAGCTTTCTTTATAGTCTAACTCTCACATCCATACATGACTACTGGAAAAACCATAGCTTTGACTAGACTGACATTTGTTGACAAAGTAATGTCTCTGCTTTTTAATATGCTGTCTATGTTGGTCATAACTTTCCTTCCAAGGAGCAAGCGTCTCTTAATTTCATGGCTGCAGTCACCATCTGCAGTGATTTTGGAGCCCCCAAAAATAAAGTCTCTCACTGTTTCCACTGTCTCTCCATCTATTTGCCATGAAGTGATGGGACCAGATGCCATGATCTTAGTTTTTCGAATGTTGAGCCTCAAGCCAACTTTTTCACTCTCCTCTTTCATTTTCATCAAGAGCCTCTTTAGTTCTTCTTCACTTTCTGCCATAAGCATAGTGTCATCTGCATATCTGAGGTTATTGATATTTCTCCTGGCAATCTGATTCCAGCCTGTGCTTCTTCCAGCCCAGTGTTTCTCATGATGTACTCTGCATATAAGTTAAATAAGCAGGGTGACAGTGTATAGCATTGACATACTCCTTTCCCGATTTGGAACCAGTCTGTTGTTTCATGTTCAGTTCTAACTGTTGCTTCCTGACCTGCATACAGATTTCTCAAGAGGCAGGTCAAGTGGTCTGGAATTCCCATCTCTTTCAGAATTTTCTGTAGTTTGTTGTGGTCCACACAGCCAAAGGCTTTGGCATAGTCAATAAAGCAGAAGCAGATGCTTTTCTGGAACTCTCTTGCTTTTTCAATGATCCAACAGATGTTGACAATTTGATCTCTGGTTCCTCTCCTTTTTCTAAATCCAGCTTGAACATCTGGAAGTTCATGGTTCAGGTACTGTTGAAGCCTGGCTTGGAGAATTTTGAGCATTACTTTCCTAGCATGTGAGATGAGCACAATTGTGCAGTAATTTGAGCATTCTTTGGCATTGCCTTTCTTTGGGATTGGAATGAAAACTGACCTTTTCCAGTCCTGTGGCCACTGCTGAGTTTTCCAGAGTTGCTGGTATATTGAGTTCAGCACTTTCACAGCATCATCTTTTAGGATTTGAAATAGCTCAACTGGAATTCCATCACTTCCACTAGCTTTGTTTGTAGTGATGCTTCCTAAGGCCCACTTGACTTTGCATTCCAGAATGTCTGCCTCACATCATCGTGATTATCTGGGTCATGAAGATCTTTTACAATCAGTTTCGTAGAGGTAAAGAGAAGTCAAGCTGTTCTCCACAAAGCTAAATGCCAAGCACACCATGGAGTGGTGCTTACACAATTCTGAGGATGAATCAAAGTTCAGATCTAAGGGAAAGACGTAGTTTGAAAGAACTAAGAGAGAAGTTTGAAATAACTAAATGTGAGCAATGAAATTATTTAAACATGGAGTTGTCTTCCGAGATAGCCTGCAATTTACTTTTTTTTCATATATTTTTTATTTGACTGCCCCAGGTCTTATTTGCAGCATGTGGAATCCAGTTTCCTGACCAAAGATTGAACCTGGGTCCTCTGCCTTGGGAGCACAGAGTCTCAGGCACTGGACCATCAGGGAAGTCCTCAATTTACTTTTAAAACACTTTGCAAGGGTGAAGAGATAATTCTTTAATTACGATACATGTTGTAAAAATAATCATTATTTATATACATACATACATGCATACATACATATATAAACGTTGGACTATTTTTTCTATTGCTCTTCTAACTCCTGGGCCAGTGTTGGCTCCCTTGGGCTGGTGGTCTTTGCATTCCTTTTTCAGGATGAACTTCTCTTTGCTCTAGGAGCAGGTCTGAGGTCACCCTGACTGAGAAGCCTGTGCCTTTGTTGTTGTTCAGTTGCTAAGTCGTGTCTAACTCTTTGCAACCCTATGAACTGCAGTGCACCAGGCTTTCCTGTCCATCATATCCCGGAGTTTGCCTCAGATTCATTCAGGACCCAAGTAAGCCCTCCTTTCTGCTTTGTCTGGCAACTTTGCCAGTTTAACCAGTAGACATGCTGGTCCTCTGGAACCGCATATTCTGCTAACCTCACTCCCACATCCTCTTAGTTGCTTTGACTTTCTGATCTTCCATCACCTCTGACCCTCCACATGGAATGAGCTTCCCTTCAACAAATTGGGAGAAGTGACTTATCCCATCCAGGGATTTCAGATTGCAAGGAAGCCATTTCAGGACAGTTCCCCTAACTGCATTTTATAAAGTCCAAGTATCCCATGAGATATTAATAGGTGACCTAAAAAAAGCTCCACTGCTAAACTGGAGAAGGCAGAGTTAAACTGAGTTCTTATTGCAAATCATCTCAGGGCTTTTCTTAGGTTAATATTTATTGTAAATATTATACTCCGATCTAATTTGAGGCTCTGTCTTTGTGGAAATCTTAGTTTCCTGACTGAATTCTAGACATATATAGGAGAGTTTAGGGAGAAATACTGCTCCAGGGGTCCCCAAGGAGTCACAGATTTCTTTCTCTGTTTCCCTTCATTTCCCTGCTGTATTCCCAAAGCCCGGCTGGTGAAGGCAAAGATGGCTGCATTCCAGGATTAAGAGTCAAGCTCCTTCTGTGAAAAAAGGAGAAGGAAGCCACCCAGTCTTATGAACGGTTGGCAGTGAGACTGTGAACTTGCAGGGGGAGGCAGAGGAGGTGGAAAAGGGTGTGGTCTCCCTTTTGTTTTACTGAGATAGAAAACCCTCTGCTTAGAGATGCCTCTAGTCTCCCAGGTTGCTAATGTCTCAAAGTCAAGAACAAAGTAGGTGGGAAGTTGAGAAAACTGGAAATGGGGCAGGAGAGGAGCACAGGGATAAATATAGTGATCTCATTCTAGATGATCTTCTATTTCAGTCTCTTTTCCCTTCCTCTCTCCCTCCCTTGCTCTTTCTGTCCCAGTCTCTCTCCCACTCTCCCTTTCTCTCTGCCAATTAGCCTAATGCTATTTGATTCTTTCCCAGTTGAAGCTGTCTTCTTAAGCCCAACAAAACTGTGCTTGTCTAGGGAGAGTGGGATGAATTGGGAGAGTAGCATTGACATATATATACTGGGCACATGTTAAGTCACTTCAGTCGTGTCTGACTCTTTGCAACCACATGGTTCCTCTGTCCAAGGGGTTCTCCAGGCAAGAATACTGGAGTGGATAGCCTTTCTCTTCTCTGAGGGATCTTCTTGAGCCAGGGATATATATACTCCCATGTGCAAAATTGATAGCTAGAGGGAAGCTGCTGAATAATGCAGGGGGTGAATCTTAGTGCTCTGTGATGACTTAGAGGGATGGGATGGAGTGGGCAGGAGCGAGGTCCAAGAGGAGGGGTCATATGTATACAGATATGATTCACTTTCTTGTGCAGCAGAAACACAACATTATAAAGCAATTACACTCCAATTAAAAAAAAACAACTTCACTTATCTCACATTTAGATTCACTTTGAACACTTTAGCAAAAAACAAAGAAAAAAAGGAAAAGTGATCATGGAGATAGAAGTTGGGTGAGAAGGCTTCCTTGTATTTTTGTATTTTTAAAAGGTTCCATGATAAACAAAACCAAAAAGTATCTTTGCCTCACTATGGGAATAGGCTTACCTAGTACTCAGAGCTCTTATGAGGATACAAAAGAACCCAAAATTTATAAAACAAAAACCCAGAGAAACAAAAAGCCAAAATATGTTTGAGACTTTGGCATTAATTATACAATTTTAAAGTCAAAGTCCTGGTGGTCATTGATAAGCAACTCATAGCAACTAGTCCTACAGCTGCCTCCAGACACAGGTTGCACATAACTCCAGGACCAAAGACGAGAAACTGCCTTCTGACACAGTGTTCCCAAAATTTTAGTGTACTGTTAAGCTTTTGTCACATCAGAAGTGTAAACTCTTTGCAACCTGGACTGTAGCCCACCAGGCTCCTCTGTCCATGGGATTCACCAGGAAAGAAAACTGGAGTGGGTAGTCATCCCCTTCTCCAGGGTATCTTCCTGACCCAGAGATCGAACCCCGGTCTCCTGCATTGAAGGCAGATTCTTAACGTCTGAGTCCAGAGTGAAGTCCTTAAACCTTTTTACTTTTGTGAACCTGGAACAACACATTTAAACTTTTTGTTTCAGTCAATGCTTACCATCTGCGGGAGGGACCAATCTTTTTTGTCCCCCTAATTTCTAACTTTAAAATTATTGTTCAAAATTCACAAATCCCTTTTGAGTAAACGAAACTTAAAACATTACATCTTTAAAAGACCTCTTCGATATATCTGTTGAATTTATATTTTGAAGTTATGAAAGCCTAAAACTACTTTTGGAACAGTTATCATATATCTTACATATGCATGTGTGCTAAGTCGCTCAGTCATGTCCCAATTCCTTGTGACCCCTTAGATCTAGACCTCTAGGCTCCTCTGCCCATGGAATTCTCCAGGCAAGAATACTGGAGTGGGTTGCCATGCCCTCCTCCATGGGATCTTCCCAACCCAGGGATGGAAGCCACATCTTTTGTGTCTCCTGCATTGGCAGGTAAATTCTTTAACACTAGCGCCACCTGGGAAGCCCATCTTCCCTATGCTGCTGCTGCTAAGTCGCTTCAGTCGTTTCCGACTCTTTGCGACCCCATGGACTGCAGCCCACCAGGCTCTTCCGTCCATGGGATTTTCCAGGCAAGAGTATTGGAGTGGGATGCCATTGCCTTCTCTGCATCTTACCTATGACTGGATGTTAATATGTCACTAACTTTGGGGAACTGGGGCCAGGTCTTAAAGGGGCTTGAGATTTTCCCAGGTCATAGCCTGGGAAGATGGAATCAGCTCTGGGATACTCTCAAACCCATGTCTGTGTCTACCGCCCCTCTTTATCACCCCATTCAAGGATTAGATCCTGGTTGTATTACTGAATGGGAAGGCATGGGGAGGATGCTTATATTTTACCTTTTCACCCATTTTTCTCTCCTCTGAGCACCAAAGGGCTTTTAGATTCCATTTCTGTGTGTGCTTAGGCACTCAGTCACATCCGACTCCTTGCAACCTCACAGACTGTAGTATAACCCACCAGGCTCCTCTGACCATGGGATTTCCCAGGGAAGAATACTGGATTGGGGTAGCCATTTCCTTTCAAAATGGTCAACATCGGGGGAAAAAAAACTGAAATGAAGAAAACAGGCTGACAAAGGCTTATCGTCCTGTTCTGCAGGACTGGGCAATGTGGCCTTCTCGTTAAGGAAGCAGGGAAAGAGAAGGTTTCAGGGTCTCACGCCAGCAGGTAAATGCAGCAGCAAGGTATGGTGCATGCAATCACTTCCATTCACAAACCAGTGGTCAGAACTTGCCACATGTCTCCATGGAACCACCTAGGGACTGGGAGGTGGGGAACCATGTTCCAAGAAGAGAGCAGTTAGGGTGAGCGCAAGAAGTGCATACCAGCTCAGGCTGAGTCACAGTCACACGATCAGAGATTAGAATTTCACTGTTCGGGCCCTCCCAGCCCTCAAGCAGTTGGGCCACTTGAGATCCCCTGACCTCAGGACCACACCGGCTGTCAGATTCCCTGACCCCAGGACCACACCTACGTCTTGCTGATTCTCCTTTCCTACAAGCTGTGTTCTATGTCCAGTTACCCCCAGCTTTTCTCTTCTTACCTTGACCTCCTTTGGGGAGAAACCCCAGTTGTTTTGACTTCATTCCTGAATATCCTTTTGGGCAATCTGAGTGAAATTTGAGCAAGATGGCCCTGTTGGGGACAATTTGGAAGACAAGAAGGTAGGGTCTAGCAAAAAAGTGAAGCAGATAGCCAAGAAGCAGAGGCTTGAAGGATGGTGGAGACAGAAAGCAGACTAAGGAGAGGGAAGTGTCATGCTGCGGCCTTGCCAAAATATTCCAAGAGTGGTCCTCGCACCAGCTTTGCCTGCATTACCGGGACCTCAGCCGCACCCCATTCCACTGTTGAGTCAGAATCTGCATTTTTAACAAGATCTTCCAGGAGCTTCATGTGCACAGAACAGTTTGAGAAGCCCTGCATCAGAATCAGAACACTTCAGAACAGGTGCTGGGAGGGAAGACCTGGGAAAAATCTTTTTCTTTTTCCTTTCTGGCCCTGCCATCGGCTTGCAAGAACTGAATTCTCCAACCAGGGATTGAATCCATGCCCTCCATAGTGAAAGAACAAAGTCCTAACTGCTGGAGCATCAGGGTATTCCCTGGAAAAGATCTTTGTTTTGGGGTGGCTTTTAAAAAGTAATTTTATATATTTATTTTTGGCTATGTTGGGTCTTTGTTGTGCAGGCTTTGGTTCAGTTGCAGTGCCCGGGGCTTCTCATTGCAGAGGCTTCTCTCTCATTGCAGAGCACAGGCTCTAAAGCACAGGCTCAGCAGTCATGGTGCATGGTCTTAGTTGCTCAGTGACATGTGGGATCCTCCCAGATCAAGGGTAGAACCCGTGTCTCCTGCACTGGGAGGTGGACTCCTCACCACTGAACCATCAGGAAAGTCCCTGAAAAGATCTTTGAAACTCAGTGTGAACTGGCAGACAGAATTCAGCCACCCCATATCTCAAAAACAAAGAAGCTTTAAATAGTCAGAGGGTATGGAGACTGCCAGTGGTGGTGGCATCATATACTTATTTTCAGTAGCAAAACATAATGAAATTACCAGCATCCTGTTAAATCCAAGGAGGAAAGAAATTCTGAAAAGTTTGTACCAAGAGTTAGTCGCTCAGCCATATCGGTCAGACTCTTTGCAACCCCATGGACTGCAGCATGTCAGGCTCCTCTGTTCATGGGATTTTCCAGGCAAGAATATTAGAGTGGGTTGCCATTTCCTTCTCCACTTTTACCAACTACGTAAAGATGAACTGGAATTATGTATGTAATACTTACCATCGCTGATTATGACATGCATCTAATTTTACTGACATCCTCCTAATTTAGCATTGTGTTAGAGTAAAAGTGCAGAGAATGAGATGGTTGGATGACATCACTGACTCAATGGACATGAGTTTGAGCAGACTCCAAGAGATGGTGAAGCACAGAGACACCTGGTGTTCTACAGTCCATGGGATCACAAAGAGTTGGACACGACTGAGCAACTGAACAGCAAGCACAAGAGTGCAAGTGTTATCATGACTTCCCAAGGTCCACTTGCATCTTTAGCCCTTATGTGGTCCTCTTTTTCCTTAAGTTTCCTTAAGTATAAGTTCCCACTGCCAGGGTCAAATTATTCCTCCAGCCCCCATTGACTGAAGAAGAGGTTATAGCATTTGGTTTTGTCCCTTTCAAACTCCCAACTTTCTTTTTGCCAACTCCCCAGGTTTCCTTTCTCCAGACTGCAAGCATGGGTGGCCCTTGACTCTATACCATTATCCTTCTCCATTTTAAGAGATCACAACCCCAAACTGACAAAACAGTCTTCACTTTTTCATTTGGTTGGTTACTGTCTAACAGCATAGAGAGATGTCTAAGCTGTGGGCAACTTGAGAAGAGCCCACACGAACAGATGAAAGGCAAACTGATTTCTCTCAAAGGCTGCTCTCTGCACTAATTGCCAGGCTCATTTCAGTCTTTGAAGAACCACTTTACATTGTTATAGAGATATAAATATAGATGTAGACATAGACATTTATTTATTCATACGTGGATATATGAATGGGGAAGATTCATATATGGGAAAGACTGAGGGCAGGAGAAGGGGATGACAAAGGATGAGATGGTTGGGTGGCATCACCAACTCAATGGGCATGAATTGGAGCATGCACTGGGAGACAGCAAAGGACAGGGAAGCCTGGCACGCTGCAGTCCATGGGGTCACAAAAAGTCAGACACAACTGAGTGACTGAACAACAACATGGATACAGGACATGTTTCTCACCCTGTGGGAAAATCCAGGGCTCAGGGAAAATGACACCAGGACTTCCCTGGAGGTCCAGTGGTTAGAACTTCACACTCTCACTGCCGTGGCCCTAGGTTCAGTCATGGTTGGGGAACTAAGATCCTGCAAGCCATGTGGTGTGGCCAAAAATAAAAATGAAAATAATACCAATGCACCTAAAGATGCACAGCAGAACAGTGGAGGGAAAATTCCTTCAGCATTCAAGGTCCAAGACTGGAGCATTCCTGAGGCCTAGTCACCCCATCTGGTTTGGGACTCAGCCTTTCTTAGAGACCATGGGCCAACCCTGTTTTGTACGAACTCATTGATGCTTGGTTTCTGTTGCCTAGAACCAAGAGACCAAAGCCATTCTCTGAGGCCCCACTTCTCCCTTCTCTCTGGATAGGCTCCTAGCCTGTATAACATGTAATGTCACTGGAGCATTTTTAATTATTTGACTGGGCCAGGACTTAGCTGCAGCATGGGGGATCTTTGATCTTTGTTGTGGCACGAAGGATCTTCAGTTGTGACATGTGGGATCTAGCTCCCTGACCAGGGATTGAACATGGGGTCCCTGCATTGCGAGGGTGGAGTCTTTGCCACTGAACCATGAGGGAAGTCCCTGGAAGATTTTAAACACAGTGGAAATAGAAGCATGACAACTTGCATTCATATTCTGATGCTAGTCTTGGAATCAACCCATACATAGGTTAAGGAAAGAAAAGCTTTGTCCCTCCACCAATCTTATAGACCAAGACAAGCTAACTGGTGGGAGTTGGAGGGGTGGGGGCTGGAACATGTGAGCAGCTCTGCTTGTTTGTCACCATCTGCAGAACAACTCAGATACATGCCCTGCTAAAGTCAGGCAAGAGGGCATCTCTGGTTCACACTCCAAAACATTTCCACTGGAAGCCTTGTGATGTGGGAGAGGGAGGCATGCCTTTGCTTCTGGGGCTGGGTGAGTCTGGGAAGTGGAGAGAATGTTTCTGGAGGATCTCCATGTGCCAGCCTTTGTGCATTGTCTCAACTGGCAATCTGGTGGCTTGCATAGGCCGTGGTGTTGAGGGTGGAATCACTGTGTTCCTTCTTTTCTTTCAGGAGGAAATGCAAACTCGGTGACACGGTCAAGGTCACCTAGCAGTAAATGGCAGAGGTAGAAGTTGAACCCAGATCTGTTTGACTCCCAGGCTTCCCAGGTGGTGCTAGTGGTGAAGATCCCGCCTACCAATGCAGGAGACTTAAGAGATACAGATATGGATTCGATCCCTGGGTTGGGAAGATTCCCTGGAGGAGGGCATGGCAACCCACTCCAGTGTTCTTGTCTGGAGAATCCCATGGACAGAGGAGCCTGGCAGGCTGTGGTCCCTGGGGTCACAAAGAATAGGACCTGATGGAGCGACTGAGCATGCACATGCACATGCAGTGAGATGCCAGGGCTCCTTCTCTTCCCATAAAGCAGTGCTTCTCAAACTGTACCGCGCACACAGAGCACCTGGGGACCTTGTGCAAACGTCCCTTCTGGGACTGGAGTCCACATTTCTTTTCTTCTCTTAAAAGGTATTTTATTATTTGTTTTAATTGGAGGATAAGTCCACACTTCCAACAAGCTGTCTGGGGATGTCAACACTACCCGTCTCCAGACCCACCTTGGATGATAAAACTTTAGAGGACAACCTGGCCCTGAGAACTACAGATCCCCTAGCATTAGGAGCAATCCTAGGGAGGGACTTTGACTTTCGTGGATCATGGAATCCATTGGTAGAGGTTGGAGCTGATTTTGCAGAGCTCTTGTGGGGTAGGGAGGCCTCCAGCTAACATCTGGGCTACATAAGTATTTAGTTGTACAGAACACAACTCTTTTTTTTTTTTCTAAGATGCAAAGGAGTTTGAAAATTCCTTTTTTTTTTTTTTTTTTTTTGGCTATGAGCTAGAGTTTCCCTGGAGAGAGAAGACATCTCCTGCCTGACCCTGTGTCTTCTGGAGCTTGTTTGGACACCCCAGCTCTCCGTGGTCTGTGGGCACCCAGCTAGCAGCTAGCTGTAGCAGAAACTGTCTGATCTTGTCACATCCCTCTCCCACAGCACGATTTTTGAAATGTTAAAAATTACAGCAGTTATGCAAATGGAGAGATGGAATTGTGAGGGATGGATTAGTACAATGGGGCACATATCATAAACCCAGGGAATAGTCCAACTTTTCAGAAAAAAAAATTTTTTTTAATTGGAGGGAGCCACATATTCCAGAAGGGGGAAGGGGGTAGGCAAAGAAATTTGACCTGGGGATACCCCTAGCTTAGAGTCTGGGAACCTAAAAGGCTGTTGGCAGCTCTTTGCTGTGATGGGTGTGGTCCCTCTCCTGACAGCTCCAATACGCTGCTCAAGGACAAAAGTGGCTTTGAGTTGCATCTTAAAAATACCATGTTTCTATGGCTTTCTTTCATGACACGAAATGTGAACTCATCTCTCATCTACAGTTTTAACCCTGTCTCCCAACTTGATTCATAGCTGCCACTTAAAATTCAACCTGTCAGAACCCAAGCACATGTTTGGCAGCATCTGTGTAAACTGAACGCACACACGCCCCATGACCCTGCGAGTCCACTGCTCGTCATGTGCTCGTGTGCACGAAAAGACACAAACGAGGCTGCTCCTAGAAGCCACAGTCCTGATGGCTCTGAATGAGGAGTGACTCAAATGTCTACACGGCAATAGCAGATGAACTAAATGGATTATACTAATTTTTTTTTTTTCACAGAAGGTCATGAACATCTTTCTATGTCCATTTATCTCTACATCTAAAATTTCTTTTAGTTGGAGGATCATTGTTTTTACAATGTTGTGTTAGTTTCTGCTGTACTACTTTGTGAATCAACTATACGTGTATATATATATATAATATATCCCCTCCCTTCTGGACCTCCCTCCACCACTCCCCCTGTCCTACCCCCTCTGGGTCATCACAGAGCACCCAGCTGACTTCCCTGTGCTATACAGAACCTTCCCCGCTAGCTGCTAAATTTATAGAGTGGAATTTTGGGACTGAGTGAACTGTAATTATATGCAACCCTATAAATGGATTTCACAACCATGGAGTGATAGGCAAATGTAATTGAAGGTTTGGGAAGTCAGAATGGTGGTCTCCTCAGCAGACAAAGAGAGGGAAAGGCTAGGGGCACAGAGGAAAGGGTGCTGGCCATGGTCAGTGACCTGTTCTGGATGCTGGTTGCACAAGTGTGTTCGCTGTGTGGACTCATTCAGGTGTAGACTCTGGAGGTGTGTACTTTTCATGCAGAGATGTTATATTTGCATTGAAAAGTTTACTTCAGAAAAGAAAATGCTGCACACACCCCTCTAAATCAAAACCTCCTTTCCTTCAATGATCACAAAGCAGCCCCTAGAAGGTATCTGAGTCCAGCTTCCCCTGCCCAGCCTACAGTCCAGCTCTGCAGACTCTTCCATGGCCTCTGTCTCCTCCTCTTCCTGCCTCCCAGCCACTTCCCTGGTGGGGGCCTCAGCTCCTCGGACTTGTTATGAATGAAATCATTAGCCTCCCAGCTTCCTGTCTCTCCCTCCTGCAACTTCCAAAGTGATTGTTCTACATCCCTGCTTTCATCACGACCCTTCCTTTGCAAATCTGCAATGCCCACACCCCCACCATCATGGCCATCAAGTCCAGGATAAAACCCAGCCCCTCTGTAAGGCGCTCAAGTGCCCTTCTTTATACAGTCAGGCCACAGGGTCCCTTCCAGCTGCACCCACCCCATGCTCCCTAATGAGCCAGTTCACCAGCCAAACAATTTCCTGGTTGTCACTGTGCCTGCTGTGTTTGCTGCCTACATTCCAAGCAAGCAAGAGAGCCCAGGTCCCCTCAATCTTGTTCATTCTTCCCAGAAGCACCAAGTCAGATCTATCTCTTTAACCCTTCTGGTGTGAACTTAACCTTAGCCTCATCCTGTCCCTCTCTCCCCTGAGCATCAGTCATCTGTACTTACTCGCCCAAACCATTCAGAGGGGAACTTCTGGAAAGGGGCTGGAGAGGAAAAAAAAACAACTTCTGACCTTTTTTCACCCAGACACTCAATCCGATTCTGAAACTTCAAAATACACAAAGAGTAAACTCAGCAGGGAGAAAACTGCCCATTGACAACTGAAGATGACACAGCACGAGCGTTTCCTCCAGCTACACAATGGAGAAGCTGACTAATATTCAGAATTCACTAAATGACAGGGACTAAGATCACAGGGCTTTAAGGTCAGCTGAAGCTCGGTTGCCATATTTTTCCTTCCTCTTGGGTAAAGCCTCTCTTAGAAAACTCCCCGCTTTTTCAGAGAACCGAAGCTGGAGTCACTGCCCTGGGAAGTTCCTGGCCTGCCAGGCAGGGCTGAGCACTTCTCACCCCTTCTTCTGGGGTCAGGAGGCAGCAGTACTTGAGACAGAATGAGGCAATGCTGGCAGAGAAGCAGCCAAGGAAGCTGAAGGAAAACCGGAAAACCGGAAAACCGTCCCACTTGCAGTCACAGCCCTGAGCTCGAAAGGAAGCTAGTTAAGCCTTAATTTGCATGCAAACAATCGGGGGCTGAACGGAATTTCTGATCCTGCCTGGATGCTCCTCCACAGAATGTAATTAACATCCACAAACCAGAAAAAGGCCCTTTTTCTCTGGACCAGAAAGGGGTCCTTATTTAGGTAAACACTGGAGTCCGGATAATTCTGACTCTCCTGTTCGTTTGCTGTGTGATCTTGGACAAGTTGCCTCAAGTCTCTGATTGCTCTTCTGAAAGATGGTGATGACAATGTGCCCATTTCACAGAGGTGTTGTATAAAATGAGAATGTATGTAAAGAGCCTTGCATAAGGCAAGAACTTGTATAGTACAAAACCTCTCTCATACTTTTGCTTCCTTTATCCTGCATCCTTGCAAACCATGAAGCCTTTGAGAAAATTTGGGAGGTAAAAGTGAAGAGGGTAGCACAAGCAGGACTCAGCAGAGTTGGCCCTAAGGGGCAGACTCCTAGATGGAACTGACAGTGAGAGTGTTAGTCACTCAGTCGCCTTCGCCTCTTTCCAACCCCATGGGATTTCCCAGGCAAGAATACTAGAGTGGATTGCCATTTCCTCCTTCAGGGGATCTTCCTGACCCAGGGATGGTACCTGGGTCTCCTGCATTGCAGGTAGGAAAGCCCTAAGATGGATTATTCTATTCCTAAATATCTCTCCTTTTATATTGTCACATTATCTGAAAATCTACCCATTTATTGGGTATTCTTTTACATTTTTTTATTATTTGTCTGCTCTTTGTCTTAGTTTTGGCACTCTGTGCTCTGTGATGACCTAGAGGGGTGGGTTGGGGGTGAGAGATGGGAGGGAGACTCAGCAGGGAGGGACATGAGTATACCCTACAGAGGATTCATGTTGATGTCTGTCAGAAATCAATACATTATAAAACAATTATCCTCCAATTAAAAATCAATTTAACAACAACAACAACAAATGGTGGGCTGCCCAGGGATCCTGAGCAGTAGTTTGTCTACATTTTCCACAGGCAAAATGCACTTGAAACTGCAGACTTTTTCCAAGGATTTTGTGGTCAAGGCCTTATGTGGCTCATCCTGGACTATCCCCATGAAAACATAAAATTGCAGGAGGGGAAAGATACACACTTGTGACAGAAAAAAAAATGCAGTGGAGGGACTTCCCTGGTGGTCCAGAGGTTAAGACTCCATCTTCCAGTCCTGGGAGTGCAGGTTCCATTCCTTGTCGGGAGCTAAGGATCCCACATGCGATGATGCCAAAAAATCAGAATATGAACAACAGAAATACTTAACAAATTCAAGAAAGACTTTAAAGATGGTAAATATTTTTAAAAATCTTAAAAAAAAAAAAGGGAGTTAAGAGAAGGTTGCAGGGTGGAAGGGTGTTGGGGGAAGTAGTTACTTTATAAACACAACACCTAAGGTTAAACTCTTGGAAACAAAGAGATCAGTCTGTCTTTTGAGATTGCATCCAAGTACTGCATTTCAAACTCTTTTGTTGATTATGTTGGAAACTCTATTTCTTCAAAGGGATTCTTGCCCACAGTGATAGAAATACTGGTCATCTGAGTTAAATTCACCCATTCCAGTCCATTTTAGTTCACTGATCCCTAAAATGCCGATGTTCACTCTTGCCATCTCCTGTTTGACCACTTCCAATTTACCTTGATCCATGGACCTAACATTCCAGGTTCCTATGCAATATTGTTCTTTACAGCATCAAACTTTATTTCCATCACCAGTCACATCCACAACAACTGGGTGTTGTTTTTGCTTTGCCTCAGTCTCTTCATTCTTTCTGGAGTTATTTCTCCACTGATCTCCAGTAGCATATTGGGCACTTACAGACCTGGGGAGTTCATCTTTCAGTGAGTGTCCTATCTTTTCATTGCAATCCCAAAGAAAGGCAATGTCAAAGAATGTTCAAACTACTGCACAATTGCACTCATCTCACATGCTAGGAAAGTAATGCTCAAAATTCTCCAAGCCAGGCTATAACAGTATGTGAACCATGAACTTCCAGATGTTCAAGATGGATTTAGAAAAGGCAGAGGAACCAGAGATCAGCCAAAATCTGTTGGATCATCGATAAAGCACAAGAGTACCAGAAAAACATCTACTTCTGCTTTATTGACTATGCCAAAGCCTTTGACTGTGTGGACCACAACAAACTATGGAAAATTCTTAAAGAGATGGGAATACCAGACCACCTGACCTGCCTCTTGAGAAATCTGTATGCGGGTCAAGAAGCAACAGTTAGAACTGGACATGGAACAACAGACTGGTTCCAAATCGGAAAAGGAGTACATCAAGGTTGTATATTGTCACCCTGCTTATTTAACTTATATGGAGAGTACATCATGCAAAATGCCAGGATGGATGAAGCACAAGCTGGAATCAAGATTGCCAGGAGAAATATCAATAACCTCTACACAGATGACACCACCCTTATGGCAGAAAGCAAAGAACTAAAAGAAAGAGGAGAGTGAAAAAGTTGGCTTAAAACTCAGCATTCAGAAAACTAAGATCATGGCATCTGATCCCTTCACTTCATGGCAAATAGATGGGGAAATAAAGGAAACAGTGAGAGGCTTTACTTTTTTGAGGGGGAGGGGGGGCCTCCAAAATCACTGCAGATGGTGACTGCAGCCATGAAATTAAAAGATGCTTGCTCCTTGGAAGAAAAGCTATGACCGACCTAGATAGCATATTAATAAGCAGAGACATTACTTTGCCAACAAAGGTCCATCTAGTCAAAGCTATGGTTTTTCCAGTTGTCATGTACAGATGTGAGACTTGGACCATAAAGAAAGCTGAGTACAATAGAATTTATGCTCCAACTGTGGTGTTGGAAAAGACTCTTGAGAGTCCCTTGGACTGCAAGGAGATCCAAACAGCCAATCCTAGAGGAAATCAGTCCTGAATATTCATTGGAAGGAGTGATTGAAGCTGAAATTCCAATACTTTGGCTAATGGATGCAAAGAACTGACTCACTTGAAAAGACTCTGATGCTAGGAAAGGTTGAAGGCAGGAGGAGGAGGGGACGACAGAGGATGAGATGGTTGGATGGCATCACCAACTCAATGGGCATGAGTCTGAGCAAGATCTGGGAGCTGGTGATGGACAGGGAAGCCTGGTGTGCTGCAGTCCATGGGGTTGCAAAGAGTTGGACATGACTGAGTGACTGAACTGAACTGAACTGAACTGAAGGTTAAAGTTCTCATTCTCACAATTATCCTTCTAAAGAAATCTCATAAAATCCCCTTATTAGAACTTGACCTAAGCCTCCAAACTCAAATAACCAAAATTAGCTTATTTTGCTTTTCTTTACATTTGACCATGACCTCACTTTTCCTTGGGCAACACCCTAAAGCAGTTCATGTCTCCTCTTTGAGCTTCAAGTTCCTTATCTGTAAAATAGGGCTTTATATCACTGACCTCCCAGAGCTTTCAGTTCAGTTCAGTTCAGTCAGTCCGTCGTGTCTGACTCTTTGTGACCCCATGAATCGCAGCACGCCAGGCCTCCATGTCCACTCCTGGAGTACACTCAGACTCACGTCCATCGAGTCAGTGATGCCATCCAGCCATCTCATCCTCTGTCCTCTCCTTCTCTTCCTGCCTCCAATCCCTCCCAGCATCAGAGTCTTTTCCAATGAGTCAACTCTTCGCATGAGGTGGCCAAAGTACTGGAGTTTCAGCTTTAGCATCATTCCTTCCAAAGAAATCCCAGGGCTGATCTCCTTCAGCATGGACTGGTTGGATCTCCTTGCAGTCCAAAGGACTCTCAAGAGTCTTCTCCAACACCACAGTTCAAAAGCATCAATTCTTCGGCCATCAGCCTTCTTAAAGGTTTAAATGAAATGATGTTGGTAATGAGTTTGGAGATTCCTTACACACAGCTGGTGGGAGCTATATTGTTACCATTAATAGCCATTTCTAATGTCAACCAAATGGCTCCTCATTAAAAAAGCTCCTCCTTTTAAAAGCTCTTCATTTCTCAATCCCTCTTTGCAAGAAGCATGGACTCTGGAATTCCCAGGGGTTCAGTGGTTAGGACTCTGTACTTCCGTTGCAGGGGGCATAGATTCAATCCCTGGTTGGGGAACTAAGGCCCTGAAAAAGCTGAGCAGTGCAGCAAAAAAAAAAAAAAAAAGAAAAAAAAAAAAAAGAAAAGAAAGAAAAGAAAAAGAGGAAGAAGCCTGGACCCTGCTCCTTCATCAGTAATTTGTTTTGTACAAAGGTATCATCCTAGAGTCCAAGGTCAGAAATGGACCCTGGGCAACCACAACGCCTTCCAGCATGTCCCATAGAAACTGTCCCAGATTGCTAGACATAATTAGACACCTAAAAAGGAAAGTATACACTCATGCTCACCCACACCCTTCAACTATTTAAGAGGCATAGAACAGCACCACGAGAAGGAACCTAATCCAATGACCTCATTTAAAGATGAGAAAACCGAAGCCTAGAAAAGAACTCACCCAAGGTCATGTCATCTTGTGAGGGCAAGCCCTGATTAGAACCCTTGTCTTTGACTCCCAGGGAGCACTGAGTTCATCTTTTAAGTGTTGGTGGGTCCTAAGAAGGAAGGTTTTTGGGAAACCACTTACAGAAATAACTGGCGTAATCTCTTTCTTGAAATTAGAGCTGGTTGCATCTCTACCTAGACTCAGCTACTTGAAGGCGGGCACCAAGTTCAATTATTTCTCCACCAATGCCTTGTACTGACTAAATACGTGTCTCAAAGTGTAGAGACAGTTTCTGTACAACAATAGATAGTTAAAGCTGTTCACTTATTTCTAGAAATCTATCCAATGACCAGAATGCTGAAGGAAAGTCACTCATAAAGATGTCCGTGCAAGGACTACATTATTGACAAGAAATAACCAAGAGGGAAATTCCTTGGTGGTCCAGAGGTTATGGCTCTGCACTCTCACTGCAGGAGACACAGTTCCCTCTCTGGTTGGGGAGCTAAAATCCTGCATGCTGAGTGGCATGGCCAAAAAATAAAATTAAATTAAAAAAAATTTTTTAATAACCAAAATGTCTAACTAGGAGGGAATGACCAATTATATGTTAGTATATCCATGCTACAGAGAGTGCATTTAAATAATTTTATTTAACTTAATCTTGACAAAATGAGAAAATGTTAAGAGAACAGGTTACAAAATAATGTTTTTAAAACAAGTAACCATGTTAAAGAATATGTATTTAAAAAAATTCTTGGAAAGATACACACCAGAAACAAAGAGCCCTTATTCCTAGGTAGTGGGCTATAGGGATTTCTTTTCCTTAGACTTTTTGGTGTCTTCTACATTGTCTACGGTGGGACTTCCCTGGTGGTTCAGTGGTTCAGAATCCACCTGCCAATACAGGAACACCTGGTTCAATCCCTGGTCCAAGAGAATTCCACATGCCTCGGGGCAACTAAGCCCCTGTCCACAACTATTGAGCCTGTGCTCTAGAGCCCATGCGACCATGAACTACAAGGAAGAGTAGCCCCACCTCTCCGCAACCAGATGAAGCCCAAGCAGTGATAAAGACCCAGCACGGCGACACATAAACAAAAATAGTCTACAGTAAGCATTTTATGACAGAAAAAAGTCACTGTAAAAGGAACAATGGAGAAGCCACTTTTAGAATATGTGGAACAGATCTCACTGAACCAGGGATGATCAACACGCCAGAGAAACTTACTGCTCCCCAGATGGCACGTGCTCCTCTGTATTCCTAGGCTTCTCACAGGGCACATGACTACTTCTGCTCAGCCACTTTGAGTCATTTCTGGCTGAATCACTGAAGAACTAGCTGCCTACTTCTTTCTCTGCTGCAGGAACAGAGATCACTAATTCTGGATGGTGGAGACTACACCAGCCTGGGTGCTTGATGGACTATGTGGACCACAATTCTTCCCTCTTCTCCACATCCTATTTGAATCCACATGTGCTCAGTCATGTCCAACTCTGTGACCCCATGGACTGTAGCCCACCAGGCTTCTCTGTCCATGGGATTCTCCAGACAAGAATGCAGGAGTAGATTGGCATGCCCTCCTCCAGGGGATATTCTGGACCCAGGGATCAAACCTGCGTCTAGGATGAGGAATTGACTTTTTTTTTTTAAGATTCACATCTAATTTATTATTATTTTGCTATGGACCATTTTAAAAGCTTTTACTGCATTTGTCACAGCATTGCTTTAGTTTTGGCTGAGAGGCCTGTGGGATCTTAGCTCCCTGGCCAGGGATTGAATACGTACCCCCTCCACTGGAAGGGGAAGTCCTAACCACTGGACCGCCAGGGAAGTCCCAAGAAATAAACTTTAGTGGTTAAGACATAATGATTTTCAGTTTTAAATCTGTGACCTAGTCCAGTATTTCTCAAACATTGCCCCATCAGTTGGCCCCTCTTATGAATGTCAGTACCCGAGGTATCTCAAATAATCCCATCAGACTCTCCACTGGTAGAACCCAGGCATCAATGTATAGATATTTTTAATTCCTCAAGTGAATCCAATGTGCAGCCAAGGTTGAGAATGGGGGCCTGCTCCAGAGGTTCTCAAAGTGTGGACTCCAGCACAGCATCAGCATCACTGTGGAACTCCTGTGTGCAAGCATGTCAAGTCCCCTCAATCGTGTCTGACTCTGTGACCCCATGAACTGCAGTCTGCCAGGCTCCTCTGTCCATGAGATTCTCCTGGAGTGGGTTCCCATGCTGTTCTCCAGAATATTTTCCTGACCCAGGGATCAAACCCACGTTTCATTATGTCTCCTGCATTGGCAGGTGGGTTCTTTATCACCGAACCACCAGGGAAACCCCAACAATAAATTTATTAATAAAACTAAGCACTGGACATGGAACAACAGACTGGTTCCAAATAGGAAAAGGAGTACGTCAAGGCTGTATATTGTCACCCTGTTTATTTAACTTCTATGCAGAGTACATCATGAGAACACTGGACTGGAAGAAACACAAGCTGGAATCAAGATTGCCGGGAGAAATATCAATAACCTCAGATATGCAGATGATACCACCCTTATGGCAAAAAGTGAAGAGGAACTAAAAAGCCTCTTGATGAAACTGAAAGTGGAGAGTGAAAAAGTTGGCTTAAAGCTCAACATTCAGAAAACGAAGATCATGGCATCTGGTCCCATCACTTCATGGGAAATAGATGGGGGAAACAGTGGAAACAGTGTCAGACTTCATTTTGGGGGGCTCCAAAATCACTGCAGATGGTGACTGCAGCCATGAAATTAGATGACACTTACTCCTTGGAAGGAAAGTTATGACCAAGCTAGATAGCATATGCAAAAGCAGAGACATTACTTATGCCGACTAAGGTCCGTCTAGTCAAGGCTATGGTTTTTCCTGTGGTCATGTACGGATGTGAGAGATGGACTGTGAAGAAGGCTGAGTGCCAAAGAATTGATGCTTTTGAACTGTGGTGTTGGAGAAGACTCTTGAGAGTCCCTTGGACTGCAAGGAGATCCAACCAGTCCATTCTGAAGGAGATTAGCCCTGGGATTTCTTTGGAAGGAATGATGCTAGAGCTGAAACTCCAGTACTTTGGCCACCTCATGCAAAGAGCTGACTCTTTGGAAAAGACTCTGATGCTGGGAGGGATTGGGGGCAGGAGGAGAAGGGGATGACAGAGGATGAGATGGCTGGATGGCATCACTGACTCGGTGGACGTGAGTCTGAGTGAACTCCAGGAGTTGGTGATGGACAGAGAGGCCTGGCGTGCTGCGATTCATGGGGCCGTAAAGAGTCAGACATGACTGAGCGACTGAACTGAACTGAAATGAACTGAAGCAGTGGTATTGTTGTAACAAGGTATGTTGTGGCTCTTTAGAAGGGCTTCTTTACTTTGATTTACCTTTGAAAGAATTTTTACATATACTTTTCAAAAATGATTGTACTAACACAAACACGTTCCTAAAGAAAAACCCTAGCACTCAAAATATTGCATGAGTGGTCAAGGTCAGTGGTTCTGACTTTAGCATCAGAACCAAAGGTTTTGATGTAACCTTTAGCATCAAATTACTACAATTTCCATGTTCTTCTACTTCTTTCCATGGCCCAATTTTATCTAGTCCACAAGGCTTAGTTATTTCATCTATAGCATAATTCAAATATTTCCCCCATCTTCAATAGTGAAGGTCAGAGCATGTTTATAAGAATGTCCATAAGGAAGGCCTATTTATAAAGACAGAGTTATGTTCAGTCTGACTCCCCACCCCGACTCCAGGAAGAAGCCACCATGACTCTCAAGGGACAGAGTATATGTCTTCTAGAAGACAAGTCACCAAATACAATCTTAATACTTTCAGTTATGATTGGTGGGATTGTCAGGGAACTGAGTATGACATCTTCCCTTTTGGTGGGGGTAGTGGGGATAAGGCCTGAAACTGATGCTAATAGATGAACTTATAAGTATAAAGGGAGACAGAGAGATGCTTGGTGAGTAGTAATTCAAGGGCTGCTGAGTCCAGATTTCTTTCTTTTATTCTCTTTTGGCCAAGCCATGCAGCACACAGCATCTTAGTTCCCCAGTCAAGGATCGAACACTCGCCCCTGCAATGAAAGTGGGAAGTCTGAACCACTGGACCGTCAGGGAAGTCTTTTGAGTCCAGATTTCTGTCCCAATATGTTTTGCCCCCCAAACACCACCTCAGGTTTATTCCTCAGCCTTCCAGGATTTGAGGGTTTCAGGGATCACTACCTACGTGCAAGTTATGTTCTACAAGCATCAATCTTCTTGGAGCCTAGGGAGTGGGTCTTTGTATCACTGATGCCTGACTTCAGGGTAGGTTCTGGGAGGGAGCTGCTGGCTGAAATGGCTCAAGCAGATCCAGGCTGGCAGTGGAGAGGAGCCTGGTACACTAGTGGGACCCAGTGGATAGGAAGAGAGCCAGCCATGGGTCAGGTGGTCAGGCGGTGAGCAGAGAAGAACTCCCCTCTGAGAAATCAAGGAAGTTGTTCTGAGAAGGTCAGCAAGCTGGCCTCTGCTGCTAGGCGCTAACCTCAGTATCAGGATGCAGGCATCCTGGGATAGGAAAGAGCTGGAGTGTCTGGGGAGAGGGCAGGGCAGTGCAAAGACAGAAAGCACAGCCTTCCACCAGTACAGTATGGTGAATGAATCTGACATCTGTCCAGAATCCAGTCTCTTTCTCTTTTTCATTTTCAGAATCCAGTCTTAACAAAGCTGTTCTGTTGTCTGTGTATGTGGTATGATGGGATGTTTGTGTGAGTGTGTGTGTGCTCAGTCATGTCCAACTCTTTGGGGACCCCATGGACTGTAGCCCACCAGGTCCCTCTGTCCATGGAATTCTCCAGGCAACCATACTGGAGTGGGCTGCCAGACCCAGGGATCAAACCCAGGTGTCCTGCATTTGGCAGGCAGATTCTTTACCACTGACCCACTGGGGAAGCCCTCATGTATGTGATATAACTCTAGCAAATGAACTAACCACACGCACACAAAAATAATATAAAAAAGGAAGCACAGACTTCAGCTGCTCACAATCACCCTTTCAGACTGTAAATGGTGATTCTTCCTTTGCCTGGGGAACCAGACCCTACATCATGTCTGAGCCCTGTGATAAGTTTTTGTGCGTGCTTAAAGCAAGACCACTAACAACATTATTCTTTTCACTTAGTCTTTGCAGTTTTCAAAATTGACCCCACAGTCTGAGAGCAGCCACGTCACTTGGAGACCCTGACACCAAGGCCCCACACCACAGCTGCTCAGTTTGTGACAAAAGGTTTCTGGCCACACCCCAGTGTTCAGTCACACCCAGTGCTCTTATGATCCATGTCACGTCACCAGAAAGGGGACACGATCAACTCAGCTCAGTGTTTGTCAAAATTGTCATGGCAATTCACTGTGGTCATGGTAACCCTATCTGCTTATTACTCCACTGAAACTGGAATGTCCTTGCTGGAAGGGAAAAGTTAAGTAAATAGATAGAATGCCTTTGTTTTAAAACCATTCCTTTAATTTTGATAAGACAGCCATCATTTTATATTTTTAGACAGTGTCAACAATCAAATGCAAAAAGAAACAAAATTAATGAAGCTACTGCCTGCCAATGCAGATGTGGGTTCAATCCCTGGGTCAGGAAGATCCCCAGGAGGAAGAAATGGCAACTCACTCCAGTATTCTTGCCTGGGAAATACCATGACAGGGGAGCCTAGTGTGTTATAGTCCATGGGGTAGCAAAGAGTCAGACATGATTTCGTGACTGAGAAACTCAAGGGGTTAGGTATCGAAAGGCAATTCACCCTTGAGGACCACATGTTTGCTGCTGACATTGCGGCCCCTGAGGTTTTTGGTGGCCCCCATTTCCAGGGGGCGCTTTGGGCAGCACCCGGTTTTTCTTCCCTAAGGCTTTAGCTTTTTGCCTCCACTCCTAAGAGCCTGGGCAGGAAAGACGTAAGCAGAGGATGCTGGTGAGCATCCGCCCACCCCAGAGCTCTGCTTAAGTACACTATTATAGCCCAAACCTGATTATGGCAAGCCGTGAGTAATTTCTGTATCATAACAATTATGGGATTGAAAGCCAGAACTCACTCCCTCGGTCAATTCTCACGCTGGTTTCAAGGGCTCCCCTGGGAATACTGTTCTAAGTCCGTTTGTGGGAAGGAAAAAAAAAACACCACCTCATTTCGTCAAGTAGTGCCTCATTTCCACATCCCCACTGGGCCAAGTACCACCCTGCAGAGTGAATCCTCACCAGGTCGGCACCACTCCTGCAACTCACAAACCAAAGTCCAAACTTAGGCTCTGAGGTTAAGACCTCAAGAGACTGTGGTCCACCCAGGGCCCCTCAAGTGTCCCCCTTAGAATCCACCCAAATCCCTGGAGGGTCTTCAGAGGTCCTGAGTGCCTGGGCCACCCTTATACAGCAGCCAAGAATCCCGATCTTAGGACCTTGGAAGCAGTGTGCACTCAAGGGGTTAGAAAGGATTCAGAAGGATGGGAGAGACAGTTCATGTAGAGGCCAACGAAAGCAAAAGCACAGTTAGGGATAAAAGGGCATAGGATTGTCTGAGAGTTGTTACACTGTAACAGTGGCTTGAGTTGGAGGTGGTTGGTGATGGTGGCCACAGCCTGAGTGGAGCCTGGTGCCATCCACTGCGGGTCAGTCCAGTGACACACTGATGGTACTCAAGAAATGTGCTGAGCTACCAGTAAAGAAGCTGCTTGCCAATGCAAGAGACATAAGGGACCTGGGCTCAGTCCCTGGGTCAGGAAGATCCCCTGATGGAGGAAATGGCAACTCATTCCAGTATTCTTGGCTGGGAAATTCCATGGACAGAGGAGCCTGGTAGGCTATAGTCCATGGGGTCAGAAAGAGTCGAACATGACTGAGCACACGTGCACGCATGTATTGGCTACTTGAAGGTGCACTTTAGGGTTCCAATTTGCTGCAGAAAGGCATGAGTGATGTGCAGGAAATGAGGAAAGCAGGCAAACCTTGGCCAAGAGGTCCAGGCTGCAGCTGATCTCCAGGGAGATACATTCTGCAGCATCGTCTATATGCAGGTCAGTGAGGCCCTGGACTAGGGTCCTGGCACTGCAGGTGAGGGAAGAAACAGATCCTGAGGGTTCTAGGAAGGAAATTTTGGATAAATTTGGTAACTGACAAAAGGGACCTAGACAAAGAAAAAAGCTAATGAGATCTTTTACTTCTGGGCTCTTCTCTAAAAGCTTGATATGACTCACCAACACATCTGCTCATGCAGAAATGTTTATTGGGTCCTACTATGTGTTGGGTTTCCCAGATGGCTCAGTGGTAAAGAATATGCCTGCCAATGCAGGAGACGCAGGTTTGATCCCTGGGTCGGGAAGATCCCCTGGAGTAAGAAATGGCAAATTTGTTCCAGCAATCTCATGGACAGAGAAGCCTGGTGTGCTGCAGTCCATGGGGTTGCAGAGTCGGCTGAGCACTTTGTGTTAAGCAACTCCATTAGTCACTGGAGACAGAAAGATGACTCTACCATCCGATGATGCAGACTGGGAACGTGAATAAGTAAACAGAGCTTGGTAAACCAATAGAAGGGAAGTCAAGAGTACCGCAAGGACTCATTGGAGGGGTGCCAACCAGGCTAGAAGAGTCAGAGGCTGGGGGAGAAAGGCAGGGTGCAGGATGAACTGTCCAAGAAGACATAGCTGTGCAAGAGCTCAGGCAAAAAGAGAATGACACAAGACAGACTTTGCAGGTGCTATCATGGGTGGAATGCAGTCTGTGGGGAGCAAGGGACCAGATCATCTAGAACTCTCTCAATCAGGAGTCTGGCTTTTATCCTAAAGTCAATGGAGAAACCATGGAGTGTTACAAATGTCAATGACTAAGATATCTGTATTTGACAAATCCAAGTGGAGGTTACAAGGCAAAGCAGAGGTTGATCTCTGAGCATCCTCCAGGACACCAGGATTGAGCAGCTGGTAGAAAGGCTGAGAATTTATGAGGGAGCCATGGGCAACCAGGGCCCTCGGCAAAAGGGTTCAGACCAAAGGCTCAGAAGGAAACCTACAAAAACTGTCATTGGTAGTTTAGGGGGACCCATGCCCACTGCACTGGGAGTCTTGATACAGTGATTTTCCTTTTCTAATGCAGTTGGTGAGCATTTCAACCTCAATAGGCAGAGGGACTCCATCCTAGAAATTCATTCATTTTCTGTAGCCAAGTAGCTGAGAATGCTAGGCTCCACCAGACAGACCTTGATTGTTACCCTTATTCCACTCCTTTCTAGTTTGTGTCCCTAGGCAAGCGGTTTTACTTCAGTATCCTCATCTATAAAAGAACACCACCTCAAAGTGTTAAGGACTGAGAGATGCAACGTAAAGTTCCTCGCATACACAGGGGCTCAAAAGATGTTGGCTCTTGCTTCTTTCATTGAACAAACGTTTACCGAGTATGCTGGCTACCAGCTAAGGATGACAGAGATGAAAAAGTCCCAGTTCTTGCCTGGAAGGCTCCCAATCTGTCAGCCAGCTCCACTCTCAGCCACATGCATCTTCAAGTACCCCAGCCTAGCTCTAAAGGGAAAGTGGTGTTAGTTGCTTCAGTCTTGTCTGACTCTTCTCAACCCCATGGACTGTAGCCTACAAGGCTCCTCTGTTTATGGAATTTTCTAGGCAAGAACACTAGAGTGGGTGTTCTTCTCCAGGGGATCTTCCTGACCCAAGGATCAAACTCAGGTCTCCTGCATTGGCAGGCGAGTTCTTTACTGCCTAAGCCATCAGATAAGCTCAGAGCGAGGTGATCTCCAAAGGTGGTGGGCAGCCAGGCCCAGGATTCCTCTGCAGGTAAGCTGATTCCAGCAGCCTGACCCAGGGCTCCTGATCCAAGGCCAGGACAGCAGCTCGAATGAAGGGGGAAAAAGCTATTCTACTTTAAGTAGAACAAAGCTGGTCCAGGAACAGCCTTACATCCTACATCAACACTACTCAGAATTAACAAGCAGAAAAGAAAATGACCCTTAAGCCTTGGAAAAAAGCCCACTCTTGAAAGTACCTGCAGTCTCTAACTGAAAACTACCCTCCAGCAGCACCAAAAATAAACCTCACGAAGTCCCCACTTAAATTATATGCAGTCACCTGGCACTGAGAGTAGGAAAGACCAGTTCTGATGCCAACCTCCTTCCCTGGTCACAAATTTGATCAACTCCAGGAACAATAAAGAGTTGGACCATAAGCATGGCTAAGCGCAGAACAATTGATGCTTTCAAACTGTGGTGCTGGAGAAGACACTTCAGAGTCCCTTGGACAGCAAGGAGATCAAACCAGTCACTCCTAAAGGAAATCAACTCTGAATATTTATTGGGAGAACTGATGTTAAAGCTCCAGTATTTTGGCTACCTGAGTTGAATCATTGGAAAAGACCCTGATGCTGTAAAGACTGAGGGCAGGAGGAGAAGAGTGTGACAGAATGTGATGGCATCAACTCAATGGACATGAGCTTGAGACAGGAGATAGTGATGGACAGGGAAGCCTGAAGTGCTGCAGTCCATGGGGTCACAAAGAGCTGGATACAACTTACTGAACAATAACAAGAAACTACAAAGATCACAAATAGCCAAAGACCTAGACTAGAGGATTCTCTCGCAAACTCTTGTAATCTGTAATCCCTTTCTGGCACTTATTCTGTATATTAAGCTTATCTACATATTCCCAGCTCCCAGGACAGAATGAGTCTTAAGAAATGGAAACCACTGGAGATGGTTGAAGACTCCCAGTATCTCAACATCCCCTGAGGCATCAATTAATGTCCTATCTTCTCTAAGCAGTATGGGAGCCGTTCTCTTTTCAGCTGGGGGAAAATGGGCCAGAACAGTGGAGGAGGAACAATTTAGGTTAGGCAATCAGGAAATGCTTTAAAAATCTAAATGAATCTCCACTGGACACTGCAGAATTCACTTCTCAAAGTGTTAAGAAGGTAGAAACACATCTAGTTTCTCAGCCCTGAGACTTAACAAGGCTCTATTTTGTAACCCACCTTTGATTACCTGTCTACCTACACATCCACCTAAATGTGTTATGCTGTGCTAAGTCACAGGAGTCATGCCCAACTCTGTGTGACTCTATGGACGAGAGCCCACCAGGCTCCTCTGTCCAGGGGATTCTATAGGCAACAATACTGGAATGGGCTGCTGTGCCCTCCTCCAGGGGTTTTCCTGACCCAGGGACCGAACCCAAGTCCCTTATGTCTCCTGCATTGGCAGGGAGGTTCTTTATTACTAGCACCACCTGGAAAGCCCCATCTACCTAAATACCTGCTTGCTTATCTTGCTGATACTGATGATGGGCTTTAATGAGAGGACTTTAGCTTACATGGAGAATATTTTATTTAAATTAAATGAGGTACTCTAGAGGTCAAAGATTTGCAAGTACAGTCATCTCTTGCATCTGCGGGGACTGGTTCCAGAAACTGCTGAGGACACCAAACCCTTGGCTGCTCCAGAAAAGGGCTTTCATTTTTCATATATATATATATAAGTTAAAACTTTTCCCTGGAGCATTTAAAGTGAATAATCCTCAGATGCCCAGGAAGGAGTCAACCCCCATGATAATGAAACCATCTACTGGATCTAAAAGGGAAGATGCTCTGGTGCATCACGGCAACACCTACATCCTATTCTTTATTCAGTGAGTGCTTTGGAAGCCACACTTTCTCAGGTCTGCTTTCTGTAGCCATATAGATGTAACACAAAAGAAAGGTATACTTGGAAAACATCTCTGCTGGAAAACAAACCACATCACAAACTGATTTTATTGAGGATGACAAAGGATGAGGCTTCTGGGTCTGTTGGGAATGCTGTATGGCTTTGAGTCATTCCTCTTATATAAGGTGGGCTTCCCTGCTGGCTCACTGGTAAAGAATCTGCCTGTAGTGCAGGAGACATGGGTTTGATCCCTAGGTTGAGAAAATCTCTAGAAGAAAACGGCAACCCACTCCAGTATTCTTGCCTGGACAGAGGAGCCTGGCAGGCTACAACTCATGGGGTCACACAAGAGTTGGACATGACTTAGTGACTAAACAACAATATGAACAACATGACTCCATC
This sequence comes from Nanger dama, assembly GCA_917880005.1. NCBI lineage: Eukaryota > Metazoa > Chordata > Mammalia > Artiodactyla > Bovidae > Nanger > Nanger dama. The sequence goes on along the minus strand of CAKJTW010000108.1, from coordinate 1,809,876 downwards.
AAGACAGGTCAAATATCAGATGATCTATTTTTGTCAGTTCTATGGACAACTTCTCATAGCATTACTAAAATGCCTGCTGCTGCTAAGTCACTTCAGTCGTGTCCGACTCTGTGTGACCCCATAGACGGCAGCCCACAAGTCTCCCCCGTCCCTGGGATTCTCCAGGCAAGAACACTGGAGTGGGTTGCCATTTCCTTCTCCAATGCATGAAAGTGAAAAATGAAAGGGAAGTCGCTCAGTCGTGTCCGACTCTTTGTGACCCCATGGACCACAGGCTACTAGGCTCTTCTGTCCATGGGATTTTCCAGGCAAGAGTACTGGAGTGGGGTGCCATCGCCTTCTCCAATTAAAATGCCTACATACCTTCAAATGAAGTTCCAAGTGATAAAACTAGAATCATATGTGTTTTTAGAAATATTTTTATCATGGAACTTACTGAAGAAGGAACATTTAAGTAAAACCTAGCCTCCAAGCAAACTTTTAGAAAAACTTTTATACCAAAATTTATCTCAAGGAAGGTACTGGAATGACTTACCCATTCAATTTGGAACAGGAAGCAGATGGTCAAAGTTGAAATGGAAAGGGCCTCAGTAAGCATTAAACTGACCTACATTTCCTATAATCTCTCTCTAACTTCTAGGGGTCTGACATGAAGGCAGGTCTCCTATACCTAAAGGTAACCAATGTGTGATTTTCCACTGGATCAGTATCTTTGCCATCTAAAACAGGCAAATTTGGAATTCCCTGACAGTCCAGTACTTGGGGCTCCATGGCTGAACTGCACGGGGCACAGATAGAAAAAAAAACTTGGGCAAATTAGAAGAAAGTCAACCACATTAGGTGATATACTGCAATTTTGGCAGAAAAATTTTCAGGGCAATATGCTCATGAACCTTGAATGCATAGAGGCTTCCCTGGTGGCTCAGTGATAAAGAATCCACCTGCAGTGCAAGAGACCCAGGTTCCATCCCTGGGTTGGGAAGATCCCCTAGAGAAGGGAATGGCTACCCACTCCAATTTTTGCCTGGAAAATTCTATGGACAGAGGAGCCTGGTGGACTACAGTCCATGGTGTTGCAAAGAGTCAGATACAACTGAGCAACTAATGTTTTTTCTTTTCCCAAAACAGAGGATTTTTAAAGTTCTCTATGTCCTACCTCAGAAAAAAAGAAAAAAAAAGTGAGTTATTAGTGAATACTTAGAATAAAGCCTGAAATCAGTAAATAGATTTGCTATTAATGAAACTGTACTAACAAACCTAAATAGCATTTAAACACTTCCTAGAAGTTTGACATTTTGAAGAACTTTAGACATCCAACATTTCCAAGAATCCGGATAGGTTTGCCCCAAAGAACAGAAGACTTAGAAGACAGGTCTATGCTCTTTATTTGCGCCCTCCTTAAGGACATCACAATGTATTTCCTGTGTCAAGTTACTGGAAGGGTAAAAAGAAGATCCTTAGGGGAAACTGACTTTAACATAAGTGTTTCAGATAATATTTTCGATCATCTTGTAAGTGGATAGGACTACTCCGGAAGTCTTGCACTTCATGGGAATTCATCATAAATATTTTTCAGAACGGGAAAACAGAAGTACAAACGTTTAGATGACACACACAGTGAGTAATACCTGCCTACTTCACAAGACTGCTGGAAGGAGCCAGTTACATCACATACATGAACACACATGATAAACAGAAAAGATTGAAATAAACATAGTAAATGCCTAGGTTCCTACGGTCAAGAGTACAGCAAGGATCTGGCCATGGTGGCTACATATTATCTCCCAAGCAGTGCTTCTTAAAGTGAGTGTGCCCAGAAATCCATGGAGATCTTCACAAAGCAGATACTACTGAGTAGGTCAAGGGTGGGGCCAAGATTCTGCTATCTGCTGGTGCGGAAGCCAGCTCCCAGGACCACCCTTGTGAATATGAAGGATCTAAAAGATCTTCCTAATTCCTGGTGCATGATTGGCCTTCAAGAACATATTTCCTGAGTATATTGCAAATTTTGGCTTTTCCCTAAAATGAGCTTTGGAATAAGTCTGTATGCTTCATTTGGTTCTGAATAAAGTGCTTTACAAACTCAAGAGCAAAGTGTTCTTTCTTGGGCAGCCAAAGAGCTGAAGGGTTGATTTTTAATTAGGCTGTCTGCTAGTTCCAGTTTTCTAGGACAAGAGTCAACAGCATGCAAAAACATAGAAAGCCAAGTTGCCAGTTTACTATTATATGACTTCAGTTCATCTCTAAAGGGAGTGAAGAGAACAAGGACTCTGTACTTGTACACACATACACACACACAAACCCAACAAAGAAAAACCTGCCAATTCCAAATTGGCAGGAGAGCCTAAATTATCCTAAGTGAAGAAAAGGGCTCAAAATATCCAGGAGAAAAAAGAAAAAACACCTGAGCAAACAAGAAACTTGTAGAAATGCTGCTACCTCCTGATACAGAAGCACTGAGATCTTACAGGGTCCACAGGGAATAAAAAGGAACCAGCAGGCCTTGCAGACTGGGCCTGGGTAGGAACCACCTAGGAGGGCTGGAGGAGACTCAGATTTCTCCACACCCTATGTTGCTGACAGAAATAGGCCAGAGGTAGGGCCCAGGATTATGATGGGGATGTTACTGCCAGTCCATTGACCAAATCTGGAGCAGCACCTGACTTTCTACTAAAGGAGGAACCATAACCCCCCTCAGAACTGGACCCCAGGGCCTGCTGGTCCCCTGCTCTACAGTCACTGAACAAAGGCCCACTGTAACTTTCACTGCCAGAAAAAAAAGTGGGCTTCCCCGGTGGCCCGATGGTAAAGAGTCTGCCTGCAATGCAGGTAGACCCAAGTATGATTGCTTGGTCAGGAACATCCCCTGGAGGAAATGACAACCTACTCCAGTATTCGTGCCTGGGAAAACCCATGGACAGAGGAGCCTGGCGGGCCCCAGTCCACAGGGGTTGCAAAGAGTCAGACGCAACTGAGTGACTAACACTTTCACACTTGGTAATACTTGAGGCAGGTATCTTGACACACATTCACTTAGAAAAAAAACACCCTGCACATGTGCCAAGTATGACAATCCCTGACCTGAAAGGGCTTTACAGTTCAATTAAATCAACCCCAATCATAGATACAAGTAACACTTTTCCCCCTGCAGCATCAGATGAATCCAGTCTTTGAACCTCTGCCACTGAGTGGAACCAGACAACTCACCTACCCAAATAAAAACCCTGCTTTCAATAAAAGAAGTCAATTCATTTCACACATACTCATGCAAAAAAAAGAGAAAAATTTTTTTTTAATCAAGACAAGAATTTGCCTGTAGGGAACACAGGTACCTGTGTCCATCCTGGAACCCGAGGTGGGCTCCTTCATGGCTCTTCCAGGAGTTAGAATTTTAAGCACCCACAGGGATGCTTAGACAGGCCAGGGATGGCCCGACGGTGAAAGTACCACTTAGGGCTTCACAGATTTCTTCTCTAACTCCTCTCTGTTTACTAAGCAAAGCTCAGAAGAGGCTTTGGCAGGCATTTTTCAAATCCTCTGCCTGATCTGCATGTTACCATAGTCAAATTCATTCTGGGAAAAAAACAAACAAACAGGTGTTTCTGTTAAAATTAGCTGCTTCAAACTTTAGATCCCTATGCCAGCTTAAAAAAAAAAAAGTATCTGCAAAATAACCAATCAGTTTTAAATGATGCTTCCAGAATTATGAACTCTAGATATTTTTTTAGAAACGTGACTGAAGAAAAAAAAACTGGGGTGGAGATGAGGTTGGAGTTTGAAACACGTAAACACGTAAGTTTTGCATTTCCTAACATCAATCAAGAAAGTAACAGAAAAAGGCCAAGCTTAGACAACCACGGAAAGACAGAGCTACGCTTTTTCTAGTGAAGTCTTGAGTTTGAAAGCCTTTTGTCCCATTTACTTCGGTTGACTGTCATAAATAATGGCTTCTGTTCTGAGAACAGTGCCATAATCACTTCTTTCTCTTAGGACCATTCAAAGGAAGGTTTCCAACATTCTCAGTCAGGATGGTGGCCATTAAGCCCGTGTTTAAGAAAACTTGCCCTTGGAAGTCAGAAGAGCCCAAGGATAGCTGTCTAAATTAACTTTAGGGTGGTTTAATCTGGGAAAAAATAAAAATAAAAATCAGGCCACTGTGATTTTATTCCTGGAACCAGTATCTCTGCTGCCCTTATTAAACCCAATGAAATAGGTCTCAGATGCTTTCACAAAATCAGGGCTATTTAAAAAACAAGTTTAGCTGCTTGGTACATTGGAAGAAGTGGGCTTCCCAAGTGGCTCAGTGTTAAAGAATCTGCTTGCCAAGCGGGAGATTCAGGTTTGATCCCTGGGTCAGGACGATCTCCTAGAGAAGGAAATGGGAACCCACTCCAGTATTTTTGCCTGGGAAATCCCATGGGCAGAGGAGCCCAGCAGGCTTATAGTCCATGGGGTTGCAAGAGAGTTGGACACAACGACTAAAGAACAATAGCAATATATCGGGAGAAAGTCAAAATATCAAAGACTTGTGCCCAGCTAAGCAAGTGATATAGACACACAGAGATACTGTGCATTCCTCACTCTACTTTCTTGAAGCCTGTTGAAAAAATACAAGCGGAATTCACTTCAAGCCACCTGCTGGATGACAAATCCTGAACTTTATCTTAGAGATAGAGGGAGAAAAAAGAGGTCAACACACAACGGAATCTTTGATCAATTTCAGTCGACAGAGATTTCAACTACAAGTCCAAAAATCTTTAATACATAGAAACGTTAAAAGCAATGGTCACTTGGATAAGAGGAAAAAAGTTTCAAAATTAATTTGGTAACTAGCTAGTTAACTGCATCCAAGTAGATAGGGAAAGTGGGTTTTTGGGTTTTTTTTTTTTTTGGCTTGCACTGTCCTGAAAATTGCTTCTGCAAGGAATGAGTCCAAGGAACAATTGGCAATTCTTTTTCCTAATCAGATACCAAATTTGCAGATTCCTGGCTCTGGTTTTATTTTACTATGTTCCATTCAGTTGACTCTTTGTGATCTGCACAGGCTAAAGGAAACATGCAATTATAAATGTCAGCATTACTTATGGACACCCAATGAATAAAAGTAAGTAAAAATTCCTATATGCAAGCAGGACTGTCACTGGCACATAGATTTGGTAGGTTTTCTCCCCTTAAATGCTTCCTGAACCTGACCAATCCAGACTTAAAGAAGGGCTGGGGGAGAGGAATAAACATGCAAGGTCATTTTCATCTTTTATAGACTTCAGAAATTTAAATCTACCAGGATCTAAGAGAGAAAAAGAACAGCTCCCTTGACCGTTTTTAAAAATGTATACACTCGACCACTTTACTTCAGAGAAGCTCAAGGAGTGAAATAACCCAACAAAGATTTAAAGAGGTTCTACATGCTGAATACAATGTTCTTGTAATAAATACAGTCATTCAAGTAAACACAATCACTACAACTTTCCTCTCTCTAACATATCACAGTGGAAAAATCTTTTTCTTTTCAGCTCTGTGGCAACTGCAAAGGTTTAGGCACAACAAATCCCAAGAAAAAAATAATATAGAAACTGAGAAAATTTAAAGCATGTACTAGTTTTATCCATGTAGCTGAGGATAGGCACAGCAAATACATTTGTTGTTTTTTTCAGTGGGACAATGTTCAAAACTTATCTAGGTTCAATAAAACCATATACCTCTCCCTCAATATTTTTTTTTCTTAAAACTGTTTGCAGAAAGGACCTGCTACCTTAAAGGAATTCCAGATTTCACTGAGCAAAGCATCCAACATACAAATCCGGAGCGTATCTTAGACCAAGGTCACAAAGATAACCCCTTCGCCTGCCATCATGCTCTGGGTCTAGAAAGTTATTATCACATTTTTCAGAATACTTCCCCCTCCACTGAACACTCTAGAACAGTCTACATTTGTTTGGTTTTCTAAAATCAAGAGCAGTTGGTTCTTGTCTGAACAGACCTATCTACATACTCTCATTTGATATACAGTACTTTTGCAGGTCCATACAGATTCCCGTACATGCCATTCCACATGGGACTAGCAAGAGCCTTAATCTGAAAAAGACAGGTGGAATACAAATCAGACTGCAGTTAGCCTGAACCCTGTTCATTAGGACAGAAAGATGAGAAGGGACAATGGATGCAAAATTACTTTCCGGGAGGAACTAGAAGCAAGACAGAAAAAAAAAAGAAAAGAAAACCCAAACAGCCACTCTAGCACTATAGGTAATCTAACCACTGTATGTGTCCCCTGCCTTTACAAGGGGACAGTTTTCTTTACAAACAGTTCTCTCTTTAATTCTAGGCTGTTCAAATAAGTTAACTGTTTAGGAAAAAGCATAAAGGGGACCCACCTCACTATTACTGAAGGAAACCTTTCTAGGGTGCCTTTCCAGGAATGACAGGCAGCCTGCAACATTACAATTATTGAAAAATCAACAATCATTGCAGAAAGTCATCTGAGAAACATATCATTTTAATAGATGAAATAAATACTCCAGTACATGCAAGGTAAAAACTTGACATGGGGGGAGGGAATCACTCTATAGTGTAAATTAAAAAATAAAACACACACTCACAGTAGCTTTCTCCCCCATTTGCAAATCACATGGCAAAGTCATACTCTTTCCACACCAAGTATACGCCTAATCCATCACGACTGCTTAAAAAATAACAACATACAAACAAAAGGTAGCTACATCCATGTCTAAGGAGTGAAAACTGAGGTAACCTTTCTTTTAATTAGGGAAGAAAATAAAAGACCAAAAAGAAATGAACCCATGATCTCCTTCCTGCCCAATTAACGATAAAATTTAGTTGAGGAGTCCCAGAAGAGGAGCTGGGGTAGGGGGGGGGGCTTAACACCGCAGCCAACAGATGTCACATCTCCCACCTGCTGGTCCCTACTATGCTTGGGCTGGTGGGGCACGGGGACCCTCAGAGTGCGTGCATAAATGGCATGTATGCATGGCCCTGCCTTCTGGAAGATTCCTCACGAGCATTTAACGGGGCGGGGGGTGGGGGAAGCTTCACCGTTGATTTCTTTGGTATAAATGGAAAAGGACAGAGAATATGTTATCTTCCTTTAGCCTGGGAGTGGGTTGGGGGATGGAACAGGGAGGGGATGAGGGTGAGGATGAGGGGAGGGGGGTGCTAATTCACAGAATTGGAATTCACTGGCGGTAAAGTCCTGGGCGAAGACCTCTCCCTTAAAGCCTGAGATAGCAGGGTGCAGCCTTCAGACACGGCGCAGGCCGAGTTCCTCAGCCTCTCCCTGTGGTCCGACATCTTGGCGCCCCCGTCGGGGTGCTGCGCCAGATCCCTGAGGCACTGGGTCAGGAGCACGCAGGCCGACACCACGCTCATGGCGCCTCCCAGGATGGCGGTTTGCACCGCCTTGCCCTCGGCGCTCACGGCCGCCGCGCGACTCCAGGAACTGCGGCTCGGTGGCGAAGCCCACCAGGGCGCCAACCGCCTGCACCAATGGCCCGCTGAAGAGTGCACAGCGGCTCCGCGCCAGCTCGCTGGGCGCCGCCTTCACCTCGCGCACGCAGGCCAGCAGCGCCCGACGCGCTGGTGCTCATGCACTTGACGCCCAGCTTGAACTGCTCACGCGAGAAGCGGTCCCGGGACTTGTCACTAGCCAGGGCGCACGCGTCCGTCAGGAACTTGAGGTTGCGCGACAGGCCCTGCGACACCTCGAGCAGCAGCTGCGGGGTCATGTCGGCCAGCGGGGTGGCGCGCAGCACGGCGCAGCCCTGCTCCACCTCGTGGCGGCAGCGCGTCACGCGGTAGCGGTCCACCAGGCCCGGCTGCGCGGGCTGCGCGCCCGGCGTGGCCACGGCCGCCAGATAGGCCGCGTGGGCGGAGCACTCCGTCAGGAAACCACCAGGTCTCCCAGCTCCACCAGGCTGTCCCCTGCTTCCCCGAAGCGGCCCATGTTGAGTTGGCTCTGCACGTCGTGGGTGAGGATGGAGAGCCCCTTGGTGCGCGATGATGGTGTCCCGGCACTGCTCAAAGGACTCGGCGCCGGCACAAGAGGAAGCTGGGCCCTCGAAGAGCACTGGCCGCGCCTCACTCGACAGCAGCAGCAGGTCGGCCACCAGCTGCATCTTGCCTTTGCAGTGGTCACAGACGGACACCAGCCTCTTCCGCGGCTGCGACGAGGCCCCGCCGACGGCGCTCGCTGGAGCCGGAGAAGCCGCCTCGATACTGGGCTTCCCAGCGCTGCCGCTAGCCATCGCGCCCGGGGGCACTGGCATGCCGCTGGGGAGCCCGCTACCACCGCCGCTGCTGATGCCGCCGCCCCCGCGGCCGTCGCGACTCAGCTGGCCAAGGCCGCGGTGCCTTCCCCGCACCATCATGCCATCCACCGCCGCGGGCAGAGGGCACTGGGCTGCGGCGGCCGGAGCCCCGGCGGCGCGGAGCGGGCCCGGGGGCCACAGAACGCAGGAGGCTCTTCGGGGCGCGGTGAGGGGCTGCAGCTTTCGGCCTCTTGGAGGGCTTGCAGGAACCATGAACCGGGGCAGAGCAAACTCACAGACTGCGCTCCTCGTCGCCGGAGTGCCAGGAAAGTCCCTTCCGCTGGGCTGCTGCTGCCGCTGCCGCCGCCTTCCTGGGCATGGCCCGGTCCGACTGCCGGGGCAGGGGGGTGCGGGAGAGGGAAGCTGGGAGTTGTCCTTCCTTCCTTTCTTTGAAATAAAAATCCTTTCCTCGGGGAGGAGCGCGGGCGGCGGCTCCGGCAGGCTCTGCTGTCAGCCACCTCGGGCTCGGCGGCGCACGTGGGCTTCAGGCGTCCAGACCCCGTCGGGCGGCACTTCCCGCGACGGCGGCCAGGGCTGGCCCTCCGGGACGCACGGCCGCCCCGTGGGCATCTCCTGCCTCCCGCTCTCCGGGAAGCGGCGGCAGCAGGGCCGAGGGTGTGGCTGGTGCTGGCGCGGCCGAGTCAGTCGGGCGGGAGCCTGCACTGATTGCGCACAGCGGCCGCCCCGCTCGCGCTCTCGCCCGCTCGCCACGCCCGGGCGTGCCGGGCGCCGCGGCTGCCCCTTCCCGCCTCGCCGGTTCACAGAGCGCGGCCCGGAGCCGAGGCGGCACGCCCTCCCGGACCGCGCGCCCCACGGCCCGCCGCAGGCTGTCGGCGCGAGTCCATCCCCGTCGCCTCCTCCTCGCCTCGGGCCCGCAGCAGATGAGCTCTCCCGGGACCGCGGGCCCTGAGCATCGGACGCCGCCGCGCGTCTCTCCCGGCGGCCCGATCAACTCAGAAGGTCCCTGCGGTGCTGCAGAGACACGCCCGGGCCCCGGCTCCTGCCATTTTTGTCAACCTCCAACTTCCGAGCGAACCGGGAGAAACTGAAAGGAAGGGCGGGGGCCGAAAGGCAGAGGGGAAAACACCCGCTTCCTCTCCCCGCGCGGCTTCACCTCGGGGCACGGCCGTGGGTGCAACGCCGCCCGCTCGCCCGCCGGGGCCGCTGGAAGCTTTTCCTCTTCCCGTCCGCGCCTCGCCCCCGGGCTCGCCACCGCCGCCTCGGCCGTAACCTCCCTGGAGCCTATAGAAATCTTTTGTGTGGCGTCACCGCCTTTCGTTTAAATCCCGCTTCCTCCTCTCGCCCTTCCTCCCGCCCCCTCCGCCGCTCCCGGATGCTTGCGCGATGCGCTGCTCCTCCCCGGGAAGCTGGGTGGCTGCGGGAGGACGCCCCCGCCCAGCGCGGACTCCGCGGGCGCCGGGCCCGGTGGTCCCCGGCTGAGATGCGGGGGAGCGGGCCGGAGGGAGGCCCGTCCGGGCCGGGGGCTCCAGCGCCCACCCTTGGGAGACCCGGGCGCAGCCGCCGGTTGGGCTTACGTAAGCTCTCAGCCCGACCCGGGGCTCCGCGCTTCCTCCCCCGCCCAGGGAGCAAGTCTCAAAGGTGGCCTGTTTTCTGGACCGAAGGGAGGACGCTTGGCACCGTCGCCGAGTGGTGTGCTGGGGTCCAGTCATCGCGTTTTGTGGGATGTCGATCGGTCGGCCAGGCTCTCCTCAGCCCTTTGTTGTGTTTGTTTCTCTTCCAAGGGTGCGATCCTGGAGGGACTGTGCGGGTGAGCAAAGAGCCTTGGAGATGGGAGTGTGAGAAGAGCAGAGCTCGCCGCTGGCGGCTTCCTCCTTTCACCTCAATAGCCCTTATATAGTTAAGAGCGTGAGCTTTGAACCAGATTTTTTTTTCCTGGGGTCAGTCTTCCCCAGCCATGTATGAGTTGTGTGACCTTATACAAGTTCTCTCTCCAAGTCTCTGTTTTCTCCTTTGGAAATCAGATACTATGCACTGACTGCCTGAGTGCTTGGCTCATAATGTAGCTCTGAGAATTATGAGCCTGTACTGGCACAGTCTGCCCTCCCATAACTTATGTGTCGTCAGCTGCATAATTAAAGAATAGTGACCAACAGTTAAATAAGAGAAGCAGCCTTCGGAGGTAAACACCCCCATTTTACAGACTAGGAAAGTGACGGTCAGATGCGTGCCTTCCCAAGGTCAGGAAGATAGCAAATGCGTGGGCAAGAAGCCAACCGCTGACCTCTCTCTCATTTGACCCAGCTCTTGCTCTTCAGGAAGTGCTAGAAGCATCCAGGCTTCCCTCATCCCCCAAACCCACCAGGGGTCCCCTCACTTCTTAGCCCTGAAACAGGCCATCTAGGTGCCCAGCCCAGCACAAGCTGGGTGTTTTCAGCCAATGGAAATGTTTGTTCTGACCCTTTCTAGAACCTAGTGTCACCTTTTTCCAGCCAGTTGTCACTTGTAACTGGGATGGATGACCTTGCAATTTATTGTCCAAACAGAAACAGTTTTGAGACTAACTGTGAGATGTGTTACTAATAAATTAGCCAGTAACAACAGAGACAAACTTGAATGGTCACTCTGCTTATAACTTAAAGGGTCCTTGTATATATTCTACATTCTATATGAACCTACTTATTTTGCAAACTGAGGCCTATAAAACTGCTCATTTTCTAAATTAGCAGTGATTCTGTAGGGTTGATCCTTTTATTTCTCTACCAGAGAAAAACTTGGATAAATCAAGCTCTTTGCAGGTAACCTACGAACAGTTCCCTGGTTTTAGTTAGTTCTGAAAACTTCTGAGAAAGTCAGACCCTACCCTTCACATCCAGTTTTTTTGTTTTTGTTTTTGTTTTTGTTTTTTTCATAAAACTCCTCTGGGATCAGAGAATTTTTTTCCAAAGCCAGTTGGTGCTGCCTAGGGTCCTATTTTGCTTCTACATGTGCATTCTCTTTGGTTGTCGTTGTTGGAATTTCTGAACCCCAACAATGATCTGTGACACATAAAACATCCCACTATATTCAGTGACATTTGGTTTAGCTCTTAAAATCAGATAAAATTGGTTTCTTGGCCCTCCTGGTGTCATTGATCAGATATGGCACCTCTTCCTAAACAAATCCTTCCCAGTACTGACCCTACCTTCCTCTGGGTCCCCTTTACATTCTGCCATCTTTTATCCGCTCTACAAACAAAGGGAACCTACCACATGCCAGGCCCTGTGGCAGGCACAGTTACAAAATAATGTGAGGGCTTGACCTCTTCTGAAGAGTAGAGTCCAAAAAGGGCAACAAGGAAAACAGGTCATCACGACTACACTATTCTTATAGTGAAAGCAGAGTCAAGAAACTAGAGGGACTTCCCTGGTGGTCCAGGGGTTAAGATGCCCCACTGCCAATGCAAGAGGCATGGGTTCCATCCCAGGTTGGGCAACTAAGATCCTGCATGCCACATGGTGTGGTCAAAATAAACAAATAGGGAGATTTAGAAAGAAACTAGAATAGAGTACTGTTCACCAAACAGTCCAGTTGCATTCGATGGGACCATGTGATCAGTCCTGAGCCTTGAGATGTCAATGGTAGGGATGTGGGTTGTCTCAGATGGAGGCTGGGGAAAGCCAATCTAATTCTCCACTCTCTTCCCCTGCTGTCACTGATCAGGAAACTGTGTTCTAGATGGTGCAACTACTACCATAAGACTCGGTGACTGTGGAGCAGACCCCCTCTACTAACTGTGTTGAACAGGTCACGTGAGCAAAAAGGAAACTCACTGTAGAGCCACTGAGATCCAAGGGTTGTTTGTTGCTGTAGCATATTTTTATCCAACTTGATTAACAGAGGAAGGCTGTGACTGCCCCTGGATTCTCTGCAGTAAGGGCATTTTTCTTTAGAAAACTCCACCCATTATTTATAATCCTCATTAAAAAATTTTATTGTTGTTTAGGGCTAAGTCCTGTCACACTCTTTGCGACCCCATGGACTATAGCCTGCCAGGTTCCTCTGTCCATGGGATTTCCCAGGCAAGAAACTGGAGCAAGTTGCCATTTCATTCTCCAGGTCCTTTTCCCGACCCAGGGATCGAATCCATGTCTCCTGCATTGGCAGGTGGATGGATTCCACCCCACTCCAGTACTTTTGCCTGGAAAATCTCATGGACAGAGGAGCCTGGAAGACTGCAGTCCATGGGGTCACTGAGGGTCAGACACGACTAAGTGACTTCACTTTCCCTTTTCACTTTCCTGCATTGGAGAAGGAAATGGCAACCCACTACAGTGTTCTTGCCTGGAGAGTCCCAGGGACGGGGGAGCCTAGTGGGCTGCCGTCTATGGGGTCACACAGAGTCAGACACGACTGAAGCGACTTAGCAGCAGTAGCAGCAGTATACTACCAGGGAAGGCCCTCTTTTAAAATTAAAATATGCCAAAACAATTAAAAAATTTTTTTTAACAAGGGACTTCCTGGTGGTCCAGTGGTTAAGACTCTGTGCTTCCAATGTAGGGGGTGTGGGTTCAATCCCTGTCTGGAAAACTAAGATTTCACATATTGCATGGTGTAGCCAAAATTAAAAAAAATTTTTTTAATTAAAATATGATGTGAACCAAAGTATTTTTCATTAAAATGAAAACTGAGAGACGAAAGCTGAAAAGATTTGGGCTGAAGGACTGGCTGAGGGAAAGCAACTGGAACAGACAAGAGGAAGCTGGAGCTGTGTAGAAAATGGCTTAGCCCCTGCAGAATGTCTTCTCAGTGCCTGGCTCAAGGCCAGCACTTAGTAAGCATTTAATAAATAAGTGAGCGAACAAGATGCAAACAGAAAGCTGACTCAGGATTTGGGGAAGAAGCCATGGTCAGGAGCAGCAAGATTGTTGGAAACATGCTTTTCTTCCTTCTTCACCTGTTCTAGTAAGTACATCCTCCTCCTGGACTTTCAGCAGGTATAAGACAACTGGAGAAGGAAATAGCAACCCCACTCCAGTATTCTTGCCAGGAAATTTCCACGGACGGAGGAGCCTGGCAGGCTATAGTCTGTGAGGTCACAAAGAGTCAGACACAACTGAGCGACTGAGCACACAAAGACAACAGTGTGAGCTTCTGATTTTTTTTTAATTATGGGAAGATATTTATAACATAAAATTTACCATCTCGGTCATTTTTGTGAACCTAGCCACAGTTCTGCAGTGTTAAGTATATTCACTCTGCTGTGTAACCATCACCACCGTCTGTCTTCAGAAAAATCTGACATCTCAAACTGAATTCTGTACCACTCCACAGTAACTTCTCATTCCCCTGGAAGTCACTATTCTACTTTGTATTTCTATAAATGTGGCTATTCTAAGTACTTTATTTAAGTGGAATCCTGTAATATTTTTCCTTTTCTGTCTGGCTTATTTCACTTAGAATAATGCCTTCATGGTTCACTGATACTGTCCCATGTGTCAGAATTTTCTCCCCTTTTTATTATTATTTTAAAAGATATTTATTTGTTTGTATCAGGTCTTAGTTGCAGCGTGAGGGATCTACTTCCCTGACCAGGGATTGAACCTGCGTTAGGAGCTTAGAGTCTTAGTCACTGGACCACCAGGAAAGTCCCTTTTCTTTCCTTACAAGACTGAATAATTTTCCATTGTATGTATCTAGCCCTACCAGGTTTGATGTCGAACACTGACACTGCAGACTTCGAACATTGACACTGCGGGCTTTATAGACTAACCAAGCTGTGTTTGGTCTACAGTGCCACCTGGTGGTCAGTAAGGGGCATTCCCTGCCCTAATGTATCTTAACCTTTGAAGCAGTGTTCCTGTTTTGCTTTTGTGATCGTAATATTCCTTCTGCGTGCATGCATGCTCAGTTGTGTCAGACTCTTTGTGACTCCTTGGACTGTAGCCCACCGGGCTCCTCTGTCATGAGATTTCCCAGGCAAGAATACCGGAGTGGGTTGCCATTTCCTTCTCCATGGCATCTCCATAACCCAGGGGTTGAACCCACGTCTCTTGCGTCTCCTACATTGGCAGGCAGATTCTTTACCACTGAGCCACCAGGGAAGGCCCCTGTGGGGGTCTGTAGTCATAGGTGGGCCAATTCATTCTCAGGCATTCTTTCTAGCACATAGCTAAACATCTTCCTTAATATCGTCATTTAAATGACTCTTCTAAAGGAGAGAAATTTGTATCTGGAAAATTTACCCCTACTCTCTTTTCCCCAGATTTAGTCATTCACCACAGGTGATGCATGAGAGTGACATCTATTGGCCTGTGGTTCATTACAGAGCAGGGTCACGGGGTGACAGGTCACTCTCCTTACCCACCAAGTCCTCTTTCTCTCTGGTATACTTTGTGCTCATACAGTAAAACCACCTGGGGAGGATCTCACCTATCCACTCTCATATCCACCCCCCATCCCTACCTGCCCTCCCTCCCTCTGGACTGTCTCTGTTCACCTGAAGCTAGTGTGTTTTGAGGGAGGCCTGTGTGCAGGGCCTGTCATAGCATGACAGTTATACCTGTGTCTTCAGTTTCCAAGATCTGGAATTTTCTGTAGTCTGATTTACCAGGAAGCCCTACATGGAAGTGAAGGTTGCTTTCACAGATAAATTCTCTACCCCATTTCCCTCATGGTTAATGACCTTTGGATGTACTTTCCAGAATTCTGTAGGGGGAGAAAAAATAAGTACTGAGATCTAGGCTCCCCAGACACCTAACACCAATCACGCCTAAATATTTTCTGATTTATGTTTTTTTTTATTATTTCATTTTATTTTAATCTTATTTTATTGTTATATAATTTTAATTTATTTTATTATTATATATAACTTTATTTTTATCCTTTTATTATTTATATTGACTAATTTACATTCTAGCACATAAATTAGTCAGTAGCTACAGATATTCTTATAATATTCTTATATTAATTCTTATAATATTAATCCTAATTCTCTAATATCTGTAGCTACTGACTAATTTATGTGCTAGAATGTAAATTAGTCAATATAAATAAATGATAACAGAATAAAAGTAAAATTATATATCTCAGTACTTTTTTATAATAATATTAAGACTTCCCTGGTGGCTCAGACGGTAAAGTGTCTGTCTACCATGTGGGAGACCCAGGTTCGATCCCTGGGTCAGGAAGATCCAATGGAGAAGGAAATGGCAATCCACTCCAGTACTATTGCCTGGAAAGTCCCAGGGACAGAGGAGCCTGGTAGGCTACAGTCCATGGGGTCGCAAAGAGTCGGACATGACTGAGCGACTTCACTTACTTATAATATTAATACTTGGCTATAGGGCTTCCCTAGTGGTTCAGCAATAAAAGAATCTGCCTGTCAGGGCAAGAGACACTGGAGACTCAGGTTTAATCTGTGGGTGGGTAAGATCCCCTGGAGGAGGGCATGGCAACCTACTCCAGTAGTCTTGCCTGGAGAATTCCATGGAGCCTGGCAGGGTACAGTCCATAGGGTTGCAGAGTCAGACAGACTAAGCATGCATGCACAAAATGACTAGCTTTATTGCTCCTTTGAGCCTGGCAGGATACAGTCCATGGGGTTGCAGAGTCAGACAGACTAAGCATGCATGTACAAAATGACTAGCTTTATTGCTCCTTTACATGGAGCCTCCATGACGCCCAGACAGACTCAAGCATTTCTGCCCCTTTGTACCTACTGTGCTCTGTGCCTGGCCATTAGCATAGTGTATTTGTAACTGTCTGCTTAACTTTCCCAACCACCCTGTCATCCCTTTAAAGACAGGACTTGATCTGTGCATCTCTGTGACACTGGACTGCCAGGGAAGTCCTATAATCAATTGCATTTTTAAAGTGGTAGGGGATGCACAGAAATGCACTGATGCTTCCAAAATACTGATGATACTGTTCTCACCAGCCACCAGTGCATTGCGTGAAGTGAAGTGAAGTGAATTCGCTCAGTCGTGTCCGACTCTTTGCGAACCCATGGACTGTAGCCCACCAGGCTCCTCCCTCCATGGGATTCTCCAGGCAAGAGTACTGGAGTGGGTTGCCATTTCCTTCTCCAGGGGATCTTCCCGACCCAGGGATCGAACCCGGTTCTCCTGCATTCCAGGCAGACGCTTTAACCTCTGAGCCACCAGGGAAGGCCCAGTGCATTGTGTAGTCATCAATAAATAATTTAATAAATTCATTTGCAGTTCCCTGCAAGAAGGTCCTCCTTTCCATGAACCAACATCCTGTTGCCCACAGCTCTTACTGAGTAATGGACAGAAAATTATGGATCTTCAGAAACCCACAGAGGGGCTCGGCCTGTGTGTGATCATGATCTACAGCTCACAGCTCTTGGATTGAATGCTAGGCCTTTGCTCAGCAGGTGTCTTCAGCCCACTTCCCTTACAACTTGTCTTGGAGAGTCCAGGAAACGAGTTCTTTGGAGAGGCTGTAAGTTCTCTAAACATAAATGCCTCTATGTGTGCTGCAAAGTATAGGAGATGTTTCAGATAACAGATAAAATTTATACCTTTTCCTCTTTGGAGATGAATTCAAATCACTTCCCTAAATTTTCAAGGCAATTGCAGTATTATAGATAATTTTAATTAAGTGTATTATTCTGAGAATTTTCGCTTAGACTTTTCAGTATTTGGGAAGCATCAGTGCCTTTATGTGCATCCCCTGCCCCTTTTGGGCTTCCCTAGTGGCTCAGCTGGTAGAGTCTACATGCAACGTGGGAGACCTGGGTTCACCTGCTGAGTCAGGAAGATCCTCTGGAGAAGGGAATAGCAACCCACTCCCATATTCTTGTCTGGAGAATCTCACAGACAAAGGAGCCTGGTGGGCTACAGTCCACGGGGTCGCAAAGAGTTGGACATGACTGAGCAACTGACACTTTCACTTTCCCACCCCTTTTAAAATACAACTAATTACAGAACTTCCCTGGTGGTCCAGTAGGTAAGAGTCCGAGCTCCCACTGCAGAGGGCCTGAGTTCAATCCTTGGTCAGGGAACTAGATTCCTTATGCCACAACAATATACCACATGCTACAACTAAAGATCCTGCATGTCACAAGTACAAGATTCTGCATGCCCTAAGACCTGGTGCAGCCAAATAAATATATGAATAAATATCTAATAAAAAATATATGTGACTTAAAATCCCATGCTTAGAAATAGCCACAATATATTTGCAGCTATTTCCCCATATATACATATACATATCATTTTAATACCATGTTATAACATTTTGTCATTTAATAATATAAACATCTTCAATGTCAATAAATATACATCTATGACATCATACTTAATGACTGCATTGTTTTACATTGTAAATGTGGATTTTTCAGCCTACTGTGGTTGAACATTTAGGGTGGCTCCTGTTTTCTCATCTTACAGATAGTGTTACATAGGATTGATAACAGTGGATAAGTGAAGAAATACATGTACAGCGTTCAGAAGAGTGCCTGCCACATAGTAAGTGCTGTGGATTATGGCCATTTCTATTATTTTCATTGGCTATTTCCTCAGAGTCATTCTTGGAAGTGGAATTAGGTAGTTAAGAGTTTCGACACATTTCACCAAATTTTCATGCAGAAAGTCTCCAACCCCTTGAAAGAATGAGAATGCTTTTTCCTGTTGTCTTATCAACAATGTACTGCTGCTGCTGCTGCTGCTAAGTCGCTTCAGACGTGTCCAACTCTGTGCGACCCCCATAGACGGCAGCCCACCAGGCTCCCCCGTCCCTGGGATTCTCCAGGCAAGAACACTGGAGTGGGTTGCCATTTCCTTCTCCAATGCATGAAAGTGAAAAGTGAAAGTGAAGTCGCTCAGTTGTGTCTGACTTCGCAACCCCATAGACTGCAGCCTACTAGGCTCCTCCATCCATGGTATTTTCCAGGCAGGAGTACTGGAGTGGGTTGCCGTTGCCTTCTCCAGCCAACAATGTACACTATCCTAATTTTAATTCTGACTCCACCAATAGGCAAAAAAAATTACATCTTATCTGAATTTGCATTTCTTTGATATCTACTGAGATAATCACTGCTGTATGTTTTCATATGCAAATAGGTTTATTTATTTTGGAGAAATAAAAATATGATTCCTCTCCCTTCGCATGTTTCAATCAGAAAGTTTGTCTTTTTCTTACTGATCTGTATGATACTTATCTCTCTACCATGTTGGAGTTTTCCTCCCAGTTTACTGTCTGCCTTTTAGCTTTTTTTTCATGGTGTTTGGCAAAACACAAATTGTAAGTGTTTGATTTAATTATGAGTTCTGCTCTCCTTTTCACAAGAAATGATGGTGACCAGGAACAGACACCCACCTCAGCCTGGGCCAATCACATTCTCTCCTGGAAATCTGGAATTGTCAGAAGATCATCAGTTCATTGCTACATGTGAGTAAATATAAGCCTCAGGAGATATGTGGTGATTCTTCTTACATTGGGTTGAAAAGTACAAAAGTAAAGTATAATAAATAGGGACTTGCTGGATGATCTAGTGGCTAAGACTCCACGTTTCCAATGCAGGGGCTTGGATGCATCCCTGGTCAGGGAACTCAATACTGCACACCAAAACCAAGAGTTTGTGTGCCGCAACTAAAGATCCCATGTGCTGCAAGGAAGATGGAAGATCCTGAGTGCTACAACTAAGACCCAGCACAACCAAATAAATAATTAATTTTTTTAAAAAGAACAGTCATGGTCTCCCCTGGCTCCACCTCAGACCCAATCTCAGGACCTTCTGCCCACAACTCCTCATGAATCAGTCTTTAAAGGGTTAATGTTTGGCACCACAGAGCCTCTTGAACCGCACTGTACCCTTCAGGTCACAGGACTGAGTTCTGATGAGCTGGTAACCGTGCCATTCCAGTTTTTCAGTATTTTGAATATCACCCCTGCTTGATTACAGATATCACTTGATTACAGATACCACCACTTGCCTGGTGGTTCAGGGGGTTAAGAATCTGCCTGCCAATGCAGGGGACATGGGTTACAACCCTGGTCCAGAAAGATCCCACATGCTGCAGAACAACTAAGCTCGTGCTCTGTGACTACTAAGTCTGTGTGCCTGGAGTCCATGTTCTGCCACAAGAGAAGCCATCTCAGTGAGAAACCTGCCTACCACAGCGAAGAGCAGTGCCCACACACTGCAACTAGAGAAAGTCTGCACACAGCAATGAAGATCCCGCGCAGTGAAAAAGAAAAAAAAAAAAAATATATATATATATATATATATTGCTAGAAACTCTTGCTGGACCCTCCAGTTGAGGCATCCCTCTCATATTGTGGTGTGACACTAGCCAGAAGGAGCCCAGCTAAGGCCACTTTAAGATGGGAAAGTTGGTGGGAGATTTGATTTTACCATTTGCAGCCACTGAACCTCTTGGAGGCACGGTTAATAGTAAACCCCAGGGCAATGGTGGCCTCATTTAAGCCACAACCATGCAGTCTCTTTCCCTTCTGGCCCCTCCTCTCCTGCCTTACTACATGCCCTCAGACCAGGTTCTCACTTTTTTTATCGAATATGTTACAATGTTGCTTCTGTGTTGTTTTGGGTGTGTAGGATCTTAGTTCCCCTGACTAGGATTGAACCCGCATCCCCAGGTGAAGTCTCAACCACTGGACTGCCAGGGATGCTCTGCTGGGAGAAAGACAAACCTCTTCATCCATAGACCAGGGTTCAGATTCTTCCCTGCCACTTCACTAGCTGTGGGACCTCAGACAAATGATGCAATTCCAAAATCAGGGTTTCCCCTTATTATTATCATCATATGATAACAAGGACCTCCTGAAATCTGCATTATATTTACTGTGGATTGCTCATCTCCTCTGCTAGTTTGCAGGCTCTTTAGTGCAGGAACCTTGTCATATTCATCTTTCCATCAGTGCCCATCTGGTTCTTGATTGACAGTAGACCCTGGACGTTCCTGCTGGTCCACTGGTTAAGACTCTGCACTTCCACTGCAGAGGACGCTGGTTCAATCCCTGGTCCCGGGAGTTCCACATATCTTGTGGTGGGGTAAAAAAAAAGAGAGAGAGAGAGAGCGAAGAAAGTAGACTCTTAGTTCTAGAGAAAGGAATGGTTACCCACTCCAGTATTCTTGCCTGGAAAATTCCATGGATAGAGCCTGGTGGGCTACAGTCCATGGGGTGGCAAAGAGTTGGACACAGTTGAACCACACACACACACACATCCTTAGTTAAAATACATTCTCACAGGATTGAACTGAATCAAGTTCCGAACATCAGATGGGTGAAAATGCAATCAATACAGATGTTTCATACTTCTGGATAATAAACTGAATTCATTTCCTCCTTAGATGAAACTAGTCCTGGGATTTTTTTATTTTTAACACAATCCCAACAACTTATGTAAAACATTAAATGACTTTTTTTTCTGTATCATTAGATACAATGGACCAGGAATCCCAGCACTTTTACACCTTAACTTAGCAGCTGGCAATATGAATGACCGGGGTGACCCCTCCCAGCAGAGCACATGACCAACCACAGCTGTGCATGTTTTTTAGCATGACTGCACCAGGACAGGCGCTGAGCCACTGGGTGGAGCAGTGCACTCTGGGGAGAAGGCTTATGACATTTCCCCTATGATTTCAGAAAGAAAAAAACTTTTTCTTATGAGTTATTTCTGCTCAATGACAATAGAAAATGGCATAGCGTGTACATAGGAGAAGGGGGTGACAGAGGATGAGATGGCTGGATGGCATCACTGACTTAAAAGACATGAGTTTGGGAAACTCTGGGAGATGGTGAAGGATAGGGAAGCCTGGCGTGCTGCAGCCCATGGGGTCCCAAAGAGTCCAACAGAACTGAGCAGCTAAACAACAAATATAGATCCAGGGTATCAGCCATCCCACAGTGGAAGAGCTTTAAACATCAATAGTCCTAGGAGTGTGAGGGTGAAGCAGACATTGTTAACTAGTTACTGCTCAACTTTCACTTCTTTTCCCTTAATGACAAAATCCCAGTTTTATTTGGGATAACAGTGTAGACAGCCACCCTTAGAAGGCTAGGTTTCAGCCCATGTGATGTAAATAGAAGTGCTCTGTCGAACATCCAAATAGGCTGCTTAAAGGAAGATCACTCCATTAAAAAGTGTGCTCCTTTTGGCTTTTCTTCTTCCCTCCTTCCCGGGATCAAAGTCATCTTGACCTTGAACTTGTGACCTTGAAGATGGAAGCAACAGACCAGTATGAGGGAGCAGGATGAGAGAAGAGACAGGGTGCCAGATAATCAAAGAACAAAAATACAAGCCCTAGATGCTCAGTTTCCAGCTGCTTTTGTGAGAGAAAAATCAAACAGTAATCACAAAGGCCTCAGTCTTATTTAAACCATTTTTTTTTTACAAATTCAGTTACGTGACCTATAATCTAAGCAAGATATGTTAGTTTGCTAGGGTATAAGACTCTTGAGAGTCTCTTGGGCAGCAAGGAGATCAAACCAGTCAATCCTAAATGAAATCATTGTCTGCTATCTTTAGAGACTTACTCTGTTGAAGTGATTCTCAGCTAAACATTATGTCTGTTTTAACTTTGATAAGTATTTCCACTTTTGTTATTTATTAGTGGTATCTTTTTTGAAGTGTCAGATGTTGTGACTATTTAAAATAAAATGTCATTATAATTTTAAAAAAATCCTAAAGGAAATTAGGATTATATACTCAGGAAATACCCTGAGTATTCATTGGAAGGACTGATGCTGAAGCTGAAGCTTCAATACTTTGGCCACCTGATACAAAGAGCTGACTCAATGAAAAATCCCTGATGCTGAGAAAGATTGAAAGCAAGAGGAGAAGGGGATGACAGGATGAGATGGTTGCACAGCATCACTGACACAATAAACATGAGTGTGAGTGACCTCCAGGAGGCAGTGAAGGACAGGGAAGCCTGGCGTGCTGCAGTCCATGGGGTCATGGAGTCAGAAATGACTTAGCAACTGAACAACAACAAAGTACAGACCAGGTGGCTTAAACCAGGGGTCCCAAACTTCTGGGAGCTAATGCCTGATGATCTGAGATGGAGCTGATGCAATGTTAATAGGAATAACGTGCATAATAAATACAGCGCACTTGAGTCATCCCCAAACCCCTGCCCCTGGTCCATGGAAAAGTTGTCTCCTACAAAATTTGTCCCTAGTGCCAAAAGGTTGGGGACTGCTGGAATAAACAACAGAAATTTATTTCCTCACTGTTCTGGAGGCTGCAAGCCCCAGACCAAGGTTGGACTGGTTTCTTCTGATGCCTCCCTCCTTGGCTTGTAAATGGCCATGTTCTCCCTGTGTCTTCACATGATCCTCTATATAGCACTGTGTCCAAATCTCTTCTTTTGTATAGATACCGGTCATATTGGATTAGGGACCACCCCCAACAACTCATTTTAACTTAATTCCCTCTTTGGAGATCCAAACACAGTCACATTACGAGGTACCGGAGTTAGGGCTTCCACATACAGAATTTGGGAGGATACCGTGCAGTCCATAACACCAGGCGGAAGTAAAGAGGTTTATTATGGCTCTTTTTTTCTTTTGGTAATAGCATAAAAATTGGGGTGGTGCTAGTGGTAAAGAACCCACATGACAATGCAGGAGACATAAGAGAAGTGGGTTCCATCCTGGGTTGGGAAGATCCCCTGGAAGAAATGGCAAGCCACTCCAGTATTCTTGCCTGGAGAATTCCACGGACAGAGGAACCTGGCTGGCTACAGGCCATGGGGTCGCAGAGAGTCAGACACAACTGAGAGACTAACACAACTGACATGACTGAAGTGACTTAGCATGCACCCATCAACAGGGTAATAAGGAAATAAAGTACAGGTATATTAATACTATATTTTATTAATACTGTACTATACTATACTTCCTTGGCAGTCCAGTGGTTAAGACTTTGCCTTCGAATGCAAAGGATGAGGGTTCGAACCCTGGTCAGGCAGCTAAGATCCCACATGCCTTGCAGCTGAAAAACCAAAGCATAAAACAAGACTCAATAAAGACTTTAAAAATGGTCCATACAAAAAATTATTTGAAAAAATCAATGCATACTATACTGTAGTATAGTCAAACTTCATGTCATATTGCTAAGTCAAAAACCCTTAAAATGCTAATACGCATACCAACTTGTAGTCATGTCCGACTCTGCAACCCTATGGGCTGTAGCCTACCCTGCTCTGATGTCCATGGATTTTTCCAAGCAAGAATACTGGAGTGTGTTGCATTCCCTTCCCCAAGGGATCTTCCTGACCTAGGGATCGAACCCAGGTCTCCTTCATTGCAGATTCTTTACTTTCTTTGAGCCACCAGGGAAGCCCATGCTGACATAAACACATATAAACGCAACAAAACAGTTTTCAGAAACACTTTGGTGTTTATGAAAAATGTATACAATATTCTAGAGAGTGATAACTGGTTTGTGTGGGACAGAACTGTGGCTGGTGAGGAAGAGAACACACTGTACAATGGTCGAATATTTTACAGCTCCAGTAAGGGATTCGTGTCTTTCTTATCCAATTAAAAATTTAAAATCAGCAGATCAACTTTTTAAGATCCGTGGAATTTTAAAGTATTTCTGGCCTGAAACTTTTAAAGCAAGAAACAAACAGAATAATTCAACCTTCAAAAGGAATAGACAGAGCCGACAATATGAGGTTAAAATCAGAAGAAATACTGAAGTTTTACAGATGAAAAGTAATAATTTTTTTTTAAACCTTTTTCAGTTTCAAGAGATGACAGTAATATTGAGAGACGGACTGAATTCTTTCTACTGAGCAGCAAATCACTGGGCCCAATCTGTTTGTGATCTTCTGAGAAAGCTGCTTAACCTGCCACTGGCGTTTTTAAAGGAAATTGTAGGAGACTCAGAGGAAGCGTGTGACTTCGGGAAACGGGCTTTCTTGGAGCAAATGAGCTCCCAAAACTTCCAGCTCCACTTCATTTCACAGGCGAAAACCTGAGGCCTCGTGAGGCGCTGTTGGAGGATTCCTAGAGGCTCTGAGGGAACTTTTGGACCTGACTTACTCGTTAAGAGAGAAAAAGGTCGACCGCTGGCAGAAAATGAAGGAGAGCATTGGGCAGAGAGCCTATGCTGGACCAACGGGAGGAGGCTGCGGGGAGGAGCCAAAATGGCGGAGGAGGCGGGGCTTCCGGAGGTGGGCCCGAGGGAAATAGGACGGGGCGGAGCCTGGTAGGTTACCGAAGCCTGGGAGGCGGGGGCCAAGGGGTGGCCTTGAGCCCATGGAGGCGGGGCTGAAGGCGTGTGCCTCTCAGGCATCGGCAAGGGGCGGGCCCAGGAAAGAGGCGGCCTGGGGTGGGGCCAGGCTCGCGCAAGTCTGGTCCACGCGGCGGCGCGACGCTGTGCGACGAAGATGGCGTCCTCCGGCTGGGCGCGCACCGCAGTGGTGTTTCTCTGTGCTTGTGATCTGATGCTGCTTCTGCTGCTGCCGCCGAGGGCCTTCGCCGCCGAGGGCCCGGCCGAGACACCCGGCGAGGCCACCCCACCGCCCCGGAAGAAGAAGAAGGATATTCGCGACTACAATGACGCCGACATGGCCCGTCTTCTGGAACAGTGGGAGGTCCGCAGCGCGCGCACACTCTCCTGGCTCTTCTGTCCCGGGTCCCTTCCTAGTGACCTCTTACCTCCTCTGTCTTGGGACCCTTTACACCTCCGTCTTGGTGTCTTTCGACCCCTTAACCTCCTCTGTCCTCATGCCAATGGCACTTATGACCCACTCCAGCCACCGCTGACCCTCAGTGCCTCCTCTGACCACTTCCCCATCAGTCTGCCGACCCCCGCCCCAAGCCGTTCATCCCGATGTCCTCTTTTCCACCATTCCTCGGGCCACTCCAGTCACGAGTCAGCCTCTCACTCTTCAGCCCTATTTGTCATCAGTGCCCTGGTTGCCTCCGCGTTGCTCCCCGTGGTCAGCGAGCCCTTTTAATGAAGGGCGGGGGAGACCTTTTCCATCCCACTCCTGAGAACGGGGTGCGTGGGTGGGTGAGGGGTACGGAGAGAATTATCTTCCAAAAGCGCCGTTTCAGCTTTCTGCGTTCTAAGTAAGGATTCACAGTTCACATTTTGGTGTATGTCCCTGCTGAAAGTTTCTCTAAGTTTTGTGCGTGCCTTTAGTTTTTGGACGGGGTAGGAGGCCTTATTAAAGCCTAGTGGTTTTTGTCGTGGAACTCACATTTTTCGTTCAAGGGAGCAATGACTTGGTATTGTGCGAGTCAATTTTCTGGTTACTTGAATGGGCTGGAATGTGTAATGGCAGGGAGAGGGTATTAACCTTTTATGTGAAGTTCACTGACCAAAACCATTGTTGCTGCCTCTTGCCCATCCAAAGGTGGTTGTGTTTTCCTGGTTTATTTGCACTGCTGGTGAAATAATGTCAGAAACTTGGGTTCCACTGCATGTGTGACCTTGAGTGAGTCATGTTTCCACCCTAGACCTCAGGTTCCTTATGTGCAGAATGAGATTTTACTAGATGATTTCTTCCAGTGCTGTTTTATTATATCGTGGTTTCCCATGTGTGTATGTGGGCTTCCCAGGTGGCTCAGTGGTAAAGAATCCGCCCACCAGTGCAGGAGATGAACGTTCTATCCCTGATCCAGTAAGATTGCCTGAAGGAGAAATTGGCAACCCACTCCAGTATACTTTCCTGGGAAACTCTCTGGACAGAGAATCCTGGCAAGCAACAGTCCATGGAATTGTAAAAGAGTTGGACACAACTTGGTGACTGAGCATGCATGCACGTGGTGTATGCATTAAATAGAGACTTTCAGACATGAGTTTTAGTACCGTCTGATGTATTGATCTTGGTAGCTTTGTGATCCTTATTTCCTTATTTTTAAAGTTAGCATCCCACTTGGCACCGTTCCTTTTAGGTGAATTGAGCTCCCCTTTGCAGACACTGCAAGTGTGAAAGCCCTGCCCCAGCAATTGCAGTCTCTCTGTGGCAGAGCAGATCCATCTCTGGGTGCTTTTTATTTTTAATCTCATTTTAAAAAATTATTTCTTTTTGGCTGTGCTGGGTCTTTGTCACTGCACACAGGCTTTTCTCGAGTTGTGGTGAGCAGGGGCTACTCTCTAGGTGCAGTATATGGGCTTCTCGTTATGGTGGCAACTCTTGTTGCAGAGCACGGGGCACTAGGCACATGGGCTTCAGTAGTTGTGACGCATGGGCTTAGTTGCTCTTCCCGGACCAGGGATCGAACTTGTGTCACCTGGTTTGGCAGGCAGATTCTTACCCACTGTGCCACTGGAAAATCTAAGGGTGCTTTTTTGAAGGAAGTGGTAACCTCCACCCTGGTGGGGTCCCTAAGGTCTTCCCCCACCCTCTGCCAGTGTGAAAGTCATCGCTGCAGGGAGAGGCCTGCCTCAGGTGCGTGTAGGGGAGTCGGGGGGCCACTGTGGTAATGAGTCCCAACTAGAGGTGATTCTCACGTTACTGTAACCAGGTGCTGGGGAAGGGGTAGGTGGGGGAGATAGGAGCAGAGCCAGACAAACGAGTTCGTACTTCAGTGTCACCTTGTCAAGCCTGTGACCTTGAGTCAATGATTCACCTTCTCTGGGCCTCATCCTCAGCTCAGTTCAGCTTGCATCCTACAGGGTTGTCCTGAGGTGAGTGAAAGTCGCTGTCGTGTCCAGCTCTTTGCGACCCTGTGGGCTATACAGTCCATGGGATTCTCCAGGCCAGAAATACTGGAGTGGGTAGCCATTCCCTTCTCCAGAGGATCTTCCCAACCCAAGGATTGAATCCAGGTCTCTCTCACTGCAGGCAGATTCTTTACCGTCTGAGCCACCAGGGAAGCCCAAGAATACTGGAGTGGGAAGCCTATCCCTTCCCCAGCAGATCTTCCCAACCCAGGAACTGAACCAGGGACTCCTTCATGGTAGGCGGATTCTTTACTGGCTCAGCTGTCAGGGAAGCCCTGTCCTGAGATGGGATATACTAAATGAACAATGCTTGTGACATAGTAGCTGCTCAGAAGATGGTAGCTGGTCTTATTATTAAAGAAGGACCTGGGAGGAAGAAAAGCATTTACGGAATAAGGGAGTTCAGCTCTATAGCTATGAAATTTGACAAACAGCATTGGAGAAGTGGCGACGCCAGTCAAAAATGCAAGACTGGCTTGGAGGCAAGGCTGCATAGTGTGGGAAAGCCCACTTGTTCACATTCTGCATCCCCAGCCCTGCCTGGGGGTGAAGGTGTGATTGCTTTTAATTTAAAGGAAGTGCTGGAACAGGTAAGATTACTCAGGGAAGCAGTGCAACTAAGAGGAGACCTGGACAGTTGCACCTACATCTAAGGTGGAGGTTTTTCTGTCGGGCCTGGCTCTTTGTGACTCTGTGGACTGTGGCTTGCCAGGCTCTACTTTCCTTCACTATCTCCCGGAGTTTGCTCAGATTCACGTCTATTGAGTTGATGATGCCATCCAGCCCGTCTCATCCTGTCTCTAGCCCACCAGGCTCCTTTGTCCGTGGAATTCTCCAAGCAAGAATACTAGAATAGGTAGCCATTCCCTTCTCCAAGAGATCTTCCTGAACCAGGGATTGAACCTGGGTCTCCTGCACTGCAGGCAGATTCTTTACCATCTGAGACACCAGGGAAGTCCATACTACCTCCTAGAGTTTGTTCACACTCATGTCCATTCAGTCTGTGATGTTATCTAACCGTCTCATCCTCTGCTGCTATCTTTTCTTTTATATCTATGGTACTGTGTTTTTCTTCTTTTCTTTTTGTAACTGAAACTCACAGTCAGTCATATAAAATAGAAATTAAAGGTCCTTGAAAAGATCCTTACTCTTGCTGTATGCACTAGACTTCTGATTAATTATATTTTCATGAAAAAGAAATGGTCCTTGTAACCTATGGAGTTAATGCCATGACTGTTAGTAGAATCAGCTTGAAAAATAAAAATATTCTAGGTTGTTGACCCAACTAGAAGTCTTGACATATTCTAAGGAGACCATAAATAGGTATTATGGAGAAATAGCATAGGATACAGTCAGAAACACCCTGTGAGTTTGGCCACCAGGAGTTCCTATGTACTTTAAGAGGGTGATTTCAATAGTTGTTTGGAAGCTGGATTACAGAGGGCCATGAGTCTCAGCAAACTCCAGGAGATGGAGAAGGACAGGGAAGCCTGGCATGCTGCAGTCCATGAGGTCACAAAGAGTCTGACATGACCTAGTGACTGAAGAAGTGGTAGCAGCACCATGTATTAAGTATGTGCTGCTTGCCTTTATGTCATTAAATTCCCAGACAAGCTTAGCGGGGAGACGCTGTGATCACCCCCTCCCCATTTATAGGTGAGGGAAATGATTTTCCACTAAGGCCACACCCAGGCCCATGTGGCAGTGCAGCTCATTTGTTTTCCTGCAGGTCGCCAACAGCTCTTTATCAGAGTCAAATGAGGAAGAAATGGGTCAGTTGAGAGGGTGGCAGAGTTGAGAAAAGGTTGGCCCCCACGCTGCTAGGGCCGTGGGGATCACCCAGTTCTGCTTTTCCTTTTATAGACGAGGAGACAGGCCTACAGGTTTATGAAGTCTGGTCCAAGGCCATGCAGGTGAGTTAGGGAGCTGAAGCCAGATCAAATATGGATCCCCTTCAGACATGGCTTTAGAATTATCTTGTTCTCTTATTAAAAATATTTTTAATACAGGACATTATTGTTGGTGTCTTAAGCCTTGGCCCTTCAGTGATTTGTCAAGAGGCCCACGTAGTGATATATAGGGGCTTTTTGTTTCATTTTAGGTTGGTTTTTTTGGTTGTTGTTTTAAGTAATAGCTTTATTGTGATATAATTTACATGCCTTATAGTTCACTCATTTAAAGTATACATTTCAGTGGTTTCTGGACTATTCAGAGAGTTGTGCAGCCAGCACCACAGTCAATTTGAGAACATTTGCTTCACCCTCAGAAAGAAACTGTGCTCTCAGTCATCCCTCCCCGCTTTCCTCCCAGCCCTCCAGCCAGCCCCAGGCAGCCTCTCATCTGCTTCCTGTCTATAGCTTTGCCTACTCTGGGTGTTTGGTATAAATAGACTCCTGCAGTATATCTGTGGTCTTCTCCTTCACTTGCCATGATGTTGTCAAGGATCACACATATGATAACACTGAGCAGCACCGGTTTCTTTTCTTTGCTGGAATTAGTCTATTCTCCAAGGAACAACTGGTTCTTTTGCGTATTTTTAATTCATTTATCTTATATTTATTTAGTTGGCATTCTTCCATTAGTAATTAATTGTCTTTTTATTTCTGTGGGCCTGGATCCAGTAGTTCTTACTTTGTTTGGAAAGTTCTAAACCATTCTGTCATTATTTTGATTTTCGGATTATTCCCAATTAGGCCCACAAGCTCTGCTTCATGCTGGCTTCTGTGTCATCCTGACACATCCCATAATCCCCCGAGCACTTTCTTACTTTCTGATACAAGAAAATGTTCCAGACTAATTTTCTGTTTCCTTTGCCAGAATTAGCTTTTCCCCCGTGGAACACTAGTTCTTTTAAATATTTTTATCTTGTCTATCAAAAAATCATAAGTTCCTTCTGCTGCCTCCAATTCCAGCCCCAAACCATGGGTGCCTTCTTCTACTTTTGTATTTATAACTCCCCACTCAAAGGGAAGGACCCAGCTCTCTTTATCCTCAGCGCATCAGTAGGTATTCCCTTCTCAAGCTTAGAGTTCACAGGTCGAGATTCAGTTGCTCAGTGGCATGTGGGATCTTCCTGGACCAAGGATCAAACCCATGTCAGCTCCATTGGCAGGCAGATTCTTAACCACTGGGCCACCAGAGAAGCCTTCTGCTATGATTTAGATCATAAACCTGCCCCTGACCTCACATGCGAACATTCTTGGCCTTTGCCGACTGCAGTGCACACTCGGTGTGATGCTTCCCTCCCTCACCACCCCCCATCCTTACAGAAAGATGACGACATAGAAGAAGGAGACCTCCCAGAGCACAAAAGACCCTCTGCACCGATAGACTTCGCAGATAGACCCAGGCAAGCCCGAGAGCATACTGAAGATGACGAAGAAGGGCAAGACGCTCATGATGTTTGTCACCGTGTCGGGAAACCCCACTGAGAAGGAGACAGAGGAGATCACCAGCCTGTGGCAGGGCAGCCTTTTCAACGCCAACTATGATGTCCAGAGGTAAAACTGCAGCCTTGCTGAGAATCATGGGCTGTGCTGGGCTTTATCTCTCTTGGTGTAATGGGTGCTATTCTTGGCAACACTTAGCAGGGCCCTGGACCTTTCCTGTCTAGTCTGTCTGCTTTTACATTTATTTACCTAGTTTATTTATTTTTCTTTGAAGAAGACCACTCAGGTTTGGTCAAAGCCAGTAAATTTATTTGTTTGTTTTCATATCTCATTTGATCCAAGAGCCATTTATCTATGTATCTTGAACTTCGCTGTTATCTGAGTAAGAAGCTATAAAGCTTAGCCCCTGTGGGGGGTGGAAAATTAGTTGACGTCTGACGGTGTGCCTCTTCCTTTAGAAGTCCCTGCCCATGGGAGAAGCTCTTCTGTGTAGCTGTGTTCACACAGAAGCTTGGACCAGACTCTCTTACTTTAAAGTGAAGGAATCTGGTCATCACGGGTCAGTATGATCCTGAGATGCAGTTTTGAGGAATTTCCTTTTTCTTTGTTAATAATGGTTTCTAAAGTGTAGTGTCTTCCAGTATTTTAGTTCAGGAAGTACAAAAGGAATCAAAAGGAATACTCAGAGTGTCTAGGGTGGCAGAGTGCTTTTATGAGCATAAGTAGACACTTGGGGGAACGAGTGAGTGCTGTGGTGGTGATGGGCCCAGAGCTCTCACTGATATATGGAGGCGGGGGTGGTGGGGGATGCTTTACACACGCCTGGACTCTGTTCTGTTCCTCTCTGCTCCTTGGGACCTGCGTAGCATGGACATGCTTGGCTGCTAGAGATTAACCTCCGGGGTTGAGTTCTGTCCAGTCACCGAGCAGCCTCCTGAGCCCTCTGTGGGCCTCTTGTGACCCAATCCAAACTTGTGTTTGTCAGTCTCTGTCAATAGAGGCCTTTTGTCACATGAAACCTTAACTGGGCACTTAAGACTGTAAAACAGGCCCAAACATCAGCCTCCCCTCGATTCCCTGGGAGAGGCCCTGAGCCCTGCCCATCTGCAGCCTCCCAAGGCCCCCTTCTGACACCTCCCTTCACATGAGCAGCCCCTGCACCACACACACAACCCAGGTCCTCTTTTCTTTTGATCTGAGCCAAGTTGTTAAATAGTTGAGCCAGCTAGTACTTTCCAACAGTAAATGTCAACAGCTTCTAGGCCTGGGGAAATAGGACACTGTGTTCTGTGTTCATGTAGAATTTGAAGGGGATTCTTTTTTCTTAGTTAAGTGCCACAAGCCTGTTTTGAACTGTTAGCCCTGCACCAACTGTGTGCTGACCGTGGTCCCCTCTGTCTGTCCAGGTTCATCGTGGGGTCAGACCGTGCCATCTTCATGCTGCGTGATGGGGGCTACGCATGGGAGATCAAGGACTTCCTGGTTAGTCAGGACAGGTGTGCCGACGTGACCCTGGAGGGCCAGGTGTACCCTGGCAAAGGGGGAGGAAGCAAAGAGAAGAATCAAACCAAGCAAGAGAAGGGCAAGAAAAAGAAGGAGAGAGACCCGAAACCTCGGGCTTCGAAGGAAGACAATCGGGCTGGGAGTAAGAGGGAAGACTTGTGACAGGGTGGCCTCGCTGTGCGGAGGAGGAGGGCATGAGCGACCACACACTCACAGACTTCCTGTCTCTGCTGAGAAAGGTCTGCCATGTGGCCAGTTTCTGGTCAGCAAAAGAATTACTGTTTGAAAGGCTTCAAGTAAGAGGACAGAGGTTTTGTAATTAACATGGAACACTGACAGATTCACGTTTGCCGTAAAATCACTTTCAGTTGGAAACCTGCAGGTGTGGCTTTTTCCCACTGAAATGTGGAGGCGTCTCTGGCTAGACAGTGGCACCGTACCCCTGGCATGACCTGCAGCCTTCTGTATTGTTTCTCTTAAACAAAAGGATACCAGGTTCTCATCAGACGAACTTAAGACTCTCAAATGCATTGAATCAGGCTCTTGCAGACACCATGTCCATTACTGTGAAATTAAAATCAGGCCACAGGAGCACCACTCAGTGCTCCGCATCTACATACACAGTCAGGACGCCAGGACACGTGAGTCCCGAATCTCTGCAGTAGACACAGAACAGAAAATCGTGCAGCTTGAAAGTCCCAAGTAATCACTTGAAATTTATTGGCTTTAAACCCCTCTCATCAGTTACGGAGAACTCTTGATATCACTCAGATTTTGTGTGGTCTGAATCCAGGGGTTCTGTCCAAATAGGACCTTACTTAGGAAAGTCGTGCCGGTGTCACGAGTCATGTGCTCCATCTAACGTGATGATTTTCCAGGGTGTGAATCGGGCATCGGCCAAGCTTCTAAACACGTTCCTTTGATAAAGTGCCTAAACTTGTGGTGATTTTGTATGGTACTAATACGATGTGCTACCTGTTACTGTCTGACATTGCTGTTCCTGTGTCACAGGCTGCTCTGAGTGAGAGTTACAGAATTTATACCCAGCTGTCATTTCTAAGAACTAAAATTATTTGTTAAAAAAAAAGAAAAGCTTCCATCGTCATTTTAGCAAATCAGAAAAGTTTAGAAAACATCATCATTAAAGAATGGTAGAGTGAAACGTCTCCCCCTTCTCCCCACTGCCATTCCCTTGACCCTTGGAAACTACTGTTAATTTGTTTTCATAAAAAACAAACAAACACACTTACTGGTTTATAGTGATCTGTAGGATAATACGTGTTTGTTTTGGCCTCATGGTACCTAGGTCCCCTTATTTTGGTAACTTATTTTCCAATTTCCGTGTAATGATCCATGCACTCTTCATTTTCTGTTCTGTGCTGGGTTGGTGGGGCAGGGGGTGGATGTTTGCCCTGTGGGCCCCCACTCCAATTAATCCTAGGGTGAGTTTGCATGAGCCACCTCAGGAACCCCTGGTGACTCAGACGTTAAAAGAATCTACGATGCAGAAGACCTGGATTCAGTCCTTGTGTCCAGTCCTTGTGTCCTGGAGAAGGCAGTGGCAACCCGCTCCAGTATTCTTGCCTGGAGAATCCCATAGACAGAGGGGCCTGGTGGGCCACAGTCTGTGGAATCTCAAAGGGTGGGGACACGTGACTAACACACACACTCCCTGGGAAGAGGTGTTTTCTGTTTCTTGCACAACTTGCACCCAGGGGAGTGAGGCTGGAGCTGCTATTGCCACCTTGTCCCTCTAGGGGAGAGCTTTCTCAGGCTGGAGGATGAAGCAAGCAATGGGGAGAAGCAGGGAAAGAGTGGAGTCCTGGTGGGGTCAGCTGAACACCTGCATCGAGCCCTGCCTTAATTCGCCAGCCCCGTCCACAGGTGTTTTCAGTTTTCACTTGGGCCTCTTGTTAGGTTTTTGCCATCTGTGCCTGTAGTGGCCTGGGCCACTGTCCTGATCCAATGTGTATCTTTTTTAAACAGAAGGGCGTTCCTTCACCCAACCCAACTCGTGTTCCCTTTGAGCTGTCACAACATGCCTGTCCGTCTCTGCTTCCTATGGGACATGCAGCCACATCAGCCTGTACTAAACAAGCGTCTGTTATGTGCTGGGCTCCACTGAGTGCCAGGGACAGTGTACCCGCAGCCCCTGCTTTCGTGAAACAGTGATTTGCTGGGAAAGACAAATGGTAATCCTGTACACAGTGACATGGCAAGTGTTAGAAACAGGAAAGAACAACAGTACCAAGACGTGGAGGGATCTGGGGATAGTCAGAGAGGACCTCAGGCAGGAAGAGGGAGTAACCAGGCAGAGGAAACAGTCCATGCAAAGGACCTGTGGCTAGAAGTGACAGGAAGGACAGCAGGAAGGCTGATGGAGAGTCGGACGCAGCACAGCACCAGGCTGGCCGGGTGAGTGACGAGGTTTGAGGGAGCTCTGAGCTTAGGCAAGTATGTGGGATCTCTCAGAAACAATACACCTTTATGAGTGAGAATTATGACAGCAAATATTTATTTAGAAAATTCCTATGCAGGAGGGGTCCATTCACTTAGAGAATCTGCCTCTAGGGACTTCCCCAGGAGTCCAGTGGCTAAGACCCATGCACTCCCAATGCACGGGGTCTGGGTTCCATCCCTGATCAGGGAACCAGATCCCACATGCCACAACTAAGATGTGGAGCAACTGAATACTTTTAAAATTAAAAGAAAATCTGCCTCTGCAAGGTGGTTGGTATGGTATGGAACTACTTTACCAGGCAATAAAGCTTGTCACCCTGGCTAGCCTGCCCCCCACCCCCCTCCCTGGGAAGCCCCAGACTGTGCATACCCCAGTAATGAGGGTGAAGCCCAGAGCAAGTGTGTGGGGTGTGCAGGGTCTGCTGGAGATTGGAGAGGCCTGAAGGATTTTAGCTGTGGTGGGGTTTGCACTGGTGGACTGATTGGAAGCCAACAGGAGCAGGGGTGAGAGGCAGTTTGGGAGAGTATTTCAGTGGTTTAGGCCTAGGTCAAAGGTGGTACACCTAGGAGCTGGGTGGTGGTGAGGTGTGACCTATGATTCACGTGCACAGCCCCTGCTAATGGACGCTGAGTTTTCAGGGTCTCGCTAGTTTGTACAAAAATGCTGCCCTGAACATTTTAATAAATGTTACCACATACTTTAGTAAACTTGTGCTTATATCTGAGGGGCAGATTCCTAGCAGTGGAATTGCTGGAACAACCGAATTTTCACCTTCTGGTATGTTATTGGTGAAGTGGCCCTCCAAAGTGGTTTTGTTAACTTACCTTTCCTGGCAATAGAACTCAAAACCCAGGCAGCACTGACCATTATACTTGCCATTAAGATGTGAAAACCAGGGTTTCCCTAGTGGCTCAGTGGTTAAAACAGAAAATGCAGCAGATGTGGGTTGGATCCCTGGTCCAGGAAGATCCCAGATGTCTCAGAGGCATGAAGCCCTAAGCCCAGGTGCCACAACTGTTGAGCCCATGTGGTGCAACTATTGAAGCCCATGTGCCTACAGCCTGTGCTCCCCCAACAAGAGAAGCCACTGCAATGAGGAGCCCGTGCACTGCAACTCAAGAGGAGTCCCCATTTGTGGCAACTAGAGAAAAGCTCGTGGCAACCCACTCCAGTGTTCTTGCCTGGAGAATCCCAGGGACGGGGGAGCCTGGTGGGCTGCTGTCTGTGGGGTTGCACAGAGTCGAACATGACTGAAGCGACTTAGCAGCAGCAGCAGAGAAAAGCCCGAGCAGCAACAAGGATCCAGCACATACAACCAAAGATGTAAACAAAATTTTTAAGAAACTGTGGAAACCGCATCTTCACTGGGTCCCCTGAAGCCACCAGACTGGAGAGGCCATGTGCAAAGGCCATGCAGAGATAGAGATGCCCAGAGAGCCCCATTTGGTCCAGCCCCACCTGGGGCCTTCACAGTCCAGGTGCGCACAAGTGAGCATGTGAGTCTTCAGATGTCCCCAGCCCCAGCCCTCAGGATGTCACAGGGATGCAGGAAGCAGAGAGGAGCTGCCCAGAAAAGCCATGCAGATTCATGAACAAGAGAAATGCTATATTTAAGGTGGGGAGTGGGATTATATATGATTCATATACACATGCACATATATAAACTCATTTTTACTTCTGCATGTTTTCACTGGATATTCATTGGAAGGACTGATGCGGAAGCTGAAGTTCCAATACTTTGGCCACCTGATGTGAAGAGCCAACTCATTGGAAAGACCCTGATGCTGGGGAAGATTGAGGCAGGAGGAGAAGGGGATGACAGAGGATGAGATGGTTGGATGGCGTCACTGGCTCAGTGGACACGAGTCTGAGCAAGCTCCTGGAGATAATGAAGGACGGAAGCCTGGCGTGCTGCAGTCCATGGGGTCATAAAGAGTCAGATATGACTGAGCGACAGAAAAATAACATGTTTATTGTCATGTCTCTTGCTTTAATATAGTCACATGGCATCTTTGGCTATCAACTATGAAACATGGAAACTTAATAGACCTCCTTCTACCTCCCTGGTTTCTGATGATCAGACTGTGGTTTTTAGTACTTCTGGTGGTTTCCTTTACATTGTTAAACCTCTTCCCTTGTGGCTAAGATGGTAAAGAATCTGCCTGTAGTGCAGGAGACCCAGGTTTGATCCCCCGGTCAGGAAGATCCCCTGGAGAAGAAAATGGCAACCCACTCCAATGTTCTTGCCTGGAGAATCCCATGGAGAGAGGAACCTGGCAGCCTACAGTCCATGGAGCCGCAGAGAGTTGGACACGATGGAGCGACTAACACTTTCACACTTTCAGTATGTGTTAACTCCTCATCAAGGTGAGGGAATTCTCTAACTTCCTTCCATCTCTGGATTCTTCTTTAAGAGAGTTATTTGCATGCTGACAAGGTGTATAACATGTGCATTGCTGTACTGGATTGTTCTGAGGCCAGGGTTATCTTTTCTCTTGAAAGTGACTGTTCTTTCTATTAAATACTGGACATCCTGCCTCATTCCTATTGATAATGTTCAGTAATTTTGCTAAGAAGTCCTAGGGTTGATTTTTCTTTTTAAAAAGAAATTATTTATTTATTGCTTCAGATGTTAGTTGCAGCACGTTAGATCTTTTTTTCCTTTTTAGTTTCGGCCTGTGAACTCTTAAGTGTGGCATGTGGGATCCACTTCCCTAACTACAGATCAGATCCCAGACCCCTGCATTGGGAATACGGAGTCTTAACCATTGGGCCACCAGGGAAGTCCTTGATTTTTCAGTCTTTTTTTATTCTCTTAGAATATGGCATGTCATTTCCAATTGCACATTTAGGTGCTTTTTTTTCCTCCCATCATTTGAAAAAATTAATTTTCTATGGTTAACTTATTTTCAATTTGTATTGGTGTTTGGGCACCAATTTTTTTCTTAGCTCTGACATAAATTTAAAAAAATCTCATTCTATTTTCAATTTCATTGAGCTGTTTTTTTATAATTTAAGTGTTTATTAAATTCTGTGAATTCAAGGGACTCCCTTGGTGGTCCAGTAGCTAAGACTTTGTGCTGCCAATGCAGGGGGCCCCACTCCATACCTAGTCAGGGAATTAAGATCCCCTGTGCCACAACTAAGACCCAGCACAGCCAAATAAATATTTTAAAAAACAATTCAAAAGAAGAAGACTTAAAAAAATATTCTGTGAATTCAAGAAGTCCAAATGGAGTCTCTACAACTCGTGGTTTTTTTTTTTACAATTAATTTCCAACTTTATTTTTGCATCTCATTTTTTTCATACGTTTGCTTTTTATTTACTGTCTTAAATTTTATAGAAGTGTAGTTGATTTACACCTTGCGTTATGTTTGTTTCCCCAGAATAGAATATTTTTCTGTGCTTGTGTGTATATTCCTTTGTGGAGGTTGTTTTCTAGTTGCAGCTTGTTTGGAGACAGTCCACGTCTGTTTTTTCCTCTCCTGTTTGTGCTTCATAGACATGGCCTTTCCCAGACCTTGGTCCTGAGCATCTATCTTAGGTGAATTCTCCTGTCTCCCTTCCCTCCTTATCAGAGCATTGTCTGCCTTCCTGGTGCTGCGGTTCAAGGTCTGAGCCCTGCTTTTTCTCAGCTTTTCTATAACTGAACAGGAAGCAGAGGGACTTAGGCTGTGGGTGGCCTTGCTTGGCAAGTAGGCTATGCCCTTCTGTGATTCTTACCCAAAGTCCTAGACCTTGGAGGGGATCAGAGAGGCAACCACTCTTCCTATCCAGTCTTCAGAGTTCCTCAGGTCAGCAGCAGACTTGGGAGCCCTGGCTGCCCTCTGTGGGGAGGGGTCAGGCTGGAGTGGTCCTTGCCTCTCTCCCCTCTTGCTGATAACCGTGTTTATCCTGCCCTTGCAGAAGGAGGAAGGATGAGCCAAAAGCTGCTTTTGACGTGGGCAGTGGGGCACATGATGTAAGAGGCATTCCAAAACTCAGTAAAAAACAATAATATTTCAGTGCTGTATTTTAAAAATCAAGTTAATGTTAAGAAAACAAAACCTGATGATGAAAATGTTAGACAGGACCAGTCAGAGTGAGGATGAGGGTGAGACAGTGAGGCTGTGCATGTGTAGGGTCCAATCTGGGCTTTTAAACCAGCGGTCCTTAGTATTTTTTTCTTCTTCTTTCCCCCTATTTTTTGGCAGTGCAAAGTGACATGCAGAATCTTAGTTTCCCAGGAAGAGACTGAGCCTTCACCCTCTTCCAGTGGAAGCCTGATGTTTTAACCCCTGGGCCACCAGGGGAGCCTCAGTATTTCTTCATATTTTCAGAGTTTATATTTCCTAACTTCCCAGGTTCATGCTCTCAGAGTAAAACTTGAAATCCTTATTATAGAGGTGCCACAAGATCTCTATGAAAGAAAGAAATTCACTTAATAATGGACAACCAACAAGGACCTGCTGTTCAGCACGGGGAACTGCTGCATGTTCTGTGGCAGCCTGGATGGGAGGGGGCTTGGGTACACGTGTGTGCAGCTGAGTCACTCCACTTGAAGCGGCCACAGCATGCTTTAACGGCTATGCTTCAATATAAAATAAAAACTTTTAACAAAAGAAAGAAAGAAATTGAAACGCCAGCACAGCATTCCAGCTCTTCAAGCTTTGTTCATCTGACCAAGCCTCCTTTCAAGGTTATTAACTCTGAACTGTATGATCACATAGCTGTCGTCATAGCAGAAACAGACTTTTGTTTTTGACTTTTTCCACTTAGCCTTATATCATAATGAAGTTTTCCTGTGTCTATGTGGTCTTCACGTTTAACATTTCAGTGGCTGGGTAATAGTTGCATCCTTTTCCTGCAGAGAAAGTTGGGCCAGATCTCAGTGTTAGGTGTGAGTCTACTTCTTCTAATGGGCTTCCCAGG
The DNA here is from genome assembly GCA_917880005.1 of Nanger dama. NCBI lineage: Eukaryota > Metazoa > Chordata > Mammalia > Artiodactyla > Bovidae > Nanger > Nanger dama. Next base: position 1,770,665 of record CAKJTW010000108.1, on the reverse strand, counting down.
TGGTGCAGTGGTAAAGAATCCACCTACCATTGCAAGAGATTCAAAAGACTTGGGTTCGATCCCTGGGTCAGGAAGATCCCAAGGAGAAGGAAATGGCAACCCAGTGCAATATTCTTGCCTGGAGAATCCCGTGGACAGAGGAGCCTGGTGGGCTATGGTCTACAGAGTCACAAAAAGTTGGAGATGACTGAGGGACTATATACATAGGCATGTACTTCTTACAAAGGCATGTGTCTAATCTCTGTCTCATGATCCACATCCCCTTCTAGGGGCATCTGCTTCAACCCAAGGCTTCCCTGTTAACAGGAAGGACCCTGCTTCCCTATTCTGCCTCCCTTGCATGGTTGTGGCCATTTGAACTAGAGGTGGGCATCTCATCCAGGGCACCACCCACATGGTTGCCAAATCAGATCCTCTCTTGCTTGGCCAGAAACTGAATGACTTGGGAGCTGAGTCATTAGTAGTGGACAGCTAGACTGAAGGTTTCAGATCTTCTGTTGGTAAAGTTTCTGGACTTGAACTGAGGTTCTGACCTCCTGGGTCTTGATTATTCTGCTTGTTCCTGAATTCTGAGAGCTCTGCTGCTGCTGCTGCTGGTGCTGCTGCTAAGACACTTCAGTCGTGTCCGACTCTGTGCGACCCCATAGACTTCAGCCCACCAGGTTCCCCCGTCCCTGGGATTCTCCAGGCAAGAACACTGGAGTGGGGTGCCATTTCTTTCTCCGTCTGAGAGCTCTAGATCCCTATAAGTAAGTAGAGCCACTTTGAAGAGGGTTCTGTAATTGCTCTCATCTTTCACTCAAACTTTTTTATTCTCCATTTATCTGTCTAAAGAGGACTAACATATACACCACCACACATAGATAGATAGCTAGTGGGAAGCTGCTGTATAGCACAGGGAGCTCAGCTCTGTGATGACCTAGAGGGGTAGGATGGGGCGGGGGAGGCCCAAGAGTGAGGGGATATATATGTGCACATATGGCTGATTCATGTTGTTTTATAGCAGAAACTAAACACAACTCCAATTTAAAAAAAAATAAGGCAGGATATGAAGTAGAGACATGGGGACCTTTACTCTGTGCTGTATCGTCACTCTCTTTACATCTTCCTATACTGTTTACATATTCCTATACTGTTGAATATTCGGGTTCTTTTTAGTTACCTACAAGCATCAGTTTCATTGAAATTAGTTTTTCTTCTTTCTTAAGATGACTCCTTTAGTATTGTTTTCAAGATTATTGGAACAAAGGACATGTTTTTATTATATGTTGGTATTTTACTTTCAAAAGGATTGTATCAACTTGCACTATCACCAGCCATATACGAGCAGACATCCATTTTGCCAAAAACGTACTAGGATTGGGCATTATTTTTTTATTGGGGTATAAAGTTGCTTTACTATTTTTGTTAGTTTCTGCTGTACAACAAAGTGAACCAGCTATATATATACATGCATATACCCCCTTCTTGTTTGGATTTCCTTCCACCGCAGGGTACTGAGTAGAGTTCCCTGTGCTGTACAGCAGGTTCTCATGGGCATTATTTTCAATTCATTCTTGTATTCATTCAAAAATATTTATTGATCACCTACACCCCCAGGCAAAGCTCAACTGATATAAAATATTAATTTAATTGCCAAAATCCTCTGGATCACTGAAAAAGCAAGAGAGTTCCAGAAAACCATCTATTTCTGCTTTATTGACTATGCCAAAGCCTTTGACTGTGTGGATAAATAAACTGTGGGAAATTTTTCAAGAGATGGGAATACCAGACGACCTGACTTGCCTCTTGAGAAACCTGTATGCAGGTCAGGAAGCAACAGTTAGAACTGGACATGGAACAACAGATTGATTCCAAGTAGGAAAAAGAGTATGGCAAGGGTGTATATTGTCACCCTGCTTATTTAACTTCTATGCAGAGTACATCATGAGAAACGCTGGGCTGGAAGAAGCACAAGCTAGAATCAAGATTGCCGGGAGAAATATCAATAACCTCAGATATGCAGATGACACCACCCTTATAGCGGAAAGTGAAGAAGAACTAAAGAGCCTCTTGATGAAAGTGAAAGAGGAGAGTGAAAAAGTTGGCTTGAGGCTCAACATTCAGAAAACAAAGATCGTGGCATCTGGTCTCATCACTTCATGGCAGATAGATGGGAAAACAGTGGAAACAGTGGCTGACTTTATTTTTCTGGGCTGCAAAATCACTGCAGATGGTGACTGCAGCCATGAAATTAAGAGACGCTTGCTCCTTGGAAGGAAAGTTATGACCAACCTAGATAGCATATTGAAAAGCAGAGACCTTACTTTGTCAACAAACGTCCGTCTAGTCAAGGCTATGGTTTTTCCATTGGTCATGTATGGATGTAGAGTTGGACTATAAAGAAAGCTGAGTGCCAAAAAATTGATACTTTTGAACTGTGGTGTTAGAGAAGACTCTTGAGAGTCACTTGGACTGCAAGGAGATCCAGCCAGTTCATCCTAAAGGAGATGAGTCCTGAGTGTTCATTGGAAGAACTGATGTTGAAGCTGAAACTCCAGTACTTTGGCCACCTGATGTGAAGAGCTGACTAATTTGAAAAGACCCTGATGCTGGGAAAGATTGAGGGCAGGAGGAGAAAGGGATGACAGAGGATGAGATGGTTGGATGGCATCACTGACTCGATGGACATGGGTTTGGGTGGACTCCTGGAGTTGGTGATGGATAGGGAGGCCTGGTCTGCTGCAGTCCACGGGGTCGCAAAGAGTCAGACATGACTAACTGAACTGAACTGATTAATTTAATTTGCATGCCTCTTAATCTATTGGTGTACTCAAAGAAAAATTTTGTAGTTGACACTTCTTAAAAATGGCAAAGGAGATTTTATTTAAGACCGTTGTGATAAGGGAAAGGGATTGAACTCAAGTCTGAGTACAATGACAGTGGACTTCCCTGGTAGTCCAGTGGTATGGGTCTGATCCCTGGTTAGGGAACTAGGATCCTGCGTGTCTTGCATGGCACAGCCAAAAGGTAAGGAAATAGAGTAATGACAACTGGAAATTTTTAGTCAAAGAACAGAGTGAGAGGGTGAGTGGATGGAAAGTTAGATTAGCTAGCAAGGGTAAGGTGATTCTTGCTTAACCGTCTTCACAGAAGTCTTACTAAAGACTGACCCAAGACTTAGTTTTCAAGGGAGGGAATTAACCTGACTTGGGAAGATTCTTTGCTAAAACTAAGCTCAACAGGCCAAGGTTGAGGGCTAGTTGAGATGAGGCTTCAGAGGTGCCTGAATAAAGTTTGGTTAAGGATGGAGTCTTTGTCAACTCCAATTTTTTTTTCATGAATATTGTTTTTTTAAAACTTTATTTAAAAAAGTATTTATGCTGCTTCAGGATCTCTGTTACAATAGCACGTTATAATCTAATTTTTTAAAAATAACAACGTCATTCCTTTTTAACGTTTATTTAGTTATTAATAGTGGTTTCTGGCTGTGCTGGCTCTATTTTGCTGTGCAGGCTTTTCTCTAGTTGAGATGGTCGGGGGCTACTCTCTAGCTGACGGGTGGGCTTCTCTTGTGGATCACAGGCTCTGGGGCCCGAGGGCTCAGTAGTTGCAGCTCCTGGGCTCTAGAGCACAAGCTCAGTAGTTGTGGGGTATGAGCTTAGTTGCCCCACAGCATGTGGGATCTTCCCAGGACAGGGATGGAGCACATGTCCCCTGCATTGCAGAGCAGATTCTTAACCACTGGACCACCAGGGAAGCCCCTAGAATTTCATTCTTAAAACAAAGTCCCAAAATTAGCCTTCTAGGATTCTAAAAGCACTTGTATTCTCTTCCCATTCTTTTCAACTCCAGTTTTTGTAATGTGCACACTTCTTATTGAACATAGAAAGTAATCCTTCAACTGAAGGCTAATTTAAAAATGCTTTCTTGTGATGATGCTGTGAGGTAACTTGTTGACCAGCCTGGGGAGGCCAGGGCTTGGAGCTGAGGGGCCTTTGGGGCTCTTCACCTGGGGGTTCCTTGAGGGTGGACATCAAGGAGGAAAAGTCTGAAGAACAAATGTGGCTGAATTCAGCTGGGAAACAGAGAAGGACGTGGTTGTAATGATTACAGCAAACACGTGTTGGACTTGAGAGCATCCGTGGGCCTCTTGTTATCACTCCTGCCCTGCAGTGGCGGTGTGGGCGGTGCCTGTTCACAGGTGAGACCAGGGAGAGGGGAGGGGTTTGCCTGGGATCTCAGAACCAGCCAGTGCTCTGCCTCTTTCACAAAACTCCTATCAAGTGAAGAAGAAATGTGTGTTTTCTCCACCTCAGCATCCAGAGAACCAAGCCAAAGCTGGAGTTTGGCCAGAATCCTGGAGAGCAGGGGTCCCTCTGAAGTGATGGGAGCATTACTGTAGTGTCTTCCTGTGAAAAGAAAACAGTCAAAAAATTAAGGGATATGGCCACTAAGGGGCAGCAGAGACTGGTGTGGTGCATGACCGCCACTTCAACAAAGCTCTGACTTGCCATGGATCCATCAGATAGAATTTTTCAGCTATTATTTTATTTATTTCTCTTTTTCCATTTTAAAGTCTTTATGGAAATTCTTACAATATTGCTTCTGTTTTATGTTTTGTTGTGTTTTTCCTAGAGGTGTGTGAGATCTTAGATCCCCAAACAGGGCTCAAAGCTGCATCCCCAGCATTGAAAGGTGAGGTCTTAACAATGGACCACCAGGGAAGTCCATTCCAGCTATTATTTTAATGAGCAGGCCATTCTGTCTGTGCTTGCCATATATTTGTGAAAATATGCATACACTTCTATGAATTTCTCTTTGAAACCTAAAGGATTATCCCATCCATGTACACTATTTGATATGAATTAATTTACATCATCCTTCTAGCAACCCTGTGTCATAGATACTGTAGTAGCATCCCCATCTTACGCACAAGGAAATGGAAGCACAGAGATGTTAAGTATTTTCCCCATGGTCACACGGCTTGGAAGTGACAAAGCCAGGATCTGAACACAGATCATGGGGCTCTGCCTGGGCAGAGGGCTCCCCTGTCCATCTGGCCTCATCACTGCCCTGCTCACCAAGTATGTGCTGAACACCTACAGATTTCAGGAACTGTGCAGGAGAGGGGTATGAAGGTAAACAAGGCAGCAAAGGCCCCTGCCCTCCTGGTGTTTACAAATGGCATGAAAAGATGTTCAAGGTCACTTTCCATTTATAGAGCACCCACTGTGTGCAGGCTCTGTACATACTTCATTTCATTTACTTTCCATAACCCTTAGAGGTTGCAGTTAATTAGCAGTTAGTTCGAGTTCCAAATAGGAAAAGGAGTATGTCAAGGCTGTATATTGTCACCCTGCTTATTTAACTTATATGCAGAGTACATCATGAGAAACACTGAGCTGGAAGAAGCACAAGCTGGAATTAAAATTGTCAGGAGAAATATAAATAACCTCAGATATTCAGATGACACCACCCTTATGGCAGAAAGTGAAGAGGAACTAAAAAGCCTCTTGATGAAAGTGAAAGAGGACAGTGAAAAAGTTGGCTTGAGGCTCAACATTCAGAAAACTAAGATCATGGCATACGGTCCCATCACTTCATGGGAAATAGATGGGGAAACAGTGGAAACAGTGTCAGACTTTATTTTGGGGGCTGCAAAATCACTGCAGATGGTGACTGCAGCCATGAAATTAGGAGACGCTTGTTCCTTGGAAGAAAAGTTATGACCAACCTAGATAGCATATTGAAAAGCAGAGACATTACTTTGTCAACAAAGGTCCCTCTAGTCAAGGCTATGGTTTTTCCAGTGGTCATGTATGGATGCAAGAGTTGGATTGTGAAGAAAGCTGAGTGCCAAAGAATTGATGCGTTTGAACTGTGGTATTGGAGAACTCTTGAGAGTCCCTTGGACTGCGAGGAGATCCAACCAGTCCATTCTAAAGGAAATCAGCCCTGGGTGTTCTTTGGAAGGAATGATGCTAAAGCTGAAACTCCAGTACTTTGGCCACCTCATGTGAAGAGTTGACTCACTGGAAAAGACTCTGATGCTGGGAGGGATTGGGGGCAGGAGGAAGAGGACGACAGAGGATGAGATGGCTGGATGGCATCACCAGCTCGATGGACGTGAGTTTGAATGAACTCTGGGAGATGGTGATGGACAGGGAGGCCTGGCATGCTGCGATTCATGGGGTCGCGAAGACTCGGACTCAACTGAGTGACTGAACTGAACTGAACTCGAGGCCCCTAGAGCAGAGCCCTGGAGCTGAGTGGCCTTGTCCTGTGTTTTATGAGCTGTATCATCTTGGGTGTATCATCTAAGCACCTCACCTAAGCCTATGGGCACTAATAAAAGCTCCTACCTCACGGAAGTGCTGTGAGGATGAAATGAGCAAATCCATGTGAAGCACTTAATATAGCATTCTATACATGTTAACTTTGGAGCCAAAGTCTGCACACATTTTCAAATCACTTTTACACAGTTTGAAATTGCTTTATAGATAACTTGAACCAAGTTACTTTGCTATCGTCATCTAAGAGTGCCCATTTCTTTCTTGCCTTGTAGGGTTCTTTACAATATTTTCAGTTTGATAGGTGTGATAGGATCTGTCATTTCAGTGTACATCTTATAATTACCAATGAGGCTGAACTTTTAAACACATATTTATTTCCCAAATATATACATTTTAAGTTATTTATTTATTTATTTAGCTGCACTGGGTCTTATTTGTGGTATGTGGGATCTAGTACCCTGACCAGGGATTGAACATAGGGCCTCTACATTGGAAGCATGGAGTCTTAGCCGCTGGGCCACTAGGGATGTCCCCCATTTATTTATTTTTTATGTGAATTGACTGTTTCCTGTTTGGTGGCTCAGATGGTAGAGAATTTGCCTGCAATGCAGGAGACCCCGGTTCAATCCCTGGGGCAGGAAGATCCTCTGGAGGAGGAAATGGCAACCGACTCCAGGGTTCTTGCCTGGAGATTGCCATGGACAGAGAAGCCTGTCCATGGGCCCTAGCACAGTCAGAGCAATTTTTTTTTCCCTTCCAAGAAGTCTGCCTAAGTTTCCAAGGTGAGGTTTCTGAGCCCATGAATCTGGGGCCTGGAGTTGGGCAGCAAGGAGGGCTGCCCTTTTGGAATGTCAGGAATCCCAGGGACATCTGGCCTGCTTTGCATCTGCCAGCCTGTTGGCCAGCAGCATTCTCCCTTGTGGGGAGTGAGGCTTCATGATGGGCCTGGAAACACTGAGGCCTCTTTGTTCCAGTCTCCTGCTGAAGTCCACGGTGGATGACCTTGAGGGCCAGTTTGATGTCCCTGGGCCTCACCTCTTCTGTAAACAGAGGTGACAACTTCTGCCAGGCCTGGAATCCACACACTGATGTCTGGAAGAAACAGGACTAGAGGAATTCATTCCAGTGCCAAGGAGGTCCCTGAACCCCTAGGATAGAAGCTTCCTTACAAATTCCCTGAGACCTTTGCTCTTCTTTTAGAGTCTCAGGGACAACGATGATGTTTTCTGCCCTTGGGCTCATACTTCTAATTTTATTTTCTTTTTAAATAATCAATATTTTGGCTGTGCCAGTTCTTGTTGCAGCACACGGAATCTTTTAGTTGAATCCTGTGGGATCTAGCTCCTTGACCAGGGGTTGAACGTGGACCCTCTGCATTGGGAGCACAGAGTCTTAGCCAGAGGGCCATCAGGGAAGTCCCTCCTACTTCTAATTTTAAATCAGTGTATGCCCCAGGCTAGAACAGATCACCTCTCTGTACCTTAACTGGACCAGACAGCACTCGCCAAAGAGTTTAACCAAGGGAACCAGCCATTCAGGAGGACTTTACTACTGCAAGCTAGTTCCTTGGAATTTTGGGAGGCAGAATCAGGAGGGAGAAGAAGAGGGAAGAGGAGGTACAAAGGCTGAAGGGCAGTGGGGCCATCAAGAAGAAACAGGAGCATGGGCTTAGTGGAGTGACAAGGCTGAAGAGGTGTGTGTGTGTGAACATCTGTAATGTGCAGAATACCAGGCCAACAGAGCTCCAGGGCGATTAGCCTGTAATATTCTGTGACTTCCAGAACCCACAAGGATTTTGTAATAGAATTTGCAAATGAGTACTTTTTTATTACAAACTCCTTGTAAATATCATTTCAATGAAGTGTAACAGTTCATCAAACGAGACCTTAATTTATTTAGTCATTCCTGTGAAGTCAAACATTTAGATTCTTTGAACATGTCAAATGATTATAAATAATGCCGAAAGGAACATCTTTATACCTCAGCTTTGTTTCCTTGGGTTACATTCCCAAATAAATAATTAGTAGGTCAGTGAAAAGGAGTGCTTTTAAGACTCTTGATCCATAATGCTAAGTAGTTATTTTTACTAATTAGTTATTTCCCATTTTTGGAAGTTTTTTTTAAATTATACTCTTATTTATTTATTTACTTTTGGCTGTGCTGGGTCTCTGTTGCTACATGGGCTTTCCCTAGTTGTGGAGGGGTTACTCTCTAGTTACGGTGCTCAGACTCTTATTTTGGTGGCTTCTCTTACTGTAGAGCGTGGACTGTGCTCAGACTCTTATTTTGGTGGCTTCTCTTACTGTAGAGCGTGGACTGTGCTCAGACTCTTATTTTGGTGGCTTCTCTTACTGTAGAGCACGGACTGTAGGGCAGACTGTAGGGTGTGTGGGCTTCATTAGTTTCGGTGCCCAGGCTCTAGGGCACAGGCTCAGTTGTTGTGAAGCATGGACTTAGTCACTCTGCAGCATGTGGGATCTTCCCAGATCAGGGAGGGCTCGAACCTGTGTCTTCTCCATTGACAGGCAGATTCTTTACCACTGAGCCACCAGGGAAGCCCCCGAAGTTTTTTTATCTTGGAAATATTTTAAATGTACACACACACTCACACATAAGTAAACTGAAAAATTCCCATTCCTTATCACTCAGTATTCATATTTACCAACATTTCAATCGTCATTTTTAATCTTCATTTTGGGAAAGGGACTATATCTCAATGTAGCCAGTCTGATTGCTGACTATTTAGATTTTTATGGAGTTTTCATTATCCTGTAAAATGCTGCAGTAAATATCCTTGTCACAAATCCTGTGCACTACTGTAAGCTCTTTCTCAAGGATAAATTCTTGGACAGACTTTTGGAGCTTAAGTCTACCCACATTTTCATATCATTTTTACATAATACAAAATTGCTTTATAGAATGCTTGCACCCAACCTACTTTTCTATCATCATCTAAGAATGTCTTAGCCATGAAATTAAAAGACACTTGCTCCTTGGAAGAAAAGCTATGACCAACCTAGACAGCATATTAAAAAGCAGAGACATTACTTTGCTGACAAAGGTCCGTCTAGTCAAAGCTATGGCTTTTCCAGTAGTCGTGTATGGATGTAAGATTTGGACTATAAAGAAAGCTGAGTGCAGAAGAATTGATGCTTTTGAATTGTGGTCTTGGAGAAGACTCTTGAGAGTCCCTTGGACTGCAAGGAGATCCAACTAGTCCATCCTCAAGGAAATCAGTCCTGAATATTTATTGGAAGGACTGATGCTGAAAGCTGAAACTCCAATACTTTGGCCACATGATGCGAAGAACTGACTCAAGTGAAAAGACCCTGATGCTGGGAAAGATTGAAGATGGGAAGAGAAAGGGATGACAGAGGATGAAATGGTTGAATGGGATCACCGACTTGATGGACGTGAGTTTGAGCAAGCTCCGGGAGTTGGTGATACACAGGGAAGCCTGGCATGCTGCAGTCCATGGGATCACAGAGTCGGACACTACTGAGCGACTGAACTGAACTGAAGAATGTCTAAGGGCTTCCTTCTCTGGTGGCTCAGCTGGTAAAGAATCTGCCTGCAATGCGGGAAACCTGGGTTTGTTCCCTGGGTTGGGAAGATCCCCTGGAGAAGGGAACAGCTCCCCATTCCAATATTCTGGCCTGGGGGATTTGATGGACTATATAGTTCATGGGGTTGCAGAGAGTTGGACATGACTGAGCAACTTTCACTTTTACTTTCAAGAATGTCTGCTGCTTCTTGCCTTGTATCATTCTTAAAATATTTTGAGTTTGGCAAGTGATTAATATTATCTTCTTTTGATTCACATCTTGTAATTACCAGTGAGGTTGAAAATTTTTAAATATTAATACATATATGTATTTCCTATGTATTTTTTTGTGAGCTGACCCCTTCCTATTTTTATTTTGGTATTCCCTGACTTCTTTTATTGCTTTCAAACAATGTCTCATATATAGGACTTTCCTGGTGGTCCAGTGGCTAAGACTTCATGCTCCCAATGCACGGGGCCTGGGTTCAAACCCTGGTAGGGAACAGGATCCCAGGTGCTGCAACTAAGAGTTCACACACCGCAACTAAATATCCCGCATGCCGCAAAGAAGATCAAAGATCCTGCATGCCGCAACTAAGACCTGGTGCAGCCAAATAAATAAAAACAAATATTAAAAAAGAGTACCTATGTAGAAAGTATCAGCAGATGGCACAATACCAATTTGTTAAATGAAGGGAACATTTGTAAATTAGGTGAATAGAGTTTAGGGACCTTGAAAGGAGCAGGGCCATAATCTTGTGCTTGTGAACATGGGGAGCAGTTACCACCCCTGGCATAGAGACACTAGGAGCCAGAGCAGTCTCTGGGACCCAGGCAGACAGTGGCTTATAGAGGCACCCTGACTGAAGCTCTGTCTTTCTTAAAAGGGAACAGCTGACCCTGACACATCGGCCAGGAGGGAGCCCTGCAATGAACTCCCAGACAGCACTTTCCTCCCTCCCAAAGGAGCCTCTGAACCAACAGGAAGGCAAAGGACCACAGAACTGCTAAAGGTCCATTTCAGCCTCCTTGGGTAACAAGCAGGGCATGGAAATGAAGTTGGGTGCAAACCAAGGATACCCAGCACATCCAAAGTTACTCACTTCTTACCTGGGGTATAGATTTTCAACTCATTTCCTCAATTTATTAGTTTTCAAGATGATTTAGAATTTTACGTTTTAATAATTTTATGTCATCCTATGAACCAAACTTGATGATTTTGCCTTTGGCATTTTGCTTAGGAGAACATTCTTCATCCCCAAATTCATAGCTTAGCAACCAGATGCTATGCTGTTTCCCCCTTTGGGGTGGGAAGAGGGAAAAGATGTTTAAAAGACACAAAGGAGCAAAACTCTCTTTTAGCAGCTTCTGTCTTTTAAGGGAGTTGATAAGATACTTCCAGGGGAGTGGGGTCCTTATATTCTTCCCTTCCTGCTCTGTGTTAATAGTTTTGTTGAAGGAGCTGATCTGGAAGGATACAGTCTAGCAGAACTGTATCTTTTTCTCAGCACTGTTTCAATTCCCCTCTGTTGACTCGGCCTTCAGCCTGCAAGGAAGCCAGCTAGTACCAGCTTGCAGAACCAGTGGTTAATAGACAGGAAGCTTGGGATCTGGCCATGAAACCCCTGTAGCTGCATACTGGCTGTGATGAGTGTATTTATACAATGGACACCAGCAAAAGCTACAAACCCGCGCTTTCTCTTCCTGCAGCTTAAAGCAAGTTTACTCACACACACTGCTCTCCCCCTACTTGTGTTACGGACTGGAGTTCTTGGCCTCCGTAATCAATAACAATTGACTAGAGACCAGACAGGAGATTCAGGTGAGGCTTTATTGGGGTCCCTGCTGTATCAAAGGGAGTGAGAACAAACACAAGTTTTCCTTGCTCCCTGAGGTGGGGCGAGCTTGTTCCTTACGTGGTGGGGTGAGGGGCAGAGTGTGTCCGGAGTCAGGCTGGAGGGTGGCGTCTATGGTTTGCCCATCCCTTAGGTGGCGCTGTGTGTGCAGGGGCATGCCCAGTACCTTGCTTTTGGTCTAGGCACTTCAAAAGTGGCAGCTGGGTTTTTGGTCTCTTTGTATCTCTGGGGTCCAGAATTTGCCCCAACTGCTCATGTTCAGTTTCTTTGTATTTAGTTGTTGGAGGAGGAGGTGTGTCCAAGTGCAAACACTGCAGTGAAGGGTCCCAGGTCTCAGACCATCTCATTTGGGCTCTGTCTTGAAGCCAGTGCAGGGGAGATGGGGATGGAGACACGGGGCTCTTCTTTTTTTTTCTGCCTTGCTTCCCACTCCACTTCTCCCAAGGCTCCCCATGCCCACCAGCATGGTTTGGGGCGCAGAGAGGGGAGGATTCGAGGAAGAGGGGTAAAAGTCTTCAATAACTTGTGCCGTTGCAAACTGGCCTTAAGTGTCCTCTGTCGTGCAGGTGTTATGGCTCTTTGGCCTGGGACAGTCTTCTGGATTCTTGTCCGAGGCTCACTTGCTCACTTTGATCTGAGCAATGCGTCTCCCAGCTGAACGCAGGTGACACCCCTTGCTCTTTCTGCTCTGCCTTTGAGGATGCCTATAGCCTCTGTCAGGTATCCCTTCACCTGGGCAGACACCTGTGTGGGGCAGGCTTCCTTCAAGCTCACTTACTTGTGCTCTGCAGTTTTTAATAATTAATATTTGGGGCCATACAGCTTATGGGATTTTGGTTCCTTGACCAGGGATTGAACTGGCGCCCCCTGCATTGGGAGCTTGGAGTCTTAGCCACTGGACTACCGGGAAGTCCCTCCACAGTGTGCTTCTGATGTGTGGAAACCTCAGGCATCCTTGCCCAGCCAATGAGTGGAGGGGCATTTCTCCGGAGACTGCTGGCTATTCTCTTGGGAATACAGGGCAGCTCCAGCCTGTATCCACCTTATATCACCCAGGGAAAGAGCAGAGACACCTCTGGCCTCTTCTCTCCTAAATGATGGGGCGGTGAGACACCAGGGAACTCTCCTCCCCAGCTCCAGCAGCAGTCGGTGCCGCATGAGCCTAAGGTCTCAGTAAGCACCAGCTGAGAAGTAGAATGTCCATCTTTTCTTCCTCTGGATACTTCCAGTCTCCCTATGAGGGGTTCTCTTGCCCCACTCACTTGGCTTAGGGGTGAGCCCTTAGGAGAGCGGAACTCCCAGAGCACACTCTGCTCTTTTGAATTTCCTATCCTTCGTTCTTTCTTTCTTTCTTTTTTTTTTTTTTTTCAAAATTATGGTTGATCCCAGGTGGCGCTAGTGGTAAAGAGCCTACCTGCCAGTGCAGGAGCTGTGAGATGCGAGTTCAATCCCTGAGTCGGGAAGATCCTGGAGAAACTCATGGCAGCCCACTCCAGCATTCTCGCTTGGAGAATCCCACGGACAGAGGAGCTTGGCGGGCTACAGTCCATGTGGTCAAAAAGACTTGGACACAACTGAAACGACTCTGTTTCAGTTGTACAGTGAAGCAATGTGTTTATACATATATATGTATATATGTATATTTAAAAAAATTATTTTCCATTATAGTTTGTTACAGGATATTGAATATAGCTCCTGTGCTATACAGTAAATCCTTGTTGTTTATTTTATATAGTGTCCATGTGTTAACCCAAAACTCCTGATTTATCCCTCCCCTGATTCCCCCTTGGTAACCATAGGTTTGTTTTTGATGTCTAAGAGTCTGTTTCGTAAATAAGTTCATTCATACTATTTTTTTAGATTCTACATATGAGTGATATCACATAAGATTTGTCTTTTTTTCTGACTCACTTCACTTAGTATGACAATCTCTGAATCTGCCCACGTTGCTGCAAATGACATTATTTCATGCTTTTTCGTGGCTGAGTAGTAGTCCCGAGTGTATATGTACTGTACATGCATGCGTGCTCAATCACTTCAGTCATGTCCAGCTCTTTGCCATCCTATGGACTGCAGCCCCCCCAGGCTCCTCTGTCCATGGGATTCTCCAGGCAAAAATACTGGAGTGGGTTGCCATGCTCTCCTCCCCAGGGATCAAAACCACGTCTTCTTCTTTGTGGGCAGGTTCTTTACCCTTCAGCTGGCACTGAAGCCTTGTGCATATGCACTACATCTTTAGCCATTCCTCTGCCTATGGACACTTAGCTTGCTTCCATGTTTTTGTGGCTTTCTCCATGCAGACGAGGCCAGGTGTGCTCGCCTTGTCACCTAACACCTGGCAGTGACTCCCTCTGGGTGTCTGGTGACTATTGAAGTGCCCCGTATGAAGGGGCCCCACATCCACCCTCTGTCTGCACTCTAGGGTATCTCCTGCTCCTTGCTCTCTGCACTGAGCTGGCTGCAGTCTCCTGTTGCTTCCTTTGAGCCTGGTCTCTCAGTCCTCCCAAATGCCTTTTCTACTTCACTAACCAAACCAGTGCACTGTGCACTGACAAGCAGCCAAATTGCTGGCTGAAGAGTCACCAGGGACCCCCCTCCCATCGTCAGATCTCGTGGTCCCTACAAATTGCCTGTGTCTGGCTGGCCCACCTTCCCTCTCATGGTCGCTCTCTGGTTTATGCCCAGCCATCTTCAAGCCCACACCTCTGGTTACTTTCTCAGCACCCAGGCTGTGCCTCTTATGAAAGGGCCCCATTCCTCATCTTACCTTGACCCCCAGACTGCCTCCAGTCCCATCCATGCTCATGGATCCCTGACCGCTCCAGCTGAGAACCTCTCCTCCCTCAGAGCTCTCTGCCTCACCACTCACTGGGTGTGGGGACTGCAGGGTCTCCACTAGGGTCTTTTTTTTTTCCATTTAGTGTTATTTCTTCCCTTTATTTATGTTTTAAAATTGATTGCTTATTTTTGGCTGTGCTGGGTCTTCACTCTGCATGGGCTTTCTCTAGCTGCAGCTCTCGGGCTTCTCACTATGGTCGTGGCTTCTCTTGTTGCAGAGCACAGGCTCTAGAGTGTGGGCCCAGTAGTTGTGGCACACGGGCTTAGTTTCCCGAGGCATGTGGAATCTTCTTGGACCGGGGATCAAACCCTTGTCCCATGCACTGGCAGGTGGATTTTTAAACACTGACCACCAGGAAGTCCTCCATGGAGGTCTTTGATGTTCTGCTTTGGGCCGTGTCTGGCAGTGAGCAGACGCTCAGAACTAGGTGTCGAGTGAGTGGACAGATGCAGTCTCCCCACTTCCCCAGGTGAAGTTTCTTGAGGGCAGGGGTCATGGACCTTTCACTCACACTGACCTAGGTTGCTCAGGCTGCTTTGCCAGATGGACAGCTGGGCCTCCACATATGCAGGTTTCTGCATTCACTGATTCAACCAACTGCGGATGGAAAAATGCTACACGATCATAGGCTGGCTGAATTCTGGGACACAAAACCCACAGAAATAGAGAGCAGACTTTGAGGATTTAAGCATCCTCCGATTTTGGTGTCCCAAGGGATCCTAGAATCAGTCCTCTGTAGATACCAAGGGATGACTTTATTTGTTTATTGACAGCTTGATAGTACCAATCTGGTGCTAGCCTCTTTAAGTGGACTGAACACACACACACACATTAGGAGCATAGAGTTTTAAAAGTCCAGTGTACGAGCCCCTAAAGCTTTCTGGAAATCATTAAGAAAAGAACCTTCTTTGTTGATGGAAATGTTTTATATATTCCTTGACCAGTATGGTAACCACTAGACATATGGACTGAGCCTCCCAGATGGCACTACTGGTGAAGAACCTGCCCGCCAATGCAGGAGACATGGGTTGAATCGTGGGTTGGGAGAACCCCCTGGAGAAGGGAATGGCAACCCACCCCAGCATTCTTGCCTGGAGGATCCCATGGACAGAGGAGCCTGATGGACAATAGTTCATGGGGCTGCAAAGAGTTGGACATGACTGAAGCGACTTAGCATGTACACATGCAGACATATGGACTACTGAGTGCTTCAGATAGGTCAGTGTGCCCAAAGAACTGAATTTTCAATTGTATTTCATTGTAATTAAACTCAATTTAGGTGGCTTTATGTGACCAGTGGCTGCCTTACTGCACAGCACAGTTGTAGGACCCTCCCATTCACCCCATTCTAAGCATCTCACTTTCTCCTCCCCAGACCCCCAAGCCTCTCTCACCTCTGCCTGGGGTTCCCCTCTAACCTGCTTCGCCACCTGCCTTGTCTGGCAGCTTGAGTTGGACCTGTCTCTCCACCTCAGTCTCCATGTTCTCCCCAGACATCATGTTTGGCCTCTGCCCAAACTGTAGCCATGAGGAAGAAACAGGCTTGCTTCAAGTCCAGATTCCACTAACCTCTGGCTTTCCCCCAGGGAGGGTGCTGCGTTGACAGCTTTCTGGTGCTTAGGAGTAAGGAGGACACAGTCCAGCCATGGATGTGCCGGCCACGTGAATGACAGCTTTCCTCTCCTAGGACCTTCTCCACCTGCTGTCATGAGCGCCCCCTTCTGGACAGGATGAGGTAGGACACATGACTGGTTCTTTGAAGTGAGTGGCCAGCGAGGCAAAGGGTAATTTCCTGTCTTATTTTCCGTAGCTCTCTGGCTTAAGGTGAGACCCACTTTAATGGAAAATAAACAAGCAGTCAGGTGGATGACATCCTTTTTACGTTTACTACAGTACAGCAAGATTTTCCAAACCAGAGCCGATGTCTGCTGCAAGCAGAAGGCCCTGGGTACACCTCTTTCAAGCAGTCCAAAGGACATACCCAAATAAGACATTTAAGACGATTCTTCATTTCTCCGACAACAATTTCTCGAAGTGCATAATAGAATAAATAAATAGAAAATATATCTTTGTTCATAGTGACGCCTACGAGAAACGTTTACATACAAAACACACTATACATCTAATTCCCGAAAAAGGACCAGCTATTTCGGCAACAGGAAAAAGACAAGCATTTCAGAGGAGTGTTTTGTTTTTTTTTTTTTAAAGGCCTAACTCATCTTGAGGCTTCCAGACAGAAAGACCAACAAGAACAATTTTCTAAGCAGTAAGAAAATTTGTGCTACCAAGAACATGCCCAGACATGGGCTCTTGGTGAATGGTTTTGGAAGGAACGTTATATGCACAGATCCTGTGCTGTTTGACAAATATACAACTTTGAGGATTTTCAAATAGATATTTTCTTTCCATGAACTGAGCCAAAGACAGTTAACATTCCTGGCCATCGGAAGTGATCGCACCCTAAGTGGTTCACAGTGTGAGACCCTTGCATTAAGAGTTTAGGAAAACTCAACAGGACTGTAGACGAAAAGAACATGAGGTCATCTGAACTCTCCTCCCCACGGCCTCTGATCTTCCTGGAAGAGGTCCCTCCAGGGACTCGGGCCTCTGAAGCTGCTGTGTCCTTAGAGGCAGAGTCCCACCGTCACCCCTAGCAGCTGAAAGACTTGTTTAGTGGGGAAAACCTCTTTGGCGACTGGCTCACCCTGGGAGCTGGGGGTGGACTTAAGGCTGAGCCTCTCTGGGTACAGCTGAACAGACAGGTACAAGAAGGGAAGGCGTTTGTGGTTGGGGCAGGAGAGGGGACAGACGTGGTCATCATGAGACCCAGAGCGACCCTGGGGTCTCACGAGAGTATAAACCACAGACAGAGTTTTCCTTTGCCAGAGCTCTCCTGGCTCTCCAAGGTGGGCAGTTCTCCAAGAGGGCCTGGGGTGGACGGACCCTGGAGAGCCACCTCGCCAGCTCCCCCGGATGTATCAGGGCAGCCTGACACTGTCTGCTGGGCGCGCCTGCAGGCCTGCAGATAGCACCAGTGCAGCTATCGCAGTGGCTGGGTGCCCCTCCGGAGGGCAGGTAAGTTTGAGCCAAGTGGAGGCTGCAGGGCCTCCAGAGCCCACAGGAGGGAACCCTTGTGTGCACGGTGAGGGGCCCGGGGCAGAAACAGTCCTGGCCAACAACTCTCTTTCTAGTCTCATCTTTTCTCCCTTCAACGGGGTTGTCCTTCAGGAGCACCTGGCCCCTCCGGCCGGCAGTTGAGGCAGAGTGGTGTGGCAGTGAGTGTGGAGAGTGGGGGCTCCCATCCTGGCCCTGTTCTGGCTGTGTGGTTCTTCCCCTTCTTGGAGTCTCATCGTCCTGTCTCTACAACCAAGGCTTTGGACTAGGTGTCTCCTAAGGCCCTTTCTGGCTCCAAAAGCCCAGGCACCCTGAGGTGTGAGTGCTTCTTGGGGGCTCCCCAGTGAGGAGCAGATGGGCCCCCCATGGAGGAGCCCACTTTTCTCGACTTGACTCCAGCCTCTGTTGGAGTCATAGGTGGGGCCGGTTGGCCCACACTCTGGGTGTCAGGGACCCACCAGCCCTCCCTCTGATGCATGCTTCTCTGCTATGGGTGGGCCAGCAAGTCCAGGGCAATGGGCCACCTTGAAGTCATCCAGCTTCGGCAGGAAGGGCTCAGCCTCTGAATGCTCTAGAGGCTTCCCCATCCCTGTCACCCATAAGCCCCCTGCCCTTCAACCCTACGAGCCCAGGGCCTCTCCGGCAAGAAGCTTCCAGACCCACCCGAGCATATAAACCCTTTCTTTCCCAACTGGGAACTGGCACGCTCCACATTTGAGGCCTCTCAGGATTCTCTGCCTAGCATCAGAAGGCACTTACACTGACCGTCTGTTGCACCAGACAGCCAAGCCCCTCACCCTGGGCCTTGCTTCTCACGCCTCCATCTTGTCTACCTGGAGAACCCAGCATCATGGTGTCAGCTGAGAAGAATGTTCTTGCTTACTGATGGACTCCAGACACAACATGAGAAGCCACAGACTTCTGGGCTCCCAGAACTGAAAGGGCCTTTAAAAGTCACCTAGTCCGACTCATGGCCTGGGTGCCAAGTCTCCTGAGAGGCTGACCTCCTCCGGAGGCAGGCTCGTCCTCCCCGAGGGCAGCTGGTTCCATCTTGGTGGGCTCTGTCTACACCTGAGCTCTGAACCCGGTGGAGGTCAGGTCCTGCTTACAGGAATGAGGATTCTTCCTGCACCTCCCACCCTAACATTGAGCTGGAGAGCATGGAGATCTGTGAGTGACCCCACCCTCCCACCCCCAGGTTGCTTCCCAGCTGGAGCAGAACTCCTGACAGAGGAGACCTTTTTCGCCAGCAGAGCCCAGGGCTCCCTGTGGTCCCCACAGCCCCCTCGGCAGAGGCACAGATAGAGAGAACCCCAGGAGGCTGCAGGGAGGAGAAGGTTTGCAGCATCAGCCCACATGGCCCTGGGGCTGCAGGTAGACACTTGAGGGGGTGGGCGGCAGCACCAGGGGGCTCGGAAGCCTCGCCCTGGCCCATCAGGGCTGACACGTGGCCTTCCCGGCAGCTGCCAGACCGGGACTGTGGGAACCGGCCTCGCTGCCCAAACTCCAGTGTCAGGGTCCACTGTGGGGCACACGGGGTGGCGGTGGTCTTCACAGCTTCTTCTTCCTCACCACCGGGATAGGCACCACTTGGAAGATTTTGGCATGGTGGTCCTCAGTGTCCAGGGTCACCCAGGTGGGCCGGAAGCTGCCCTTGAAGCCGACGAATACCATTTTCTCTGCAAAGCAGTAAAGTCGCCTAAGCATAAACTTCACAAGAGAATGGCTATGTACCCACTGCCTTCTGGGGTTCCCCATTGCCATTCCCTGGCCCCCCACCAACTTTGTGCCACGTTACCAGTGGTGCCTGGTGTTGGTCTGTATGGGGCTCACAGGGTCTCACCTGAGCCTCCAGCCACCTGTATGGAGTGCTGGCTCTGCTCTATAGGGGATCCCCCCGCCAAGAAACCAGTTGCCATCAAGCTGACCCTATAATTAGCAGCAAGTGCCTGCTCCTCTCTGAAGCCCTGTGTCCCCATCTGTCAAGTAATGGCATTCAACTATAAGATCTCTGCCCTGGCTCCAATATCCCGTGGCTTTAGAAGGAAGTTCTGAGCAGCAGAGAAATTTGCCCAGGGGCCCTGAGCAGATGGTGTGGCCCGGCCAGCACTCTAGAATCCCAAGCCCCACGCTGGGCTTCTGACCCACAGCTCAGAGCTCAGCCCCGTCTGAGGGATGTGGGCATCCATGTTGACACTGGGGAATGGCCTCGCCTGGTAGGCTGTACACATGCATCACCCCTGGGAAAGTGTCCCTTGACTGAGCAACATCACCTTTATGTTAATCAGTTTTTGGCAACAGGGTCTTAATTAATTGATTTTTTTTTTTTTTTTTGCCCAGTCATCTAGCATGTGAGATCTTTTTCCCTGACCAGGGATTGAACCTGCGCCCCCTGGTATCAGAAGGCAGATTCTTAACCACTAGACCACTGGGGAAGTCCCAGGATCCTAATTTAAGGAAGATGCTTTCAGTACTGGGCTGGGGAAGATGCTTCTCTTTTCCTTGTTTTCTCTTTTCGCTCATTGGAAGGACTTTCATTGTTTCTGAAATTTTCTCTGAGAGACCTGGGATAAGCTTCCCATATGACAGGCTGCTAGCTTTGATGTGTTTTGCAGTCAGGATGCCTGGCTGCTAAGGATGGCTGGCTTTGAATTAGAATATCAGGATCCAAATTCTAATCTTAAATGACTAATTCTTGAGTGGCTCTACCTTAAATGGAAATCACAGTACCTGTCATGCAGGTTATTAATGAATAACACAATGAATAGGATGTTCAGCAAGGTACAAGGCTGGGTATTTACATGATAACTATTGAGTTGGTCAAAAGTTCATTCATGTTTTTCTGTTAAAAAAAAAAAACAAAAACAGAAACACGATGTTGTATAACTTTGTATGGAAAACCCAAATGAACATTTTGGCCAACCCAATACAGTGGACATTATTATCAGGAAGGTTGCTTGGCCTCCTCTCTCAGTCTCCCCGAGGACTCTCTCATCACACAATCTGTGATGATGGTGATGAAATGCTGACATTTTTGTCCTGGTTGGCTTCCTCCCCGAGGGGCCTGTGCCAGGCTTTATGGCAGAAGAGCTGTGTGACGTTGGACAAGCCATATAGATTCTCAAATGAGAGCTTTGCCAGCTATAAAGGACTGTATAAACGCTGGCCATTGGCAGGAAAGCTGGGGTAGAGGTAGTGACTCTGGCAGATCCAGGCAGCAGGAACTGAGGCAGGAGGGTCAAACTGAGCCCCGTGGATTGTTGCTTTTCATTTGCTAAGTTGTGTCCGACTCTCTGTGACCCCATGGACCGTATCTTACCAGGCTCCTCTGTCCAGGGAATTTTCCAGGCAAGGATACCGGAGTGGGTTGCCAGTTCCTCCTCCAGGGGATCTTCCCGACCCAGGGATGGAACTCATGTCTCCTGCATTGGCAGGCGGTTCTTTACACTGAGCCACCAAGGAAGCCCTTTCTGCTGATACTTTTGTGGATTAAAAGGGCCACTTGCTGAGTCGAAGGCTAAGTGACTCTATCAGTTTCCTTCGGGTGCCTGATCACATGTTAGAATGGCATTGCTGCAGGGCAGGGACGGTGACCAAGGAGCCTCTTGCCCTGCACAACTGTGGACTGCTGGTTGTGTTAAAGATTCTGAGGTCACGCCAGGTTTGGGGGAAGTGTTCTGGCTTCAGCAGGAGGCCTGGGCATCCAGACTCAGGGTCAATGCAAGAACCCTTACCTTTCAGTTTGAGTCCCTTGTGTGCCCCGAGTTTTTCCAGCACTCTGGTCCACGGGCCTCTGGAGATGTATCTTCCCTTTGATGCCATGAGAACTATGGAACTGAACCAGAAAGGACAAATGAGAGGACTGGATGACAAAGTGGGGTAAGGGGGTTCCCGGGCAGGGATGCTGCATAGTGGCTGGTGGGACTTGAGTCAGCAGTGCCCAGAGCCCTGCCAGGGACTGGGGGAGAGCAGGATTGTGTGTCGAGCTGACCAGCTCTTTCCATGTGATGACCGACATCCTGAACACCCTCCCACACGTCTGGCTGCAGTTGGTGCCCGTGATCTTCTCTCTGAGCCTGCTCTCAGCTCACTGCTGCTCCATGGCTGTCCCCAAGGAGAACAGAGCTGGCACACAGAGCCCACAATCGGAGACCAGCACCCACACCAGAGCCCGGCACACAAACGACTTCAGTGTGCATCTCTTAACCTGAAGGCACAAGGATTGTGTAGGACCCGATGGAAATGTGGTGATGGACAAAGCAGAGTGCTGAGTCACCCTGTGCTCAGGAGAGGGTTAACCCCTCAAGTTCATGCCCCCTATCTCTGCTCAGGCAGAACAGTGTGACTGTTCCATGCTACAAATGGGGAGATGAAGGCACGCGGTTACTAAGCGCTGGGTTGAACAAAAAGAATGGAAAAACCTGAATTAATTCTTTGGCCAAGCCAATAGCCAGGATGACCTGCCGAAGGGGAGCCATGCCTGGGATGGGAGGAGGAGCAGGCCTGGCGCTGCCCAGACCGAAGGACTCGACTTTCCAGAGTCCTGCTGAGGAGCTGAGATCTCTAGTCCCCTGGCCTGGGTGCGATCAGGCCAAAGTGCTGGAGAACGGCCATTGTGGGGGTCCTCGCAGCCTGCTGAGCCAGACAGCAGGAAATGGACACTTCCCCCAGGAACAGAAACGGGGCAGGGCCCACTGGGCCTTCTAGTTTTCCTCTCAGAGGAATCCTGTAACCACAGACCGCAGTCCAGACATGGAAAAACTGCATAGGACTCTGGAAGCCGTTGTTACCCCCATACGTGTCCCATAGGGAGCAGAAAGACAGCTGTCAAAATGTAAAGAGCCCGTGTGTGGGAAGAGCAGAGAATAGCGGAGCTGGGCAGCCCCAGCTCCTCTGGATCACAGAGGGCTGGGGGAGGAGGGCAGTGCGTTGCCAACACCCTTGACTCTGGATTCTGGATCCAGGCTCTGTTCCCAGGAGACTGCCCCGTTGCTCCCATTCAGAAATGAAGCTAACACCCCTTTGGCTCAGTTAAGCCTCCTTGCTGGGCTGGACTCAAATGAAGAGCATGCCCTCTGGGAGTGGGGAGGGAGACGGACGGAACTACTCATGTGCCCCAGCCTCCTGGCAGCACCGGAAGCTGCCTGTACTCTTCAGGCGCCCTTCTCTGCCTGGCCTGAGCCTCTCATGCCTACTGAGCCCCCACACCTGTCAACACGAGGCTCCCATGGAGTGCTGACAGAGGCAGCCCCCCGGAAGCCATCCTGGAAGGTTCTGGTGGGAGCGGTTGCGTCCTCCTTTCCCTGGGGCCCTGGGGCTGGGGCGGCCCTGTGGGTGGGGTGGGAAGGTGGGGCCACCTGGTTGGGACCTGCAGGGACAGTGGGGCAGGACCTGCCTTGCGTTATTCCTTCAGGCCCTGCTGCTCTCCCTGAGGTCTGAGGGGTACCTGGTTCTTGTCTGGGTACCCAGTGCCAACCCAGGGTGTGCTTCACAGCAGGTACTTGGTGAGGGCTGTTCCCAGCAAGGTGCACTGGGGCTGTAGCACAGGCTGAGAAGAGCCCTGAATGGGGAGGCCCCACGTCTCTCACCCCTGGTTTTCAACAGAGCAGCTCTGCATTTCGGTTTCTTTCTTTTTTAATTTGCTTGGGCTCAGAAGTTGCAACGCACTGGAGCTTAGTTGCTCCGCAGCACCTCAGTTCCTGATCAGGGATCAAACCCTCATCTCCTGCATTGCAAGGCAGATTCTTAACCATGCGCACCACCAGGGAAGTTCCTGCATTTCCGTTTCTTATTCTAGGCTTCTGCATCCTATTTCATTTCCAGGAAAAGTCCTCTGGCCCCAAAAGGCAAGGAAACTAAAAATCTCTAGATGATCCTCTTTTTCCCCAAATCGGCTAATCTCCTGCTTTGGTATGAATCTGCATGTGAAAACATGATGCTAAAGGAGCTCATGACCAAAGGTGGTCAAGCACCACCCCTGTCTTTGGAATCTCACACAGCGTCCAGTTCAAGTCAGGCCCTCATATAGCATCTGGGAAGCACATTTGTTTTCATCAGTAAATATTGTCCAAGCACCTCCTGGATGACAGGTACCACATGAAGCACTTAAGACTGCCTGCTAGTCCAGGCTGTGGCTTTGGAGTGAATTCTCCATTATATCGGAAATGAAAATACGAGTTGGATATGATCCCCGTACTGCTGTATTTAAAATGGATACCCAGCAAACCTACTGTACAGCACATGGAACTCTGCTCAGAGTTATGTGGCAGCCCAGATGGGAGGGGAGTTTGGGGGAGAGTGGATGCATGTATATGTGTGGCTCCGTCCCTTTGCTGTCCATCTGAAACTATCACAACACTTAATTGGCTCTTTGCTAATATAAAATAAAAGGCTTTAAAAAAATAAAAATCCAGACCCTTGATGAGGGAGCAGATACATCCACTGGTCCTCTGTGGGGGCAGGGAGGAGTAGAAACTTTTGGTTGGCTCAGAAGAGACCTCACCAAACAGGTGACGTGTGAGTTAGTTTTGGAAGGTGGCAGGGAAATTATCCCTAGGAAAGGGGACAAGGGGACACCTGTGTTTAAGAAGCTTAATGGCCCCCCGCAAGTATGGTGGGTAGATTCAAGTGGGGGAGGCTGGGCGAGGGAGTCTGTTGGGTCACTGTGCTGACAGTGTGGGTGGCAGACTGGAGGTGATGGAGAGGATGTCATGGGATAATGAGCAGGGGAGCCACGGTGCAGGTGGTCGACAGGAGTGGTTACTGAGTGTGGTGATGTCAAAACGAGAGAAAGACCAGACCAAATGTGATGCCCGGACTCCGGTGTAGCTAGTTGCCTGGATGGGAGATGACGATTTCACCAAAATGTGGCCAAGAGGGGTGGCTGGTTTAGAGGATTAAAAAAAAAATGATGAGAATTCAGTT
Source organism: Nanger dama (assembly GCA_917880005.1). Lineage (NCBI taxonomy): Eukaryota > Metazoa > Chordata > Mammalia > Artiodactyla > Bovidae > Nanger > Nanger dama. The sequence goes on along the minus strand of CAKJTW010000108.1, from coordinate 1,746,113 downwards.
CCATAGGGGACATTTGGGTGGCGGAGTCCAAGTGGCCATTGGATAAAAATATCTGGCATTTAGGAGGGAGACGGGGGGCTGGAGAGGCTTGGCAGCCACCAACGTTTGGATTGCAATGAGTGTGGGTGGGGATGAGCTCACGCTGGGAGAGTGTGCCGGGTGGGGGCGGAGGCCTGGGGCAGGCTTCCCATGTGTAGCTGGTAGACTCGGCCTGACCTACATTCCCAGTGGCCCCGGGCTCCCATCTCAGAGGCACCAGGTAGGGAGGCTTCTTGGCCTGCTCCCATCATGGATGGGCAGACCGCTGTTGTTATTGTTTAGTCGCTCAGTTTTGTCTGTTTGCAACCCCATGGACTGTAGCCCGTCAGGCTCCTCTGTCCATGGAATCCTCCAGGCAAGAATACTGGACTGGATTGCCATTTTATGCTCCAGGGGATCTTCCTGACCCAGGAACTGAACTCGTGTCTCTTGCATTGCCAGGCAGAGTCTTTACCAATGAGCCACCCAGGAAGCCATGGACAGTGCGTGGAGGCTCCCTAAGCTTCCTCAGCCTGGACTGTGATGCAGGCCCCAGGGACAGGGAGGGGGCCTCGGCCAGACTCACTTGTCGGGGATGGTCGCCACGTAATTGAAGAGCTGCCAGGGGATGCCCTGCAGGATGGCGTTCCTGAAGCCGGTGTGGTTCAGTACCTGCCCGTGCCTCCCGTCAATCACCACCACCAGGATGCCGTCTTCCAAGCTGGGGTACTTTTTCCCGTCCACCTGAAGATGACAGGCAACACAGAGTGTGACGTGGAGGCGGGGAGGGGGTCCCTGAGGCTCTCCTGCCCACGTGGGTCCCACGTAGGCTCTGAAGGCAGAGGGTGCCACTGCAGCTGTTCAAACCATAAAACCCACTCCAGTCAGTTCCTGCAGCCCTGCGTAGTGGCTGAAGGACGCGTGTGTGTATGTGTGTGTGTGTGCATGCTCAGTTGCTCAGTCATGTCTGACTCTTCACAACCACATGGCCTATAGCCCACCAGGCTCCTCTGTCCATGGGATTTCCCAGGCAAGAGTGGGAATACTGGAGTGGGTTGTCATTTCCTCCTCCAGGGGATCTTCTCAACCCACGGATCGAACCTGTGTCTCCTGCATTGGGAGGCAGGTTCTTTACCACTGAGCCACCTGGGATGGCCTCCCATAAAAAGACACATTTACTACAACATTTGGGAGTGACTGTATTTGGAGCAAGGACCTTTGCAGATGTAATTAAGTTAACGATCTCAAGATGAGGGTCATCCTGGATTTCGGATGGGCCCTAAATCCAAAGGCAAATGTCCTTATAAGGACAAGGAAGAGGGCGGTCTGAAACTCAGTCACATGGGGGAGAAGACCACATGAGGACAGGGGTGGAGGCTGGGGGAACGCAGCTGTGAGCTGGGAAGGGGGGCGTCCAGGCTGCTAGTGGCCGCAGAAGCTGGAGGAGGCCAGGGAAGGACTCGCCCTCAGCCCCTGCAGAAGGAAACATCCCTGGCAGCCCCATGGTGTTGGGCATCCAGCTTGTGAACTATGCGGGAAGGCTCTGTTGTCTTCAGCCACCTGGCTGGCAGTCACTGGCAACCGCAGCCCTAGGCACTGACACGAGGTCTTGGTGAGCAGAGGCGCTCCGGGCACAGGGATGGAGGCTTACTTGGATGTACGCCAGGTCGTTCAGCAGGTGGAAGAAGCGCTGCTTGGCACTCTCCATCTTTACTTCTAGGAAGTGGTCCTTTGTCTTCTGGAGAAAAACAAAAACCCAGGGCGGATGTCAGGTTCGGGGTCCAGCATCCAGCTCGAGGGCGGGTCGGCCCCACACTTCCCCTGTAACCCCTCAGCTATGGGAAAGAGTTTAAAGAGGGGAGCAGAGGTCCAGAGAGACCCTGAGGAGCTTGGGGCTCGGCTGGCTGTCGGCCACTCACCAGCAGAGAACCGAAAAGCTTCTTGGGCATGGGCACGTCCACGATGGCCTTCTCCGTGAACTTGGGGTAGGCCGTGGCCGCGCAGTCGCTGATGCCTGCGTTCTTTGGGATCAGAGCTTTAATCTTTATCCTCTCACAGCCCTTCACAGAACAGAAAGCAAACTTCTCTCTCTCGTTCTGAGCTTTCAGCTTCAGGAAAAGCAGCCTGCACACAGGAGCAGAGTGGGCGGTTCCCTTTGGTGTCCGCATCTCCCTCCTCCCCCCACCCGCTTTCTTCCCCCTCTGCCTCCGCACTCTGTGCTGGCCACAGTACTAGACCCAGTAGGCCCCACAGAATGGAGAAGGACCCCCCCCCGCCACGTCCACAAGGTTGTACATAGTTGGAGAAATGGAAAAAATGCATTGAGGAAAAAGCTAATACTGACAATTTTCATTTTCTGAGCACGTACTCTCTGCTCTGCTAGAGCCATCAACGGACATATTATCTCATTTAACCCTCCGCAGACAGTTTAGTCTGGCATCCCATTTCTCACATCTCAATGGCTCAGAGAAGTGAAGCGACTTGCCAGGACCACACAGCACAAAAGGGGCAGAGCTGGCATTTTATCCCCACCCTGTGCCTGGTGAGGAGAATGCTCTCTGGCTTCCTAACTTGACATTTCTCCAGTTATAACAAGCTGGTTATCAGGTGTCCTAGGCCATAGCAGAATAGAAGGTAGCCATTGAAGGCAGGTGCTCAGAACGTAAGAAAGAGTAACACATTTGTCAGGCAGAAAGATCATGGAAAACAGCCCTAAGAATTCAAAAAGCCTAAGAGTTTGGCTTTCTACACAGGAAACAAGCATCCTACAACCCAGCTCGTCCCTGAGGCTGTCACTTAATAAAGCCCAGTGTGATAATCAATAGGTATAATGATGAGCTAAGCAGCCAATAAAAGGTGAATCCAACCAGTCCATTCTGAAGGAGATCAACCCTGGGATTTCTTTGGAAGGAATGATGCTAAAGCTGAAACTCCAGTACTTTGGCCACCTCATGTAAAGAGCTGACTCATTGGAAAAGACTCTGATGCTGGGAGGGACTGGGGGCAGGAGAAGAAGGGGACAACCGAGGATGAGATGGCTGGATGGCATCACTGACTCGATGAACGTGAGTCTGAGTGAACTCCGGGAGTTGGTGATGGACAGGGAGGCCTGGCGTGCTGCGATTCATGGGGTTGCAAAGAGTCAGACACGACTGAGTGACTGAACTGAACTGAAGCAGCAGAATCTGCTCTAAGGGGAAAATCATAAATTAAAAAACTTTTGATCAAAAAAGGTTCAACTTTTTAGTGGCAGTTTACATTTGAAAAACTCACACCTCTGGAACAAAGCAATTCTCATGATCCTAAAAGAAGATATTACAGATAGATGGTGCAATAAAGACCTCACCTTATTTACATTTTTAAAATCATGATAGTTTCTGCTGCTGTATGAGGGATATTTAATTCCTTCTCTAGTTTTCATACGGAGGGAGTTTTCTAAACACTCCTGGGCCCATCCTGTCCCCTCACTGACATCTTCCTGGGAAAAGTGGTGTGGCTCATTTGACTGCCAGGTGTGGGTATATAGGTCAGCCAACGGGGTGGGGTGGGGGGAGGCTCTGGTCTGCCCCCGTGTACCCTATTGTTGTTTAGTCGCTAAGTCATGTCTGACTCTTTGTGGCTCCAAGGACTGTAGCCCGCCAGGGTCCTCTGTCCATGGGATTTCCCAGGCAAGAATACTGGAGTGGGTATTGCCACTTCCTTCTCCAGGGGATCTTCCTGGCCCAGGGGTTGAACCCAAGTCTCTTGCATTGGTAGGCGGATTCTTAACCATTCAGCCATCATTATTTACACGTCACTTGGAAGTTATTTCCTATGGCATTCGTTATCTTCATGAATAGTACTGCAGGCATGAACATTACCCAGTCCTAAACCCTAAAGACCATGCTATAATCTCCATGGGTATCAAAAAGGAATGAGTTTTATTCACAAATACCACAGTCATATGAACATGGGATGCTTTCCTTTACTATTTTGGCATAGGCATCGGAATATCAAAGAGAGTATGCCGACTTTTTGAACAACAGGCTTTCCCCTGGGATGTCAGATGAGTCTACCGTCATTGCCAGGGATCCCCAGGCAAGCTTTTCTTCTCCACTGGACTAGAAGCGTCATAGCTGAGTTATCTGAACTCTTTTTTTCATCTTTTATCTTGGTGTGCTATTTTGTTTTTCAAAAATCATATGGTCAAATGAAGAGCTTTCAGGTAAGAATGAACAAAAAAATTAGTTACCTTTTCAAAACTTATAAAAAAATGACTCGAGCGTTGCATGGCGGCTCATTCGGGGCTACTTATGAATCACAACGCTGGTTTTAATGTCATTGCATGGCCACCCTCATGAAATAAGTAGCCTACGGCTGGGTAGAGGCACCCAGTAGTGGGAAGCTCTGCTCGCCAGTGAGACATCTGTGAGACATCAGGGAGACAGGTCCCTCTTCACCTGCTGTCCTGTCTGCCCCACCACTGGTTTAGAACTCATGTGGGGAAGCGGTGCTCTATGCTGCCTCTCCAGACCCCAGCACTTTTACTTATACTTCTGACTTTCAAATCTGAATTTCCCGTTAATCAAATTGATAAAGCCCTATCTATATAGATATTTCTAAGCATCCTCTATTTCCTAAATTTTGATTTCAATTCAAGGATGGAAAAAAAAGTACATCAACTTCCCTAATGGTCCAGTGACTAAGACTCTTGGCTCCCAGTGCAGGGGGCCTGGGTTCCATCCCTTCTGGTCAGAGAACTAGATCCCACATGCTGTAACTAAGAGTTCACATGTCTCAACTAAAGATGCCATGAGCCACAACGAAGACCCAGAGCAGCCAAATAAATAAAAATATTTTTAAAAAAGAATGGGAAAAGTGAATATGAATCAATCTTTTACCCTTAGTCCCTGGAGAGTTGGCTAACAACAGGTTCATTGCTCTGCAGACATGTCAGCATTCTTTAGATGTCAGAGTAAAACTCTCTCTCTAGGGAAGGTGACCTCCTAGCTCCTTGTCTACAGGAGCAGGGACTCTGTCCCCATGATGTCCCTACTGAATAGGACCTAGTGCAGTTCAGCAAAAAGGGGAGGATGTGGAGGTGCAGAGAGGTATGTGCTCAAGACCAGCCATGCCGAGTTCGTGCTAGGTTCTCTGAACAAGTCGTTACCCTTCACCCTGCGCCTCCTCTGCTTATTTCTGAATCAAGGATGATATCATCTGCTCTGACTGGGGTGTAAGGAGTTGAGGTCATGTGCCACATTTTCTCAGTTCTAAGATTCACTGTTTCACATTGTTTCTCCTAAAATAGGTGGATTCCCTATAATCCATGCACATATTAAGAGCATGCTTATTTTCCTCCCAAAGCCTCACAACTTTAAAAAATGTCACCAGTGGATGGTACAATCCGCCTGAGATCAGAAGTGCCTGGAAAAGGGTATTAGGTTACCCACTGCACAGTGGGTCTGGGATTACTGGAAAGGCTAGGGGACAATCTGAGAGGGCTCCTTACCCTGAGTCCTCATCCCAGTAGTAGTGGCTGCGGCCAGAGTGGCTCTGCTCCACTTTGTCCATCTGCGAGGTCTTCACGAAGATGCCCGTCTTGGACGTCTGCTTCAGCAGGCGATTGTGGACGTCTGAGAGGATGGAGAAGGTCGTGCCCCGAGGGTAGCAGAGTCCCACTCGGATCCAGTCACCCCTAGAACCACAAAGACAGTCATCAGGTGACGAGTAAGGGTGTCCCAGCCACGGGGCCTCTTTGGTGTGCACTGGACGAAGACCCAAGCATTCTCCACCAAATGGCATGTCCACTTTTCAGTGTGGAGTTTTGAAAGAACACTTGCGGTTGGTCATGATTGGGTCACACAGTGTTCAAGGACAGAGGGAGAAATGATGAATGGATGATGGCAGTGGGTCAGTGGGGTGTCCCCAGGGTCTGCCCTGTGTGTTCCATGTGGAACACTGGCTAGGAAAAAAAAAAGACCTTCTTTCAACAGGGCTAGGAGCTTCCCTAGTGGCTCAGATGGTAAAGAATCTGTCTGAAATGCAGGGGACCTGGATTCAATCCCTGGGTCAAGAAGATCCCCTGGAAAGGGGACTGGCCACCCACTCCAGTATTCTTGCCTGGAGAATTCCATGGACAGAGAAGCCTGGTGGGCCACGGTTCAGTGAGTTGCAAAGAGTCGGACACGACTCAGCGACTAACGCTTTCACTTTTTACTTCAACAGGGCCAGGGTGAAAAAACCAGGCTCTGTAAGATCCGGATTCAGCCCCTTCCTGGTTCAGCCTGATTGTGGGGCCCATCTCTGCTCTCTGGGTCTTCTTTTCTGCATCTGATAAATATCTGTCTCATGGGAATACTGTGCCAAGTTAATGATGTTCATGCACAGATGATACATGACATAAACAAATTCATGAAGCCCTCTCCAGATGCCCTCAGCTTCACCCCTTCACCTTGCAGAGTCTCGTCTCTCTCTGTAAAATGGGAATGCCAGGGATTTTTGCCATACGTCGAACACTTCATAAAACCAGGTGCTGGGTGAAATGCCTGCCGTACACTCTCACACTCCATCCTCACTACAACTCTGCAAAGTAACACTATGTAGGCTCATCTCCTAGATGAAGAAGGAACTGAGGTTCCAAGGGTCAGACACCCTATGTGAGGTCATCCATGCGCGGAACAGGGCCTCAGCCCAGGTCTTCTGCCTCTTAACCACTAGGTGATGTCAAGCCCTCTAGGTGCACCCTCGTGAAGGGGTGACATGGGCTAGCTTGGGATTCTGTGAGCAGTAAGCCCGGGACTTTGAAATGAGGCCGTTATCACCACAGCTTTGAGCAGAGGCAAGGCAGCTGTCCCCAGGTCACCTTGCTCCTATGAGGCCCCCACTCACTTGTTGAAGTTGATGAGCCAGATGGTGAGCTCAGAGGGGGCAGTCTGGTCCCAGTGGATGGTATAGCCCTTCTGCAGGGTGATGACTGGCTGGTACTGCTGGTAGTGCGTGCTCCTGGTCAGGGCCCCCTCTAGGTAGAGAGGGTGGTTGGGGAAGTCATTCTTGATGATCTTCATCCGCAGATTATTGGTCTTGTAGGCCTGAATGTACATCTTTTAGAGCCCAAAAAGGAACACACACAACGGGGCAATTACGAGGGGTCATCCCGGGAGCATCTGGTTAACATCTGAGCACAGAGTACACTTTCACAAGCACTTGCTCTTCACAGAGCCCTTTTTAGAAAGCTTGAATGAGAGGAGGCCAAATAAGGGGGCATCTCTTTCTGCTGGTGAATGCGGTCCTAGCCGTTCTGTGCAAGCCAGCCAATGTTCTCCATTCATCTTCAAAAAGTGCTCTGTTGAGGGGAGACCAGTGGGAACTTGGAGGGTGTCTGCTTAATTGCCAGAGAGCAAACTGGGGGGAAAGTCATGGGGATCAGGAAGGAGGAGGAGGGGAGAGAGGATTTTCACACTTCTGCTGCAGAAGTAACTCCCCTGTAACCAGCTACTGTCCTGTCTGCATTTGAGAAAGAGCCTGGCATGTGGCCGACTTCTCCCTCTCATTCTCAGTGTCTGGCTTGAGTGGCCGGTCCCTGCGGCTATTGGCACATATCAGGTGACCAATGATGTCTCATTTCAGAGGCAAACATGCAAGCAAGACTGTTAGCCACTTAATCCAAGGGACAGAAGAGCCTGACTGCTTTGAGCCACCCTTGGTTTAAAACACCATGTCCTGATAGAGAAAAGACTCGTGGCTGCCAAAAGGGGGAGGGAGGAGGGAGAAGGATGGACTGGGAGTCTGGGGTTGGTAGATGCAAACTATGATATTTAGAATGGATAAACAAGAGGGTCCCCATGTATAGCCCAGAAAACTAGATTCAATAGCCTGTGATAAGCCACAACGGAAAAGAGAACCTAAAAAGAAAGTATATATGAGTTTAACTGAGTCACTTTACCGCAGAGATTGGCACAACCTTGTAAGTCAACTTTGTTGTTGTTTTGTTGGTAAGTTGTGTCGAACTCTTTTGTGACCCCATGGACTGTAGCCCACCAGGCTCCTCTGTCCATGGGATTTCCCAGGCAAGAATACTGGAGTAGGTTGCTAGTTCCTTCTCCAGGGGATCTTCCTGATCGAGGGATTGAATCCGAGTCTCCTGCACTGGCAGGCATACATATATATTTTTAATCACTGAACCATCTGGTGGCTGGTAGTGATTTAGTCGTTAAGTTGTATCTGACTCTCACGACCCTATGGACTGTAGCCCTCCAGGCTCCTCTGTCCATGGGATATCCCAGGCAAGAATACTGGAGTGGGTTGCCATTTCCTTCTCCCCGAGCCACCTGAGAAGCCCCCAAATCAACTATATACTTCAATTTTTAAAATCCATTAAAAAACAAGCAGCGCCGCATCCAGAACTCCCCTGGTGGCCCCGCGAAAATCTACCTTCCAATGCAGGTGATACAGGTCCAGTCCCCTAGTGGGGAAATAAAATCCCACTTGACACAGAACTGCTAGGCCAATGCCCCACAGCTACCCAGCTGCCATGCTCTAGAGCCCGTGCTCTGCAACTAGAGAAGCCCCTGTGCAAAGCTAAAGACTGCGTGCCACAACAAAGATCCAGTACAGCCAAGAAAAAAATAACATAAAACACCGTGTCCTGTTTTAGGGTCTGTCCCATAGTCATCAGGTGACATCCCTGTGGCTGTGGCCAAGAGAAAACATCACATCAAGATTCAATGACGTTGTGCCTTTGGAAAGAAGGAGTTCTTCCTTTCTGCTTGTATCACATGTAAAATGGGAAGAGGAACTTCAACCCTGCCCTAACATGGAGTTGTCATGAGTCTAAGCATTTAAAAGTACTGCATCTTAAAGCCTGTGGTAAGCTGTAAAGTGAAGGAAGGATATTATCATTATTATTTTTTAGTGTTTACATGTTCTTTTCCCATCCTTTTATATTTTAATTTAACTGGAGGATAATTGCTTTATGATATTATGATGATTTCTGTCATACATCAGTGTGGATCAGCCATAGGTATACGTATGTCCCCTCTCTCTTAAACCTCCCTCCCATGTCTCACCCCAACCCTCCCCTCTAGGTTGTCACAGAGTACCAGGTTGAGCTCCCTGCATGAACTACAAATTCTCAATGGCTATCTCTTTTACATATGGTAGCATATATGTTTCAACACTACTCTCTCAATACATCCCACCCTCTCTGGAAAGGAGAATATTAATAATAATTAACCGGTAGTGAATTCTGATAACCTCCATGCTCGTGCAGCCCCTTTCCGTAGAAGATGAGCAACGTATCAGTAAGAAAGGGTGGGAAGGAAGCTCAAGATCAAGGCTCCCTCCACACGGGATGTCTCGGCCCTGAATCAGGCATGTTTTCACTTTCAGAGGGCGGCTGCAAGGCATAAGGGTCTGGTCACCCTTTAATTATGTGGGTCATGACTCCCGTCCATCAGCTCCCTTCCGACCACACTTCCCTTCTGAGCTGCCCCGGACCATGACGTCACCTGCTCACTCCCAGGGCGTCAGACGCCTTGTTCTGCCCACACACACAGCAGCCCCTCAGCCTGGACCATTCCACGGGTCCGCCTCCCCTGCAGGGTGCTGGGGCGGGTCTGAGGAAGTCTCGCATGGGGAGAGGGGTGCCCCTCCAGGCTCCATCAGCCGTCTCCACTGGGTCTGTAGCACGGCCTGGCACTCCTTTCACATGCCTCTGCCAGCATTTCCCAGTCTCTGCGGAAACTCTTTCAAGCCTGATTGCTCTCTGCAGACCCCCTGGCCCAGGCCCACTCTCTACCCCTTCAGTGCATCAACCTCCCCTTCTACTGTGGAAAAAAAACACCCTGGACCTCTCTGATCCTGGCCCTTCTTCCTCTGTTCCCTTCTCCTGCTAATGTCAGCCCCTCTTGCCTCTGTTGGAATCTATTCCCAGCACAGCCCTGCCCCCAGGGGCCCACCTTGCCCCACCATGGCCCTTTCCCTAGCTCCCTGCTCTATCTCTTCCCAGATATCAAACCACCTTACCACCTTTAGCACTTTACTTTTCTTTCCTTTTTTGATTTTAGTTCCCCAACCAGGGAATGAACCCAGGCCCTTGGCAGTGAGAGTGCAGAGTGTTCACCACTGGACCTCTAGGAAGTCCCCCTTTAGCTCCCCTCTAACGCCCACCCTGGATGCTGACGTCCACAGTGGTGATAACTGCCTGCCTGTGGGGGGTGGTGAAGACTTCCTCATTCCTACATGTTCCTACCCCTACTGGGGCCCCCAGGCTCACCACCCTCCTCATCTTACAGCTCTTTGTCTCCTTGGAGACTCGTTTCTTTGCTTATCCAGTCCTGGTTATTCCTCTGCATAACATCAATATAGTCACCAATATTTTCACATTCCAGGCACTTTCCTTGCCTGCTGCCCACGTGGCCACTGGGCACTGGAAATGTGGGCAGTGTGGCTGAGGCCCCAGATTTTAAATTTCATTTTAATTAATTTAAATTTCAAAAGTGGTGTAAGAGAGTTTTCCCTGAAACACAGCTTTATTGTTTTGGTAGGACTAGCTTTGACTTTAACTGTAGAAACTTTGAATGCAAACTAAATGGGCTACAAGCATCAAATATGCAGAGAATTTTGAAGACTTGGCACAGGAAAAAAATGAATGTAAAATGCCTCATTAATGATTTTTTATGCTGATTACATGTTGAGATGATATCATTTTGAATATATTGAGTTAAATAGAGTCTATTATTAAAATATATTTCTCATTTATTTTTCCTTTTAATGTAACTCCTGGAACATTTGAGCTCATGTACCTGTATTTCTGGTGGAGAGGACTGGTGAGGCACTTATATGCTCACTAAGAGAGTTCAACTATTATCCTGATTTTACATATAAGAAAACAGAGGCTTCAGGAGTTTAGGTAACTTGCCCGAGGTCACACAGTAAGTGCAGGAGCCTGATCTCTGCTTACAAAGTGTTTTCACTTGGGCTTTTTGAAAATCCTATTGGGTGGGGAGAAAAAGTAAGAATAAAGAATGGCACAATTTCATTCCTTTTTATGACTATTATTTTACTGTGTATATACACTACATCTTTATCCATTCCTCTGTTGATGGACACTTAGATTGCTTCCCTGTCCTGACTATTGTAAATAGTGCTGTAATGAACATTGGGGTGCATGTATCTTAGTGAATTATGGTTTTCTCCACTCATATGCCCAGGAGTGGGATTCTGGGTCATACAGTAGTTCTATTTTTAGTTTTTTTGTTCTCTGTAATGGCTATACCAATTTATATTTCTACCAACAGAGTAAGAGGGTCCCCTTTTCTCCACACCCTCTTCAGCATTTATTGTTTGTAGATTTTTTGGTGATGAATTGGGAGAGTGGGATTGACATTTATACACTATGTATAAAATAGATAACTATTGAGAACCTACTGTAAGCACAGGGAGCTCTATTTGATGCTCTGTAGTGACTAAAATGGGAAGAAACTCTAAAAAGAGGGGCTATATGTATACGTATGGCTGATTCACTCTGCTGTACAGCAGAAACTAAGACAACATTGTGAAGTAACTACATGCTAATCAAGTTTTTTTTTAAATGAATAAAGAAGAAGCCCATGGGCTTTCCTGATGGCTCAATGCTATAGAATCTGCCTGACAATGCAGGGGACACAGGTTTGATCCCTGGTCCAGGAATATCCCACAAGAACTAAGCCCGTGCGCCACAGCCACTGAAGCCTGCATTCTAGAGCCCGCGCTCTGCAGCAAGAGAAGCCACCACAGTGAGAAGCCTGGGCACCGCAACCAGAGAGCAGCCCCTGCTCGCCGCAACTAAAGAAAAGCCTGCGCAGCAACAAAGACCCAGCACAGCCAGAAACAAATAAATAAATTAAAATGATTTTTTCAAAAAGAAGAAGCCCAGGTCTCTTTCTGGCCTGGCTCAATGCTTGTCCCACGAGTAGATGACAGTGACCCCGTGGAGGCGCACCCCGCATCCCCACCCACCTGTGCATAGCGCCCGCTGCAGATGGCGCCTCTCCAGTCCGGAACATTGATGCAGTCTGGGTGCCGGACCAGCCAGTTGTCATCCTTGGTGAGGTAGGAGCCGGGGTACTCGGACACGGAGCCGTCCACATCGTGGAACACCGATGTCTTATCCCCGTCCATGTCCAGCTGGTTGAACCAGGGCCCGGGCTCCCCCGAAGAAAACTCTGGAAGTAATCTGAACAGAAACCAGGAAAGTGAGGCTGGACCAGAAGGTGGAGGGTAGGGGGTGGTGGCCATCAGCGGGCCAGGGGACGTTCCCGATTTCTGCTGATGCTACCAACCAGCCAATGCAGAGAGGCTCAGGGGCAGTGCAGAAAACTGCATGGCTGACCCTTCAGACAGAGCCAGAAAGAGAGCCAAACGTCTGCTGTGCTTCGGCCCTCAGGCCCAGCACGTGGTTTTGGCCTCTACTCACTGGAGGGCTGGCTGCTGTGTGCAACCCCAGAGAGTACTATGACACGTGGCTCAAAAGACTGCAGAGGGCGGGGAGGTGGGCAGAGGAGTGTGTGTGTGACAGAGACAGAGAGGAAATGAGGTTGAGGTGGTGCTGAGTGTTTGCATGAGAAAGTATTACATATATATATAACAAACACACATGTGTCAGGGGGATATGTGTGAGCGAGGATGTGTATATGAGTGTGTGGGGGTGTGTATAGGTCAGTGTATACTGTTGTAGGAAGGCAGTCTTTCAGCAGGAGCCCTTGGAGAGTTCCATGACTGAAGTCTTTCAGGCCTCCAATGGCCTGAGTAAAGAAATTAAGTAACTTGAGTTTCACATCTTTTCCCTCAGCCACGAGGAACTGGGCAGACAGGCAAAGGGCAGGAGCAGGGGGAGGAGGAGGGGGGAGGTCTGGGAATGCTGTAACCCAGAGAAAATGTACCCGGAGCCCTGGACCTGCCCATCTCAGGGGCAGCCCTCCATCCTGACCACCTCACCCCCGGCTCCTAATTGCTGCCGTCCAGGGTAGGAGGGCCCTGTTTATGTTTCAGTCTCCAGGAGAGATTAAACAGAGCTTCTTCTGCAAAGATTCCTTCGGAAACTGCTGGGTTTTTTTTTTTAGATTAATTGTGCCAACTGAAGTGGCCCAGTCACCAGACTGTAGAGGTTGAACCCAAGAGCCTTGGAGGAACAGAGCCTCCGAACTCTGAGGGCAGCGGAAAGTTCCTGCCAAGGCTTGGGTGGGTTTTGCGCGGGCTGAGGGCAGGCGGGCATTCACCCAGACTTGACCTGTGGGGCAACCTCCGCTTGTACTTTTCCAATTTGGCTGCAGACAGACCTGAGACGTGGCCTGACCTGCTTGGAGGAGGATGTTCAACCCCTGTGGTGGTGGCAACGGCTCAGACTCCAGGCCCCTGGGGACTCGTGACTCACTGGCCCAGTCTGGGTTTGCTGGGAGCCCGCCCGGGTCGGGGGAGGCCCACTCACCGGGACATCCTCAAAGGCGATGTTGGTGACGTTGTTGTGGGGGCAGCTCTGCCAGGCGTTGTTCAGACGGAAGGCCAGGGCACTGGTGTGCCGGCCCTCCAGGGCTGCGAACTTGCGGAAAGTGCAGTTCTGGATGTTGACGGGGCCGTCATAAAACTGAACGCCTCGGATGGGAAAATTCCTGTGGAGTGAAGGGAGTCGGCTGTCAGGCTGAGGGCCATGTTGGGCCGCCATGTTGTTGCACCCTCCAAGGTGGATGGTGAAAGTGAACGAAAGTGAAAGTGAAGTCACTCCAGTCATGTCTGATGTGGGGCCCTAAATGGGAAACCTTAAAAACAAAGGGGCTAGCTTTGCGGTCTAAAACCTAAGATGGCGCCTGGCGGAAGAGATGGGGGCAGGGTCTATGTTGTCTGTCAAAGTTTTTAATTGGCTCTCTTGATTTCTGCGCACATAGACAGTGTGTGATCTTTATAGACTCCTGTTGTAATGAAGGTGACAATATGACCTTTAATGTGATTAGTGCAACTATGGAAAGTCCCTCCTAAAACCCTCCTGTTTGTCTATATAAGTTGGGAGTTTGCAACAATAAACCGGAACTGCTTCGACGGAACCCCTGTCGCGTCTGATTGTCTCTCGCTCGAGGGGGCTGGGTTGGCGGACAGCAGGCTCACCTCTCCTCGGGAACCCCTCGGCTTTGCTGAGGGAAGTTCCACTGCCTCTGCTCTTTCTGCGGAGCGCCCCGCGCAGTCTGACTCTTTGTGACCCCGTGGACTGTAGCCTACCAAGCTCCTGTGTCCATGGGATTCTCCAGGCAAGAATACTGGAGTGGGTTGCCATTTCCTTCTCCAGGGGATATTCCCGACCCAGGGATCGAACTTGGGTTTCCTGCATTGGAGGCAGATGCTTTAACCTCTGAGCCACCAGGGAAGTCCTGGATGGTAATGATGGGTAAATCATTCCTCATTCCTACTCCACCTCCCAAAACTGCCCCTATAACACACCGTGATTGACTCATTAATTCACTCACTAAGAAAGCATTTATGGATGCATTATGCATGCACCTGTGCTCAGTTGCACCCGACTCTTTATGACCCCATGGACTACACAGGCTGCCAGGCTCCTCTGTCCATGGGATTCTCCAGACAAGAATACTGGAATGGGGAGCCACCCCTTCTCCATGGGGTCTTCCTGACCCAGGCATGGAACCCACATCTCCTGCATTGCCAGGCAGACTCTTTACTGTTGAGCCACTGGTACACATGAATAAATGATTGCTGGATGAATTATTAGATGGATGGATGGATGTCTAATTGCTGTCTTGAGGTTTGGGGAATGTTCTGGACAGACATTTCCCCAAATCTTTCCATCCTATCAAGAGTCATTGGATAAATATGGTGAATATTCTTAGAGAGTGCCAATATCAATATCATATCCCTTGGGAGAGTACAGCCATTAGTCATTATCCCCTTAGTCTTAGTTGCTAAAACACTTTAATTAGATTAAGCCCCAGATGAGTTTCCTCTCTGTGAGTAAGCCTTTCGATGGACAGTGTGCTGGGTTTGGAAAACAAGGGAGAGGGAGGACACAGAATGGAAGGTATAGTGAAACGGAAGAGTAACTTCAATGTGATGTTTCAAGCACCCTTAGAAGAGAGGGCAGGACCCATGGGGAGGGCAAGCCTGTAAATTGGCAGAGGACCTCAAGAAAGCCCTGGTACCCAGGAGGCAGGGAAAGATGGAGTAAGAGGCAAAAGGCTTGGAACTGGAGGTGGGAGGGGCTGTGGGAGAACTAGTGACTCAGAAATTCTGCCTCGAGTCCAGCAGGGGGACACAAGATGACGCTCTCATTTGCCACAGACTCCTGAACACGGTGTGGAAAACACAGGCTATGATGACTGTGTGGATCACAATAAACCGTGGAAAATTCTGAAAGAGATGAGAATACCAGACCACCTGACCTGCCTCTTGAGAAATCTGTATGCAGGTCAGGAAGCAACAGTTAGAACTGGACATGGAACAACAGACTGGTTTCAAATAGAAAAAGGAGTACGTCAAGGCTGTATATTGTCACCCTGCTTATTTAACTTATATGCAGAGTACATCATAAGAAACACTGAGCTGGAAGAAGCACAAGCTGGAATCAAAATTGCCAGGAGAAATATCAATAACCTCAGATATGCAGGTGACACCACCCTTATAGCAGAAAGTGAAGAGGAGCTAAAAAGCCTCTTGATGAAAGTGAAAGTGGAGAGTGAAAAAGTTGGCTTAAAGCTCAACATTCAGAAAACGAAGATCATGGCATCCAGTCCCATCACTTCATGGGAAATAGATGGGGAAACAGTGGAAACAGTGGCAGACTTTATTTTGGGGGGCTCCAAAATCACTGCAGATGGTGACTGCAGCCATGAAATTAAAAGACACTTACTCCTTGGAAGAAAAGTTATGACCAACCTAGATAGCATAATGCAAAAGCAGAGACATTACTTTGCCGACTAAGGTCCATCTAGTCAAGGCTATGGTTTTTCCTGTGGTCATGTATGGATGTGAGAGTTGGACTGTGAAGAAGGCTGAACGCCGAAGAATTGATGCTTTTGAACTGTGGTGTTGGAGAAGACTCTTGAGAGTCCCTTGGACTGCAAGGAGATCCAACCAGTCCATTCTGAGGAAGATCAGCCATGGGATTTCTTTGGAAGGAATGAGGCTAAAGCTGAAACTCCAGTACTTTGGCCACCTCATGTGAAGAGTTGACTCATTGGAAAAGACTCTGATGCTGGGAGGGATTGGAGACAGGAGGAGAAGGGGACGACAGAGGATGAGATGGCTGGATGGCATCACTGACTCGATGGACGTGAGTCTGAGTGAACTCCAGGAGTTGGTGATGGACAGGGAGGCCTGGCCTGCTGTAATTCATGGGGTCGCAAAGAGTCGGACACAACTAAGTGACTGAACTGAACTGAACTGATGATGGCTGAGCTGATCCATCTTGGGCCTGGCCCTGAATCTAGACTTGCTCATTCTTCAAGCCTGAGTTTTATGCTTTTACTGGTATCTCTACTTCAGGGAGTCTTCCCTGGTGGCTCAGTGGTAAAGAATCCATATGCCAATGCAGGAGACATGGGTTTAATCCCTGGGAGGGAAAGATCCCCTGGAGAAGGGAATGGCGACACACTCCAGTGTTCTTGCCTGAGAAATCCCATGGACAGAGGAGGCAGGCGGGCTATGGTCCATGGGGCTGCAAAGAGTTGGACATGACGGAGCGACTAAACAATAGCAACAACTACTTTGGGCCAGGACCCTCTCTTTCCATGGTAAACATAAAGTAGAAAGGGCAGAGAAAGGAAAACAAAGCAGAAAGGGGGTCTGTCCATGGGGAGTGGCCACATTTCAGCTGTCCCCATCTCCAGAGCTGGGCTCCCCTCATCCAGACATGTTCCCCCGAGGAAGGGCCTGGCCACACCAGTCTTGGCAACATGCCTTCAGGACACCGTGTGCCAAGGACTTCTGGTATTTCTGTATCTTTCTGTTTGTAATTGATTAATATCATCGCCGTGAATCGTGTTCTCACGGAGCAGCTCCGTGCATCTTTCCATTTAAGGTATTTTAGGGGCAGCCCGTTCTGACTAGCTCTATATTTAAACTATGTGCTTACTTTACGCTGGGACCCCAACCCAGGCCTATATAGGAGGGATCCCCCACAATTCGGTCTGCATAGTCCTGGGCTCCTGCTCTCAAACGCAGTTGGAGGAACCTGCCCGAGTCTGACCAAGCTGTCAGGCTTCCATAAACAAACTCACCTCTGGAAGTCATCAGGACATTCTGGCCCTGAGAGGCTGGGAACCCTCGGTGTGAAAACCCAAATATGCAGACCCAGAGTTGCTCGTAAAAATGATCTGAAGGGATTGCTACATAGCTTAGGCTAGACAGAAACAAGGGCTTCTAGATCGCTCATGCCCAAGGAGACTGTGGGTCTGTCCTCACAATCTTTTCTAAGATGCCCATCCCTCTAGGGCTGGGGGCTTAGGCCTGGGTCCCCACCTGTAGGAGCAGGAAGGATAAATTCTTGAGAAAGAGAAGGCTTGGGGGCAGGGCACGAAGGGCCTATCTTAGCCCTCTGCTGCTTGTGGCTCAGCCGTTCGCTCTCTGGCTTGAATTCACGTCTGAGCAGAAACACCATCCTCACCACTGACTCAGCCTGGAGTTTTCCGAGGAATTAAGCAAGTCTCTCTGCTCTTCTAGCTCATCACCTCTCCAAGTCACTCCCCAACCCCGCCCCCCACCACTTGGTTATCACCCAGCAATAGAGAGCCTCTGACACCCTCCCCAGGACAGCTGCGCTACTCTGCTGTTTAACAGACCTGTTGCAAACCAGTTCTGACTCTTAGGCACACATAGGGTGAGCTTCATCTTCTAAGTGCATGGCAGGTTCTGTGACAGCATCTCCCATGCTGTTCCCCCAAGTCTGGTCCCATCTTCTGTTTGAAGATCCCTATCTCTATGTGACGTGACTCTGGGCTGTGTTGCCCTCTGAGTTAACTCCCTTCAAGTGCTTAGGGTTGACTATCCTCACACCACTGTCAGGGGTGGGTGAGATGCTCCAAGTGAGTGGGCTGTCCAAGGAGAAAGGAAGCCAGGGTCACCCATCCTAGACACTAAATTCCCATGGATGTGGCTCAGAACCACATTATATGTTTTGACAGCTGTGCCCTTCTGTTGATGCCCTTTCAACACAGTTTTTTGACTTTTCTCTCTCATTCTAGATTTCACCCCTCTGCTGGTTAATTGCAATTGTTTTCATGATTTCTCTGACGAGTAGAGGACAGAGGAATTCACAGTCAACAGGTAAAGATCACATACTAGCATCTTTCCTTCCACTGCTGTCATTTAAGTTAAGCCACAAGTCCCTTGGACAGCAGGGAGAGCAGGTCAGTCAATCTTAAAAGGAAATCAACCCTGAATATTCATTGGAAGGACTGATGCTGAAGCTGAAGCTCCAATACTTTGGCTACCTGACATGAAGAGCTGATTCACTGGAAAAGACCCTGATGCTGGGAAAGATTGAAGGCAGAAGGAGAAGGGGGTGACAGAGAATGAGATGGTTGGATGGCATCACCAACTCAATGGACGTTAGTCTGAGCAAACTCCAGGAGATAGGGAAGGATAAGAGAGCCTGGCGTGCTGCAGCACTTGAGGTCACAAAGAATTGGACACAACTTCATGACTGAACAACAACAGGCAGAACAAGGAAGCTGCCGTGCTTGCAAACCTACTGGCCTATGGGGAGGGTTCTTCCACTGTGGTCCAAGCCACCGGGACCCCAGATCCTGTTGTCCATCATCTCTGTGCCAACATTGCCACTCTCGCCGACAAACAAGCTGTTCTTGATCTCCTGCTTGGAGCCGTCATCATAGGGGAAGGTTCCACCACTGCAGAGAGAAGGTGTCTGAGATGAGATGTCCGGAGACAGCATCCCATAGGTGTCAGGGGCGATGACCACTGCTCTTACCTGGCCAAGGTCAGGCCGATGCCATTGTCAGCAAACCTGGGGACAAGAGCAGACAGTCAGACAAGAGCATCTCAGACTTAACACACATAAAAGAAAGGTGCTATCATGCGTCTAAGTCTGTTCAATGTCCCACATGCACATTTTCAGTGAAGCCCTCATTTTGCTTCCTTCTCCTCTGGACGTGTGTATGTGTTCACATGCTCAGCTATATCCAACTCTTTGTGACCCCATGGACTACAGCCTGCTGGCCTCCTCTGTCCATGGGTTTCTCCAGGCAAGAATATTGGAGTGGGTAGCCATGCTCTCCTCCAGGGGACCTTTTTGAGCCAGGGGTCAAATCTGCATCTCTCAAGTCTCCTGCATTGGCAGGTGGGTTCCACTAGTGCCACCTGGGAAGCCCATGTCTCCTTTAAATCAATCACAATAAAATGGGGAAATACACTTATTTCCCATGTATAGTTTCTGGTGTCCCTTTTGTTTTGCCAAGTGGCATGTGGGATCTTAGTTCCCTGATTAGGGATCAAATCCATGTCCCATGCATTGTAAAGCAGATTCTTAACTCCTGGAACACCAGGATAGTCCATGGTCTCCCACTTTTAACACCAAAGGCAGACCAGGAGGACATTTTCCATTTCTCCTTTAGAGGAAACCCCAACTCAGCTGCCTGTCCCTCTGGTTCTTGTCCAGGGTGGCCATAGCTGTCCACAGGGACCTTCTGTCAGAGCTTGGGGTTCCCTGTCTTCTTCCTCTGGGCTTGGAGTCTGATGCGCTACTATTTCAAGTTCCAGTTCAACTGCTCATCTTGCAGGAAATTCACTCAACAGAGACTCAGTGTTACCATGTCTAAGACGGAGATGAGGATTTATGTCTCTGAGAAACATGGTAAGAAATAAATGCGACTAAGGATTCAGCACACAGGAAGTGCCTAGAAAGTGCTGGTTTCCTTTTCCTTCCTTCCTCCTGCTGACTAGTGATATGAATGCTTTGTGACCTAGAGCCAAGGCCAGTGACTGTTTGGGGGCAGTCATGACCTGTAGCTGCTGACATGGTGGACAGAAGCCACATGCTGCCTCTAGCAGGCTTTCTGGGTCACTGCCTGCTGCCCTTCCATGTCCCTGCCTGGCTGGGCAGCCAGAAGGTCAAACACTGGTCTGCCTGGACTCCCCTGTCTTGCCCGTGTCTGTCTCCCACCCGGGGAGGTGAGGAGGAACGTGGTCTCCATACTGTGCCCATTCCTCACTCACCTGCAGCTGTCCAACCACACGTCCCCGCCACGCAGCCAGGCCCCGTGGTCTTGGTTCTTGTAGGCGGTGAAGTGTTTGATAATGGCTGGCTCCCGGGGCTTCAGTGGGTCAGCGTCCTGGTGGGGGCTGTATCTGGAACACATCGTGGGGAGGCACAGGTGACGAGTTGTTGGGGAAGGGGTACTCTTGAACTGACTGCCCTTCTGGGTGGTGGTGAGCTTCTCTCTGCTCTTGGTGCCCAGAAGACTCAGGCTAAACAGCAATCAACCTGCCCATCCTAGGCTCTGCAATGAGCTTTCTGAGCCTGACACCAACGTCAGAGGTCTTCTCTTCAGGCGCCAGCCCCATGCAGCCTACAGATATGTTGCTTCTCTTGTTCATCATTGTATTGAGGACCGCTCCCCTCAACCCTGGCCCCAGGGTGGGGTCAAAGCGCTGGAGAAAGTTCAGACAGCCAGTCCTAACCCTGGCACTTGATGCAGACCAGGAAGGGGAGTCTAAGATGCCCTGCTCTCTACTCCCCAGGGAGTAACCTTGACCTCATGCCTTTTCTGGGATGCTACATCTTAGCCACCAAATGGAGCACTGAGCCTGGATGTTCCTGACATCCAGGCCAGCAAAAGTCTTCCACTGAGAGGGTCATGTCACTGGTGTTGCCTACTCTTGACAGCTCTTGACAGAGAGCAAGCACCTTGGTCTGTTCAAAGGGTACAGATTTTCCTAACTACCCGGAGGTTTGGACAGCACATTTTAAATGCAGCTCCTGGCCTTGGGCTGCACTCCAGATGTATGTGTAGGTACAACCTTAATGTTTCTTCCTATTAAATTGATGGCAAAATTCCTCCATTCTTTTCTTTTCTCTTCACCTTTTCTATCCCAGCCCTGTTAACTTATTAAAAAGCAGGTATTAGATTTTGCTGATTTTTCTAGAAACTTCTTGAAATTTCTTTTTCCTTACAACTGCTAAGGCCTCAACCCTGACTCAGATTTGGCCCCACTCAGTTTTTCCCATAAAGTACCCCCAGCAGTTAGCTCCATGCACAGGACACAGAACGTGCCAAAAGATACTTGAAGGATGGATGAATGAGTGGATGAAGGGAGTAGGGCTGAGTCCAGAGGTCCCTGTGGAGTGCATGGACTCCCCAGGGTTGATTACCTGGCAGAGATGATGGAGAGGAAGGGCCGCTTGTCTTTGGCAGAGGCCTGGGTGGTTTTGACCCCATTGTCTATGATCATGCCAGCCTGGGGAGAGGAGACATTTAGGGACACATTATTGTGGGCTGCAGGCATCTTCTCACACCCAGCCTCACGGTGTACTCTTGAATGCTCCAGTAAAACCAGCTTTGCTCTCAGAATGTATTAATAGAGACAGGGGGTTCTGCAGTGAGGGAGGTGAAGAACATGGATTGCTCTGCATGGCTTAAGTCAAATCTGGAATAAGGTGTTGGTATAGATGAGGATGCTGAGGTTTAGATGGGGTTAAGTATTTTGTCCAAGGACATACAGCTAAGTCCATTACCAAAACTCACACTGCTTTGGGCAGTTATAAGCCCAGGTTCCAAATTAAAGACAATAGATATGCTGTCTTGGGAAATGTGTCTGCAATGATGCAAAGAAAATGCTGAGCTTAAGCTTTGTCTTTTCCTTGGAGAAGGGGTCTTTGATCCTCCCCCAGTTTTGTCTCAGTTTTTGCCTGACTCAAGGAAAAAAATCTCACTTTCTTATTTGGCCCCCAAGGTGCCCACTTTGTCAGCCACAGGGGAGCGTGAGTCTGGGCAACTGAACAAGACTGTTCAGGGTAGCTCTGTTCAGTCTACCTTTAGGGCTTGATTCCCTCGGCCTGTTAGGAAGGTTTGAACACATCATCTCCTCTTTATGTAACTGAGGACGCTGGCTACTGTGATCTTCAGCTGGCGTGTAGTTAAGTGGTGGGGAGGTGAATGAGTCAGGAGAAGTGGGGCTCCATCCTCAGCACTTTCCTCATGAGTGTGACCTTGGGTAAATCCCATCACCTCCGGGGCTTCAGTTGCAGCCTCTGTAAGATGGGCTGATGACAATGAGGTCCTGATGTGAGGACCAAGTAAGACAGGCCGGGTGAAGAGCCTGGGGCAGAGGCCTCGCACGGTGACATGGGGTCAGGGCTCACTGGGGGCCAGCACCATGCGCAGGGCTCCTCCCTGGCTCAGGCCTCAGGATCCATCCAGCTCGAGGGTCTTCTTTGTCCCCTCCCCTCCCTGCCGCCTGCCTCAGGGCCCGCCCTCCCTCTGTGCCCAGGAGTCCTGGCTACCGTCCTCCCTCGAGTGTTCCTCTCCTTTCCAACCTCCCCAAACATCAGGGTCCTGTGTGGCCCAGCCCCGCCTCGCGGGGGGAGGCTTCTCGAGGAAGGGGTCGTGACAAGCGGCCAGCAGTTGTCTCTCCACAGCCCCTCTTCCCCACCGCAGCTCCCATCCCCACCACGTGCGCTGCAAAGTCAAACTCAGGTGCCCCGAGCAGGGGCCGCCAGGAGGAGCAGCCTGAGTGATGGTGCTTCCTGCCTCTCCTTTGGCTCCGACCAGCTGCCAGCTGGAGGCCAAGGCAGAACAGCCACAGGAGAGGCTTGCTAAGGACAGCCAGGACCTGGGAGGCCACGGAAGGCCGCTTTGTGTCCTTCAAGTCCAAGGCTAGGAATGCACTTGCTCCCGGCTGTCACCAGTGGCAGTTCTGGCTCTAACCCTGCGCGGGCCCGGGAAGCCTGACCAATGGGCTGGCAGGGGAGGCGCAGTCTGGAAGCTCTTACCCGGTAGTTGGAGTGTGCTCGGTTGTTAAGGAATTTCCCCAGTGGAATGTGCTCTGAATAACCCGGGAGTACATGCCGGCCGAGGGGCCTGTCGGGACGTGGTGAAAAATGAACCAGAATCCAGTTTCCTGGTGGAGGAGACACAGGGGAAAGGCACAGAATTCAGCGCCAGGGAGCTTCTTGTGGGGGTAACTGTATGGCCCAGACTTGAGGTGAGCCTAGTGCTATCACCCACACGGCCCCACCCCCAAACACACCTGCAGGAAACAGTGAAAAGTATGAGGCAAATATATTTTGTGGGCGGGTGGGGTGTGGGGGGGTGGGAGTTCTATCCTGACTGTTAAAACCTTTCGTGGGGTCCTACTGTATCAGCCATGGGAAACGAATGGCTGGATTTCAGAGCTACCTTGGGGTCCATCACCACCCCCTCTCCCAACACAGAACACAAGGGTCACCTGAGCTTTTTTCTTAGCTTTTCCCTTTTATTCTGCAGACATGGAAGCTGAAGCCCAGAGACAGCAGCTGACCTGCTCAGGAGCCCCAGGAAGGTGAGCAGCACAGAGGGCTGGGTGAGAAGCAGGCAGGGTAGACGGAATGCCGTATTTGGACCCTCTGCCTGTCCCTGCCTGACCTTCCTCCCCATCAGCTGGTAGGTCATAGCACAAATCTCATAGGGTTGATACAAGGTTGATAAATTACTGGAGTTTATGGGATTTCCCTGGTGATTCAGAGGTTATGACTCTACGGTCCCAGTGCAGAGAGCACAGATCCAATTCTTGGATGGGTAATTAAGATCCCACATGCTGCATGGTGTGGCCAAAAATAAATAAAAATAAATAAACTTGCACACAGCAACACAAAATAATTTTTTAATTATTAAAATTTTAAATTATTATTAAAGTGTGAAAACAATTAAATTATTGGAGCTTAGAACACTGATATGCCAGGCATCTAACAATGAGTTATTGATCATGTTAGCTATGATTATCAGTGTGACAAAGGGCCAGAGGCATCATTTAAAACCGAGTCCACCTGGACTTCCTGGTGGTCCAGTGGTTAAGAATCCGCCTGCCAATGCAGGAGACACAGATTTGATTCCTGGTCTGGGAGCTAAGATCCCACATGCTTCAGGGCAACTAAACCTCTGTGCCACAACTATCTAGAGCCTGTGCTCCGCAATAAGAGGAGTCACTGTAATGAGAAACCCTCACACCACAACTAGAGAAAGCCTGTGCACAGCAATGAAGACCCACTGCAGCCAAAAATAGAAAAAGAAAACCAAGTCCATCTGCCTCTCAAGCTGGCCCTTCCTCCCTCACCCTGCTCCTGTCTGTGTAGATGTTTAGACTGGAGCTCAAGGCATACGTATTCCATATGCCGGACCTGGCCATCTCCTCTCCCCCAGCCCCACCCAAGGCAGGGATGTTTCTGCTCACCTCGGATCCCGCAGCAGCACAGTTTATGAGGTTGTTGTTGGGATTGGCCATCCAGAAGGTGGACACAGCACTGTGGGCAGGGGCAGAGATGGAGCGGCATCAGATGGAGGGCCACTGGCTCCCATTCTGCCTCCGGGTTGGAGGGGTGCCCCAGGTCAAGGGCTCTAATGAAGCTTCAAGGAGCCTCTTAGCAGTGATTTGAGAAGCCCTTGATTTGTTGATCTGAAGCCTAATTTTCTCATTAAAGTGGTATGCATTTACACCCCTAACATGCTCAGAATTTGAATGGGGTCTGGCGCTTGATGGTAGAAGCAAGTTTGTGGGTTAAATATGAGATGGATCCTAGAATAAATGGAAATAAGGGGAACCCAGGAAAGTGGCTGTTTCTAGTGGAGAGACCCTGGAGATCTCTAATGGAGATCACCCAGAAGGGTGATCGCATAGGAAGCTGTTTCTCTCTCTCTGACTGTCTCTCTCTCTGACTGTCTCTGTCTTTCTCTCTCTGACTCTTTCTGTCTCTCTGACTCTTTCTGACTCTCATGTCTGGAAGCACACTGGGCAGCTGGTACCCATGTGTACAGGCTTTGGGCGCCGAGGTGGCAGCCTATATCCTCTCCTCAAAGGAACCCTGTGTGTCACCCGGAAAAACCCAAGGATGAGAACAGTGGTCTCTCTGGACAAGACCGATGCCCATGAGGCCCAGTGAGAAGGGAGAATAGAAAACACACTGTGCCTGAGCAGCTGAGAGCCTCAGGTGGTTAAGGCTGCAAGGTCCGAGCCACACAGCAGCCCAGGAGTGAGGAGTCAGAGGCTGGGCGGGAAGTCGCGTGAGGGAGGCACTTACTTGCAGTCCTGCCGGGGCTTGGGGATGTACCCCGGGTAGGAGTCCTCTGTGATCGTCTTGCACATCTTGCTGTCGCGGTCAGAGGGGAGGAGGGTTCCAGACTTGACAAGGAGGCCGAGACAGTGGTCAAAGGTGTTGCGCTCTTCTGGCCCATCTTCCGTGAAGAAGCAGTGGCCCAGAGAGTTATAGCCTACAACATCCTTGACCTGCCGGGGGTCAAGACAGGGGACAGGTCACCCAGCATCACCACGCATTTGATCATTCATCCATTCCACACACACGCACAGCCTCAGGTGCCACCAGGCTCTGAGAGGGGCACTGGGCATTTGAAAATGGACCAGACATGGGTGGGTGTTGGGCCTGGGGAGGATGGGACAGGGCGATAGTCCCTTGCAGCTGGGGGTATTGTGACTGAGGCTTCCCAGAGTGGGGAAAAGGATGAGATGTTAGAATGGGCCCAAGAGGAGACTGTGGATGAGGTCCTGTGAGCCTAACCTGGTGAGGACACAGTGAGTACACTGCTTACAAGGACTTAGAGGATTTCACCAAGAGGTCCCCCAGAAAGGGTGGTGGGGAGAGTGCCACCAGAGGACAGCACCTGAGCCAGGCCAGGGGGGCTTATTGTAGTAAGACTGGCTCCTCACTCTGCCCTCACCCATAGCCCCAAGGCAGCTTTGAAGCCCACAATCCATATCAAACCTCATTTGCAGAAAGCCAGAAAAGGTTGCAAACTCCAGCTCTCTTCAATATCTTTCTTGGAATCACAGAGTCGGGGGGCTAAGCCTAGAAACCACTTGAAAACATGGAGAGGCCTGGGGTACAGTCTCTCAGACAAGTCTTTCAAGCTCTCTCCAGCACACTCTCCCCACTTCACAATGAAGGAGTTCAGCTCCAGGATCTCCAAGGCCCCTCTGGGTCTGAATCTCAATGAACTCATCGATCTGAGAGCTAGAGGGTCCTCAGAGGGCCTCTACTCACCAGCATCCCTGACAAATGGGTATCCTGGTTCAGTTGAATGGCCCAGATGAGATGCTCGCTACCTCCCAAGGTGCCCTGTCCACAGTGGGGTGTGAGGATGGCAAGAAACACCTCACTACCTTGACTGAGATCTTCTGTTCCCATCCCTGCCTCTGGGTCCTGACTGCCCAATGACGTCACCCAACCAGGGAAACTTTTGCTCCCCTATGACATCATTGTTGAATAAGGGAATAATATTCTTCTCTGATGCTGCAACAAGCCCTGGAAAATATTCATCTATCACCCCCAAACAACTCCCCCTCCAGCACTGCTACCATTCAAGAGGTAATCTTGTATATTATGGGATGCTCAGCAACATCACTGGCCCCTACCCACTAGATGCCAGCAGAACCTTCTCAGCTGTGACAACCAGAAATGTCTCCAGACATTCATTTCCAAGTATCCTTTGGGATAGGCTTCCCCAGTGATTCAGATGGTACAGAATCTGCCTGCAATGCAGAAGACATGGGTTTGATCTCTGCATTGGGAAGATCCCCTAGAGAAGAAAATGGCAACTGACTCCAGTATTCTTGCCTGGAGAATCCCATGGACAGAGGAGCCAGATGGGCCACAGTCCAAGGGGTCGAAAAGAGTCAAACACAACTTAGTGACTAAACAACAATTCCACTGGGAAAGGGAAGTGACAAAATTGCCCCTGTCTGAGAAGCACTAATCCAGGGTAAACACCCCACTTCCCTCCGAAGTCTCTTCTATGACAAATCTTACCTACTCCCCCAACTCCCGTGCAGTCCTGCGCTAGAAGCATCTGGAAATAGGACCCTTCATGTCCCAGCACTGGCCTGGGTGCTTATACCTTTTAATCTTGCTGAATCTTACATAATTCAATAAGGATATTTTTTTCTTTTAGAGATGAGGAAAATGAGACTCCGAAAGGTTGAGTGATTTGCCCAAGGTCATGCAACCCACATGTGTGAAACCAGGGCTGAAACCCCAGTTTTCTAACTGTGTCCATCCACCCATAAGGGTGGGTCACAAGCACAGCTGCCCTGTGCCAGGCAAGCTCTCTGTTCTCTCAAATAAGTGTCACCCCCTTGATCTTTGATAATAGGCAAGGGCATGGTCTTGAATGCTATTCAATCCCTCAATAAGCATTTTAGCCAATACCAAGGTCATGGAATGGGACTGCTTCCTTTCCTCCTCGTGGGCAATGCAAGTTTCTTATAAATAGCCTGGGCAGATAAGCCTGGGAGGAAGAAGTGAGAAAGCATGGGCTGCTCGTCCTGGCAGGGACATCTGAGAGCAAGTTCAATGCCTTCACTTTACAGAGGAGGACACTGAGGCCCAGAGGAGGGCAGTGGAGCCATGTTCAGACCCGGGCCTCCTGCCTGCTGCCCACAGTTCCTCTTAAAGCCCATGCACCCAGATGCCCATTGTCTGGATCATACTTTGGTTGTCATTCTTTGAATCCAAGTGAGTAATGAATACATTCTTATTCTAACAAATGCCTGAAAAAGAAATTCCCCTCTCTTGAGTTGTGCTCTGGAGAGAAAAATCCCTTATTGAAAGGAATAAAAATAACTCCTATTTGTTGGGTGTGAAATGCTTTACATATATTATCTCATCCAGTCCTCATCCAAACTACTATTCCCTTTCAACCAATGACACCGAGACTGAGAAAGTTGCCCAAGTCCCTTCTCTTGCAAGGACGGATGGAGACTCACTTCTCCATCTGTCTGATCTAAACTTTGTGTACGAACCAGTTCTCAACAGCACCAGAGAAAAACATTCCTGTCTTGTGCTGTGTTTCTTTCTTCTCTTTAGGAGTGGGGTGAAGCAGCATATAGAGTCAAGAGAGCAGTGTGATAAGGTAGAAGAAAGCCCTAGGCTGGGAGTGGAAGACACAAGCTCAAGTTTGGCTTTACCACAGACTTGCTGTGTGATTTGCGAGTGTCCTTAGGGAGACTTCTGAAATCCCTTCCAGCCCTAACACTGGATGACTGTTCTTCCTTAGAATAGTTCCTAAAATTAAGACCCTTGAACTGTGATATGGCTTGAGATGGGTACATATAGATGTATGACAGATATGTAGGTAGGTAGACAGATGTTGTTCAGCCTCTCAGTCGTGTCTGACTCTGTGACCCATGGGCTGCAGCATGCCAGGTTTCCCTGTCCCTTCACTCAGACTCATGTTCATTGAGTCGGTGATGCCATCCAACCACCTCATCTTCTATCACCCTCTTCCCCTCCTGCCCTCAATCTTCCCTGCATCAGGGTCTTTTTCAGTGAGTCGGCTCTTTGCTTCAGGTGGTTGAAATACTGGAGCTTCAGCTTCAGCATCAGCCCTTCCAAGGAGCATCCAGGCTTGACTTCCTTTAGGACTGACTGGTTTGATCTCCTTGCAGTCCAAGGGGCTCTCAGATAGACAGCGAGGAGCTGGATAAATAGACACACACACATGGACATGTGGTGTACCTACAGAATCCTCATGTTTGCTATCGGGAAGCAATGTGTGCACTCCCTGGCCATCCTTTTGCCCAAACTGCATTTTCCCTTTGTTCTGGATAGCTTCCCTCATGATTGAGATCATGAAAGTGATCCCTGACAGTGGAGTCTAGGCATGAGATTTTGAGGGGTAAAATGCCTCAGCTCTTAGGAACTGCTTCAGTTAGAGTGACCCATGTAGTTTATTGTCTCAACCAGGACATTTTTGAGAGTGAGAGTGGGAGCTATTAATACCAATTAACTATTAACTACTAAATATAATTAATAATTATTAAGTTAATATTATATTAACATAACTACTAATTAACTCTTATTTATTAGTAATTAATTTATGAATAACAGGTGTAAACTGGAACTGTTCAATGCAAATCAGGGCATAGGGTCACCCCAACTACGAGGATTTCCTCCTGCAACCTGTATACAGTATGAAAAGGAAATGACTGAAACAAATACCAAAAGGGGCAGTTGATGGGATGCATTGGGAGACTGGGATTGACAAATAAATACTACTATGCATAAAACAGATTCATGCTGACATATGGCAAAAGCTGTCACAATATTGTACAGTAATTATCCTGCAATTAAAATCAGTTAATTTTAAAAACAGATAACTAATGAGAACGTACTGCATAGCTCAGAGAACTCTACTCAGTGCTATGTGGTGACATAAAGGGGAAGAAAATTCAAAACAGAGGGGGTATTTGTGTATGTATAGCTGATTCACTTTGCTGTACACCAGAAACTAACACAACATTATAAAGCAACTATATGCCAATAAAAAGTAATTTAAAATATAAAACAAATACAAACAGAAGTGAACTGTATACCTGACTCTGCCTTCTAGGGTGAGTATGATATAATTTGTCTTAGTGAGAAACTTGGCATTAAGCATAACCTTACTAAAAAGGAAGACTGTAATTTCTGAGCTTCTGCCATTTCTGCCTCCTCTCTCTCTCTCTCTCTCTCTCTTTTTTTTTTTTTTTGAGCTGCTAAGGAGAAGAGTTTTGGAGTAGGCGGTGATTTGTTTTGCAGCCTGTGTTAATGAGCTACACCCATGGCGGATTCATGTTGATGTATGGCAAAACCAGTACAATATTGTAAAGTAATAAGCCTCCAATTAAAATAGATAAATTTAAATTTTAAAAAATGCAAATGCAAATATAATTTGGAAAAGGGAACCAAGAACTCAATCATTCTGCCTAATGAGGAAAAGAGTGAGTTTCTAAGGTGGCCCAGGACAGGTGGGGGAAGGGCACTGCAGGACCCCCACAACCAGGTAGAGGGAGGGAGGGCTTGAGAAGAAAAACCAGTCTCTCCATTTCCAGCTGATGTCTGTGCTGATCTGTGATGCACACTCCGCACCACCCCCTCGGCCCATCTCCTTCCCACTCTGCCAGGAGAAGCCCTAGCCTCTGAACCTTTGGGGGAAACAGGGCCAAGGGTCTGTTTTCCTCATTTGGGGTCAGGAGGGAAGGAGAGATGAGAGCAGCTCATGAATCAAGAAATGAGTAAGGGACTTCCCCGGTGGTCCAGTGGTTAAGAATCTGCCTGCCAGTGCATAAGCCACGAGCTTGATTCCTAATTCAGGAAGATCCTACTTCCCTGACTTCTCCACAGTTTTCGTCTCCATGGAGATGCCCCCTTGTAGCACTGCCCTGATAGAAGCCCCTGAGAGCAGCCCTCCAGCCCCACCCACAGCACTTTCCGTGCTCTGATCACCCCCCACCCCCACTCCACATGAGCCTATTTCCCACACGAGGCTTAGAGAGGGTGAGCAACTTGCCCAAGGTCCATAGCTCAACACCTGTGGACCAAGCCTTTCTAGACTATGCCCCCAAACCCATGCTGTCCCCTTTATACTGATGAGTGGCTCTGCTAGAAGAATTTACTATAATGTACTAGGAAGTGGTGGGCATTGTATAAACCAGAGTAAAGCCCATCTTGGGGCGGGGGTACTATGACTTTGCCCCAGTCCATTGAGGCCAGGCAGGAATGTGGGTCTAGTGTTGCCAATTCAGCCTACTTCTCAAAGGAAGCCAAGAATCCAAGATTTTATGTGAAATCTCTCCATTTTCAAGTGATGAAAACTCATTCAAATGTTTCTTTAAACATTTCAGCCAAACAAAACACATCTGGCCACTGGGGTCAGGTTGCTAGGTGCCATTTTGTGACATCCGGTTTAAAAGTTCACAGAGGATGTGAGTTTGGTCCATTGAAAGTAAGTTCCATTTCATGTAAAATTATCAAATGTTTCTCTAAACATGATACAAGCCAAACAAAACACAAACTGGATTCAGCATGCAAGGTGCCATTTTGTAATGTCCAGCTTTAAAATTATGGAGGATGTAAGCTGAATTCACTTAAAGAAGGATCAACTGAGTGTAAAAATTATCTGTGCAAATCAAGACAAGCCACACACACACACACACACCAACTTACTAGTGAAGGCATTTCCCCAAGTGCTTACTGCTCTTCATACAGTTGGTTCAAGAGAAGAAAAAGGGAAAGGGGCCACACCTGCCACCACTGCAAGCCCGTCAGGCAGGTTTGGCATGACCCCTGCCTCATTTGCAGTTAAACAGATTCATCATGATGCACAGTCATGGAATGATCCTTGGGCAAACCAAGGAGAAGAAGAGCTAGACTCCTGTGGCCACTGAGTGCTCACCCATCTCTGTAGCTTGGTGCCCTTTAGCCAGGATACACCCTTATTTTCTCCTTTTTTGGTGGGTTACCTCTTCTCAACTGATATTGTTCTCAAATCTGAGCCAAGGATGGTTCCACCCCCAATGGCCCTGGACCAAGTGACAAGATCTAAAACATCCCACCATTGCTAACGATCCCTGGGCCCATCAGTAAGCAGATTGGCATCAGGGAGGGAAATGAAGGAGATGAAGGGGCTCTGGACCCCTTGCTGCTCTGGGAAGGAAGTGCTTACCAACAAGCCATTGGAGCCGTGGACAGTGACACAGCGGGAAAACGTGTGGTGGATGGAGAGGTCCTTGACATACGTGGGCGGGTCGTAGCCCCCCTTTTCATCCACGTCGCCTGCCAGGTGGAAGTGAATTGGGTACTGACCGATCAGCTGCTGGCCCATGTGCTTCAGCTCCACGCCCTCCAGGTGTGCGGCCTTGAATCCCAGTGCAAACTGGGAGAGCAGAGCCCAGAGTCAGAAGGGGTCCATGGGGCTGCTCCCTGATCCCCCTCGCTGGTGCCCACATTTCAGAAATGCACATACATGTGTTGTCCTCAGAATGTTTCACTGAGCCCCACCTCAGGGACTCAGTACATCAAAGACATTCTCCACAAATGAGCTGAGATGCCTGACTCTTCCTACCTCACTGGAGAGTGGGTGCTGCTGATAATATAGTGATGAGCAGGGCAACGGACTGTGTGGGATCAAGAGGTGCAGCGGGAATGTGCGGTGTCTGGGGTTTGCCTCAACCTTCTTTTCCTGCCTCCTAAGCTACTGAGTGTTATGAGAAAGGGGTGACCCTGAGATAACCTGGGGGATGCTGGCAAGAAGCATGGCCTAGGAGGGTTAGGGAGTCCAGGAGAGGATGGACCCCAAGGCAGTAAGAGCCCAGGCTGTGGTCCACCATCTGAGGCCCTCTCCTGGCTGGGGGAAGGGGGAAGCTGAGCTTGGGGTCTTCATCAGCCCGTGACTCTAGTAGTGTGTGTGTGAGCTGTAGGGTGTTCCACACACTTATGTCATAGTACACTCAGAGCCCTTCCTACACACTTCAAAGGACCCACTTGATCTCAATGAATGTCTATACTCTAGGAACTCACCATGAAAGCACAGTTCAAACACAACTCCTGCCACAGGTTGAGCTCTGCTAACTTCTACTAGGGAAGGATGACTTCAGGACATGCTAACCATTCCTTCCAAAAACAG
The DNA here is from genome assembly GCA_917880005.1 of Nanger dama. Taxonomy (NCBI): domain Eukaryota; kingdom Metazoa; phylum Chordata; class Mammalia; order Artiodactyla; family Bovidae; genus Nanger; species Nanger dama. Next base: position 1,713,468 of record CAKJTW010000108.1, on the reverse strand, counting down.
GTGCCCATGGAAATGCTGACTCTAGCAGTGGCTGCCCTGGAGAGCTGTGTTAAGAACGATTCTGGGTCTAGTTTGGGCAAAGTGGGAGGGAGTGCTCTGGTCACTCAGAGATTTACTCTCAAGATGGGAAACAGGATTGGAGCAGCCTGAGTGACATAAAACTGCTATTTTTGCTTTAATCTCTCTAATTATACTACCACCCCTGCACCCTCTCCTCCCCAGACACTGATCAGAAATATGTAGAAGTGGTATTGGAGAGTGCAGTGATTGGGATGTACTGCTTGAATTTACTGAGCAGGGGCCGGAGATGCTAAAAATCTTATTATATAGACCCCTGAGACAAAAAGAAAATTGTCTTACCTATGCCAGCAGGGACCCCATGATGAACTGTTTCACTCAATTATTCCTTTCTGTTAGATTACCTTAAAAGTCTTATCCTTAGAGCATATGATTTTAGCTTCAAAAGAATTATTTTTTCAAAACCCGAGGATATACTGTTATTCCACCAGTTTTAACCTCAAATCATTGCTTCACATGAAGCAATGGCTTCATGAAGAAGGCTGGCATATCTTAGGATATTCAATATGCCAGGTATAGGCACCTTATAGAGAGATGCTAAAGAAATTCCCCGATGAGCTGAATGCTAGGAAAACATGAGCTCCAGTGAATTGATACCATTTTTCTTTGTTGTGCAATGAGAACCCCTGTAGCTCATCATCTCTGTCTTGGTCTTGAGTCTCTACTGGGAAACTCACAGGCAAATATGAAGCTAGAACTTCTAGTTCTCCCTTGCTTATCACCTTCTCTGTATTTTAACAGTGTGCATGTGTGCTAAGTCGCTTCAGTCGTGTCCGACCCTTGGCGGCTCCTCTGTCCATGGGATTACCCAGGCAAGAGTACTGGAGTAGGTTGCCATATCCTCCTCTAGGGGATCTTCCCAGCCTAGGGATTGAACCTGAGTCTCTTATGTCTCCTGCACTGGCAGGCAAGTTCTTTACCACTAGCACCACCTGGGAAGGATCTATTATAAGTGTGACTTTGTGTGAGTTAAACGCCCCTTCTTTTAGAAAGTCCTCAGGGTTAACTAATGAAGAAAGCGAATGAAAGCCATGACTGAAAATTGAAAACCATGAAGGCAGGAAGCACAGTGTGATGGGTGCCACATGCCTGGGGAGTAGATGTTCCTCATCATCTCTCGCATCCCCAAGTACTGACAGATGAAATTGCACACCAGTGGATAATACACAAGACTCCCCCAGCTTCCAGAGAGTACCCCTCTCTTGATCCAACCCCTTGCCTCCCAATCCCTTCCCTACCAAGCTCCCCTGCCCCCAGGATGGCATCGTGCGAATCCTCCTGGTTGGATTGACGGACTCTGCCAGGTAGATTTGTCGTACCTTGATGTGGCCGCCAAAGGTGTCGAAGTCAAAGAAGTTGCAGAGGTGGTTGCTATAGGGGTAGCACTCATCCTCCATCTCCCCCATCACCACGATGTTCCGGCTCAGGAGTCCCACCTCGGCACGCATGTCCACACCATCGATCTCCTCCCCGATGTGCAGGTACATCGGCTTGCCTAGGGCAGAAGGGAAGCAGGGAGCATCAGAGGTGCTGCCTGTATCCACTGTGCCCAGGACCCGCCAGGGGCTTCCACTGCTTCTCTGATACATGGGGTTGTCCATGACCCTGAGCCCCATTTTACAGAAGAGTGAAGCCCAGGGAGATGAAATTACTTGCCTGGATGAAGAGCCAGCCATGAATGCTCACGTCTGAAGCCCATGGCAGACATGGCTATTTGTCCCCTAATTCCTACCCCCTTTCTGCTTGTCAGTACTAGAAACTTCTATGTTAGCTGACACAAGACTCCCCAGGACAACCATACTCTCTAGCTTCCCTGCAGGTCAGCGTGGTCAGAGGATGAGCAGAGGCAATGCGTGCACCCTACAGGTGGCTCCTGCTCTCCCCTGGGGCTGGAATGTGGGCACTGGTGGTGGGCCAGCCTTGCCTGTATGAGAATATACCCTGGAAATGGTACAGCAACCAGAGGGGAAGAAACCTGGGCTCTGGATGATCCCACAGAACTCACGCCGTAGACTGCCTACCAGTTGGGTTTCTTAAGGATACAAGACATATCCCCTCTTCAAAGCCACTGAGATAAAGGGAAGCCTAGCATGCTGCAGTCCGTGGGGTTGCAGTCGGACTAGACCGAGAGACTGAACAACAACAAAGACAACAGGCTGCCTTTAAATTTAGCTCATCCCTGAGACTGCTGACCTGGCTCCTAGGTGCTACCTCTTTCGTCTGAGGATGTAATTATAGACAGCAACAGTCTCTTGTGCTGATTTGCAGCCCGAACCATACCACGGACACCGCTTGGCTTTCACTGTGACCTTGACTAGAGCAGCAGGGCACAGAGCTCGGCCCCCTCGATACCACTGGTGCCCACATGCAAAGGCTGTGGTTGCACAGAGCTCCGAGGAGCACCCGCTGACAGTGACCTCACCCTGCCCTCTCAGCCCTGGGGAGGGCTGGCTCTTCTGTCCAATCCTTCACCTAGCTTACATCCCATGGGTGCGTCTGCACTTTTTCAGAGGATGTTTATTGCTTTGGATTTCTGCAGACTCAGGGAGGTGGTGGTTTCTTTGAAGCATCTCAGTTCAAGATGCGAGACCAGTGCCTGGCAAAGCTGAGAAAATATTCCCTTTGGAATTGGTATTCGCCTCCTCCGGCTACAGTAACAACTGCCCACAAATTTAGTGGTTTAAGACAACAGAAATTTCTTATTCTTTTTGGTCATGCCATGTGGCATGAGGGATCTTAGTCCCCCGACCAGGGATGAAACTCATGCCCCCTGCAGTGGAAGCACAGAGGCTTAACCACTAGACCGTCAGGGAAGTCCAAAGACAACAGAAATGTCTGACAGTCCTGGAGTTCAGAAGTTCAAAATCCATTCCACCAGGTTACAGTCAGAAGTCGACAGTGCTGGTTCTGTTGGGAGGCTCCAGGAGAGTTCGCTCCTGGCCTTTTGCAGATCCAGATAGTGGTCAATGTTCCTGGGTTGTTCAGTCACTCAGTTGTGCCTGATTCTTTGTGACCCCCTGGACTGCAACACGCCAGGCTTCCCTGTCCTTCACTATCTCCTAGAGTTTGCTCAAGCTCATGTCCATTGAGTCAGTGATGTCATTCAATCATCTCATCCTCATCCACTTCTCCTCCTGCCTTCAATCTTTCCCTCTGACTCTGACCTTCCTATATCTCTCTTTTAAGGACGATTTTGGGCTTCCCTGGTGGCTCGGTGGTAAAGAATCCACCTCCAATGCTAGAGATGCGGGTTCAAGCTCTGGCCTGGGAAGATACCACATGCTGTGGACCAACTAAGCCCGTGTTTCACACATACTGAGCCTGTGCTCTAGAGGCGGGGGAACCACAACTACTGAGCCCAAGTGCTGTAACTACTGAAGCCCACACACCCGAGAACCTGTGCTCCGCAACAAGAGAAGCCATCGCAATAAGAAGCTTATGCATTGTAACTGCAACTAGAGAGTTGCCCCGCTCACCACAACTGGAGCAAAGCTCTTGCAGCAACGAAGACCCAGCACAGCCAAAGTAAATAAATAAATACTTTAAGGACCCTTTTGATTTCACCTAGCCCACCCAGATAATCCAGGCTCACCTCCCATCTCATGAACCTTAACTTAAGGACATCAACCAAGCCCCTTTTGCCACCAAGGTAATATTCGCACATGGCTCCAAGGAGCACTGCACCCTGCCCAGCCGCCCGCAGGATGCACAGAGTAAAACCCAGACTCTTGTGGGCTTATCCACCATCACTCCCCCACGGCCCTTTCTGCTCCAGCCAGACCCCACCACCCATCCTGCCCATAGCGAGCCTCTGCTTTTTTACATCTTAGAGATTTTACCTAAGCTGCTCTCTCTGGCCAGGACAGCCTCCTATCTTTGTCCATGGAGCAAATCACTTTGTTCCTCAAGATCTAGCTCCTTTTCAGTGAAGTCTTCCCCGACCATCCTCAATGTCAGCCTTCACATCTTGGCGTCCCCACAGCGGTCGGCAGAGCCAAGAAACCAGGCCATGTATCCCCAGGTTTCCAACCACCCCTCAGAGTGTATACATTTCAGAGTTCAGGGGGCTCCTCTCAATTTGTCAGCATCCACTTTAAAATACGGTGTGTCCAGGGACTTCCCTGGTGGTCCAGTGGTTAAGACTGTGCTTTCAATACAGGGGGAGTGGGTTAGAGTCAGGGAACTAAGATCCCACATCTTGAGTGGTGTGGCAAAAAAAAAAAAAAAAGATGTGCAGACAGAATGGGAACCAGAGGTTTCTGTTCCTGGGGGTGGCCAGAAGGCCCTCCTCAGGAATTCAGTATCAGCACAACTGGAGGGGAGAGACAGTGGATGAGGAGGACTGTGGCCTGGAGCTAGGCTGTCTGGGTAGGAATCCGACTCAGATCACTGCTGTGGATCCCTGAACATGTCATTTAAGCTCCCTGAACCTCAGACTCTATCCATACAATGGAGACAATCATAGCACACATCTCAAAACGTAGAGATAGCTGTGAAACAAATTAATCCAGGGAATGTGCCGGAACAGCCCCGGGCACATGGTAGTGTGACCCAGGTGACATGTGTAGCTATCCCCAAGCAAGGGCTTGACCCGAGGGCTCCCACCATTGGCTTCACGCTAATGATGGGAGCTTTCTCCGTCCATGGGCTGGGGTGGAGGCGTGGAGGAGGGAAAGAAGCCAGGGGTAGGGGGACTTCCAGGTGGATGGAGGCATTGTGCTGATTAGAGTCTTGGGAGCAGAGTTGGGAAGACAGACTGAGAGCTGGGAGAACTCTCCAGTCCCACCGCCTCCTCCCCCGCCTGCTGTGGGGCTCCCTATCAGGGCTCTGACAGACCTCACGGCTGCTTTATCTGCCCTGCCGCTGTGTTCACAGGCCGCTCCCAGGCCACGATGCCAGGCAAGCTGTGCACTCTGCTTTCTCAGCATCCTGTCCTGTCTGCAGAATTCTCCCAGCTGGCCTCCACCCACCCTCCCTTCCTTCTCTAAGCTCTGATACTGGAAACCAAAGGAAGGGGGTATTGAGAGCGGGGGTGGAGCGGTTGAGCTGGGGTGTAGGGGAAGCAGGCAGGCATGGCCAAGCCGGATTTGTCTCAAATAATCCAGAAGGGCTGTGAGCACAGACGAGGGGTAGGAAAGGCGTGGGGTGCAGAGGGACCCACACAGGAATAAAACTCTGACCTTTCTGAGTGCTCACCCTACGGCTGGCCAGGTTCTACAATGCCCCCTCTCTACAGTGCAACCATGGCACAGGACACTCTCGGCTCAAGAGAAAAGCGAACATCGAGGATCTTCCACCCTGTGCATGTGGTTCCTGACCTAGCATGATCCAGGGATTCTGGGGGAGGGGCCTGCCCTTCTCAGACCACGGTAACAAACCCAGAGAGACTTGGGCTGGAGGATCCTGGAGAGGCAGATTTAAGCTATAGAGTACCCTAGATTCTGCCTCCTGTCTAGTCATCTTTGAGTGAAGATGCTGAGAGAACACATAGCCTTTGAACTTGAGAGCTCTGAGTCTGAGCTCTCAAGCAAGTCCAAGCAGACTTGCTGGGTCTACAACAGCAGCAATCCCCACAAAGTTCTGAGGTGAAGGGCATGCTCTACTCTGTGTCATCTACTGGCCCCAGGTGGTCACTGAACTCTTAAAATCTGGCTAGTATGACTGAGGAATGGAATTTCCTTTTTAAATTAATTTTAATTACATTTATATAGCCATAAGTGGTTGGTGGCTACCATAGTGGAAAGCATTAGCCTAGACATTTCATTTCCATGAAAAAATGAAGAAGATGTTTCTTCATCTGGGTCATGGAGAGAACAGTAGCATCCAACCTTGTTATGTTATCATGGAGAGTGAGAAAGATGGTTCATGTAAAGTGTTTAGCATATTGTAGGAAACTCAAAACATGTTAATACTATTTAACAGTAGTATTACTTAAAAGTGTGTGTGTGTGATTTTGGGTGGTTACAAGCAAAGTAGGAAGTGGAGAATGAAAACAGGGTAGAAAATTGAAGACATTTCCCATTGCCATGTCAGGAGGTGTTGAGAATCACACTGTGGTTGGCAAAACTTGGAAATTTTTTTTTAGATGATTCACACGTTTTCATGACTTTGTTATCCCCATCTGTTTCCCATCAGAAAAGCCTTAAAATGCAAAAAGCCCTGTTTACTGGAATCTGGGGGTAGTGAGGAAAGAGGAGTCAGGAAGGCTGCGTCCCGCTCTGCAGCCAGCCTGGGAGGAGGACACAGAACAGCAACCAGGCAGTGGCGCCATTCTGGAAAAGAGCAAAGCAGCTGGAGTCCCCACTCCACGTCACTGGGGGATGGATAGCCAGAAAATGGGCTTGGAGCTAATGAGGGCCTCCCCAGGACAGACAGGCAGACACGTACACATACCTTACAGATACTCTTCCCTGGGACTTTTCTCACTGCGGGTGCTGTTTTCACAAAAGCCCTAAAGCTTCTGAGCAAGATGGTCCCACCCTTCCTTAAGGGGACACAGGGGAGGCTGGGTTGTGGGACTTGGAGATACAGACATGGGCAGTCATGAACCAAAGGAGCATGGAGGGTCCTGACGTGGGGGTATACTCTTCTCTACTCACTCTTTCCTCCTTGGTCCTCCCAGGGCCTGGAGCAGTGCCATCTCACACTCTGTCCAGCCTGAACAGTCTTCAAGAAGCCCCTAGAACCACTGGTCCAAGACTGCCACCTGGAGCCATGCTCAATCATTTACCCCTGAACCATGCTCTGGGGTGAGGCAGAAGTGCCCTCAGATCACACGGTTCCCTTTCTCAAGGTCACTCATGGCACTGCCTGCTGCCCTGTTAGGTCCTGTTCATGTTGGAATCTCCCTCCAGGCCTAGAGATGCCCAGCACTGAGGTGCAGATCGGGGCTGGTGTGAACAGACTAGGGCCTCTTCCAAGGGTGCTCCTTCTTCTCTCTCCCTGAAGGCTAGGCCTCAAAGGCAAGCTTTCACCTCCCTAGAAGCCACAAAGGCAGCCCCAGATTCAGGGTCACCTCACAGAGGGCAGTGACAAAGCTCAAACGTCTGAATGGCACTTCTGCCAAGCATCCCAGAGGACACCTGACATCCCAGAAGGCCTGTCTGCCTCTACTGTCCTCAGGAGACACAAGTCACCCAAGGAGGACCCAAGAGTCTGGCACTCACTAGGAATTGCTTCCCTTGGTGCCATCCTGTAAGTGGGGAGCTAGGAAGCCTAAGAAGCCATTGCACTTGGAAGAAAACTCCAAATTCTTTCTCAAGCACACTTCCACTAGCCAAAAAGACTGTGTCGAATTTTACTTTTTGTAGTTTTGTTTCTAAGATAATAGATACTTTCCATATGTTGGTTACACTTCCTCAATCCATAGTATTCTTCTACCCCTAGATTCTAATACTTCTCTAGGTACAATGGTCCTGTGGCAGCTGATATAGTTAAAAAAAATTTATTGGGTTATAGTTGATTACAGTGGTATGTTAATTTCTGCCTTACAGCAAAGTGCATCCCCTCTTTTTAAAACTCCTTTCCATGTAGGCCATTACAGAGGACTGAGTAGAGTTCCCTGTGCTATACAGCAGGTGCTTATCAGTCATTTTATACACAGCAGTGTGTATGTGTCAAGCCCAGTCTCCCAGTTAATCCCTCCTGCTCTTTAGCCCCTGGTAACCATAAGCTTGTTCTCTACATCACTGACTCTATTTCTGTTTTGTAGATAAGTCCATTTGTACCTGTTTTTTAGATTCTACATATAGCAGCTGATATTTTTAATGCCTAGTATTGATTTTCCTTTCTCTGCTAATACATCTCAGTTTTCCTCTGGAGAGTGACTGTATCCATGCAATGCAGTCTTCAAAGGACAGTTAATGATGGAGTCCTAGCCAGAAGGTGAGCATGTGAGCCATCAACCTAATCAATGCTGTCTCCCTGGAAGGCAACTTTCAAGCACCGTGTCCCAGGACAATGCAAATAGTGATGCCTTAAGAAGGTTCTTCATGCATTCCTGCACCCCAGACCCCGGGAAGCTGCCCTATTTCTGGTCCTTGTTTGCAGTGTGACTGCCCAGCTTCTATTTAGCTCTCTAAATTGAATAGTTTCCCAATTAATTCCTATTTTGTTTAAGGTAGTCAAATTGGATTCTGTCACTTATAACCAACAACTCTAATCAATATATGACTCCTTTCCCCAAAGAATAATTGACCTGGACTATAAACAAGGTCTCTTTTACATCTTTTTTGTTGTTGTTTAGTCACTAAGTTGTCTCCAGCTCTTTGTGATCCCATGGACTATAGCCCACCAGGCTCCTCTGTTCATGGGAGTTCCCAGGCAAGAATACTAGATGGGTTGCCATTTTCTCCTCCAGGAGATCTTCTCAAACCCTCATCTCCTGAACTGGTAGGCGGATTCTTTACCACTGAGCCATTTGGGTAGCACTCTTTTTACTTCTAACCATCTATAATTACAGTAACCTCACATAACATAAATAACAAGGGCATTTAAGTCAAGATTTAGGAGAAGAAAAAGGAAATGTAGAAGGTAGAGAAAGAAGATATTCACATTTTTGTGGTAAGTTAAATTATTGCTAACAAATATTCACTCCCTCCCCTCTGTCTTAATGGGAGAAATAGAGCTCCCCATTCATGTTGAGCTGGACCACATGATCTATTGGAAGGTAGGTGTGAGAGGGTTCAAGTTTGGAGCTCAGGCAGGCCTTAGGAGTCCTCCTTGATTCTGTTCACTTCTCTGCCATGAATAATAATATGTCCTTGGGAAGAATGAGAGTCACTTGGAACTGACCCGAACCCAACCCTTGGAGCCAAGTTTAGTCTAGAAAAGCTGAATCCTACATAGCCTGTAGATGCATTAGTAAGAAAAAGTTTGCCATGAAATTTTAAGAAATTTGTTGTTGTTGTTGTTGTTATGCAGCATTATCATGGCTATAGCTGACTGATACAAATTTGTTTTTATTTCAGTCAACTTTAAGCCTAGCAATTTTCAGTTTCATCTAGCCTAGGAAGGGGTAAGCAAATGTCCTACCTGCTACTTTGACCTGGTTGGGGGCACAGGCTCTGCAGGGGAGCACCTGGAACTCTTCTGCCTGGTACATGGAGTAATCGGTACTGGCAACAACCAGGGTGTCCCCAGGCTTCCATGACTGTACATTGTCTTCCAGATGCAGGATGGTGCTGTTCACATTGGTGTCAATGGTGACGGTGAGTTTGGGCCTCACTATAACCCAAAATAGGAGAGATTGAGAGATAAACCTTTGCTCCTGGCAAACTTCCTCCTCTTCCCTTACCCTCCCTAAATCAGTAAATGCCAGGTTTGCCTATCCAAAACCCAAATCACCAGGCTCGCCCCAAACCAGTCTTGGTATAGTTTTTTTTTAAGTCATCAAAAAACCGTACCAGAAAAGAGCCATTCATTAGCTCTGGGCAGGGGAATTTTCCACTAACTCCTTAGCTGGAGTTAAATGGGGCTGTCTCTCCACACCCACTTTGCAAAAGATGTAAAACAAATATAGTTTCTCTCAACTATTATTTACAGTAGCTGTCAGCCTTCCCTTCCAAAAAACTCCCATCCCTAATGACTGCCTTCTGGAGATGGCCAAGTGCCCTCGAGAAGAAACCAACCATTTCCAACCCCTGCTAACAAGCACCTCGGGAACTGGGTTTAAAATAATAGCATCCAGAGATGCCATGGGCTGCGTATCTCTGGGAGTGGGGGCAGGCTGCAGGAAGGTCAGCTCCGTCCACGGCACCCTGGTTGCCTTGAATAGGCCCTTCCCCTTCCTGAAAGGCGTATGGGCAGGGTGGGGCTCTACTGGCTCCTGCCAACTCCAAGGACCCTCCCACAGTTCCTGTGTCATAGAAGGGCTCTCCATCGAGAACTTGGCAGGAGAGCCATGTCACTGAGATGCCCGGAGGCGGCTGACCCCGCCGTCCAAACTCACAGTGCATAGCTGCCAGCTGGAGGAACCGAGCCACGGAGGCAAGAGTGTCCCCAGTAAGGGGCTGCTTACCAGGTTTTCCACACAGGAACCGCACACGGTAGCTCTGGCAGGGTTGGCCCCGGTCGTAGCACACAAACCTGTAATCCTGGCCTCTTTTGTAGACAACCTCAGTGGTGAGGTTGACTCCATCCAGTGTAGTGGCCTGGGAATGGCACAGAAATTACAAAGTCATTTCTTTTTGTAAAGAAGGAAGGTGATGATTAATGTTATGAACATATACTCACAAGTCTAAAATTGCTGCTGCAAAACTTATTTACAATGGCTTTAGACTATTATTCTAACATTTCCCCTTCTCTATTCTGTTATAAGAAGGGCAGCATGAAGTCACAGGGTGGATAAACATCTTGCCTGGGGTCCCACCATATTTGGTATCCAAACCAGTGAGTGACTATACTGGGGAACGGTTTACAGAGTGTTTATCACCACCACATGCTCTTTTAAGAGCTGGGCGGGCTGCTTTCTACAACTAGTACCAGTCTCCTCCACCAGTATGTCCACAGTGGCCAACATTTACTGAAGACTCATTGGATCAACCTGCTGGTGCCCAAATGTGACTCCATATCCCATGGGGAGTCTTTAAAAATACTCTTGCTGGGACTTCTCTGGTGATCCAGTGGTTAAGAATCCTCCTGCTCATGCAGGGGACATGCGTTTGATCCCTGGTCTGGGAAGATCCCACATGCCTCGGAGCAACTAAGCCTGTGTGCCCCAACTACTGAGTCTTTGCTCTAGAGGCGGTGAGATGCAACCACTGAGCCCATGGGCTGCAACTACTGAGACCCGAGTGCCTAGAGCCTGTGCTTGGCAGCAAGAGAAGCCACCAAAATGAGTAGCCTGCACACCGCAACCAGAGTAGCTCCCACTCACTGCAACTAGACAAAGCTGATGCAGCAGCCAAGATCCAGTGCGGCCACTCAAAAAAAAAAAATGCTCATGCCCAGGCCCCATCCTCAGAGTCTTGGATTTGATTGTGTCTAGGATACAACCTGGACATGAGAACTTTGAAAGGTTGCCCCAAGTGATTCCAATGGGAAGTTAAGTTTGAGAACCCCTTTTGTAGTTATGGAGCTCTATACATTTTTTTTTCAATTTGTGTTTTATTCTTTGGGCTCACTATGCACCACATGAAATCTTCGTTCCCTGACGAGGGAATGAACCCTCACCCCCTGCCTTGGAAGTGCAGAATCTTAACCACTGGGGGCCACCAGGAAGTCCCTGAGTTCCATACATTATTGCATTCCCTCTTCCTGGCGCTGAGGTCTATGAGGTTGATGCTGGTTTTAAAGATCTGGAAACATGCTCAGAGAGGTTGGGTAATTGCCCAGCGTCACACAGCTGGTGAGAGGCAGGGCCAGAGTCTGAACCTGGACTCGTCCAGTGATAGATGTGCACTGGATAGGTGTGCGGTGCCTCACAGCCCTTTGCACTGCTGTTCCTACTGTCCTGCGTTCAGTGTCTGTCTCCTACAGGGGGGTGGTGGGCTCTGGAAGGGCCAGGTATTGCTTCTTCCCTGATCTCAGCATCCAATCCAGGGCCAGGCACACAGCAGTCTCAGCTGATGGCAGCTCCAAGGCCAGGTAGAGAATCTTAGGAGTGGGTTCAGAGGAGGGCACGGTCCAGGCCAGCTGGGGCTCACCCCAGGGCCGGGGTGTGTCTGCACCACGACGGTGGCTGTCATCAGAGACTTGCAATTTAGAGCAAGGGCCACAGCTGTTGTCCTTTTTGGCACAAAGACCAAAGTAACCAGAGCTGGGCAAATAGGAAAGCGAAGTATAGTCCATCTAAAAAGGGAGGGGGGATCTTTTAGGAAACATTGTTTTGAACCCAGCAGATATCCGTTGTCTGTGGTTTGGGAGGAGAGCTGTGGAAATGTGAGTTTAGCCAGAATAAAAATTCAGGCCTTTCCTGCAGGCAACACGCTCACAGTCCTTATCTGGGGTGGTTCCTGTAGCAGAGAGGCAGGCACTGCTGACTCGCCCTTAGAGGAAATCAGGAAGGCTCACAGGGATTTAGGTGCAAGTTCAAGGTCACCTGACTGTCAAGCCCACTCCTCTGACTTCCAGATCTTTCCCCTTGAGGCCAGCATGTTTTTCAGTAGGACATCCCTGAATATTGAGAACTGAGCCTAAAAACATCATCCAGGGGAGCTGGACATTTTTTAAGGTACAACATCCAATAAAAATATCAAGAAAACCTCTATTCAGTTTTATTGTTTTTCTTTTTCTCTCTTTTAAATCATAAGAATGACCTCAGTTTTGGATAAGAAGAGTAAAAGGGCTTTCCCACTGTTCAGTGAACTTGATCTTCACTTTAAGTAGACACAATGTGATTCTTATTCTTGATAATAATTATAAAATAACTAGCAATGTCAGAGGCTTCCCTGGTGGCTCAGTGGTAAAGAATCCGCCTGCCAATGCAGACGATGCAGGTTTGATCCCTGGTCTGGGAAGATTCCCTAGAGAAGGAAATGGTAATCCACAACAGTATTCTTGCCTGGGAAATCCCATGGACAGAGGAGTCTGGCAGGCTAGAGTCCTTGGGGTCACAAAAGAGTCAGACACAAGTTAGTGACTAAACAAGCAATATCATAATAAATAATAATATAAACAAATAATTTTAAAATAATAAAAGAAAATTATGGGCACTTGCTGTAGGTCAGAAGCTTCATGTATTGCTTCATTAAATCCACAAAATAATCCCATGAAGGAACAATTATTATCTCCATTTTTGCTTAGAAGGAAATTGAGACACTAAATTAAATAGCTTGACTGACAGATATGGCCAAGATTGCTAGTGAGGAACCTAGGGTGCAACATTTAAGGCAGCACTCACTCATCAGGGTCACGTGAGTGCAGAGTTGGCACCTGAGAGGCAGTGCCACCTTAAATTTGGTGTTTTGGGCACCTCACAGGTCCCAAAGGACATGTGAGTCCACTAGGTTCCATAGCCCTTGAAAGGCGGGTGAGTTTTAAGAGAGAAGGTGGGAAGCAAGGAGATTTCAACCCAGGAGAACCATCAGAAGGGTGAGGACATGGGAACTGGGGACTATGGTTTTGGGGTTTGATTTTGCAGAATCACAAATGATCAGATGTTGAAAAACTTTCCTTGAGTTGAGGTCAGCTGTGCTGGTCTTAACTATTCCCTTTTTCTTTCCAACTCACCATCCTGCCCAGGTGACAAATGTCCTAACACCCCTCCCCTCCAAAGGATTTGATGGCAGGTATCTCAGGGACCCCTTGTGTGGGGCCCTCAGGGTGGTCAGAGGCGGCAAGTGACCCCAGTAACCTGTGATTTCCCATGGTGGCAAAAATAGGCACCTGGGCATCTCAGTTTTGTCTCAGTCTCTCTGGTGGGTTAATTAACTTGGGCATTTAGCTCCTGGCAGATGTGTCTCACACTCTGTTGATAAAGAGAATGAAATCTTGATTCTCTCACCTGTGGTAAACATAGCATAAACCTGGTTTTGCTTTTTTGACTTCAGAAAAACCCAGAGTATCCTCTACCTCATTGCCTCTGATGACTATAAAGAAATGGGTTGATGGCGAGAAAGGAGGTGAGCCTGACATTTTCAGGACAGAGCACTTCCTGTTTCTTTTATTTCTTAATTTGTATTGGAGTATAGTTGCTTTACTATGCTGTGTTAGTTTCTGCTGTTCAGCAAAGTAAATGGGCCCTGCAGTGTGGTGGCAGCCTAGTGGTTACAGGGTATGGGGTTGGGTCCCCAGGGAAGGTCTGGGATTATTGAGTTGGTGAGCAGTCATGTTGTTTAGTCACTAAGTCATGTTCGACTCTTTTCAACCCCTACCAGGCTCCTCTGTCCATGGGATTTTCCAGGCAAGAATACTTGAGTGGGTTGCCATTTCCTTCTCCAGGAGATCTTCCTGATCCAGGGATAGAACCTGAGTCTTCTGCAGTGCAGGCAGATTCTTTACCACTGAGCCACCTGGGATGTGAGCAGTCATATACTATTATATGTATGACATATGAGAAAAATACATGTATTTTCACTGGTTTCCTTTGCTCTCTCCAAGCCTTCAGTAAAGTTTTACAGACTGTTTGAGCCTGGGATTAGTGGTGCTTTGACACTCTCTGGGAAGAGTCCATATCAGCTCGGATCAAAGTTCCTGAGAGTAAGAAATGCCTAAGGAAAGCTATTTTCCTGGCATGGAGAAGTGGTCTTCTCAACAACAGTGGTCTGGAGCCAGATAGCTGGCAGAGAAAACACTGGGAGGGATTTGCAGACCATGGACACATTCCTCGAGGATTTCCAGAAATGCTTGGGGAGGGAGCAGCCCTGGTATAGGACTGGACTTCCTGTGGCCAAGTGAACTGGAGGAATCCAACTGGGGCTCTCTCAGAATCAGAGCTGGAACGTGCAGGGTTGCAAGAAAAAAAATAAAGTTAAATCTGAGAAGTATGTGCTTTGGGGGAGTCAGCGCTTTTTGATTCTCTTGGACCCGAGAAGAGTCTATAACGTGTAATGGAATCTGGGTAAATCCTTCTCAACCACACTGGAGCCATGTGAACGGACAGCCTTGGCCAAACAATGAGAAAGGTTTCCCTGGCCTTTGCTGACTGCAGAACTGACTGCCCTCTCTTGGAAAAGTGGTCTCTTGTCCTGCGGTCCCTCTATATTGCAAGGCAGAGGGCGGAAGTCAAGCCTTGAGGGTGGAGGGATATGGAGGAGTGAAAATAGTCAGATGATCTGGGATCTGAGGTTAGATAATCTGAGAAAAGGTGGTGTACAAATGTTGCTATTTTTATGGGCTGAAAGAAGATAAAATGGGCAGAGACGGTCTTCCAAATTCTCGTGTGTGTGTATGTGTGTGTGCGCACACGTGCAGTTATGTTGGACACTTTGCAACCCTGTGGACTGTAGCCTGTCAGGCTCCTCTGTCCGTGGGATTCTCCAGACAAGAATACTGGAGTGGGTCGCCATGCCCTCCTCCAAGGGTTCTTCCCAACCCAGGGATTGAGCCCTTATATAACTCTTGCGTTTCCTGCATTGGCAGGAGGATTCTTTACCACGGAGGCATCTGGGAAGCCAAATTCTCTATTAGACATTTAAGTGGCCCCAAATCTTGTTTTGGAAGAAGACCAGGCATAAAGAAATGAACTCCATTTTCTTGCCTATGCTCTGTCTTTCCTATTCTCCTTTGAGCTCTCAAGCTCACCAGTTGAGCCACTGAGTTGAGAGAGCTGCCCATTTGTGCCACACTTTCATGATGGAGCCAGCTGAGAAAGCCTAGGTCCTCTTTGCTCGGTCACTCAGTTGTGTCTGACTCTTTGTGACCTCCTGAACTGTAGCCTGCAGGCTCCTCTGTTCATGAGATTCTTCAGGAAAGAATACTGCAGTGGGTTGCCACTTCTTAATCTAGGTGATCTTTCTGACTCAGGGGTTGAAGCCACATCTTTTGCATCTCCTGCCTTGGCAGATGGGTTCTTTACTCCTAGCACCACCTGGGAATCCCAGGTTCCCTTTGAACAGGTCCAAGTGAAGATCCCAAGCAAATACTGTCCATTCTGTGAAGGCTGACTTTCACTAAGTGGAGAACAAGGCTGTAGGTGTTCTCCACCTGGGCTGGTCTCAGCCTGCACCTGAATTCCAGCTACACCCTGTGAACCTGAAGCCCCCAAAGAAATGAATGGGTGCATGAAGCCGAGAAGGTCATACACTCCCCGCACTGGGCACCCACACCCATGGCTGAAGATGCAGGCTGAGGAGACAGAAAATGAACTCTTCAGCAGGACCCAGAAGAAAATCTGAATCCTGGCTTTGAAAGTCATGGACAATCAGCAGACAATCAGCTTCCAGGTCCGTCTTTAAAATGAGAACGCTACTCTCCAGTATTACCGACATCACAGGAGGGCCATGAGACTCACACCACTCAGACAGTAAGAGAGTTTGTGATCTACAGCATCTTCTTCAAGACAAAGCCTTGATAACTTCTTGGTTACCTGTATATCAATGGGGCGATTGCAGATTTTCCCTGGGTGAGTGACCCCAAGGTCTGAAATTTTCTCTCCACCTTTCGTGTAAGATACTTGGTCATGTTCGAACCACTCTGTCCACTCCACATCTGGGGAGAAAGCAAAGATCAGGGTCAGGCAAGCAGGGCGCTGAGACTGGCCATGCTGGGCGCAGCCTCCGAGTACCCTCAGCCCAGTGGGAATCAAATACCGTATGTCCAGGCTCTCACCAGGCTGGCTCCCAGAGGCTTGTAATCCATCTGCCAACCTGCCCACCTCCCCCAACTTTTCATTGCAAGTGCCTCTTATTGACTATTTTATTTTATAAAAGCAACAGATATTCTTCATTATTGCCAAAAGGAGAAAGATGAGATCCGGCCATGAATCCATTTTCTGAGGGTGCTCATGAAGAGTGTTGCTTTCCATGCTACACCGCCCCCACCTTGTCCCCATGTGTGAGCTCCTTGAAGGCCGGGTCCTACTGCTGTCTGCATCCCCTGTCAGTGCCATCGCCTGGCACAGAAGAGGCATTCCGTGAAAGGACACATCCCTATGGGTTATTCCCTACTGAGCCCAGATTAAAGACTGCTCTCAGCTGCCAAATGAGTTGACACTGAAGCTGTCAAGCGGTCTTACTGGTGGAGAGAAAAATTCTCCTTCTGCAAAGTCCTGACTTTTTAATCCCACTGTGGAATTTACCAAGGGGTCCCAAGCTCCTCACCTTGAACCCACTCACTGGATGAGGAGACGTTGAAAAGCTCACCATGCTCTGTCCGGAAGAGTTTAAACACCCGGGCAGCAGCAGAGCCGTGGTGTCCTATCAAAGAGGAGATCGGAGGCATCAGCAACCACACAGACCCCCGAATTAAGAAAGATGTGATGCTAAGGCAGAGAAAGTCCCCTGCACATGTAGATCTTGAACCATTCTTCTCGCTTTTTTTTTTTTTTTTGGCCACAAGGCATAGCATGTGGGATCTTAGTTTCCTAACCAGGGATGGAACCCATGCCCCTTGCAGTGAAAGCACAGACCACTAACCACTAGACTACCAGGGAAGTCCTCAAAGCATCTTTTTAGATCAAAATATTACTCCTGCTGGTTCTGACCCAGTTCTCATCATTCCTGTGTCACTTGTTTGGGATTAAACAGATGACGATCTCTTTGCAAATGTAAACATTATCTTAGTGATCAGCCTTAAACCAGTATGGACTTCTGCCACTCATGTAACCTGGCCATTAAGCAGCTAGTCACTCAACGGTGTGTTGGGAGATGGATCAGCCACATTCTGGGGAAGGAGAAGGGGGGTGTGTTTGGGCACGTCCAACTCTTTGCGATCCCATGGACTGTAGTTCGCCAGCCTCCTCTGTCTATGGGATTCTCCAGATAAGAATACTGGAGTGGGTTGGCATGCCTTCCTCCAGAGGATCTTCCCAGCCCAGGGATCAAACCTGCATCTCTTATGTCTCCTGTATTGGCAGGCGGATTCTCTACCACTGCACCATCTGGGAGGAGAGTGGTTCAAAAGCCCCTGAGCCTAGTGGTCAGAAAAACCCAGGGGGAATGGCCTTTCACCATTTATTACCATGATACTCGATGTGGTCTTCAACGGAAGAAGAGGGATTTCCTTTCACAGTTAGGAAACTCCAAGGGTGTCTGAAAAAAAGACAACAAAAAGTAAAGTTTTCACCTGTCTGAGCCTGGCCTGGAAGCAGAGTTAACATAGTGTCACAGTGAGGCTGTGTAGAGAAATGAGTTCCCGGGCTGGGCTTCCCTTTTCCAAATGAACAAGAGTTTCTCAGCAAGCCCTGGCTTTCCTAACCATTTGAAAGGCTGTCTGACCAGCCTGATGTTTGTGGATCCTGAGCCTCTGCAACTCCATTCTGGCAGTAGGTGGGGCATGAATCATTAACAAACAAGCCCATAGACCCACATACCACTTGCCAGGCTCAGTGGGGTCCTGAAGCAAGTGCTCTGAGTTCTTCAGGAAAATAAGGAGACATGTTCCAAGGGAGAAAGGTTATTTCTCTCCCAAGTCAAGCTCGAGGAAAAGTGGGCAGATGTGTCTGAGTCCCCAGCAATAGGCACTGGGCCTTGGGAAGGAAAGAGATGCGTTTTTTTTTTTTCATGAGAAGTGAAGGAGGAAAAAGAAATGGTCTGATTTTGGCAAGTCAAACACTCTTCTTCTTTCCATTGAAATGTGCACTACTCTAAGGCAGGGAGGTTTTCTTATCCATCTTTATTCAACCTCTAATACCTAAGCCAGCCTCTCTCTTACTATGAGCGATCAATAGCTCATATTTGTTTGATTATTTTTGTTTTGATCTCGTCTTCAGATCAAAGGTTGGGGTTCATTGAGGTTGGGGATTAGACTGTGTTACACTTGCTTAAAAATCTTTCAATGCCTACTGACTTGGATAAAGAGCAAGCTTCTTGGCACTGAACAAAAGGTCATCCTGTGCCCACCTTGCCAAGTTCATCTCTCTTCCTTCCCCTTCTTGTTCTTTCACACACCATCATCAATTCTTTTATGTCTGCCTTCCCTTGAGAGCTCAAGACTTCCCACAAGACCTCATGACTTCCTGCAAGAACTCAGTATGACTAGTCTCTTCCTGGTGCTTTATTTCAATTTCTGCTCAATAATCACTTTCTGGATGAATGAACTCATGATGGGCCTAAGTTTCAGATCTTCGGCTGACTTTAAGTGCTCTGAGTTTGTTATTCAAAGTGGGTCTATATACAAATGAAGGGTAACAATGTAATTCCTGCCTATGTATCTCCTTTACTCATAGAACATATTAAGAGCACCCATTCTAAGCACTGAAGAATTAATGCCCTCAAACTATGGTGTTGGAGAAGACTCTTGAGAGTCCCTTGGATAGCAAGGAGATCAAACCAGTCAATCCTAAAGGAAATCAATCCTGAATATTCACTGGGCGGGCTGATGCTGAAACTCCAATACTTTGGCCTCCTGATGCAAAGAGGCAACTCACTGGAAAAGACCCCGATGCTGGGAAAGATTGAGGCCAGGAGGAGAAGGAGGCAACAGAGGATGAGATGGTTGGAAGACATCACCAACTCAATGGGCATGAGTTTGGGCAAACTCCAGCAGATAGTGGAAGACAGGGAAGGAAGATAACCAACAGAAAAGGGAAAATATCAGCTTCAGATCACATGGATGTCTAGAGAGGACCCACATGCTTCTCCTCCACTTTTCCTATTTCTCCTATACCACCAACTCAAATCAACAGATAGATCAAGAGCTGGAGGCACATTTAGCATCCCCAAAGCTTGTTTCCCTGTCTCTGACACTGATCTGGTTTTTTTTTTTTTAAGTAATAATACCCAAATATGTTTACTGAACAATCCACATTCTCCCTCACTGAATTGATTCAACCTATGTCATACACTGGGGCTTCCCTGGTGGCTCAGCAGGTAAAGAACCTTCCTGCAAGGCAGGAGATATAGGAAATGCAGGTTCAATCACTAGATAAGGAAGATACCCTAGAGGAGGAAATGGCAACCCACTCCAGCATTCTTGCCTAGGCAATCCCATGGATAGGGGAGCCTGGCGTGCTGCAGTCCATAGGGTCACAAAGAGTCAGATACAACTGAGCAACTGAACAACAACAATCCTTTCCGTGGCTCTCGAGAAGAGTTGCTAATATTCATTTTTACTCTGTGCTACCCACAGTGACAAATACTTTGCTCATATCATCACCTTTACCTTCCCCAGAGTCCTCTGAGCTGACTCCTGAAATATCCCATTTTACACATCATGGGGACAGTTCAAAGAGAGGGTGAGTCACTTGTGTGCCATCACCTAGGAGGAGGTCCAGCCCAGACTCAAGATTCAGGACAAATTGGCTGCCAGATCTTGGCCCTTCTTCTGCTGAGGCCATATGTAGCCAGTCTCCTTGTGGGTCTACCTCTCGGTGTAGATTAATAAACTGGCCTTTTGGCTTATATGACTATGAAATAGCAATGCCTTCAGTTTTTATCAACAAAGGAGCTTTGCAATACTCCAGTGTCATTGTCATCTTTGGCTGCTCAAGTTTCCTGCCCAAATCCTCCAGAGGGAGTTGCCCATGGGCAGGTGGAAACGCACCCTGGAACCTGGAGCCCTGCTCCTGCCCAGGGGGACTACACTCAGTCAGTAAAATTGCTTTGCTCAGAGCCCAGGAGAGCCTCTGGCCTGCCCCCCATCTTGCCCATCATCTGCAGAGCCGAAGGACAGGGCGTCTCTATCTCCAACAGCCACAGGAAAGATGATCTCAACTTTCTGCTAAACCGAGATCTGATTCAACACGATTCAAAGGTGTGGCTACTGTCGGCTAAACCATAACGCATTTATCTTCATGCCAAAGCGTGCGCACCGCCAGAATCAGGCATGACGCTGCAAACCCAGGCAAACAAAACTCGCTCTGGAGCTCATCAAAGTGCCCCTTCTGCTGGGAGGGGGCTTGTCAAGGCAGAGGCAATCCATGTAGTCTCTAAACAGATGTCTGCCAATCCCCCAAGGCACGTTATGATCCTTCACCAAAGGAAAGGGAAATGACCATTCATCGTACGTCTGAGGCACAGCTCTTACCTTCAGTAGATACTCAATTAATATTTAGTAAGTGACTGACTAAATGAATGAGTTTATATACACAGAGAGTTTGAAGTTTGAAGAGTGGAATATGCTTGTAAGAAAAACTAGGTTCCCTTTAAAAACAAGTCATAATACATCCAATGCAGATGGATGTGTGTGCCTACATCCTCCAGGGTCACCTTGAGGGTCACACGGCCCTGGGGCAACCAGGAAGGAGGTTAGGTAAAGTCCGTCTGGGATAGCGTTGCTTTACTGTTCTGGAGCCCAGGGAAGTGATGGAAGTGATGATCAATACCTGAATCCAAGGTGTAGGAAGTGTTTGCTGCCCAGTTTGGTCATCGCCTTCCTGGCTACATCATCCAAGTTTCGAGAGCCTTCATCATTCACAGCAACAGAAAGGATCCTGCCATCAGGCACAGCATTTAAATACTGGGCCAGACGCTCACTCTCTTTCTTGGATCTATAGGTGTCAAATCTGAAAGGGGCAGAGAGAGGAGATATTAATAGTCCTAACAGCAGTGCAAAAAGAGAGCTCTAAGCACCTACCTGTGGTAAGACAGCTAACATGCCATCCAAAATCTCAAGAGTCATGATTTTTTAAAGAAAAGAGCTTTTATTACAGCAAAAAAAAATCATCTGAGACTTGTCAAAGATAATCCATCCTCATATATATAAAGCAGCTATGAAATGGAGATCTCAAAAACCTACACAACAGGTGACAAGAATTTACAAAGGAAAGATAAAATTTTGTCATGATCCCAACTCTAAATATAAAGCCGACTTACTAAGTATAAAGATTTTGTACAATGGCAATGAAAATTCCAAACGAATTTGTCTTGGAACTTAACAAGCAAAATAGTTCTACAAGGAATCTAGAAAAATAAACCAGCATGAATAGCCAAGATTTGAGAAAAGGAAAACAAAGGCACTTAGGGGATGTGGGTGGGGGGATGTGTGGGTGCTCAGGGGTCCTCAAACTTACTTTTGTTTCCATAACCTGATCTGACCCCATCTAGGCCCCTTCCTTCTCCACTGACCTTTGCCATGAAATGTCTGCTACAATCCTAGCATATCTCAGGGTCTCATAATCATACCACAAGCCCACTCCTGCCTTCACTCTATCATTCTAAACTTCTCTTCAGCCAATCAAATGCTTACTACCTCCCCAGAGCTGATCTAAGTTCTTATTTCTCCAAGTAACCTTATGCAAGTAACCTCCAGGTGACCAGGTCTCAAGTGACCATAGCCTGCATTTCCGTGTGTGTTTAGTGTTTACTAATATCTTTACTCAGACACCTTCAGCTGTCAGATTCTTGAGCCCACTGACTCATACTTTACCCAAAGGAGACAAGGAAGGGGCAGGCATCCTGACTTTGGAATCTCCACACCAGCTATTGGTATAACATCTCATTATCCACTTCAATGATGAATTCAATTTGATTGGCTGCCACAAGTAATCCATATTGTACTACTTAAGAAGCAGCACTATATCTGGAGAAAACCAGAGTTCAAAAGAATGCATGCACCTCAGTGTTCTTTGCAGCACTACTTACAATAGTCAGGACATGGAAGCAACCTAAATGTCTATCTACAAAGGAATGGATAAAGAAGATGTGGTACATACACACAATGGAATATTACTCAGCCATTAAAAGGAACAGAACAACACCAGTTGCAGAGACGTGGATAGACCTAGAGACTGTAGTTCAGAGAGAAAAAAACAAATATCATATTGTATCACTGATATGTGGAATCTAGAAAAATGGTACAGATGAACCTATCTGCAGAACAGAAATAGAGACACAGATGTAGAGAAATAATATATAGACACCAAGGGGGAAAAGGAGTGGGATGAACTGGGAGATTGGGATTGACATATATACACTACAATATATGGACTAGATAACTAATAAGAACCTACTGTATGGCACAGAGAACTCTACTCAGTGCTGTGTGTTGACCTAAATGGGAAGGAAATCCAAAAATGAGGAGATATATGTATACGTACAGCTGATTTACTTTGCTTCACAGCAGAAACTAATACTAGATTGTAAACTGACTATAAAAGTTAATAAAAACTAAAATAAGAATAAATTGAGTATCATATAGTAAAATTTTTAAGAAAGAAGCAGCATCCAGGAGTCAGAGCACAATTGAGTAGACCACTCTCTCTCCTCTGAAGGGAGGAGCTCTCTGATAGCCTTTGTGCCAATCAAGTGCATCCTGGTTGTGTTACCCCTGGGCTGAGGATTGCTCCAACCCATGCCAAGCAGGTGCCTGTCACCAGGGGACCCATGGGGCAATTTAATGACTCAGGGTCTGAGCAGATCTGGGTTTGAATCCCAGCTCCAATGCTTCCAAGCCTTGTGATGCTGAGCTCCTCTATCCAAAGGATTCTTCAGGCAAATACTGGAGTAGGTAGCCACTTCCTCCTCCAGAAGATCTTCCCAACCTAGGGGTCAAACCCACATTTCCTGCATGGCAGGCAGATTTTTTTTTTTTTTTTTTTTTTTAACCATCTGAGCCACCAGGGAAGTCTCTGAGCAAATTTAGCCTCACTCAACCTCAGTCCTCTCATCTGTATAACAACAGAATCACCTCCCAGGGCATTTATGAAGATTCAGTTATATACGGTGGAGAAAGCAGTTAACAGGGTTTTGCACAAAGTCCAGTGACTGTATTGTTGTTGCTGATACTCACTGGAGGGCAAGGTGAATGGGCCAGCCTGCACCACATTGCAGCCAGCTCTTGCTGCCTTCCTGTGGACGCTCATGGCTCCTGCCCTGTTTTTGAGGAATTCAATATCCCCATCCTCCAGCACTACCAGGACAGCTGTGTCTGCTTGCCTACTCCCTCTGTGCCCTTCTTGTGTCTCTTTCCCTCCAAGTGGCCTGGACTGGCCTCTGCAGGGTCTGGACAAGGAGCCCTGGGAGCTTACTGGTCAGGCCCAGCCTCTTCAGAGTCTACCAGCTCACACCCAAGCCCAGAGAGAGGACAGGGAGAAGAGACTTGCTGTTTCTACCTTCTGAATATCTCTCCAGTCCATCCACTTCTATTGCCGCTGCTTCTACCTGAATCCTCGCCAGCAACATCTTTTGCCCAGACCATGTGGAAGCCTCTGAACAAACTCTGCTAGCTTTACTTTAAAAAAAAATTTTTTTATGTATTTATTTTTGGCTGTGCTGGGTCTCCGTTACTGCGTGGGCTTTTTGCTAGTTGCGGGGAGCAGGGGGCTACTCTTCATTGCAGTGCACGGCTTCTCATTGCAGGGGCTTCTCTTGTTGTCGAGCACAGGCTCTAGGACACTCGGGCTTCAGTTGCTGCAGCACATGGGCTGAGCTGTTGCAGCTCCTGGGCTCTAGAGCAAGACTCAGTAGCTGTGGTGCAAGGGCTTAGCTGCTCTGTGGCATGTGGAATCTTCCCAGACTAGGGATCAAACGCACGTCACCTGCATCGGCAGGCAGATTCTTTTTTTTTTTTTTTTTTAAGGCAGATTCTTTACCCCTGAGACACCAGGGAAGTCCTGAGCTTTACTTTATCTCTCTGCAAACAATCCACTCTCTACAGAGCAGCCAGTTCTTTCAAGTTAGAAGGTATCCTTTATGGTTTACTTCTTTTTTATTATTTCATTTCGCAAATCTTTAATTGGTCGATAATTGCTTTACAAAGGTGTGTTCATTTCTGCTGTACAAAAATGCAAATCGGCCATAAGTATATGTTAATGTATATATAAGGAATCTAGAAGAATGGTACTGATGAGCTTATTTGCAAGGCAGGAATAGAGATGCAGATGTAGAGAATGGGGAAGGAGAAGGTGGGATGAACTGAGAGAATAGCACTGACATATATATACTCCCATCTGTAAAACAGATAGCTAGTGGGAAGCTGCTGTGTAGCACAGGAGGTCAGTGTGGCGCTCTGTGATGACCTAGAGGGGTGGGATGGGGAGGTAGGAGGGAGGCTCAAGAGGCAGGGGATGTAATGTAAATGTGGTGGTTTAGTCACTAAGTTGTGTCCAACTCTTACAACCCCATGGACTGTAGCCTGCCAAGCGCCTCTGTCCATGGGATTCTCTAGGCAAGAATACTGGAGTGGGTTGTCATTTCCTTCTCCATAGTTATGGCTAAATCAGATCATTTTTTTTCTTAAAGTATTTTGGTGGCTTTGTATTCTACTAAGAATAAAACCCACCTCCTCACTGGGCCTCCCAGGCCGCACACGTGCCTCTGCCTGAAACTCTGACTTCATTGCATGTCGTTTCCACCACTCTCTGTCCTCCCACCTCTCTGCTGGCCCTTCTGCCCTATGAGAACATCATGCACTGTCTCAGCCCTGGCCCTTTGCACTTGCTGCTCTCAGTCTTGAATAGTCTCTCCCGGACTCAGCCTCACCCCAAAGTCCTCGGCTCAAATGTCTCTTGTTTACACTAGGCTCCCTGACCACGTGATGTAAGATGACCTTCCTGAGTTACTCTGCACCACCTATGTCTTCCCCTAACTACCGATGATCCCAGCCTGAAACTATGCTGTGTGTACATGTGCATACATGTGTGTGAATGTGCCTGTTCCTGTTCAGTTCAGCTTCATGAGGAAGATGCCTCGGGAAGGAGAGACCTAACTCCTTGAGATCAAGGATTTCTGTTTTGCTCATGGCTCAGCACCCTGAGTGGCCTCTGACTAGGACACACGCCCCGTAGGTGTGTGTTGAATGAATGAATGTGTTGATGTGAAGGTAAACCTTACCTGTCAGAATGGATGACTGTTCCTGATTTGGGGTCGATGACATGGACAATGACTCCACGGTGACCCCAGCTCCTTTCAAAAAAATAGCCTCCCTCTTCCAGGCCACCCGGGTGAAGAGTCTTGTTCAGAAACGTCCAAGAGAGCTTCTTCTGTCCATGCAACTCAAGGGTACCTCCTCTGTCGATACCAATGTACTTGAGGCCAAAGTAGGGGTCTAGCTGAATGCCATCATCAGCCCTATGAGAGAAAACGGCTCTCTGTGGTTGGCCAACATCTCTGTTTAGTGGCTGCTGAGCCCAGAGGGGATGGCACTGCTGCTGACTCCCACTGTGGCCACCATAGGACCAATCACAGCTGGTGACTGCCCAAGATCAGTAGACATAGCATGAGCAACCAAGATAGTCCCAAGCCAGAACAAAATGAGTCCAACAGGCCAAGCAGAAATACTCATCAATAGTCAACATGTTGGCACTTCTTTCCAGGTCTAAGTGCATTATATTTGGTCCATATCAGATGTGGAATCACCTGGACAACTACTGCATACCCTGTGTATTCTTGGCTACCACTTCTGAGAACTCTCAATTGCTTGGTGATGGAGCACAGCCAGAGGCAAATACTGCCTGGAATTTTTCTTTATCTTGTCCATCAGAAACTATTAATAAACATTCACAGAGACTCCCTGAGCCATGACATGATTAGAAAGCAGCTGAAAGGCTGGCAGGGGGTTTTGTAACTTAAGTCCAGACCTGAGCCACAGTAAATAAAATACCTCGTGTACCTCTCCAACTCACCCAGATTGCCAGTGTCTGTCTTGCTCATGATTGTGATCGGGCAGGATGTAATGATAATTCCTTTCTTGCACTAAAGGCTTGCTGTCTCACCTTCCTCTCTCCTATGGACAATCTCCCCCACATCAGATCCAAGGGTGGCATGGTACCCACAGTAGCGTGGGGACCATCTACCCACCTTCCATACAAAACGATGCTGAAATTGCCCTGGAAAGGGCAGAGGGCACTCCCAGCATGCAGCTCTCCTCCGCTGTCAATCAGGATGTGCCGGGTACGCAAAACAATGGCCTCATCTTGGTCTTTAATGACTAGCTTTCCTGAAGAGGTAGGGATGGAGTGAGGTTGAAGAACACAAGTGTTAGTGATGAGATTCTAGCAGAGAGACGGGCAGACCTCTTGAGCCCCCATCTCCTCCAGGCAGGCAAGAAGGCCTCCTTCATGGGCTTCTCTGTTTGCTATGCTTGTGATGTTTACTTTTTTCTCTGTCTTGCAATGGGTAAATATGGCCTGCTTGGTTTGCTGCCTTCACTGTGTGCTCTGCCTTCAATGAATAAGCGTCTGAAAGTCAGATAAGCAGACCTGCTCAGAGCACCAATAAAGAGTTTCCTCTATAAATGCTTCTTTCATTAAGATTGGACTCTGACAAGGCATTCCTTAAGTGCTCAGAGTTGATGGTTATCTCCAACAACCAGATGCTCTGACCTGAGCTCTAAGCATGTGACATTTGTTTTGTCCATCTAAAGTTATGGCAACCTGCATCTATCTGCTGGGCTCAGAGGCAGCAGACCAGAGAGATGGGACGGGGAGTATTGGGGGAAGGAGATTGTCTTACCTCCCTCTGAGATGCGGATGGAGTAGACCGTGGCAGAAGAGGTGAGCAACAGTGCTCTGCCTTGGCCTATATACACATAGTGGTCTGGATCATGGCCAGGATTCCAGGGTTGCAACTCAGGCCACTGATCAGGGCACTCAGCTGACCCTGCCAAGTACAGAGAAGTGTCACTGCCACCATCCACCAACCTCCCCAGCAAGGATGGCACAGATCATGGGGTGGGAGGAGCTATCATGCACTTTCATGG
This sequence comes from Nanger dama, assembly GCA_917880005.1. Lineage (NCBI taxonomy): Eukaryota > Metazoa > Chordata > Mammalia > Artiodactyla > Bovidae > Nanger > Nanger dama. Next base: position 1,686,213 of record CAKJTW010000108.1, on the reverse strand, counting down.
CTCTGGCCTCCTCCCTACTAGAGCTAAAAGCAGGGCCTTAGAGAGAAAAGAGAACCCCTGACATAGGAGCCCTGGGATTTATCCATGTCCATCATTAGTTCATCATGCATTTTCGGTGAACTTCCTTCTTTTGGGCTCAGTTTTTCCCTTTATCAAATGAAGGATAGACCAGATGACTCCTTAAGATATTCCAGGATCTAAAGTTAGACAGTGATATACCTAAATTACTTGTATTCCAAGGCGTCCTTTCCCCTTGAAAGAATGTTGAAAAGTTGGCCAAGCCCTTTCCCCTTCTGCATGAGAATTTGACTTTTAGTTAATTTGTTCTCCCTGTTTCCCTGGAAACCTGAGAAAGATGGTATTCTATAAACAGTGCTACCAAGCAACATTAATTATAACAAATTGACCCCTGATTAGTCAGTGGCATCTAAACCAGGAACTATGAGGTACAGTAGTAAAGAATCTGCCTACCAATGCAGGAGATACAAGAAATGCATGTTTCAGTCTCTGGATTGGGAAGATACCCTGGAGAAGGAAATGACAACCCACTTCAGTCTTCTTGCCTGGAGAATTCCATGGACAGAAGAGCCTGGCAGGCTGCAGTCGAGGGGGCTATGAAGAGTCATGACTGAGTGACTGTGCACACACACAGTTATTTTTATAACGATCCTGCTGGAGATGTCTTACTATGGGCTCCCCTGAGGGCAGGGACTCTGATAACTGGGCACATCCCACAAGGCAACCCTCAAAGTTACATCTATGGAGTTGCTATAAAAGATACTGGTTCTGATGGGGCAATCCCATACCTGTCCAATGATGGCCTTGTTTCCTGTCACCTAAGGAGCTGTTATCTGGGAAACCAAAGAAGATAACATCTGGTAGGCTTGTGGGATGTTACTAAGACCACTCCCATGAAAGAGGAGTGCCTGATGAAACACCAATGGCAGGTGGTGTTTCTGTCCTAAACCCTTCAAAGTTAGCCTGATGCTCAGCATGGCCTGCAGGATTCACTGGTGGCTCCGCAGTAAAGAATCTGCCTGCAATGCAGGAGACATGCATTCAACCCCTGGGTCCAGAAGATCCCCTGGAGGAAGGGCATGGCAACTCAGTCCAGTATTCTTGCTTGGAGAATCCCACAGACAGAGGAGCCTGGCAGGCTATAGTCCATAAAGTCAAAAAGAGTCAGACTCGACTCAAGCAAGTGAGCACACAGGCATAAGCGTGGCCTGTGGCAGCCTCGTGAGGCTGAATGTTCAGCTGAACTCAAAGCGCCCATGGTGGGTGTTACACTGCAAATAGAAGCACTGGGAGGAGTCCCTCCTTCTGCTGCTCAGAAGGATCTATACCCCAGTGGGGTACCATGTACAGGGAACAGAGAAGACTGTCTCAGAAACAGGGAGACTCTCCCTGGACAGCAGGGAAAGCCCAGAGGGAAAGCGATCAGAAGAGGCCACAGGCAAAACAAGATGAGAATGCGTGCTCAGTGAATAAGCCTCAGTGTACTCTTTTTTTCCTCTCGCTAGGAATTAAGTTGTGAGCCTGAATCAGTAGATTTTTAAATACCTGGGGAGGGGATGGAGGAGCAGGAAAGTGTGTGTGCATGGAAAGTCACTTCAGTCTCATCAGACTGCCACCCCATGGAATGTAGCCCACCAGGCTCCTCTGTCCATGGGATTCTTCAGGCAAGAATGCTGGAATGGGTTGCCATTCTCTTCTCCAGGGGATCTTACCGACCCAGGGATCGAACCTGGGTCTCCTGCATCACAGGCAGATTCTTTACTGTCTGAACTACCAGGGAAGCCTATGATCTTATGCACTGTATCTTTTTTTTTTTCAGATTTTATTTTATTTCTTTACTTTACAATATTGTATTGGTTTTGCCATACATTAACATGAATCTGCCACGGTTCTTAATGCACCAGATCTTATGGCAAATCAGGAAGGGAACATGAAGGTCAGGTGGCTCCCAGATGGCAGGCTGGCTAGCAGTTGTGCATTTTTTGTCTGTTCCACCCCACCCTGAGTGTTTGATAAAATTTCAATTGGTTGCCATCCTTTAACAAGTGGAGAGCTTTTATACAAAAGTCTATATTTCTGGCTTCTCTTAAAAATTCAATAGACCCTGAAATAGGTGCCCCCTTTTCCCATGTGGGGGCCATTGGCCAGGACTGAAAAGGGTGAGTTCCTTAAGAGGGGCCTGCATTCTACAGGTGACCACATCTCTACCTGGCCAGCTTCAGTGCTTTGCATTATGTGCCTGGCACCTGTAGACACTGAATTTGAAACCCCAAAGGCTGCCTGATGAAACCAAAGCACAGGATAAGACCTGCCCAGGACCCCGCAGCCCTGCCTCTGCCCCAAGGCTCCTGCTCCTGGCCCCCAGCCCCTTGCTTCCAGAAGTGGCTACGCCTTCTTTGTTGACAAGCAAAGGCCCAGATACTGTGGCTTACCTGTGGATGCGGCACCAGGAAAGTGGCCCAGGATGAACCAACCAATGGTCAGCATCACCCTAAAGGAGACGTCCATCCTGTGAGGATCTCCCATCCTGGCAGAATGCTCCCTGAAACAGAAGCACACCGAGTCAGACCTGCAAGCTTACCAGGCTGGAGTCAGTATATGGGGCAGACACACACAGAGATACACAGGGCACGTGCACACACAGAGGCCATGCCAGCATGGGCACCCTCCAGCCAGCCAGTGCTGAGTCCTCAGCTGCCATGACTCAGGATTGGGCAGATCGGGGCATGCCAGCCCTGTCATCAACTTCCTGGCTGTGTCCTGCAGCTCAGAGACCCAGTTACGGATGGAATTTCATCCTTGGTGCCTGAGCTTGCTACCCTCCAGAACAAAGCTTTATTTTTTCTTCTCAAGTTTAAAAACAGAGAAAATCAAAAAATACTCCCACTGAACATATGCTAGAAAATAGATGCCATTAACTTCCTGTGTGATTGCAGCTGATTTGATTAACCTCTCTGGGCTTTCCTAATCTGAAATATGAGGCTGTGGACTAGCTGATTTCTAATGTTGACAGTCCCTTGGACTGCAAGGAGATCCAACCAGTTCATCTTAAAGGTAATCAGTCCTAAATATTCATTAGAAGGACTGATACTGAAGCTGAAATTCCAATATTTTGGCCACCTGATGTGAAGAACTGACTCATTGGAAAAGATCCTGATACTGGGAAAGATTGAAGGCAGGAGGAGAAGGGGACAACAGAGGATGAGATGGTTGGATGGCATCACCGACTCAAGGGACGTGAGTTTGAGTAAACTCCAGGAGCTGGTGATAAGGGAAGACTGGGAAGCGTGAGATGCTGCAGTCCATGGAGTCGCAAAGAGTTGGACATGACTGAGTGACTGAACTGAACTGACTGAATGTTATTCTGTGCTTCTAAAACAAGTCTTGATGATAATATTGAGATCTTAAATAGGATGTCTGTGTATAATAAACAATTTTAATATTACCCATCCAAGAAGAAGGCAGGGCAGAGATAGTTAATTGTCCCCTAATATCCATTTTCCCTGGAAAAGAAACCCTGTGTTTTGTCTGGGCACACAGCCACCTAGAATAAAGGCTACCTTCTTCAGTCTCTGGAATTGTTTAAGCAAATATGGCAAACATAGTGTGTGAATTCCAGGATATGTCCTCACAGAAGGTGGGAACCTTTCTCCATGCCCCCCACCCCCTTCCTGCTGGCTGGAATATGGATATGATGGCTGGATCTTCAGCAGCTATCTTTGGCCACGCAGGTAGTTGGAGCCATGTGCTGAAGATGGTAAAGCAGAGAGTAAGAAACTAGGCTCCGACCCCATGGAGAATTGAAACAGCCCTAGACTCTGGATTTATTTTTCTGTGTGACAAAATTAAATTAATTTTATTTCATTTCTATTTTATGAAAGCCACTTCTTTTTCTTTTACTCAGTCAGAAGCTGACTGTGGGAATTTGTCTAGGTAATCCTCAAGACAGGAACTTAAAAAAAAAAAAAAAAAGATGCCTGATGCCCCTTTCAGAATATAACACTTTTGGAGAAAGATCTCTGTCCTCGAGTACACTAGAGTATGTAAACGAGGCTGGGAGAGCAGCCTGTCCCTGCCCATGTCCTCAGATCCTCCCCAGAGCCTGAAAACAAACAGATATTCTCCCACATGGAGGAATGGGCCAGATATCTTTCATGCCACACAGGCTCCTGCCTCTGAACAAGCTCAGGGATAAATCTGATCATCCCTGACCTCCCAGCTCCAGGTGAAGTGCTTTGTGTGAGTTCAGTGAGTCGGAGTAGGCAGGAGGGTCTGAGACAGAACGCCTGGCCTTGTGCCTGGTCCCTCCCGCACAGGTGCGCTGGGGAGGCACAATGCTCTCAGCATCAATGCCCACGGGGTCCTCCTGCGGGCACCATGCCTGGCCCTGGCCTGACCTGGAGAGAACAACAGGACCCATTCTAGTCGCCTCAACAGAGCCGCTGGAGTAGGGCATCAGATGGTGCCTTTCTCCCCATGGCCCCCAGAAGAGGAGTGTCTGTTTTCACGCTCTTCGCAAGAGAAAGAAGGGGACGCTGGGGACAGGAGTGTCTTGTGGTCCTCAGGGAAAGCCAGGGCCCAGCTCTCGAGCCTCCATCTGTTCAGCAAAACCAAAACTGACTTGTTCTTTGCTGCTAAGAAGCCCCAAGCCATCCTGGGGCTTCATGAACCTCAACTTCGGGCCATGAGCTAGGAGAGGAATGTGGCCAGCACTGAGCAGGGCAGTGCTTGGGGGTGGGAGGCAATCTGGGTGGGCACTCCTCCAACCTTAACTGCTGGGTGACCCTCACCCAGGCATGTGCTTCTCTGGGCCTCGACTCCCCATACGCAGAGTGGAAGGTTGGGATACAGGGACTTGTGGCCCTGACACCTTCTGATTACAGCCTAGGTCATTTCAGAGACAAAAATCGTCAGTTTCAGGATGGATGTAAAAACAATTCCACCTGGCAGAATAATGCTCAAGATCTTTCTCCTAACATGAAACAGATCTGCTGTGTCTGAGGCACTGGAGGCAGAGAGAACTGCACCTCCCTGCCTCAGAGAGCTCATGACCCCACATTGCCCAGGGAGGGGTGGGGTGGTCCTTGAGGCTTTGGAAGCCCCTCAGTGGCTTCCAGGGCTCTGAGCACAGAAACATGGAGAAAAGTCCTGTTGATATGCATCCCAAAGGTTCTCAAATTTCACTTGGAACTTCTTCCCCAGGGGAGGAGGACAGCTTTTCCACTTGGCCACTGAAAGCTCTCTGGCAGCGGGAACTGGACTTGGCTTCTCCAGCTGGCAAGATATGGTCTGGAAACGGTGCCCAGCCACAGAAGGCCTGGGAAGCACGCAAGTTGGCTAACAAGGCTAGAAGCTTCCTCGGGGAGCTGCTGGCTGGGGCCTGGCTGGGTCCTGCTGGTCATGAGCTGGCCCCTTCCTTGCAGGGCACGGTGAGCCCCTCGGGTAGAGTCGTGTGCAGGAGGAACGACTGGAACTCCAGGACACTTTGCTTCACAAGCCTTCACAATAACAAGCTAAAGTTTTCCAGAAGCCCGGCACCCTCACTCCATCCAGCTGTAGCTCCCAGTGTCTGCCAGGCCTCCCAGGAACGCAGAGGGGCAGGGCGTTGCCTGCCCCTGGCTGTCTCTGCCTCTCCTCGCTGCCATCACACAGCCGGGGCGGGGGCTCTGCTCTTCCTCCAGCTGCCCTGGGGTAGAGGAGGCCAACACCTGAAGGAGAAGAGGAGCACAGGGTTATTGGAAGCTTCACAGAGGCCCCTGACCCCCCAGGGGAGCAGCATTAGCAGTCCATGCCCCACAGCATCCCCACCTCCAGGGGCAGGCGGGCCCTTGCTGCCTGCAGAGCTGCAGCCTGCAGAAGCCAAACCCTCTTCAAGGATTACCAGGAAGAGAGGGAGGAGAAGGGGGGTGGGGTAGGCTCAGCGTAAACGCTGAGGGCTGGGGAGCAGGAGAGAGTGTGTGTGGGAGGTGCGGTAGGGCTGCAGGGGGACCGGGAAGCTGCTTTGGGCGGTGGGACAGCACAGGGGCAGCCGTCACTCTGTCACATCTGCACCAAGGCAAGTCTCATTTTCCACAAACCTAGGCTTGGCTCAGAGCAGCAGGACACTGTGGGGACCTGGAGCACAGGCCCCAGAGGCCGCCAGGCCAGCCCTGCAGCTCAACATCAGGAAAACCAGTTGACCATTTAGGCCTTGCTTTTTTTAACCCGTAAAACTGAAATAATGCCTCTTAAACTCCAAGGTCATTTTGATCCTCGCTTGAGGGATCAAACGAGAGGCTTTATAGAAGATGATAAAGCTCTGGGCATGACCTGTGGTCAGTACGCAAGTTGTGGGAGCTGCTGGTATGAAGGATGCTTGCTACCAAGAGAGAAAGCCTGGGAGATGAACTCTGAGAACCTGGTCTGAGTTGTCTGAGTTCCAGCTCTCAATAGCCACTTGACCTTAGACAAGCGTTCAACCTCTCTGGGCCTTAGCGGTCTCATTTTTAAAATGGGAACAATAATAATGCCCATAACCAGGAGGGTTTCCCTGGTGGTTCAGATGGTAAACAATCTGCCTGCAATGCAGGAGACTGGATTTGATCCCTGGGTTGGGAAGATCCCCTGGAGAAGGAAACGGTAACCTGCTCCAGCATTCTTGCCTGGAGAATCCCATGGACAGAGGAGCCTGGTGGGCTACAATCCATGGTGTCACAAAGACTCAGACATCACTTAGCATCTAAACTACCACCACCACCAAGTGACTTGCCAGTTAGCATCAGGCTAACAGAATGTAGGAGCTGATGGGATCAGAGACCCTTTCCAGTCAGCCCTTGGCTGTGCACCTGAACCATGTGGAGAATTTGTTAAAATGCAGATTCTCATTCCATGGGTCTGGGGTGGGATCTGATTCTGCATTTCCAACCACCTCCCAAGTGAGGCTGCCTCTGCTATTGGGCTGTGGGCCACGCTTTGAGTAGCAGGGATCTCGTGCAGTCCCACCCTCCCATTTTACAGATGAGTAAACTGAGACCTACAGTGCAGAAGATTGTTGCTTATAATCAGGAGCAGTAAATGGATCAGAGAATTGCCATCTGACTCCAAATTATGGGGCACACGCCACCTTCCCAGCCACCCTGCTTGTTTGGGTGGAAAGGGAGAGGCAAGACTGGGCCCATTTCTGTTTCAGCCCCTGTTTCAACTGGGGCATTGCTTTCAGTCACAGTTTGGATAGTAAACACTTGCCTCAGGAACCCTTTGAACTTCCATAAAGTCCTAAAATTATCTTCCCCAAACAAAATACCTCCTCTGAGAGGGGAAATCCCCAGTGGGGAGCCACTTGCAGAGCCAAGGAGGAGAGTTTCATGTGATGAGAGAACTTCACCATCACAGATCACTCCCACCCCCAAGAATATCTGAACAAATCCTGTCAGGTCCTCTCATCTCATCACCAAATCAGCCACCGGGGCTGGTAGCATCAAAGCCTTCCACCACCACAGCAGGCAGGAAGGCCGGTCTGTAACCAGTCTCCCCTCCTGCTCATGTAACACACATGGTCTAGGCATCCCACAAGTGGGCACTGCACTGGTCCTGGTGGGAAAGGAAGTGAGATCCCTGCCCCCACAGGGATCCTGGGGTCCCATTACCCTCTGCATTAGGCATCACAGTCTAAACGATGAGCCTGACTCTTCTGCAAACCAGATGTTCCCTAATGAAGAGTTCCTCGAAGACTTATTGGAGATTAAACACTGGAGTAAACAACTGAGCCACATTGACATATCTAACTTGCCCTTTGGTTTAGAGCTAGGCTGTCCAATATACTAGCCACAAGTCATGTGTGGCTATGGACATTTAAATTAAAATCAGATACAGTTAAGAGAGTTCCTCGGTCACACTAGGCACTTTTAAGAGTTTGATCACCACTGGTAGCTAGTGGCTACCGAGAGGTAAAGAATCTGCCAGCTACTGCAGGAGAGCAGGATATGGGGGTTTGATCCCTGGGTCAGGAAGATCCTCTGGAGGAGCAAATGGCAACCCACTCCATGATTCTTGCCTGAAGAATTCCATAGACAGAGGAGCCTGGCAGGCTAACAGTCCATGAGGTTGCAAAGAGAGTCAGACACGACTTAGTTACTAAACAACAGCAACCATGTTGGGTGCATGGATCTACAACATTTCATTTCCATCATCATAGAAACTTCCAATTTAGAGCCTCGATATTTAGAGTGGTTTAGCAGATCAAGCTAGAGCGAGCTTTGAGACGGTTCAGAGCCACAGTTTTTACAGAGGCATCCTTGACTGCACCTTTTAGAACCTCAGATTCTCAGCCCCACTGCAGACCTACTGACCGACTGATTCAAACTCCAGGGGTGAGCCAGCCATCTGTGTTTTAACAAGCCCTCCAGGGATTCTGATGTTGCTCAAGAACCACCAGTTCAGAGAATCAACTCAGTCCAGAGATACTTGTCAACCACCAGTTCAGTGGCAACCTCAGGAATGCTTGACAGTGCCTTGGCTAAGCACGCAGGCTGTGTGACAAGATCCAAATTTAAGCCTCAGATCTCCCATTTAGGAGCTGTGGGTGAACTTCACCATCCATTTACCCATCAAGCCTCCATTTCCTCAGCAGTAAAATGGGGGAATCCTTGCAGCTTCCTTTCAAGGGTACTAGACAAATGGAGAGATACAGGGACAGTGAGTGGTCTGCTGGACTGTAAGCTGCCATATGTCAGTTTATCATCATCATCCCTGTCTGGTTTCCGTTCAATGCCTGATGCAGCCAATCATTGGCCTGACTTACTAAATGGGATTTTTACCTCTTTCACTGACAGATGGGTAGTGCTATGCCATTCCCTGAGAGGTACCAATACACAAAAATACTTTCTCAAAAGCTCAACACAAAGGATTTTACATAGAAAACTCATGCCCAGTGGAGTGACGTGTTTATGGAGCTGGGGGAAAAAGGCAAATATGACCTAGTGGGCGCCCCACCCTGGACTCTGGGCAAAAGTCCTGCCTGGACAATGTGAAGTGTGGCAGACACGGCAGGCCAGTGTCTTGGGTTCTGCAATAGCTTTCTTATTAGAAAAAGTACGAGGGACTTCCCTGTTAGTCCATTGATTAAGAATCTGCCTTCCAGTGCAAGGGGCACGGGTTTAGTCCTTGGTTGGGGAATTAAGATTCCACACATGCAACTAAGAGTTCTCATGTCACAACTTAAGACCCTGAGTGCCAACTAAGACCCAGAGCAACCAAATAAGTAATTTTTTTTTTTTTTTTTTAAGATTTTTGGCAAGGTAGGGAGATGGCTGCCTCCTCTGAGACCCAGGAGGAGGAAGTCCTTTGGGTTGGTTGTTTGGTTCATGTTTTATTTCACAAGGGCTTGGCTTATGGCTCAGATTCAAGCAAAACAGAGCTCCCAAAAGGGAAGAGGAGGGAGACGAAATAAATAAATAAAAGATGACTTATTGACACTCCCCAGTATTAAATTACCACTCTTCTGAAAGATACCATGGATGAAGACACAACATCTGTGGGGTGAGGGGGTCTTTTGGGAAGGTGGCAAAGGGGGAGAAGGAAATAGTACTCAAAGCAGATCTGCGCGGGACTCCCCTGGCGATCCAGTGGCTAAGTTTCCCCATTCCCAATGCAGGGAGCCTGGGTTGGATCCCTGGTCCGGGAACTAGATCCCACATGCCACAACTCAGAGTTCACATGCTGCAACTAAATATTCTGCATGCTGCAACTAAGACCTAGCGCAGCCAAATAAATATTTTAAAAAAAAAAAGAAGAAGAAGAAAGCAGACTTGTTCTTGGCCCCAGACTGTTACACCAGCTTCCTGTGACCCCTGATGGACTCGAGCATGCACCGTTAATTCCTTGACTAAAATGTTTTTTCTCTACCACCATGCTTCCAGATGCCACACTTGACCTTTGGAGATTGGCGGTTTAAGATTCCCTGTCTACCTCCCCTGAGGAATTCGCCCCTGGCCCTAAAGTCTACAGCAATTGCTTCTTCCTCTTCATCCACAGCTTACTGATCAAACCTTTCTTCAAATTCTCTCATTCTATCTTTGGAGCACCTCGATGTCTTCCACAGTGGGCCACAAGCTCCTGAAAGGTGGCCACTACATAAACCCATTTTTCTTTCCTACAACCCAGTACACAGTGGCTGCCCAATGGATGTGGACAATGAACAAATGGGTTTGCCCAGCGATTGCTGGAGGAACAGCCCACTTGGCGGTTTGCCTGCTCTGTGACTTTGGGCTCTGTGTCCAATGCTCTCTGAAAAAACAGGTGGGAGTGCTGAAGCAGAAACTGCAGGCACTGAACAAGCCAATATGTTTTTAAATTATAACTCTTTTTCAAAACATCCTTCTAAGGCTTGCCCTCAATTGAGGAAAAAAAAAAAAAAAGAGTAACTTCCCTCTTTAAAACTGGTTTTCCTTTTTTTTTTAACTTTTTTATTTTGTGTTGGAGTATAGCTGATTAAGGTCTTCCCAGGTGGTGCTAGTGGTGAAAGAACTCGCTTGCCAATGCAGGAGACTTGAGAGACACAGGTTCCATCCCTGGTTTGGGAAGATCCCCTGGAGGAGGGCATGGCGACCCACGTCATTATTCTTGCCTGGAGAATGCCATGGACAGAGGAGCCTGGTGGGCAACAGTCTATGGGGCTACAAAGAATCAGACATGACTGAAGCGACATGCATAGCTGACTAACAATGTTGTGATAGTTTTAGGTGGACAGCAAAGGGACTCAGCCATACATATACATGTATCCACTCTCCCCCAAACTCCCCTGTCATCCAGGCTGCCATATGACATTGAGCAGAGTTCCCTGTGCTCTACAGTAGGTCCTTGTTGGTTAAAACTGGTTTTCTCCCCATGATCATGGAGGAAGAGAGGAAGTCAGATTACTGATATGGGTGCTTCTCCCAAGACTCACCAAGTCCAAGGCCAGCCTGCCTCTGCCACTGCCTGAGGTGCCCAGAGGCTGCAGCCAAGGATCCTGGCTTCTTCCAGCAAACCCAAAACTCTCCGGAGAGGGCAGTGCCTACTCTAAACATAACCCAGGACTTCCTTGGTGGTCTGGCGGTTAAGACTCCAGGCTGCCAATGCAGGGGGCTTGGGTTCCATCCCTGGTCAGGGAACTAAGATCCCGCAGTCCCTGTGGCATGGCCAAAAGATTAAAAAAATAAAATAAAATAACCCAAGTGTCCTGGTGTCCCAGTTCTTCATGCATACAGGTGTGGGAGAAAGCACCCTGCTAGGCCAGCTGGGCCCCCTCTACCTTGTCCTTTTGGCCCCAACATTGAGTCTGCAGGGTACATGATGCTTTCTGCCATTACAAGATTGGTCTCCCAGGAGCCTCCCAAGATTGCCCTTCCCTGCCACTGGGCATTTATCTGGTCTTACCAGTTCATCACACGGGGCCACAGATAAGCAATCCCCACCTGGAAAGACAGGATACATTCCACCAGCCCACCCCAGCCTCCTCAGCCTCTTTCCTCTCCTTATACATCAGTAGATACATCAGTAGATGTAAGTAGGTTTGAGGGGACAGGTCGCTGTAACTTAGCTGTGACTGTTGCCTGCCAGTCCATGGGATTTCCCAGGCAAGAATACTGGAATATGTTGCCATTACCTTCTCCAGGGGATCTTCCTGACCCAAGGATTGAACCCTTGTCTTCTGCATTGGCAGGTGGATTCTTTACCAGTAGAGCCACGTGGGAAGCCAGGAACTGCCACATCAAGGACAAGTTAAGCTGGGTCCCAACTCTGGCTTTGCAGGTCACAAACCACAGAAGGCACAGTAGCTGACTCCTCTCCTTGCACGAAGGAAGTCTCAGCAGGGAGCCTGGGATGCTGCCTGGCTCTGGGGCTTTGGTCCTTCACACTCTGTCCCGGGCAAACACCCCAAGGTACAGCCATCAGAGCCCTGTGCTCCCCGAGGCTGGCAGCTGGAAAGTCAGGTGGTGCTCAGAGCAGCCTGATCACAGAGTCCAGAGACCCTCAAAGGGGATCCTCTCCCAGGACAGTCAGAACATGGAGCTGCCTGTGTCAGACCGTGGGCTCCACACCTTCCTTGTGGGTGGTGGCCACTGTCCTAGCTGGATAAGTGATTGTAGCCACAAACACTTCGTCTGCTGTGTTTTTTACCCTAAAATACTAGCATCAGCAGTTGGTGTGGCACTTCTCCTGACCTGCAGTTGCCCCATAGATGTGCCCACTTGAGCCTGAGACTCCAGAAAGATTGCTGTGAAAATGCTCCCGCCCCCGCCCGCCCCCCCACCTCCTGGGATATCTGCTGGCCCCCTCCTATCCATCCTCCACAGGGAGACGTGTTGGCTCGATCCCACAAATACCTTTGTTTCAAAGAGCAGAAAATCCATGCTAAATAAGGGGAGGGTGCAGCCCGCGCCAAGGCACGGCAGAGACAAACAGAGCGTGAGACCTGAAGCACCTTTGGAGTGACGTTCAGGAGTCTGGACTTTATCCTGAAAGCTGGGGTTGGGGGTAGGGGACAGTGGCAGAGCAGAGGAGCCAGGGGAACACAAGTATTTTATAAAGATGCTGCTGGCTGGGACGGAGGGGAGGGATGGGCGAGAATCAGAGTGCCGCCCAGAGGACTCTGTTGGAGTTGGATGAATCCAACACATATTTATTGAGGGCCTCCTATATGCTGGTTCTAGACGCTGGACTACAGAGGAAACTACTCAGGAAAAGACCCTGCCGTGGGTTAGGTTAGAGCTTAGTCTACTGGGGGTGGGTGGGAGCAGAGAAAGAATAAAGAGCAAATAAGAGCATCCTGTATGTGTTTGATGGTGTCCAGAGCCATAGAGAAAAGTCAAGCAGATGAGGTGGGGAGAAGCTGCTAATTTATGTGGATGGTTAGGGACGTTCTCACTGAGAAGGTGACACCTGAAGGAAAGGACAGTGCAGGGGCTCTGGAAGGAATCCAGGCAGGGGAACCCAGCAGGGGATGGTGCTGGGTGGAGCCCGAGGTCAGGAGCTGGAGCTCAATGGGGAAGACAGAGGATGGCGGGAGACCACATGCCTAGGACAGAGACGATGCCTCTCGTCACAGCAGGGCCCACCTGGCTCAGCGCTTCATCAATTATCCAATCAGGTGGGGCTGGCTTAAAAGGACCTGTATAGGGACCCCCTTCATGAATCACAACTTTGTTGTGGCAAAGGGGCTTGTGTAACTCAAGGAAGCTAGGAGCCATGCTGTGCACAGCCACCCAAGATGGACGGATCACAGTGAAGGGTTCTGACAAAACATGGTCCACGGGAGAAGGAAATGGCAACCCACTCCAGCAGTCTTGCCTGGAGAACCCATGGACAGTATGATAAGGCAAAAAGATATGACACCAGAAGATGAATTCCTCTCAAGTCAGAAGGTGTCCAATATACTACTGGGGAGGAGTGAAGGCAATTACTAATAGCTTCAGAAAGAATGAAGCGGCTGGGCCAAAGCAGAAACAATGCTCACATGTGGATGTGTCTGGTGGTAAGAGTCAAGTCTGATGCTGTAAAGAAACAATATTGCATTGGAACCTGGAACGTTGGGTCCATGAATGAAGGTAAAGATTGAGGGCAGGAGGAGAAGGGGGTGACAGAGGATGAGATGGTTAAATAGCATCACTGACTCAATGGACATGAATTGGAGCAGACTCCAGGAGACAGTGGAGGACAAAGGAGTCTTGTGGGCTATAGTCCATGGGGTCACAAAGAGTTGGAGATGACTGAGTGATAACAACAACCACCACCACCCTAGGGGGAACTACATCTTCCCTCACTTTCAGTCCCTGTGGTTCAAGTGGGGCGGATTCAGTAACCCTGTTCCCTAGGTAGACATGTGACCCAGCCTGGCAAATGAACATGCTTGCTCCCTGGCTGTTGTGATTGATTCAGGGGTGGTCACATGACCTGAGACAAAGCCCTAATGGGAAAGCTGGTCCTCATCCTACCGTGGCTGACAAGCTTGGAACTGCTGGAGCCATCCTGGCTTCAGTGCAGGGAGAGCCTGCCTGACAATGAAGCTTGTACAGAGCAGGCAGAACCTAGCCCTGGAGAGAGACAGCACTTGAGCACCCAGATCCACCTCTGCCTGAAGCTAGTGCTGTCCCCAGACTTCTCAGCTACCTGAGCCAATAAAGTTCCTTTTTGGTTAAGCCAACTTGAGCTGTGTCTCTGACATTTGGTATGGAAAAACAATCCTAAGGAGCCCAAAGGGGAGGGCAAGATGAAGGTTGATGCTTACAAGTCTCTTTGCTCTCATAAAATGTCCATTTTCATCGACGAGGCCTCAAATGAGTTTTCTGGCAAAAGAGATTGCCTTTCTCCAATTGTGCATGCCCTCCCCCCAAACTTGTCTGTCCCTAGGAAGGGTGACTCACATTAGGAAAAAAGATAGTCACTGCCACCACCATGGTCCAGGACTTTTCTGTACGATTCCACAAGAACCACCTAGCAGCCTGCTTCCCACCCCAACCCCAGTCCATCACCCACAGACCAGCCAGTGAGCCAAAGCATGACATGTTTTGGTGTAAAACCCTCTAATGGCTCCGATTAAATGTAGGAGGAAGTCCAGACTCCTCGTCCAGTCCCGCACAGCCTAGCCTCCTCATCAACTCACTCTCACATCAGGCTCCATGCCTGCCCTCACGGCCACTTCCTCATTTCCTCTGAAGATGCCAAGCTTCCTTCCTGCCCCAGGACTTTTTGCATGCAGTCCTTGGAATGCTATCCTCCATTCCACTAATCCTCGAGTCTCAGTTAAAGCCCAGATGGAGTCAGCCAGGAGGGCAGACTACAAAGGCCCTAAGTTAATCTCCTCTCACAGGCACACCAGAATCACAACTATTTGCAGAACAACAATTGATGGAAACCCTTGCCCTTTTCTTAAAATTAATTTTCATTGGAGTATACTTGCTTTACAGTGTTGTGTTCGTCTCTGCTGTACAGCAAAGTGGATCAGCTATATGTATACATAATCCCCTTCTTTTTGGATTTCCTTCCCATTTAAATCGCCACCGAGCACTGAGAAGAGTTCCCTGCGCTGTACAGCAGGTTCTCATTGTTGTTGTTTAGTCGCTAGGTGTGTCCAACCCTTTGTAATCCTGTGGACTATAGCCCGCCAGGCTTCTCTGTCTATGTGATTTTCCAGGCAAGAATCCTGGAGTGGGTTGCCATGCCCTCCTCTAGGGGATCTTCCCAACCCAGGGATGGAACCCACATCTCTTGCTTCGCAGGCAGATTCTTCACCACTATGCCACCTGGGAAGCCCAATATTTAGTGGCCCATTAGGGCCACCAGACTTAGGACAAGGGAGGTGGGCTGTGAAAGTTTCCACAAAGGGCCAGGGGCCCCAGAGGGCTGATGTGAGAGCCCTGCGACTAGCGTGCAGCCCACAGGGAGCCCCCTAGGCTTGCACACAACAAGAGGCCAACGTGCTGGCACCTGCTGTGTCTGGAAGCCAGGCTGGAATGTCCAGGCAGGGCCTGGCCGCAGTTCAGAGAGCACAGCCTTCCTCTCGGCTCCCGTTCTCAGGCTCACACAAACCCAGGAAGGGCAGAGACGGGGGAATGTTTGCACAGCCGACAGGCCTTCTCCACTCCTCTCTCTGCCCGCCAGATCGGAGTCGAGGGAGCATGCTTGGTTTTGGTTCAAGTTTGGGCCAGAGTCCTCCTTTGATCTGAGGGCTTGTCTCTCCCTGGGTTATTTATTTGTAGAAACTGCTCTGGTTTCCTATGACTTCAAATACACATAAGGGAGCTGACGCCAGGCGGAGTCCCAGCCCAGGTTTGTTTTACTGCCCCATGTGTCACTGACTCCTCACGCCCGGGATTGGTTACCTGTATTCCTGTACTCAGGTGTGATCCAACGCTCCAGGCTAGGAAACAAAAGCCTGTGATCTTGCAGGGGAAGTGGGCTCCAATAAACCTGATGTGGAGAAATGACTAGAGATCAGCGGTCCTGGGAGAACTTGGGCAAGGCTTCTCTGGGCCTCTGGTTTTGTTTTGTTTTGTTTTTCTGTAAAGGAAGAGGCAGGGAGATGTGTATTTTTGTGCTTATTCAGAACTGGGTCCCACATGAGAGCTGTGACAGTGGTGAATAATGATGGAAAAGTGATGGATGGTGCCTGCTGGGAGGAGCTCTAGGACAAGCTCTGAGCTCTGGGGACCCCCTCCGCTTCACCACTAGGGGACCCCAGGGATCCACATCATTGCATCTCCCCAACGGTACTATGAAAATTTCAAACACAGCCACGTTGAAAGAATTTCACAGCAAACAGCAACATACCCGCGACCTAAATGCTACTAGTAAGATGCTGCTCCATTTGCCTCATCACATAGCTATCTATTCATCATCTCTCTATCCATTCAGAAATCAGCCTTATTTTTTAAATTAATTTATTTTTTTATTGAAGGCTAATTGCTTTACAGAATTTTGTTGTTTTCTGTCAAACCTCAACATGAATTAGCCATAGGTATACATACATCCCCTCCATTTTGAACCTCCCTCCCATCTACCTCCCCATCCCACCCCTCTAGATTGATACAGAGCCCTTGCTTAATTTTTCTGAGCCATTGGCTATCTATTTTACATGTGGTAATGTAAGTTTCCATGTTATTCTTTCCATACATCTCATCCTCTCCTCCCCCCTCCCCATATTCACGTCTATTCTCTATGTCTGTTTCTCCATTGCTGCCCTGTAAATAAACTCTTCAGTACAATTTTTCTAGATTCTGTATATGTGTTAGAATATGATATTTATCTTTCTCTTTCTGACTTACTTCACTCTGTATAATAGGTTCTAGGCTCATCCACATCATTACAACTGACTCAAATGCATGTCTTTTGATAGCTAAGTAATACTCCAAGAAATCAACCTTATTTTTATAGTTTCATTTCAAAACAAATTGTAAGCACTGGTACACTATCCATCAACTGCTTCAGCATGCAGTTAGTTAATAATAAAGCTCAATATTTATCTACTTTTTTAAATCTTTTGAGGTAAAGTTTATATGTAACGAAGCACATAAACCTTAAGTGTAGGTTTGCTGAGTTTTGCCAAATGCATATACCCGCATCACCCAACCACCTACTAAGGTACAGAACATTACCATCCCCCTTGAAAGTTCTCCTGTGCCTTGTCCAAGTTAATTCCCTTTCACAACAGGTAACCACTACTCTAGCAGAGAAATATCAGAACCCAACCACAGATTTGTTTTGCCTGTTCTATAAGATGATATAAAAGGAATTATCCAAGATGCAGTCTTTCAGGTGAACCTTTTTCCCAACACCTCTGAGGTCCATTCACACTGTTACATGAATCTATAGTTCAGTTCTTACGACTGCTGAAAGCATTAGTTGCTCAGTTGTGTCTGGCTCTCTGTGACCCCATGGACTGTTCCCTGCCAGGTTCTTCTGTCCATGAGATTTCCTAGGCAAGAATATCGGAATGGGTTGCCATTCCCTTCTCCAGGAGATCTTCTCAGTCCAACCATTGAACCCAGGTCTCCTGAATTGCATGCAGATTCTTTACTGTCTGAGCCACGAGGGGAGGCTTACCATCCACTAAGGGGCTCTGAAATTCTGGGAAATTTCTGTGGTTTCTTTTTAACCTTGGAGTGGCTTAAGAATATTTTATGATAGTATCTTCTGGATTATTTCTTCCTCTTTCCGTTTTCCCCTTTCCCATTCAAATGCTCTCTGCTCAGTTCTCTAGGCTAAGATTCCTTTCCAGCACACAAGGCTGTTAGCCCCTTCCATCTAAAGGAGGTTTTGAGAGAATTAAGAGAGAGAATGTACACAAAGAGCTTAGGCGAGCCCCTGCTCTTCAGTTATGCTGTAAAATCTACCCTCCATTCCTAGCTGTGCTCTCAGAAAGGGCAGAACAGTGACTGATTCATATCTGCTGAAAACAGCGGACACTCTTTCAGATGGAATGCTTCTGAGAGTCTTGCCCTGAGAAGTCAGGACCCCGGGCCTGCATGCAGGTCAGTCCCAGGCCTCTTGCCAGATGGATGCAACTGAAGATGGAGTTTAAGGGGAGTGAGTGCACAGAGCCTGACATGTCCCCTGGGCCCTCAGCTGCTGCCCACACCTGGTTCCCAGCCAGGAAGAATGCTCACCTCAGGCTCTGGTTTCCTCTGCTGAGCTGAGCTGCAGCCCAGGATGCTGGCCTGGGTTCAGCCCAGTTTGGCTGTGCTGTCTAAGATCTTCCAGAAGCTTCAGTTGGAAAAAGTTACCCCTTGCTTTCTCACCATTAAATGGGAGGGAGTTGGCTCAGTGGTGCTATCAACTCAGGGCAGGTTTACCTGACTCACCCAGGGCCTGCACAAGAAGGGGTCGTGCCTAGCTGGCATCTCACCCAGAGCTCTCTGATGGCTAAGCTTCTTCTTGCCTCCAACTGTTGCCCCTAGGATTCAACCTGGAAGTTGTATTTCCAGCACTTTGGAGTCAGGAAGGACCTTCACACCCATGGAACCCACGATTTGCCCCAAGTTCCATTATGAAGATTCAAAGCCAGATCCCAGTGCAATTCAACATACACATGTCTCTGTTCAGTTGAACAATATGAAACTGGTGCTATTCAACCATATTGAACCTTAGGAATAGTAATTTCATATGAGTCAGCCTGTCCATGCATCCAGTCCCTATTATGGGCCACAACTACTGAGCCCTCTTGCTGCAACTACTGAAGCCCACATGCCCCAGTGCCCAGGATCCGCAACAAGAGAAGCCATGGCAATGAGAAGCCTGTGCACTGCAACTAGGGAGTAGCCCCCACTCTCTGCAACTAGAAAAAGCCCAAGCAGCAGTGAAGATCCAGCTGACAGTGAAAGTGTTAGTCGCTCAGTTGTGTCTGACTCTCTGCGACCCTATGGACTGTAGCCCGCCAGGCTTTTCTGTCCATGAAATTCTCCAGGCAAGAATACTGGAGTGGGTTGCCATTCCCTTCTTCAGGGGATCTTCCTGACCCAGGGATCAAACCAGCGTCTCCTGCATCGTAGATGAATTCTTTACCATCCGAGCCACCAGGAAGCCCCATAAAGAAAGATCTGGCACATCCTAAATATATAAATAAAATTATATATATATATATATTATATATATATATATAAAGAAGTCCCAGATCCTAGACCAGACTGATTGGACCAGTGGGGGAGGGGGCGAGGGGACGACAACTGACCCAAGCTAAGCTGATTCATTTTCTTTTTTCCAGTCCCTTCTTGAGGTTTGGCTTTATGTCTGCCTTTGATTCTAGCAGACACCCTCTGTGTCCTTACAAGAAATCCAACCCTTCTGATGTTTTTTTTTCATTTTTCTAAATTTAGCTCAACTTAATTTCTGTTACTTGCAACAAAGGAGTCTTAGTTTGTCAGCCCATAAAAGAGCGATCTGGCATTGCCCTCCTAAGGTCTTAAATGGGCCTTGAATACTGCAGACAACACAGTTTTCTGCATGGATTTCTACCCTATTCCCATTGACTCTCTTGTGCTGCTACAACCCCATTTCTGGTGGCCAAGACTTTGCATTGATAGAGGTTGCAATGCCCCCTGTCTGTCTCTATCTCAGGGCTGGACAGGATTGAGCTTAGCGAGATTCATGGAGATGACAGACGTGAGTGAGGGCCATTGGGTGCATTTCACTGCTCAGCTATTTTAGCACCTCCTAGGAGCTGCTCCCACTTGTTTACAGTTCAATTCATGTTGGAACAAAGACAAGCCAAAAATCAAATAAACAGCTTCCAGACACTTAGCACAGCACACGCTTTGTCTTCTCTCTCTTTGAGGACTGCAAATGAGATAAGCACCACCTTGCCTGGCTCTTCTCCAGGGCCCTGGCACAAAAAGGTGAAAGGAAGGGAATGAGAATATTCCTCAGAGTATGCTATGACATGAAAGCGGAGGTGTCAGGCCCTTCTCTGAATGGGACAAAAGATTTTTATTTTTAAACATGTTTCAGTACAAAGGAAGATGGTGCCAGAGGAAATGACCGTAAGCCAGTCAGAACATTTCTGGTGCCATAAACATAAACTGCCTTCCTCAAGACTTGACTAATTCCATTACTGCTATTAATTATTATTTGTACCTCTCCAACTTCCAAAAATCAATATAGAAAACAGCCACTGAATCCCAAAGATTCTGACTCTGATTCAAATGACACACTGAGTGTCTCCTATGTGCCAGACGTTGGGCTATTTACTTACTTGCAAACTAGCCCACCCCTTCCCATATTCCAGCGGTTGAGTGATTTGTCTAAATTCACATAATGGGTAAGTGATATGTCTCTTCTAGGGTCCAAATTGTCTGATTTTCAAGCCATTGTCTTTGTTCTGGCTGCGTGTGTGCATGCTAAGTCGCTTTAGTCATGTCCAACTCTGCGACCCCATGGGCTATAGCCTGCCAGGCTCCTCTGTCCATGGGATTCTCCAGGAAAGAATACTGGAGTGGGTTTCCATTTCCTTCTTCAGGGGATCTTCCTGACCCAGGGATTGAACCTGGGTCTCCTGAATTGGCAGGCGGATTCTTTACCACTAGCACCACCAGGGAAGCCCTTTGTTCTGCCCGCTCTACTGTCATAAGGAACTGACGCTTTCTCGAGAGGACCATAGGGAACTCCCAGACCAGCACCTTTTCCTGCCCAGCAAACTGTGCCTCCTCCCAGTCTTGCTCAGGGGCCCACCCCACCCACAATACATTCTGCACTGACCTCTTACATCAGTATCATCTCTTCAATCATGGGCATGAACCACTGTGTTGCATTTCTGAGCATGCACAGTGGCCTCCTGACCAGCCTGCTGTCCCCAACCTCTTCCTCCTCCTGATCCATCCACGGTACTGCTGCCAGAATAGTCTTATGGCATCTTATACTTTACAGCCTTATAGAGCCTTTGATGTCTGAGGCCCCTCATGAAGTGGTCAGCAGCTGCCCCTCACAGCCTCACCTCTTGATACTTGCTATGCCTTTCCCACTTATTCTTTATATATATATAAAATTTCATTTTAATTGGGGCATAATTGCTTTACAATAGTGTGCTGGTTTCTGCCATGCATCATCATGAATCAGCTACAGTTATACATATGTCTCCTCCCTCTGGAACCTCCCTCCCACCTCCCACCCTATCCCATCCCTCTAGGTTACCATAGGGTACCCCAGTGTTCACTGAAGCACTATTCACAATAGCTAGGACATGGAAGCAACCTAGATGTCCATCAACAGAGGGATAGATTAAGTTGTGGTACATATATAAATGGAATATCACTTAGCCATAAAAAGGAATGCATTTGAGTCAGTTCTAGTAAGGCGGATGACCCTAGAGCCTGTTCTAGAGAGTGAAGTAAGTCAGAAAGAGAAAAACAAATATCATATATTAATGCATATATCTGGAATCTAGAAAGATGGTACTGATGAAGCTATTTGCAGGACAGCAGTGGAGACACAGACGCAGAGAACAGAATTCTGGACACAGCTGGGGAAGGAGAGAGTGGGACGAACTGAGAGAGTGGGACGAACTGAGAGAGTAGCGTTGAAACACAAGCTTTATCATGTGTAAAATAGATACACATGGGAAATAGTGGGAAATTGCTACATGACAGAGGAAGCTCAAACCCAATGTGTGTGTGTTTTTTTCCCTTGTCCTTTTTTATTTTTTGGCCCAGCAGCAAGGCATACAGAATCTTATTTCCCTTAGTTCCCTAACCAGGGGTCAGGCCCATGCCCCTGAAGTGGCAGCATGGAATCTTAACCACTGGACTTTCTGGGAAGTACCCACACTCATTCATAATATCTTGCTTATTTCTGCCTATTTCCATTCTGCCTCACTTTGAGGACTTCCCAATGACCCTAATTGACGCCTTGCTTCCTGATAAACTCTTGCTCACTCCTCTTAACCAAACCCAACTTTCCAATTAAGAGACACCCTCCACATCCTTTGTGACCTTCCTCCACCAGAATTATCTGGCTCCTGCCTGCACGGAAACCAGGCACCGGCAGAGTGGTAACATCCTGTTGTGTGCAGGGGGGTGGGGGGCGGTGAGCCAGAGGGAGGAGACTGGGATGACTCAGGGGTTCATGGCCTGGGTGGGACCCCCACCAAGAGAAGGGTGCGCAGATTTCTTAGCTGCCTGGAAGAGCCTGCGGGACTGGAGCTGGCATCACGGCCACGTGTAACGTGCACCGGGCAGCTGTGTGTGTGTGTGGAGGAGGGGAAATCCAGGGATCAGGAGAGCAGTGTGGGCTGTAGATACAGTTTTAAAAGGTCCCTAAAGCCATGGGGGAGGGTGTGTGAGCTCATCGGGGGCCACACGTACTGTGAGAGCCCTGGGAGCAGGCTTCAGCGGGGGTGACCCTGCAGAGTCCAGTCCCCTCTGAGGTGGATTCATCCCACACTGCAGGGTGGGCCCCACTTTCAGAGGCTGGGAAACCCGTTTCCTCCACCCCATCCTCCTGCCGAGGCCCCCCGCCACACCTTCCCGTCCATGGGCAGCCTGTGCCCTTTGGGCCAGCAAAACCGTCAGAGCATTTGAAGTCCCCACCTGGTGCATGTGTGTGGGGCCCGCGATCCATCCGCCAGCACCTGGCCGCCAGCCAAGCCCACCACCTGCTCGATCAGGTGCCTGCCTCACCTCCACCTGCAGCTGCCAGCTCCCACAGGCCCCAGGCTGAGGGGACTCTCCAAGGAGTCTCCGATCCTCTCCAGGAATATCAAGGGGTGGTTTCCTTTCTTACAGATACTCATTGAACGAGTAACCCCAGAAGAGATTCGCCCCCACACAGGGGATGTGAACAGAACTTTATCTCCCTCCCTGGAAATGCCAGCTGCTGCATGAGTCCCAGCCAAGGAGAAACGGGCCCCAGGGGCTTAGGTCTTGGCAGGCTGGGGCCTCTGCCTTCCCACCAGCTGCTCCTGAGCCAACAGGCCTGTAAATGTGTCATAAGGTGTCTCTCAGGCTGTGTGAGGCCAACCCAAGGTGTCAGAGATGAGAGCATGGGGGCAGGAACCCAAATCTCTCTCATCAGCCCCTTCTCCAGGATTCTCAGGAGGAAAAATGCTGGTGGAGGCCAGGTGATGAGGCCAGAGGAGGAGGAAGACACATGGCTACTGGAGGCCAGAATCAGAGACTTCCCCGTCAGTTTGCCCAGACCACTCTTACAGGATTTTTCAAACTTTCCGCTAAATAATCCAGTTTCTCTTTTATCAGGGTCATCTTCCTCTTAATGGTCTGAAGATCATCCTGTTCATTGTTTGGAGAGCTCTGCAGCCCCCTCTTGGGGTTAAAGTCCCCTTTGTCCCTGCAGGAGGTGGGGATACAGGCTGGAGAGCTCTAGGTGGGTGACATCACCATCTCAGGAAAATCACGGAGAGCCTCCCAGGAGGAGCCATACCTCTCTGCAGCTCATTATCCGCACTTGCTGCTTCTGGTCCCTCTGGTCTGGGCAGACTGGCTGATAAGCATCTGCCGCGTGGTCGGCTGGCACTCACATCCTGCTTCAGCATCCTGCCATTCTGTAACACTCTGAACAAGCCTGCAGTTTTGACGTGCTGGGAGATGAGCTCTGAATGGGTCTTTGTGAGCACATGGAGTAGGACCTGTCTACTCAGTGGCACTGCCAGCTGCTGCTCCTGGCAACCAGCATTACCACACAGCCACCAACTGCAGAGGATGTGCATCTTGCTGGAGAGGAAAGGGAGGAACTAGCTGATACTGCCAAACCTGATTGCTACCTCGAGTGGCTTCTCAGCTCTCTTATTGTTGCTGTTCAGTCGCTCAGTCGTGTCTGACTCTTTGCAGCCCCATGGACTGCAGCACACCAGGCTTCCCTGTCCTTCACTATCTCCCATAGTTTACTCAAACCCATGTCCCTTGAGTCAGTGATGCCATCCAACCATCTCATCCTCTGTTGCACCCTTCTCCTCCTGCCCTCAATCTTTCCCAGAATCAGGGTCTTTTCCAAAGAGTTAGTTCTTCGCATCGGGTGGCCGAAGTACTGGAGCTTCAGCTTCAACATCAGTCCTTCCAATGAATATTCAGGGTTGATATCCTTTAGGATTGACTGGTTTGATCTCCTTGCAGCCCAAGGGACTCTCAAGAGTCTTTTCCAGCACCCCTATTTGAAAGCATCAATTCCTCGGCACTCAGCTCACTGGATCCTCCCAAAGTGGTCCTCAGTTGCTGCTGGGGATGCTGAAGTGCCCAGGCTCTGCCTCACCCCGGGAAACCTTCTGTTGGCTCAGGTTTGCTTTATGATAGTAGTTTTGATCTCACAGCCCGAAGTTCACTAGTCACTAGTTCACAAAAGCTACATAATTACCATCTGGGGCATTTAAAAATATACAAACTCTTGGACTTTCCTGATGGTCAGGTGGCTAAGAGTCCACATTCCCAATGCAGGGGGCCCAGGTTCGATCCCTGGCCAGGGAACTAAATTCCACATGCTACAACTGAAAGTTCAATTGCCACAACTAAAAGATCCCTCATGCGCCAAGGAAGATGGAAAATTCTGTGTGCAGCCACTAAAACCCAGTGCAGCAGAACAGGCAAGTCCATAGGGAGAGGAGGTTCTGCTTCTGGTTGCTATAGGCTGGGGAGGCTCAGTGGAGAGCGACTGCTAATGGGGAGGGTCTCTGCTAACTGGGGTGACCAAATGTTCAAAAAAATAGATAGTGGTAGTGACAATGGGTACATAGCTCTGTCAATATAGTGAATACTACTGAATTTCATTGGGTTCATCAAAAAGTCCATTCGGGTTTTTTTTCATAAGATGTTACAAAAACCTGAATGAACTTTTTGGCCATCTCAATCCACTTCAAAAAAATGAATGTTATGGTTGCTCAGTCTTGTCTGACTCTTTCGCAGCCCTGTGGAGCCATGGACTGTGGCCTGCTAGGCTCCTCTGTCCATGGGATTAGCCAGGCAAGAAGAATACTGGAATGGATTACCATTTCCTCCTCCAGGGGATCTTCCCAACCCAGACACAGAACCAGAGTGTCTTTATGTCTCCTGCATTGGCAGGCGGATGCTTTACCACTAGCACCACCTGGGAAGCCCCAGGTGAATTTTTATGACATGTAAATTAAAATCTCAATTAAAGCTGTTAGATAAAACAGCATTGTCACTTGCTCTCCATATGTCTTTGGACATGTCAGCCTCAGTATTCTAATCTATAAAATGGGGATGGGCATGCTCTAGAGAGTGCTTGTGAATCATGGGACACTTATGAGTACTCATTAAACACTAGAGCCGTCAACCACTATTATCATAAGAATCACAATATGAAATTGGACTCGGTTTATGTGATTTGCACACATCACTATAACGCTTTCAACAGCACAGCTCTGTGAACAATTTTGCCTATGTTCATAGGCACAGATGGAGATGAGGCTCAGAGAGATGCTCACAGGCCCTCACCTAAGTAAGAGCTGAATGAAGATTCAAATCTCAACTTGTCTCACTCCAGGTCTATCATCCATTAATCTGTTCTCTCATTCATTCAATAGTCCAGCTCTGATCCAGGCACTGGGGAAGCAACATTCAACAAAACAGCCTTGATCCTAATTCTCTTGAAGTGCAGTCTCTTGGGGTGACCAACATGTATCAAATAGTCACAAAAATCAAGTGCATAACAACAAACAACATAGCTACGTGAAGTGAAAACATGGGATGCTACGAAGGAGGACAACAGAAATACAGACAAATGTAGGCTGGCAAGGGGGCAGGCAGGGAGAGCCTCAGGACAGCCAGACCTGCAAGACGCAGGTGACCTGCCCCGGGATGCGGGGAAGCGTGCTCCTGGCGGGCTGAGTGACTATGTGAGCACGTGACTGTGGGTCCCCCACCCACTATGTGCATGAGTGGGTGGAAGGGGGAGGCCCCCACTGATATTGCAAAAGGGTTAGGCAAAAACTGCTCCATCAAGTGTCCTTCCTCATTCCACGTCTTCTGGCCCGAAGCAGGAAGGCCATGTGGTGATGCAGACGGAGCAGGCGGGGGAGAGGAGGCACCTGTCTGTCACCTTCCAGGAGTGGTTTCGGGGTGAGGCCGCTGCAGCGGAGGGCGTGCCCACCTAGGATGGGGTCAGACTGAGCTGTTGATGGGATAGGCGGGATGAGGGGTTTTGGAAGGGCTCACCCAGGTCTGAATGGCAGAAGCGGGAGGGGCCCACCCTGGAGCGTCTCTTGGCTCCCCTGACATGCGTGCAGCTGCATGAGCCTCCGTGACCTCGGCCTTCTCCCGCATTCCCGGCCCCTAATCCTGCCCTGCCTGTCACACCCAGTGACTCGAGCTGCCTCACGGACAGGACTTTCTCTCTCATTACGGCTCGCCTGCCCCATTGCAGGTGGCAGCTCAAGTGAGCACAGAACTCTTGAAGGCCGGGGTAAGTGCTGGCCTGGCCCCACAGCACCGAAATCAAATTCATAGCAGCGTCGCTCAAGCACCTGTCTTCCCTGGATGGAGACCAGAAGACCAGACAACCAGAGAGAAGAGAAGATGGCAACCAGCATTTCCATCGTTTACTCACTGATTTATCCCTGAGGTTTTTTTCTTTATGAAATAATTATATACCAGCCGGTGCTTCCCAGGTGGTGCTAGTGGCAAAGAACCTGCCTGCCAGTGCAAGAGACATGTGAGATGGGGGCTTGATCCCTGGGTTGGGAAGATCTGCTCGAAGCAACCCCCTCCAGTATTTTCGCCTGGAGAATTCCATGGACAGAGGAGCCTGGCGGGCTACAGTCTGTGGGGTAACAAAGAGTCGGACATGACTGAGGTAACAGCGTAGCACATTTACCAGCTGGAACACAATATTTGCTTAATACATATCTTAAATCTATTCATTTTCAAACAGTACTTTCATCCTTTAATAAATCAGTGTCAAGTCACTCGTTACTACAAAAATGTTTTAAAGTCTGTCCATGTTTGAAATCATTTCATAAATCGCTCATCTTTGGGACATTGTGGACTAGCTGGTGTGGACATTCTTTCTCAAGCACAAACAGGCACTGGACGTGGTATGTGATGGTTCTGGGGCCCTGGGCCCTGCCTACCAGGGCAGCTGCCTCTGGTGTCTCCCCAGCTCCCCCACCAGGACTGGTCCAGCCCAGCCTTGACTGGCTCCTCACCCCAGCCTCACCAGGCTCCCAGATCAGCCTCCATCACCCCCAAACTCTCTGCTACCACCAGGTAAGCTCCCTGGTGCTGGCACGCCCTGAAGGGGAGGTGGGGACCCAGGAAGTGAGGGGCAGCCCCATCTGGCTCCAGCCCACCATGGAGCAGCTGCTCAGGTTCAACTAGCTTTTTTTTTTTTTTTTTAAGAAAAGCCTTCACTGAAATGAGCAGACATTCCTCTCTAGGCCACCCCAGCCCGTGAGTCATTCTGGGGGTGGGTCTCAGGATTCCACCCCCACTGTGGAGGCAAGTGCCACCCAAAAGGCCCAGAGAGGAAGGAGAGGGCAGAGCAGTGGCCTAGCTAAATCTGGAAGAGGGGCCCACAGCTGTTGCCACTCCCTCCTGCCCCTACATCCTGGCATTTGGCTTATTTACCGGCCTCTGCTTCTGGAGGGAGCCCTGCCAACTCTTCTGCCTGAGACACCCAGAGCCTTTAGGGAGGGGGTACAGGCCACCTGGGGGCTCGGGCAGCTGCGGCTCAGCCCCAAGAAGGGAGGCAGCACACGAGCGGCCGGGGTCACTCGAGCAGGAAGCCCACACCCACTGACCAGCTGCTCGTGAGCAGGCTGTGGGTACCAGGGAGGTTGGCTTGGATTGCTCCAACCTGCCCAAGTGGTTGCTGGTGGCAGCCCTGGGGGCCTTGCCTTCCTCGGAGGGGATCATGTGAGGTTGGCTCCCCCTGTGCAGGCCCCTGTGCAGAGTCAGTGACCTGAACCAGGGGAAGGCAGGCAAACACAGGGCTGCGTTCTCACTGGCTCTGTCCCTGGTTCACTAGGAGGCCATGGGCCATGTCTGATTCCTCCCCGTGATTCTCCCAGTCCGGGCAGAACAAGGGGAGGTCTCTTACCTTCCCAGGGCCATGCCGCCAGCAGTGTAACTTTCCTTCCTGGTGCACTCCTGAGGGGATGTTAGGAGACAGGTAGACGGGACCCAGAGTAAGAGTCTCTGCAGGATGGGCTGTCTCCACTGTGCAGGCACACCCACTGTGCCTCCAGCCTGGAAGAAGCATTGTCTACACACCCAGTCTAGCCACCTCCCAGCACAGGGGGCTCGTGCAGGACAGATACCCTTGACTGATATACCCAGAGCACCAAAATATACAAGCCTTATAGGAAAGTGAAAGGGTTAGTTGCTCAGTCATGCCCAACTCTTTGTAACCCCATGGACTGTAGCTAGCCAGGCTCCTCTGTCCATGGGATTCTCCAGGCAAGAATACTGGAGCAAGTCGCCGTTTCATTCTCTGGGGGTAACTTCCTGACCTAGGGATTGAATCTGGGTCTCCTGCACTGCAGGCAGATTCTCTATCATCTGAGCCACCCAGTGAAGTCTCACAGGAGGTGCTCAGTAAATGGCAGTTGAACAAATCCATGAACAATTGAGTGGGAAGATGGGCTCTCGAGTCAGATTCACATTGCTGGCTCACTGTGTGACCCTGGATCAGCTGATTACATTTCTTTTTTCTTTTAAAAATATTTATTATAAGCTATTCTTAAGAAAATAGATCTCTATAAGGAAGAATTGCTTTACAACTTGGTAATTTAACTTGAGGGACCAAAACATAAACCACAGTATACCTGATAGGGATTATAAGGAATTTTAGATTTTTAAAAAACATATATTTTTGAGGAGAAAGTGAATACCATCACTGACTTTATACTAGCCATACAC
Source organism: Nanger dama (assembly GCA_917880005.1). Taxonomy (NCBI): domain Eukaryota; kingdom Metazoa; phylum Chordata; class Mammalia; order Artiodactyla; family Bovidae; genus Nanger; species Nanger dama. Next base: position 1,657,366 of record CAKJTW010000108.1, on the reverse strand, counting down.
ATTTTTTTTAGTTAATTTTTATTGGATATAGTTTCTTCTCAGATGGTATGGTGGTAAAGAATCCACCTGCTAATGAAGAAGACTCAAGAGATACAGGTTCAGTCCCTAGGCTGAGAAGATTCCCTGAAGAAGGAAATGGCAACCAACTCCAGTATTCTTGCCTGGGAAATCCCATGGACAGAGGAGCCTGCAGTGGAGTGGGCTACAGTCCATGGGGTCGCAAAAAAGTGACTCAACTGAGTGATCAAGCACACACATAGTTGCTTTACAATGTCGTGCTAGTTTCTGCTGCATAGCGAAGTGAATCAGCTGTCTGTATATATATATATTCCCTCTTTTTCAGATTTCCTTCCCATTCAAGTCACCACAGAGCACTGAGTAGAGTTCCTGATGCTACAGAGTAGGCGCTCATTAGTCATCTATTTTAGAAGGCAGTGGCACCCCACCCCAGTACTCCTGCCTGGAAAATCCAATGGACGGAGGAGAGGAGCCTGGTGGGCTGCAGTCCATGGGGTCGCTAAGAGTCGGACACGACTGAGCGAAGCGACGTCACTTTCACTTTTCACCTTCATGCATTGGAGAAGGAAATGGCAACCCACTCCAGTGTTCTTGCCTGGAGAATCCCAGGGATGGGGAGCCCGGTGGGCTGCCGTCTATGGGGTCGCACAGAGTCGGACACGACTGAAGCGACTTAGCAGCAGCAGCAGCAGTGTACACCTGTCAATCCCAATTATCTAATATTTCTGAATCTCACTATATATTCATCAAAAAGTGAATCTGGCTCTCCTGGGACTACGGTGAGGATGAGGTAAGAGAGACCATTGAAATCGCTTTGCTTTCTGGCACAAGGCAGGTTCACTATTATCACTAACAAGATTACTCTACCTAACACCAACAACTTTTCTTCCAAGGAGTAAGCACCTTTTAATTTCATGGCTGCAGTCACCATCTGCAGTGATTTTTGAGCCCAAAAAATAAAGTCTGACACTGTTTCCACAGTTTCCCCATCTATTTCCCATGAAGTGATGGGACCAGATGCCATGATCTTCATTTTCTGATGTTGAGCTTTAAGCCAACTTTTTCACTCTCCTCTTTCACTTTCATTGAGGCTTTTTAGTTCCTCTTCACTTTCTGCCATAAGGGTGGTGTCATCTGCAAATCTGAGGTTATTGATATTTCTCTCAGCTATCTTGATTCCGCTTGTGATTCCTCCAGCCCAGCATTTCTCGTGATGTACTCTGCATATAAGTTAAATAAGCAGGGTGACAATATACAGCCTTGATGTACTCCTTTTCCTATTTGGAACCAGTCTGTTGTTCCATGTCCAGTTCTAACTGTTGCTTCCTGACCTGCATACAGATTTCTCAAGAGGCAGGTCAGGTGCTCTGGTATTCCCATCTCTTTCAGAATTTTCCACAGTTTATTGTGATCCACACAGTCAAAGGCTTTGGCATAGTCAATACATCAGAAATAGATGTTTTTCTGGAACACTCTTGCTTTTCCCATGATCCAGTGGATGTTGGCAATTTGATCTCTGTTTCCTCTGCCTTTTCGAAAACCAGCTTGAACATCTGGAAGTTCACGGTTCACGTATGGCTAAAGCCTGGCTTGGAGAATTTTGAGCATTACTTTACTAGCATGTGAGATGAGTGCAACTATGCAGTAGTTTGAGCATTCTTTGGCATTGCCTTTCTTTGGGATTGGAATTAAAACTGACCTTTTCCAGTCCTGTGGCCAATGCTGAGTTTTCCAAATGTGCTGGCATATTGAGTGCAGCACTTTCACAGCATCATCTTTCAGGATTTGAAATGGCTCAATTGAAATTCCATCACCTCCACTAGCTTTGTTCATAGTGATGCTTTCTAAGGCCCACTTGACTTCACATTCCAGGATGTCTGGCTCTAGGTGAGTGATCACACTATCGTGATTATCTTGGTCGTGAAGATCTTTTTTGTACAGTTCTGTGTATTCTTGCCACCTCTTCTTAATATCTTCTGCTTCTGTTAGGTCTATACCATTTCTGTCCTTTATCAAGCCCATCTTTGCATGAAATGTTCCCTTGGTGTCTCTAATTTTCTTGAAGAGATCTCTAGTCTTTCCCATTCTTCTTACTCCTTGGAAGAAAAGTTATGACCAACGTACATAGCATATTGAAAAGCAGAGACATTACTTTGCCAACAAAGGTCCATGTAGTCAAGGCTATGGTTTTTCCAGTGGTCATGTATGGATGTGAGAGTTAGACTGTGAAGAAAGCTGAGCACCGAAGAATTGATGCTTTTGAGCTGTGGTGTTGGAGAAGACTCTTGAGAGTCCCTTGGACTGCAAGGAGATCCAACCAGTCCATTCTGAAAGAGATCAACCCTGGGATTTCTTTGGAAGGAATGATGCTGAAGCTGAAACTCCAGTACTTTGCCCACCTCATGCAAAGAGCTGACTCTTTGGAAAAGACTCTGATGCTGGGAGGGATTGAGGGCAGGAGGAGAAGGGGACGACAGAGGACAATATGGCTGGATGGCATCACTGACTCGATGGACATGAGTCTGAGTGAACTCCGGAAGTTGGTGATGTACAGGGAGGCCTGGCGTGCTGTGATTCATGGGGTCGCAAAGAGTTGGACACGACTGAGCGACTGAGATGAACTGAACACCAACATTTCAAAGGCCACCGTGCAGCATCTAACTTAACACTTCTCAGGGCAATGCTTTTCCTCTGCTGCTCTCAAGCCGAGTTGGTGGTATCCACCCAAGCGTCTAAACAGAAACTAGGGCTCCTCCTGGCTCTTCTCATTGCTCATCCTTGGCACTGTGGTATCCAGTGCATCCCCTTCATCCTCCCTCTGCAGGTCTCTGGCCTCCATCTCTTCTCCATCCCTGCCTCCACAGCCCCGATCTTCTCTCAAGCTTCACTCCAGGGACTGCTGGACGTCTCCCCTGTCCCAGGCTCCTCGAGCACCATGACCTTCCCTCTACCCCACCCTGGTTGCAATCATCCATCTGCCCACCTGCCACCCTCACTGGCTATGGGCCCCTGGAGAGCAGGGAGCAAGACGTGTACTCAATAAATATTTACTGGACTGATGAGTCAGTGAACATGAGACCAGAGGAAAGGTCCTGGTGGTTGGAGAGAGGCCAAGCAGGAAGAGGAGAAAAGTGGAAGTGTATTTTATGCATAATTTATGCCCTTTCAGGCCACCATGGTTTCATTTAAAAGAGAGGAAGGTAAAAGATGAAATGGAAATACATCTATAAAACATGAGCAGATGGTATCCAATTTATTTGTTCCAAAACTGTGTTTATAAGTTGGTTGCTTAGAACATGGCATTGTATCTTCTGTTAAAAATTCAAATCAATATCTATGACAGATTTCTCTGGAGTTCCAGTGGTTAAGAATCCACCTTTCAATGCAGGGAACACTGATTCGGTCCCTGGTCTGGGAAGATCCCACATGCCACTGGGCAACTAAACCCATAGACACAACTACTGAACCCATGCGCCCTAGAGCGCATGCTCTGCAACAAGAAAGGCCACCGCAATGAGAAGCCTACTCACTGCAACTAGAGTCAACCCTGCTCACCACAACTAAAGAAAGCCTGCATGCAACAATGAAGATTCAGAGCAGCCATAAATAAACAAACTAAAAAGAGAGAGAGAAGTTCAATGGCAAATATAGATTAGCTGTTAACATATGTGCCATGTACTGTGCCAGGCATCTTCCATAATCTTTGTATCTAACCCCCTCCCAGGGAGGAATTCCTATTTCCATTTTACAGATGAAGGAAGAGAGTTGCAGGAAGATTTGGCAAATGTCTCAAGATCATGCAGCTCATTAAAGGAAGAGCTGTGAGTTGACTTCAGACCTGTCTGTTTCTAAATCTTGTGCTTTCTTCCCCTAAACTGAACTGTCTTTAATTCCCAGCAACATTGCCAGCTGCTCTGATTGGTTGGCCACCAGCCTTGCAGCTTCCTCATTGGAGAATCCTCCTGTGGAGGAGGGCCCTGGTGGCCACAAAGACCTATGGGATGTAAGCTGTGGACAGAAGGGAGCAGTGAGGGAGAAAAGAGCCTCCTCATTGGCAGACCTTATCAGCTAAACCCCCAGAAGGTCAGGCCAAGTGCCACTGGAAATGCCTGAAAGAGAAACAAGGTTCGAGTTCTGGAAATCATTCCCCCTCTTCTCCTGCCCCTATAACTGCACCAAGATGGCAGATGCAGAAGAGTTGGAGCAGTTTCGGCTGTTTGGGGGCTTCCCAGGTAGCGCTAGTGGTAAAGAATCCGCTTGCCAATGCAGGAAATATAAGAGACTCAGTTTTGATCCCTGGGCCTGGAAAATCCCTTGAAGGAAATGGCAACCCACTTCACTATCCTTGTCTAGAAAATCCCATGGACAGAGGATCCTAGTGGGCTATAGTCCATGGGGTCGTAAAGAGTCAGAAATGACTGAAGCAACTTAGCATGCACGCACCACCCTTGTGAGGGAATGAAGGCAGGATGGTGCATTCCTTGCCCGTGGACTTTAAGGCCCCTCTTCAAATCTTCTCTCCATCCCACGTTCATCCCATCACTTGCGTGGGGATCCTTTGCTTAGGTAGTACTTGGATTCTCAAGGCCAAGAGCAGAGGATACTAATTGGCAGCTGAGGGACCAAGTCTGGCCTGCAGAGGTGTAGTTCAGCCTGCATAGCATCATTAAGAATTTCAGAAATTGAGAAATTTCACACAAGTGTCTTGATGTTCAGCTTTACTGGAAAATCTGGCAACTTGGGGCCAAATTCCCACATGGCAACAATCGGCTGGCACTGAGCTACAGTTGCTCCTTCACGGAGGGCATGGTCTCTCCCTGTCTTGTAAGAGAAGGGAGTGGCTTCGCAGCCATGCTGGGCTGGGGTCTGGGCTAGCAGCGTGAATGTTTCCACAAGCTATGTCCTCCTCCATTTGTGGCCAGTGGGGACAGAGGGCAGCTTTGTCAGCTAATGGAGTGGAAGCTAGGCGGCCACTCCGTGGGGAGCCAGCCTGCCTCCGAGCCTGCCTGCTTCTTGACCACAGGACTCTGTCCACTCCAGGAAACCTGCTGGTATTTCTAATGCAACCAAAACCACCTCTGGCTTCCTGGCCTGGACCCCCTAGCGTTCCTCGCATGGCCCAGGCTGCTGCATCCAGGGCACCTGGGCAAACATTCAGGGGCTTCAGGGCCCAGGGCCCCAGGCTGGGCCTCCCAACAGTCCCTGCAGTATGGCTCATGTCCCTCCTGGGGCCACTAGGGGGTCCTGCCAGAACCAGGCCTGCCGATAGGTAGCCTGTTTCAGAATCACCAGATATTTCATTCCCACTTCAAGGAGCTTGCAGAAAAAAATCCAAACAAATATTTAGAGATGACTATCTTTCCACAGTCCTAGAGGAAGCACCAAGGCAGAGGGCAGAGAAAACAGGCCTTTCGGCGGGGGTCCAGGCCCTGGAAGAGGGTCAGGACTGCTCCCAGAGGGTCTGCCTGCTTCCAGCTCACCAGTTCCAGAGCCCCTGAATCAACCTGTGGAACCTGAGAATCTGGGACATCTCTGCTTTTTCTCTGCCTGGCATCCTCTTCCTTCTATCGCATTTCCAAACCAAGCTTCCCTTCCAGGGCCCTGGGGAGCACAGGCCCTCTGGGATCCAGCCTCTGATCTGCTCTGAAGTCTCTCTCGACTTTGAATCCACACCCCTTTCCACTTTCCACCTCCTACCAGAATTGTGCATTTATGATGTTCTCTTCCATTGCTGTCCTCAGCAACCCTTGAGAGGAGGAAATTTAAAAGACTCAGTTTCAGATCCAGACCCCATCCTTACCAGCTGCGTGACCTGGGACCCAACCCCACCCCTCTTCTTACAGTTCTGTTTCCTCAACTGTCAAGTGGGATTCATAGTGCCCACCTGGCAGGGCTGCTGTGATGATGAACTATGAAAATACGTGTGATATTTGGTGTTCAGCAGAAATTAACTCAATGTTGTAAAGCAACTATACTCCAATAATTAAATAAAACAGCAGGAAAGAGTGAAACAACCAACAAGGATATACTGTACTATTTACAAGGAATTATACTCATTATCTTGTATAATGAAGGACAATAATGAAGGATAATTTGCAAAAATGTTGAATAACTATACAGTGCACTGGAAACTAATACAATGCTGTAAATCAACTATACTTCAATTTTTAAACAATGAAAATACATGTGAAGTCTCTATCACGATGCCTGGACAAATAAAAAGCCTGGATGGGGCTTCCATAGTGGCTCAGTGGTAAAGAATCCACCTGCCAAAGCAGGAGACAGGGGTTCAATCCTTGATCTGGGAAGATCCCACATGCCGTTGAAGCTAAGCCTGTGTGCCACAACTACTGAGGCTGTGCTCTAGAGCCCTGGAGCCGCAGCTACTGAAGCCTGGCTGCAATAAAGCCCGTTCTCCACAAGAGAAACCGTTGCACCGAGAAGCCCGTGCACCGCAACTAGAGAATACTCCAGCTTGCCACAAGTAGAGAAAAACCCATGCAGCAGTGAAAACCCAGCGCAGCCAAAAATAAATATACAAATACAATCATTTTTTAAAAGTTCCAATGAACCACGGCTGAAAGAGTGCATTCCACATGCATCTGCTCTGTGCTGTGGCTGCACACAGCCCTCAGGGGTGGCGGTGTATAAGGGAAATAGCTTTTCCCCTGTGTGCTCCCTGCCTTCAGAGTCCTGCTGGGAGTGTTGCCGGTACAGCAAGGCCTCTCATCCTCGTCCCCTTTGGTCAGTTCTGGGTGAGTGACCCAGAGCAGTGGGAGCACTTCACAACCCAGCTCTGATCTCCTCAGCCCACGTAGACGCTGCAGAGGCCACAAAGACAAACGCCTCTCTCCCAGCCACCCTCCCCACTCTGCAGTCTGCAACGGCCTGGCGCCCTGCACACTCTCTGCTGCCTGGGGAGGCCAGGGGCTGTCTGGCCTGCTCTGCAGCCCCAGGAGGTGCGGGGACCCCTCAGGCCCAGCTTGGGGCAGGGATGAAGGATAGAAAGCAGGACAAAAAGCCACCAGCGATGCTGCACTTGACTTATTCAGAAGCTTGTTTCCTCAGGTTCCATACTCAACTCACCCTCAGTTACAGACAAGCTTCGCTTTCCTTTTTTTGCATCCTTAACTCATCCTTTTTTCTCTCTCTCTTTTATTTTATTTTCCTTGAAAGTGCTTGTTGCTCAGTCATGCCCAACTCTTTGCGACCCCATGGACTGAATCCTGCCAGGCTCCTCTGTCTATGGGATTCTCCAGGCAAGAATACCAGAGTGGGTTGCCATGCCCTTCTCAAGGGGATCTTCCCAACACAGGGATCGAACCTGGGTCTCCTGCATTGCAGGCAGATTCTTTATTTTCCTTAACTCATTCCTAAGTCTGGCCTGCCTGGAAAACACACACACACGCGCGCACACACACACACATATGGACGCACGCACACACATGAGCCTTGACTTCTGAGTGTGCCTCCTCTGAACAGAGCACTTCTGTGCTGTGGAATGTGGTTCCTGCTGACTGAGGAGAAATGGCATTTGGGCCCCTGGGCAGGGCACCTCTTACCTGAGTGAGTGTGAGTAAGCATCCCTGCCCCCTCCACCCGTCAGCTGCATCTCCCTCCTCCTCCCACAACCCCCACAGCCCCAGCTGCAGCCTCCACTCCTTCCCCACTCCAAGGGCTCAGCTGTAAGTCAAGATGCCTCAGCTCGTGTGTGCCAGACACCCTTGAGCAGAGCCCCAATACCTGGGCACCAAAGCTGCACAGGCCACTCTGGGTGCCCCAAGAGAGCAGGGCAGGAGTGGGGAGCATGCATCTTGCAACCAGGCAGGCCACACCCAACACTCACTCTGACCGTCACTCGCTCGTTACTCGCAAGTTGCCCAATTTATCTTAACCTCAGTGTATTCCGTTGCAAAATGGGAATTTCTGCCTCATGTCCACAGAGATGATGTGGATGTGTTCCATCGTGTCCAACTCTGTGCAACCCCATGGACTGTAGCCACCAGGCTCCTGTGTCCATGGGTTCTCCAGGCAAGAACACTGAAGTGAGTTGCCATTTTCTTTTCCAGGGACTCTTCCTGACCCACTGATCGAACTTGACTCTTCCTGCACCTCCTGCATTGGCAGGCGGATTCTTTACCACTGAGCTACCTGGGAAGCTCAACATTCTTTCAGGTCTTACTGTTTTGAATGCCTCTTTCCCGAGAGCCTGGGAATCCCTCCGCTGACCTGATTCCAGACAATATCACTGGTCATCTGTATACCTCCCGTCTCTCTCAGTCCATTCCATCTACACATCTATCTATCAGTCTGGCGAGCCTGGAATCCTGTGCAGCAACATTCTCTCTCCTTTGGCAGCCTCCTAAAGTATCTGATTTAGTTCTGTTGCTTCTATAAAGTGAATCCTGCAGGGCAGTCAGATTCCCCGAGGACCCAGGCTATCAGGAGAGTCTGGTGCTGCTCTGAGGTTATAGCATCACCACCTGTGCCTCAGGGTGTGCCCCAGCTCAGACTAGACCCCGTCCCTTAGTTCAGCTGAGGATTGCAGATAGGAAGGGACCTCTGGGCTGGGTCTGTCATGAGAGAAAGGGAGGGTGATTCCCTGGCCAGCTCTGCAGGCTGGGAACTAGGGTGGGAGAAACTAGAAAGTAACCTTTCCAGAATATGGAGGAGGGCACGGCAATCCTCTCCAGCATTCTTGCCTGAAGAATCCCATGGACAGAGGAGCCTGGTGGGCTAGGGCTCAGGGCTTCCCTGGTGGCTTAGCGGTAAAGAATCCGCCTGCAATGCAGGAGATGCAGATTCCATCCCTGGGTCAGGAAAATCCCCTGGAGGAGAAAATGGCAACCCACTCCAGTATTCTTGCCTGGGGAATCCCATGGACAGAGGAGCCTGGCGGGCTACAGTGTATGAGGTCACAAAGAGTCAGACACAACTTGGTGACAAAACAGCAAGAATAGGGCTCAGTGCAGCCAGGGTCTCTGAAATCCTTCTAGTACTTCTCTGCTTGGTCCTCCCAGTACTACCCTATTGGTCTGGCTTGTTATAAAAAGATTACCTAAAACTTCCTAGTGCTATGACTCTGGTAGCAGCCTTTTGCTAAAAACCCTATTGGTTGGAAAATGAAAATTTGGGCATGGAATCTGATAGCAGACCAAAATTTTCTGCCTGATACAGGATGGGGTGCCTTTGGATTTGATAGGGGAGGGAGAAGAGGGGTGGCTGGCAGAATATCCAGGAGGAAAGAAAGAAGGGAAAGGACTTGAACGCTTGCACGGCGAGAAAGCAGGAATGATGGAAGCACTGAACCAGGGCTTCTCCAGTAGCTCAGTGGTAAAGAATCCACCTGCCAACACAGGCAACGTGGACTCGATCCCTGGATTGGGAAGATCCCCTGGAGAAGGAAATGGCAACTCACTCCAGTATTCTTGCCTGGGAAATCCCATGGACAGAGGAGCCTGGCAGGCTATAGTTCATGGGGTCGTGAGGAGTTGGATGCAACTGAGCGACTGAACAATAAATGGCAGAGACAGCTACATGTCAGAAAACCACTCTTTTCACCACTACCTTCATTTCTCACAGAGAAAGTCCTTCTTCTGCTCTTCCAAACCCTGGTTTCCCTGCCCATGACTAACACCTGCCCCCAAAGATGCTTTTTCCATTTGAAAGAGAGAAACAAAACTGAAGGTCAAAGCTGAGTGTCTTTAACTCTTCAGCTCAGGAAACGAAAGACTGAACCAGCATTGTGAAGCCAGGAAAATACACCAGTGGTGGAGAGGGTGGAGACATTTTCCAAGCCCTTTTGGTTTGAAAAGAAAAATAGAGAAAAACTTAATGTGAAAAATCACTTCTCCCTAAATATATCAAGTAGGAGCCACTTTTTATGAGCAAACCAAGTTATACATGGATCTATTTTGATGTTTCCCAACAAAGGGACTTAACATCTTTAAAAAGACACTTAAAAATAAAGATGGCGATATTTCCATTTTCACCTAGATTTTTATTATGTTCTTTTGAAAACAAAAATGCCATATTCCAGTCGGGACAAGACTCTGATCTGTCTAGACTGGTTGTGGTCAAGGGTGAGACAGAGAGAAAGGGACTGGAGGAGAAGGGAGACAGTGAAGGACATAGTGCCACGTTCAAGGTCCCTTGGACTGAAGCAACTCTAGAGAAATCCAGGGTGTCCACAAACTCTAGAGACACAGGAGAACATGCACAATGTCTTCATGGATATTTCCCATCCATAGAAAATCAAATAGGATTTGTTTCCAGAATTTATGGACACACTGTAGGTTCAGACCACCCAAAGACAGCCTGGAAGATTCCACATGCTTGAGACAAACTGGGCCCTTCTGTGAGCGAGACCAGCACAGGCTGGCCACCCCCGGAGGGTGAGGGTGGCCACACAGGGCCCTAGCCTTCACGTAGACCCAGGACACTATAAATGTCACAGCTGAGCCAATACTGACTAAGCTCCCACCCTGTCTGTGCTTGGGCTAGGCACTGATGAGAGCGATCTGCCTAAAAGTGCTCCTCCTTCTTCAAGACTCAGCACTGGCGTGATGTTCTCCTTAAAGCCTTCCATGACATTGCCCACTCCAGCCCTAACCCTGGGTCCAGTGTTTGAGGCTCCTCGCCTGTGTCCACCTGTATCACCAGGCATGCCATGTGCACTAAGGTTGTCTTGCTGTGTTTGTGAACTCTCTGTGGGCTGAATGGTTTGGTCTTCTCTATAATCCAGGAGCCCAGCACAGGGACTGACCTTCAGAAGGACCTCAGGTGGGACAAACTGAGGGAGTAACACTGAGACATAGACATTACTGTATGTAAAACAGATAACCAAGGGAAGTTGCTGTACGACACAGGGAGCTCAAACCCGCTGCTCTATGACAACATGAAGGGGTAGGATGGGGAGGGAGGTGCGCGGGGAGGTTTAAGAGGCGGGGAGACATCTGTATACCTATGGTTGATTTATGCTGATGTGCAATGGCACCCCACTCCAGTACTCTCGCCTGGAAAATCCCATGGATGGAGGAGCCTGGTGGGCTGCAGTCCATGGGGTCGCTAAGAGTCGGACACGACTGAGCGACTTCCCTTTCACTTTTCACTTTCATGCATTGGAGAGGGAAATGGCAACTCACTCCAGTGATCTTGCCTGGAGAATCCCAGGGACGGGGAGCCTGGTGGGCTGCCGTCTATGGGGTCACACAGAGTTGGACACGACTGAAGCAACTTAGCAGCAGCAGCAGCAGCATAGCAGAAACTAACATAACATTGTAAAGTATTTATCCTCCAATTAAAATAAATAAATTAAAAAGAAGGACCTCAGGATACGATTAGTAAGTGAATCAATGAATGTTTGCCAACATAATCCCACCCGACACCCTAAGCAGGAGACAGACTAGAACACAACCAACCTCCACAGAGAGTGAAAAATACAAGGATGGATAGTGTGACAAGAACATGAAGACGAAGCAGTTCATTCTGCTTGGGGATGGGGGTGCTCAAAACACTTGTTCTAGGCCTTGAAATACAAGCAGGATTTTATCAGGGAGCCATCTTGACAAAAGACATTCCAGGCAGAGGGAACAGTAGGAGCAAAGACATGGTGAACTGGGGGATTTAGCTACACAAGACCCCAAAATAAAAATACCATAGATGGGATACGAGGGGGCAGGCAGAAGGGTAGAGGTGGATTCCCTTTCCTCGGAAGCTCTGTATACAGAGCAGCATGGGGAAGGCTACAGGAAGGAGGGATGTGGCTCTGCAGCCCTCAGAAGAGCCCTATGGCCAGAAGCTGTGCCCAGAGGCCCTCCAGGAGGAGGGATAGCAAGCTGGAGCTGGCGGTCAACCCAGGGACACCTGACGCTCACCACCAAGCTTTCCCAGCATGCAACCCTCTTGACATCCAGAAGTGCAGGTCTCTGTGAAGCAATCGAGAACCAGAGAGCTCAGGGACTTCCCGATGGTCCAGTGGTTAAGAATCTGCCTTGCAATGCAGGGGACACTGGTTCAGTCCTTGCTCGGGGAACCATGTGGTACAGTCACAAAATAAATAAATACAAATTGTGTGTGTGTGGAGGGGGTGTGCTCAGTCATGTCTGACTCTTGTGATCCCATGGACTATAGCCCACCAGGCTATTCTATACATGGGATTGCCCAGGCAAGAATACTGGTGTTGGTTGCCATTTCCTTCTCTAGGGGATCTTCCCAACCCAGGGATCGAATCCATGTCTCCTGCTTGGCAGGCAGACTCTTTATCACTGAGCCCTGGGGAAGCCCCAAATACAAAGACATCAGTTTCTAAAAAGAAAAAAAAATTAAGATGATTGTGTCCCCAGTTAACACAGCCTTCCAAAGAATTCACAGATGGCAGAAGTAAACTGTAAGGAATCTCCTAAAAGAAACTGAAGACATTCATCCGTAAGGCAACTCCACAGGCCCCTTCCCTGCCCACACTGCCCTCTAGGCAGGAGAGAGGGGACAGTGAGTGATCCTGGCAGGTTTGGGGCTCCCCAGACTGGCCTCAGCCATGGACACATGGGGAGGTCAGAGGATCACAGCTCTAGAACCAGAACGACACTTCAGGGAGGTCCCTGAGCAACAGGAGTCCCTTCCTCCCCACAGCACTGCTCTAATACTGTAACACTAACAAGACACAAAAAGCTGTGGGTACAGGCTATTAAGGGCGTCACGATCAGCGTTAGTTATGGGCTGGTGCGTCACACTGATTACAGTAATTACTGCAGGAAACTGAATCGTGATTTGCTGCCAACAGATGAAAGCACTGAATTATAAAATCTGGAGCAAATGACAAATAGAAATACTGAACAAAGAAAGTCTACGGGCGGATGTGAAAGTGGCCAGCCATCAGCCCAAACCAAGAAACCTGGCCCACATGGAATTGTAAGACAAACAGGCTTCTGTGCTGCACTGTCCTAAATCCCCTAAGAACACGAAAACCAGGTCAGAAGTGGCCAGAACTCTGGAGCCTGGCTACCCATGGGAAGAACGCACACACACCCACAGGCACACACACGTAGACACAAACACGCAGCCCCTCCGCTATGCTCTGTCAGATGCATTAAATTCCCAAGAGGCTCTCAAGACAAGATAACAGATGGAGATTTGCAAGAGGAGATTCATGAACAGTAGAATTTGGGGAAAATCCATCAAGGAAATGGTTGTCTGCTGGCCTTCCCAAACTCCGTACAAAAAAACCAACACAAACTGAGATGTTTGGTCAACCTGCAGAAACCCCTGCACCTGCAGTACAGTGCCCCAGGGTGGGCCTTTCAGGTGGGTCTACTTGGGAAAAGAAACAGGAGCATTTCAAGTGGACAGAAGGATGGTTTTCAAACTTTATCTGTGAGCATGAGCAGCATGGCCCATCTCATAATCTCTTCACAAGATCCCAGTAATTACAGGTAAAAACGGAGGTACCCTGGTTGAAGTGGGACCTTGGGGCAGCTGGCTACTGCCTCCCCTCCAAACCCCTAGACATCTATGTCAATCCTAGGGTTCCACAGAACAGCGTTTGAGAACTGCTGTTCTAGAGTATGCCCAAGGTGGCAGGGGAGTCCAGAAGAACGAAATACACTGGGGGCTTTTGAAACAATCTCTGTAGGGCAGTGAGGGCAGGAATGGCACAGCAGGAGGTCACGAGGATGAGGTGATGGGGAGATGAGAGTGGCAGAGGTCGGCTGCTCATTCCCCGATGTATCGGCAGAAAGAAGGCAGCAGCTGGAGAAGGATGAGGAATTCCACAAGCGTGTCCAGATGCCAGGAATCCAGGAGACGGAGGAGGGGGAGAGAGGCGCCCAGGTGGGAAGGACAGGCCCCTCTGAGACCTAAGGGAAGGTCAGGGATGCGGGACCATGCCAGAGATTTCAGGATTCCATGCCTGAGGGCTCCCGGGCAGATGACTTAGGCATCCATCGGGGCAGGCAGGGTGCTGGCAGAGCAGAGAAGGAGCTGTGCTTGAGAATGCCTCTGTTAGCTCGAAGTGTAAGCTCTACTGTGGGGCCCCGGCATGGACTCCTAGTGACCATTCTCCACTTTAATTTTATAAACCACTTCCTGTGGAGGAAGAAAGGGCGGGCTGGCTCACGACCCTCTGTTTAAATAAGAAACAAGAACCAGACTGAAATTGCAGTCGCCAGTGCATGCATGAGTGTATGCTCAGTCGCTCAGCTGTGTCCAACTCTTTGCAACTCCATGAACAGTAGCCCGCCAAGCTTTTCTGTCCATGGGATTTCCCAGATGAGAATACTGGAGTGGGTTGCCCTTTCCTTCTCCAGGGGATCTTCCTGACCAAGAGATCTAAGCCATGTCTCCTGCCCTGGCAGGCTGATTCTTACCACTGAGCCACCTGGTAGATGTTGACCCAATTCCCAGATCATATAGATTCAACTGGCACCAAAACATGGGTGCCATTTTTGAGTCTACCAAGACCACTCCCATAGAGACCCATTTGTTGGTGTCACTATCCTGAAAATATATTTGTAATTATAGAAACTGCAACACAGTCTGGGAAAAATAAAAGCAGAAAACCATCACCTGTCATCTCAAAGCTTCTGCTACTTTTCCTAGCAGATCCAATTCTGCTATGCCCTGCTTTGAGGAAACCTCATAGGTGAAATTCATCATTAAGCTAGAGAGAATATATGTACATTTTCAGAAAAATGTTTGCCTATACAAAAAGGGGAGTCATATTACCAGGGATTAGCTATAGGGTTGCTTGAAAGAGTAAAGTCCAGTATTCAAGATGTCTTTCAAATAAAGCTCAGTGATGGAATTATTCACATTGTTCACAGCCTTATTTATTTTGGACAATCTGAGACTTGGGCCAGAGCTTTAACTTTCAGGTTCTGGTACTCTGAAGAAGTCTTAGAGGAAGTCAACGTGCTTTTTTTGCACAAAATCCTTTTTAAAAGCCCTTCAATAATGCCTTTCTCCTTTATGCCTTCCATTCAAACATCTCAACTGGTCCTGTCTATTTGGGATTCTCACAGAGACGGTGTAGACCTTTGTTCAAACCTTTCAGAGACAGGAAAGAAAAGATGGGGGCCATTTAGATTTATTGTAGAAATGCCAAGAGGTCAACTGACAGTAAATGAATCTTGTCAGCTTAGAGATTCAGCCATGTAGAGGGGATGGAGAGGAACTCCACTATATCTTGTTAAAACCTCTCTAAGTCTCAGGTATAAGAACGCACGCTCCCCAGTTCTCGGGAGCAAATGACGCTTCCTGTTATAATTTGTTTGGTTGTTTGAGTGGGATTTTTCTAGTGAGCGTTTCTTTAAACTTTTTATTTTATATTGGAGAATATTTGATCGATAATGTTGTGTTAGCTTCAACTGTACAACAGACTGATTCATGTATACACATAACCATGCATCTACAGCATTCTTTTTCAAATTCTTTTCCCATTTAGTTAGATAACACTGAGCAGAGTTTCCTGTGCTATACAGTAGGTCCTTGTTGGTTATCCATTTAAAAAATAGCAGTGTGTACATGTCCATCCCAAACTTTAAGAGTTTTTAAAGTTCTCAGATCACTGTCTTCAGGTTAACAAGTGTCAGGCTATACAGTGGTCTCTGTTTATATCCAGTTTCCTTTCATTTATTGCCAACTCCCCAGTAATGGCCTTACGAGGGCAGAGCTGTATTCTCCCCAAGTCCAAGGAGATGACAAACACACCCAACTGGTAACGATGGCAAATGAGTTTTATAAATATTGCAGAATTTGACGCATCTGGAAAAAGTGTGCTATTATGTGAAATCAAGTTAGAATTTCCTCTTTGAAGGTGGGATCATATGTATTTTTAATTTTCCTACCATGCATAGGCAGGCTTCCCAGGTGTCTCAGTGGTAAAGAATCTGCTTGCCAATGCAAGAGACTTGGGGCCTATCCCTGGGTGAGGAAGACCCCTGGGATGATGATGAGGAAACAGCAACTCACTCCAGTATTCCTGCCTGGGAAATCCCATGGATAGAGGAGCCTGGCAGGCTACAGTCCATGGGGTCGCAAAGAGTCAGACACTACAGAGTACACGAGCACACACCACACACAGGCTGCCTGAACTCACTCACAAAAGCTGCTTGGTTCACCGTAGAAGGATGAAAGTGATGGAAGATATTCCTGGGGAAATAGAAAGACGTGCAAACTGTGGAGTTCACATGTGATGACTTACACACCTGGGGGCGGGAACGTCTAAGAGGTGAGTCTCTGCCTTTCATAGCAGCAGGGAGGAAGGCCAGGTCTCTGCCTTTATCACTGATGTTTGAGTAGCTGGGACCACAGGCATGGAAGCACCCTCAGGCGGCCCACAGGGTCAGGGCGGTAAGAATGTGTCTAGGCCTTGTGGGAGGACTGTCTGCAAACTCTGAAGTGGAAGAAGAGCCTTTAAGCCTAAGGGTCAGCCATGAGTCCTGCCTTGACCGGAGTGACACCTGTGGCTTGGCTCCAGCGTGCAATGGCTGATGGAGACGTGGGTTCTCTTACTTTTGTTCTCTTCCTAGATGTTAATGAGAAGGCACGATGGCCTCGCTTACTTGTTTGAACCCTGGCCATTTATGCATTGGCTTGGCCGACTCTCAGCACTTGGAGTGGTTTAAACAGAGGGTCAGACAGAGGCCTTCCCAGCCCAGCCTTCTCCTGGAAACTCTTATGAACATTTCCAAGAATAAGAAGAAAATCATGCCCGCTTTATTGAGGGTGAGAGAAAGAGCTTAGGCCTTGTAGTTAGGAATTTGGCATTTTCAACCTGGCTCAGGAATGTTCCCTGGGCAGGTATCCTTAGGGATATCACTTAACTCTCAGAGCCTCAGTTGTCTCATTTGTCAACAGAAGGGAATGCCATCATGAGTTAGTTGAGAGCCATTTAATGAGTTCACACACACACACACACACACACACACACTCACACACACAGCATGGCAACACCATCAATGCCCACACGGTACAGAGTAGACACTCAGTGACCAGCCTTCATCTGCAACTGGGAACACAGAGGCATCTCAAAGCCACATCACACGTTCATCATGTCAGCCCATAAAGTAGACCATGAGAATAGTTTGGGGTGCTGATGGGTCCTCTCTTCTCCTCTAGCTGATGGTGACAAACCCAGATGGAGAAAGAAGTGGCCACTTCACTCAGACTCCCTGGTACCAGCTCCTTGGAAAATCTTTCAGAACACTACTTATCCCAACCTAAGTGATGAAAGCTGGGCCCACAGGTAGGACCAACCTGCTTCTCCCAGAGGTTCGGGAGGGGGGGGTCACTTTCTGAACTGGAGGCAGATGGGCTGATTCACTCTGTCCCATGTGGTCTACTCACCAAATAGGAACTGAGAACGTTAAGTGCCCCCTCACCTCCCACAAGCTCAAAGAGGTCAGAAGAATCAAAGATGAAGGACAGTGAGGACTCACTTGGTGGTCCAATGGTTAAGAACCTGTGTGCCAACACAGGGAACCTGGGCTGGATCCATGGTCAGGAAGATCCCACATGCCTCGGGGCAACAAGCCTGTGCACCACAACTACTAAGCCTGTGCTCTAGAACCCAGGAGCCCCAGCGGATGAGCCCATGTGCCGCAAATACTGATGTCCACACCCCCTAGAGCCTGTGCTCTGCAGCAATGAAGCCATCACAATGGGAAGCCCAAACACCAGAACTAGAGACTAGCCCCCACTTGCCACAAATAGAAAAGGCCCCACACAGCAACCAAGACCTAGAACGGCCCAAAGTGAAAAAAAAAAAAAAAAAAAGACAGTGAGTCCCTCCTATGTAGTAATGGTCTTTCACATTATTAATGAAGTTATAAATCAGTGAAGTGAGACTGGGTAAGAGCCGCCCTGGGGAGGGAAGCTGGCCAGGCTGCTGATGTCAGAACAGGATGGAGGCAGAGGCTGGTGCGGACACCTCCCCAGCCCCCAACACAAACAGAGGGTAGCCATTCCAGATGTATGGCCGGGGACACAGATGGCTCCAAGTGCTAGCAGGGAGAGGAGGAGAGGACCAGCATGACCCACAAGATTCTTGACGGCAGACAGAAGGGAGGCCAGCCGGGATGGACAAAGGTGTCTTGCCTGCCAGCAGTTTCCACTGGAAACTTCAAAGATGAGAGCCTGAGGCCCAAACAAAAAAGATCTCGTGCCTCCAGAGGCCAAGAATAGGTGAAAGGGAGCAAAAGGAGGAAGAAGCACCAGCAGGAGTGGGTAGCCGAGCCCGAACCATGAACTCCTGCCAGGGACACTTGACTGGAATCTGCTGGAGGTAAAGTAAACATCACTCACTTCCCTTCTCCAGTGCCAGGCAGACATCACTAATCAAACACCACACCCTTTCCCAGGGACCACAAAGGTGCTGTCACAATCCTCCCTTGAGTTGATATTGAAGGACAACACCTGATTGCTACCCCCAGGCCTAGAGGAAAGACCAACAGGAGGGAGTGTGCCATTCTCCGGATGTGCCAAGTCAGTGCTCACATCGGCCTCAGCTGTGTCACGTCTACACTAGAATCTTGCTGTCTGCACACTGGGGGTTGAATTTCAACCCTACTACTCATCAGCCAGGCCCTTCCTTCCCTGTGAGGTCAGGACACAGCCCAGGTGTACGTGAGAATTCCCACACCTGGCCTGCTGGTTGTGCACATATGAGATGTTCAAAGCAGGTCAGCTGTCCTTTTCTTGTATTCATCATTTCCCCTCTGGAGGCTCCCCCATTGGACCTCAGACCAAATGCACAACTCACCGAGCATCCTTATCATCTCCCTGTCTCTCTTGCTTTTTTTTTTGTAGATTTCTTAGTTTTATTTTTAATTGGAGGATAGTTGCTTTACAGTGTTGTGTTGGATTCTGCCATACATCAACATGAATCAGCCATGATCAGCTAACTCATTGGAAAAGACTGATATTGGGGGAAATTGAAAGCAAAAGGAGATGAGGGTGGCAGAGGATGAGATGGTTAGATGGCATCACCAACTCAATGGACATGAACTTGAGCAAATTTTGTGAGATAGTGAGGGACAGGGAGGCCTGGCAGGCTGTAGTCCATGGGGTTGCAAAGAGTCAGACACAATTTAGCGAATGAACAACAATAACAATACATATGTCCCCTCCCTCTTGAACCTCCCTCCCACCTCCCACCCTATCCCTCCCCTCTAGGTTGTCACAGAGCACTGGGTTTGAGCTCCCTGCATCATTCAGCAAATTCCCCCAGCTATCTTTTTGTGCTCAATCAATCATATCTCTTTGAGACCCCACGGACTGCAGCCCACCAGACTCCTTTGCCCATGGAATTTTCCAGGCAAGAATACTGGAGTAGGTTGCCACTTATGTACATGTTTCAGTGCTACTCTCTCAATTGTTCCATCCTTCTCTTAATAACAATTATTGTTATTGTCTTTTTTGGCTGCGCTATGTCTTCACTGCGGCAAGTGAGCTTTCTCTAGTTGCAACACTTGGGCTTACTAGCTCCATGGTATGTGAGATCTCAGTTCCCTGACCAGAGATTGAATCCAAGTCCCTGCATTGGAAGGTGGATTCTTAACCACTGGACCACTAGGGAAGTCTTCTCTTAATAATTATCCAGCCTGCTATGATTAACCCACATATGGCTTAGCGGGGGCCATCTCAATGGCTTGGATGGAAAAACTGCAAGTCCTCACGTCTAGTCTCAGAACAGTAGACCCCAGGTGATGGTGTGTGTGTGTGTGTGTGTGTGTGTGTGTGTGTGTGGATTATAGACGAGGGCAGGGCAGGAAGGGGGCTTCTTGGAGAGTCAGCCTCGGACTGAGAAATCAAGCAGGGTCCCCATCAGGAGGCCTCTGTGGTTGCCAGTGGGATCCTGAGATTCCCTTCCCTGTCCTGAGTAACTCTGGCCCTGGGATGGCAGGTTGGAGTCCCCTGGCTGAGGGTATCATCTCCAAAGGTCCTCATACAGGTAGATGCTTTGCTACTGGTCAATCCTCTGGGGAGTCCAAGCATGTCTGAAGTTGGCTGCCATCAATGGAACGGCTTGTACTTAACTCCGCGTGAATTAGCACATACAAATGTCTGGAAAACCACACAGGCTGGCACTCTCCAGGGGTGTAAACACAGGCACACTCTCACTTCAACAAGGAACTCAAACAAACTGCTTTCCCCAGTTCCCTTCCCAGAATCCTGCTCTCTTCCATTCCAACATGTGCAAGAAGGGTGCTCGCGGTTTGTTCTTGTTGTTCTCATGCGCAAGATCGCAGAGACCCAGGGAGGGTACACAATTTTCCTGCAGTCACACCATCAGTTGGCAGCCCAGCCAAGACTGGATTCCGGACCCCCACTCACAACTCTCAGCGCCATGTTCTCTCTGGGTTTGACAATTTCCCATACTTGGCTCTGCTTCCTGACCATCTGTTTGAAAAGCTGAGGGGTGAGGTGCCCTGTGTGGTGGCAGATGGAAGTGGATACAGGCACAGAAACCAGATGGCACCAAGCAGCGTGGAGGGATGCTCTCAAACTGGAAATGTCCTCACTTTATGCCATAAACAACAAGGCGGGAGGAAGTAAACTAGACCATTAGCCAAGCAGCTGTGCTTGCTTCTACAAACACTGCACTCCCTTGCAGTGGCCTTCACTGCTGGGCAGGTGACTCTTTTAAATGCGGTGTTGACTCTGCTAATATCGGTCAGAGCTTTCTGCTCTGCGTGTGTCCACCGTCTCTTTCATTCTTCCAGTGGAAAATTGAGGATGGAGACATGGGGCTCATACAAACAGTCACCACAAGAGCTGGTCAGAGGGAGCTTAAAAGGAGGCTCACGAGACCCATGTCCAAGGGAACTTTGCCTCTGTTTCAGAGACCTGAGGCCTGGCTCAGAATGGGTTTGGTTTGGAAAGGGGCAGAGCTGTGCCCACACACACGAGAAGATCATCAAAACAACATGAGGTCATTACAAACATCAATCACCCTCACTTCCTACGAGGGCTCAGAGGTAGTGGCCCCAGGAGCAGGCAGCAAGGAAGTACATGTACTCAGCCAGGAACCACTCGGGGAGCCAGGTCTTGGGCTCAGCTCTGGGGCTGAAGGGAAATGCACTGATCACGGGCCTCTTGGAGCAGAGCAGCTGTGTACAAGGAGTGTCAGGTTTCAGCCATGTCTAGAAGCATCTGCCAAAACCAACCAGATGCTTCTGAAGGGGCTCTCAGACTCATCCCGTATCAGAGACAGGTTGATAAGTTCATACACATTCATTGGTTTTCCACTTGAGGACAAAATACGATCCAGTCACCAGACCAGAGTCTCAAGGTACAATAACCAGGAGGAAAAGGAAATTGGCTAAGTCACTCTCCTTGGGCCCAATAACAGACAGTCTTCCAACATGGTGGTCTCTAGCGAGCTTAAGAGTTATCAAGAGCTCCTGACTCGTAGCCTTTCCAATCCCATGGTGAAGCAGAAATGCCTGGGGATTCCCCTCAGAGGCTCCTTCAGGGGACCCCAGAGCTCCATCTCAGGTTAGTTCTCTCCTCTCAGCCTCCATTCTGTCCCATGACTCATGGTCATGTCAAAAGGAGCCCATGAGAGGATGTTCCATAGAAAGAAAGGAGACCCATGGGGATATAAGTGCCCTTCTTCTTCTCACAAGACTTCACCTTCACTCTTCTCACTTCCCTGCCTCACACCTTATTAAGACCTGTCATCCTGTCTTCTTGGATAAAACCTGTTAACTTAATCTCTTATAGAGCCCTCGAATTTATCTATTTTGAGTCCTTGTTATTTTTACCTGGTTGACAGAAAAAAAATCTTCCAAGTTGGGGTCCCTACCATTATTGACCCTCTCCCATCCAACCTAGGTGGCTGCCATAGTTGTCTTTCTAAAAGCAGATGTGATAGAACTTCCCTGGCAGTCCAGTGGTTAAGACACCATGCTTCCAATGCAGGGGACGTGGGTTTAATCCTTGGTCATGGAACTAAGATCCCTCAGGCTGTACGGCCAAATACAAAAAAAAAAAAAAAAAAAGAGCAAGTGTGCCCACGCCCTCTCTTGCTCCAACTCTCTCCATGGCTCTGTTTCTTATGGGTCATAACTTGCTAGCATGACCCTTTATAATCTGGGCTCTGCTCACCTTTCTGGTCACCCACAACTCAGCACTAGTGTATGAAACCACTAGGAATAAAATAGAAACCAAGCTTCCTGAATACAACAAGCCAGGGAAGAAAGAATATGGTCTTCCATGCTCTGCTGCTGCTGCTGTTGCTAAGTCGCTTCAGTCGTGTCTGACTCTGTGTGACCCCATAGATGGCAACCCTCAAGGCTCCCCGGTCCCTGGGATTCTCCAGGCAAGAACACTGTAGTGGGTTGCAATTTCCTTCTCCAGTGCATGAAAGTGAGAAGTGAAAGTGAAGTTGCTCAGTCGTGTCCGACTCTTAGCAACCCCATGGACTGCAGCCGACCAGGCTCCTCCGTCCATGGGATTTTCCAGACAAGAGTACTGGAGTGGGGTGCCATCGCCTTCTCCCTTCCATGCTCTAGCCACCTCCATTCTCCATCATGGTCAATGGCTGTTTCCCTGTGAGAGGATGGGCTCCAAGGGGTCAGCGGATGGGCAAGGTTTATCACTAAGTTCTGAGTAATTAGCACAGAGCTCAGGGAACAGTAGGCATCCAACGGGCTGAACAGAACTCTGGAAATTGAACAGCTCTTTTACAACTTTTTCAAAGGTTTTACACCTTTGTGTTGAAGACCTAATTCAACTCTTTCTTTTGGCTGAGCCTCGTGGTTTGTGGGACCTTAGTTCCCCCATCAGGGATTAAACCTCGGCTGTGCCAATGAAAGTGCCAAGTCTTAACCACTGGACCACCAGGGAAGTCCCTAATTTAACTATTTTGAAGGAACTCTTGCATTTCCTACTCTGTGTGTGCATGTATGCCAAGTCGTTGCAGTCATGTCCAACTTTTTGTGACCCCATGGACTGTAGCCCACCAGGCTTCTCTGCCCATGGAATTCTCCAGGAAAGAATACTGGAGGGGGCTGTCACTTCCTCCCCCAGGATATCTTCCTGACCTAGGGATTGAACCTGAGTCTCTTAGGTCTCCTGCACTGGCAGGCAGATTCTTTACTACTAGCACCACCTGTGAAGCCCTCAAAATTCTGTATCAGATACTTTTACATCATTAGCTTATTTGAATCTTACTACAACCTTGTAAAGTGGACAATAATAACAGTAAAACTGTAATGTCCAACATTCATTGAACATTGCTGACACCAACAACTGTCCTAAGTGTTTCCATGTTTTAATTCATTTACTGTGTGCAACAAACTAATGGGTTAAGTACTACTGCAGTCTCCCCTCTATGAATGGGGAAACTGAGTTTGCAAAAGGGTGAGAGTTTCCTAAAGTTACCTAGTTCTCAAGTCCCTTGAAATCAAAGCCAGACCTATCAGTTTCCATAGCCTATGCCTTTGGTAACAATAATCACCCTATTTTACAGATGAGGAAACTGAGGCTCAGAAAGTTTAGGGAGTTGTTTAGGATCACACAGCTGGTGAGTGGCCTCTCAACTCCATGTCCCTAGCTGAGGTCCACCACTACTCCCTGAGTCAAGTGATCAGAACTGAGGTTTGGGTGGACCTAGGAAAGAACACTGACCATGGAAAATCAGGTTTCCAAGATAAGAAGACCCTGGGAGAATGTGGGAATCTGTGAACACAAAGGCTGCACTGTTCTGCCAGACCTTGAGAAATTTATGCAGGCCAGAGGAAAGAGGACTTGGGTTCAGCATGAATTTTTTTGGCAGCTGGGGAGACATGTGACTCACCGTATTTATAAGGAACAGGCTGCCCACTTTCCTCCGACACAGTCTGGGGAACAGCACTACCACGGAATACCACTGTCCAAGAGAATTCCAGATTAAATAAAGGAAAATCAATCAGAGACAAGGAACATACACCACACACACATACAGAAAAAATAAGTGGCATGTTTTTGCACAGCTCCAAAGATTTCTGGAAAGGTCCAGAGTAGGAGCTGTGACTTTAGAGAAGGAAGGATGAATAGCAGTAAGAGACAGGCCTGATGAAGCTTCCCTCTTCCTGCACCACCATGCTCTGCAGTTTGGGATGTCCTCAATCCAGTTAGGCTCCCAGCCCAGGGTCCTAGACTTGCCTCTGAATCCTGACCTTGCTCTAATGTGACCAAGTCATTCACTTGATGAACCTCAGTTTCCTCATCTGCCAAACAGGATAACTGAGACCCACAGCTCAGGGCTTGTTGTGAGGCTCAATGAATAATGTACCAGACGTGCCTTGCACAGACCTATTAATAGTACATAGTAAGCACTCAATAAATATTCCTCTCTTCCCCTCCCCGCCCTCTCTGTAAGATCCTTTTCTCTCCCCCGTAAAATAATAAAATAGGCTGACAAAAATCTAGATGGTCAGTCTCAATGACTCATGCCCCAGTTCCTTGTCATAAATGCTATAGAGCAGCGGTCCCCAACCTTTCTGGCACCAGAGACCAGTTTCGTGGAAGACAATTTTTCCACAGACCGGGGGCGAGGGATGGTTTTGGGATGATGCAAGTGCATTACATTTACTGTGCCCTTTATTTCTATTATTATTACATCAGCTCCGCCTCAGATCATCAGGCATTAGATCCCTGAAGTGGAGAACCCCTGTAGAATGAAGGAGGGAATGTACACACAGTGTTTCAATGGTTCCGGTGAATATATATTTGAGGATTCTCACCTCGGCTCCCACTCCAGGTCATATCCTGCCATGAGCAAGACATAAATGGGTAGGGCAAAAGACCCAGATGAAAAGGGACTTTTAAATCGCAGCCACTGGCCTCCTGAACAAAGCAAACATAAGACGAGTTGAACCCAGCTTGGCAATCTGGAACCATCACTAAGAGTGACCATCACTCTGATTAGGACCCAATCCTGCCAGGACTGGGAGCAACTTCTTGGCTCGTAAGGCCGTAGATTTCAAATCCAGTGCTGCTGCACAGCTTCCTGAGGTCCTAACCACACAGTGACAGCCATGGCATCTTTGCAGGAAGGGAAATGGGTGAGGCTGGTTTAAGGATTATATAATCCTCCATTTTTAAAAAAATACGAGTGGGTATTTTTGGAAAAGAACTGGCTGGGTGAGTTGTTGAGTAGCCTTTCTGGAAAGCCCATGGAAACTCAGAAAATGGCTTTCTCTCTGGGTCTCTAGAAAGATGTTCACCCAGTGTCACCAAAGAGGAATGAAGATGCCCACACGAGGCTGAACTATTGGAGAAAGGCACTTTAAGGTGGTACTAGGCCCTGTAGAATTGATGCTATTAAATTGTGGTGCTGGAGAAGACTCTTGAGGCCCTTGGACTGTAAGATCAAACCAGTCAACCCTAAATGAAATCAACCCTGAATATTCACTGGAAGGAATGATACTGAAGCTGAAGCTCCAATACTTGGGCTACTTGACATGAAAAGCCATCTCATTGGGAAAGACTCTGTTGCTGAGAAAGACTGAGGGCAAGAGGAGAAGGGAGAGACAGAGGATGAGATGGTTGGGTGGCATCACCAACTCAATGGACATGCGTTTGAGCAAATTTGGGGAGTCAGTGAAGGACAGGGAGCCTGGCATGCTGCAGTCCATGCGGTCACAAAGAGTCAGACACGACCTAGTAACTGAACACCAACAGCAACAAGGGGGACATAGAGTGATCCTTTATAAGCTCTGGACCAGTTTTGGAATTCTCACAAGGCAGTGGAGTTTGGAAGCCATCCTTTGGCTGAAATCTCTACAGGCAATGTCTACACTAGCCACTGTGAAACCCCTGTGTGTGCATGAGTGTTAAGTCACTAAGTCGTGTCCATCTCTTTGTGACCATGGGATTCTCCAGGCAAGAATACTGGAGTGGGTAGCCATTTCCTCCTCCAGGGGCTCTTCCTGACCCAGGGATCAAACTTGCATCTCCTGCATTGCAAGTGGATTCTTTACCACTAGTATCAGTTGGGAAGGCCCATGAAGCCCTCAGAGGGGTACAACTTATCCAGAATGACAAAGGCCCGGCGATTGCTCCCATGCTCTACTTTCTGTTCCCATCTTAGACATCACTAACTCAATCCCAGCTCTCCTGTCTGAGCCCCTGACCCCGTCTTTTGACACAACTCTTCCAGAACACAACAGTGCTCACCAGGAGTTGGCATGAGGTGACACTTCTCCACTCTCTCTGCAACAGCTCAGGAGCTATATTGTAGCTTCTGTCTGGATCCCTGCTATAGGTACAGGCCCCTGTGGGCATAGCTGAAAAATTCTGACATTGGGTGGCTGCTCCCTGAAGATTACAGGGTTTCTGTTGTGATACAAACACAGGAGGTCAAAGCATAGAAACATTCTTATTTATTGGAGGGCAAGTACGCAGCACTTTGCCAAAATTAAAACCAGTGCAGGAGACCCCGGTTCAATCCCTGGGTTGGGAAGATCCTTGGAGAAGGGAATGACAGTCCACTCCAGTATTCTTGCCTGGGAAATCCCAAGGACAGAGGAGCAGTCCACAGGGTCGCAGAGTCAGACATGACTGAACAACTAACACTTTCACTTTTTCACAGAGTAAGATAACCAACAAGAACCTACTGTATAGCAAGGAGAACTCTGCTCCATATCCTGTGATACAGCGGGGAAAAGAGGGTGGAACGACTTGAGAGAGTGGCATTGGCATAGATACACCACCATGTGTGAAATAGATGGCTAGTTGGAAGCTGCTGTATAGCACTGGGAGCTCAGCTTGGTGCTCAGTGATGACCTAGAGGGGTGGGATGGGGGAAGTGGGAGGGAGGCTCAGGAGGGACCATATATGGAAAAGGCAATGGCACCCCACTCTAGTACTCTCGCCTGGAAAACCCCATGGACAGAGGAGCCTGGTGGGCTGCAGTCTGTGCGGTCGCTAAGAGTCGGACGCGACTGAGCGGCTTCACTTTTACTTCTCACTTTCATGCATTGGAGAAGGCAATGGCAACCCACTCCAGTGTTCTTGCCTGGAGAATCCCAGGGACCGGAGAGCCTTAAGGGTTGCCGTCTATGGGGTCACACAGAGTCAGACACGACTGAAGCGACTTAGCAGCAGCAGCAGCAGCAGCAGCATGGCTGCTTCACTTTGTTGCACAGCAGAAACCAACACAACATTGTAAAGCAATTATCCTCCAATTAAAAACTTCAAAAAATATTCTGTGATAACCTATACAAGAAAAGAAATCTGAAAAAGAATGAATATATGTACAGCCGATTCACTCTGCTGTGTACCTGAAAGTAACACAACATTGTAAATGAACTGTACTCCAAAAAATCAAAAA
Organism: Nanger dama; assembly: GCA_917880005.1. NCBI lineage: Eukaryota > Metazoa > Chordata > Mammalia > Artiodactyla > Bovidae > Nanger > Nanger dama. Next base: position 1,630,029 of record CAKJTW010000108.1, on the reverse strand, counting down.
ACAAACAAAAAAACCCATCCACAGACATTCACGTTTGCCTCTCCTTTGGATCCAGCCTAAGTTTGGGCTTTCCTGCCTGCTGTGAATTTAGGCACAGTTGTGTGACTTCAGCTGACCAATCATAGATGAGCAGAAGTGATACATATCGTACATGTGAAGTTTTAGGGACCAGCTCGTGGTTCCCATTTTCCCTTCCTTCCGCCTAGTGATTGTAGACATCTGTGTTGAGACAGAGCTTCTATTCAGCTGGGTGACTACCCTGGGTAGCCCCTTCTTGCTGAAACTTACATACTCTACTCAGAACATTTTTTCAAGGGGTGGGGCATGGAAACAAGTCATAGATCTCACTGAAAAATTAAACATCTGAACATTGACCCTGAAACACCAAAATCAACTCCAAAATGACCCAACACAACCATTTAAGAATAAAGTCAGTGGACCTCCCTGGTGGTTAAGACTGTGCTCTGACTTCAGGGGGCTCAGGTTCTATTCCTGGCCAGGGAACTAAGATCCCCACGTGCCACACATGCGGCCAAAAAGTTTTAATTTAATTTTTAAAAAGAATAAAGTCAGAATTTACCGCCACAACTTCCTAAATTAAAAACCTCACTCATCTTTGCAACTGTCACCCAAATCCTCCTCTCCAGCCACACCCGACCCCTGAATGTTCCCATAATCTCTCTGCCTTTGCACACATATTATTTATGGAAATCCTATTTTCCAATTCCTTAAACCACTCTCCCGTCACTTCTTCTCAAATGGTAGATACTACACACTCCTGGGCAGCCTGCCCTCTGGCCTTCCACATCCCCAATTCCGAGCTATATATAATCCTAATAATTATATCAGCTAATGCATCGTAATTTTAGCTCCTTCCTCCTTTTGCCTGGCTTTCAATTTATATTTCTACATAAATAGCCTTATTGTAAGCCCTTTACTGTCAGCTAGCTCCATTCTTTTCTGGAAGTAGGCAGAGTATATATTACCAACATAAAAATATAACCATTGATTTTTCCTTACTCTCTTCAAGCATATAAATAAGATCTGAAGTCATGGGGAGAGGAAGCCATCTCTTGCACTTGGTTTGTGGTTCCTCTCCTGGAGTCAGGGTATGTGGTAGGTTCCTAAACACCAGTAAGAACTGGTCCCTTTTCTGGCCCCTGGGTCAGAAAGATCCCCTGGAGGAGGGCATGGCAACCCACTCCAGTATTCTTGCCTGGGGAATCCCATGGACAGAGGAGCCTGGTGGGCTACAGTCTATAGGGTCTCAAAGAGTCAGACACAACTGATTGGCTAAGCAGCAGTAGCAGCGATGCCCTGTGCTGTGTTTGGGACTGAAGACACAGGATACAACATTCTCCCCGCCTCAACTCACCCCTGTCTCTTCTCCCAACACTCTGTCCCAAGACTCATGCCCTCCCCTCCTCACACAAACAAGATGAGAAGAGTTTAATGAAATCTAGCAAAATGGGACTTCCCTGGTGGTTCAGTGACTAAGACTCTACAGTCCTGATGCAGGGGGCCAGGGTTCAATCCTTGGTCAATCCCACACGCTGCCACTAAAGATCCCACAAATAAGACCCAGCACAGCCAAATAAATACTAAAAAAAAAAAGTAAGTGCAGTAGATGGGGCCGTGCTAGAACACTGGAGGAAGTCACAGAGTTGGCAGCAATGGAGGCTGGGAACGAGGCAGGAAAGGACATTTCGAGATCCAGAGTGGCCGGGCAAGGCATCCCAGAGGTTCTACAGCTTGCACTGGGCTGGGAAACCTGGCTTCTTTGAGGGCAGTGGGAGAGTGGCCCAGGTGAAGCAGAAGCAAGATTAGCAGGCGGGAGAAGGGAAGACCATGATGATGGGCACGGACCTCAGCCTGAAGGAGGCTCTGAAGAATGAGGCAGAAATGAGTTTGAGGAAATATCCAGACAGCTCTTCTGCCCTCTCAAGACTTCTGTGGCTTCAGAGACTTCCCTGGTGGTCCAGTGGCTAAGACATCATGTTCCCAATGTAGGAGAACTGGGTTCGATCCCTGGTCAGGGAGGTAGATCCCACATACCACAACTAAGAATTTGCATGCCACAACTAAAGATCTCACTTGCTGAATCTAAGACCCAGTGCAGCCAAATAAATAAACAAAAATAATAGCACTGACTTTTCATGGCAAAATCGCACTGCAGAACACTTGCTTTAGCAAGTCACAGCCGCTCTTAATTCACTTGGATTTTATGCATAAATTTCAATCTGGAAGAATACTGGAAAGAAGGCACTGTTGATGGATTCATCCCAGGAAAAGTATTTATTCTTGCCTTTCCTTGGCCAAGGAAAGCTTCTCTGCTGGAAAAAGCATCTCACCCTCCACTGAGCTGCATGGCAAAGATTATAAATAGAAATAAAGAAGTCATTCTGACATGTTTATCATTTTTCCTTTAACTCCTGGAGCTCCTGGAGCAGAAAAGATCTGGACTTTTCCCCCTCCTTTTGGAAAAAAAAAAATCTTATTTCTTGATGTTTCTAAGTTATAGCCCAGTAATACAGCATGGTCTTTTACTTTTAAAACAGGACAGATTCTGTTTCTTTACTTAAAAATCTTTAACTCCTCATTTTTATAGCTAAGAAACAAAGGGGAGGGAAAGAAGGAATGAAGGGAGGGAGGGGGAGGAAGGAAGGAAAGAGGAAAGGAGGAAGAGACCTTGTTGAGTCTCTACTCCGCTCCAAGCACCATGCTGTGTACTTTCCCACCAGGTAACTCACTTCATCCTCCTCCTCAAACTATCTGGCAAGTATCTGTGGCCTTATTTTCATGCTCAAAGAATCCGAGGTACGGTGTTTCCCCACATTTCTTTCCCAATGGCACACAACTAGATGAAGGCAGAACAAGGAGAAGTAACCTCCCTGCCAGCCCAAAGCCTGGCATATGCATGGGTTCTTCAAGGCCAGGCTCAGTCAGCAGCCTTCTCAGTTCTGAAGCCACAGAAGTCTTAAGAGAAGCAGAAGAATTACCTGCATATATCTTTGAACCTCTTTCTGCCCCGTTTTCCCAATGAGTGAATAGCTACTATAATCTCATTGGAAAGACTCTCTCAGGGTTCAGGGAGAGAAGCAGGGGAACTGTCCATTTGCACTGAGCACCTGTCAGTCATCAAGAAGTATGTGCATGCTCAGCCATGTCCAACTCTTTGTGACCCCATGGACTGTGGCCTGCCAGGCTCCTCTGTCCAGTCATCAAAGGAAGAGAATAAAGCAGACCTCACCATTGTGCAGGATATATGTCCCTTGGTTCAGACCCATGAATATGAATACTGGGAGAAGAAACAGAAAATCAACATCATTGACTTTGCCTATTCCCAACCCATATTCTAGAAGTTTGCCACCAGAGTTGCTTTGTTTTCCTGTCAATGTCAAATGATCCCGTCATTCTCTTATAACCCTTTCTATGATGTCTGAGCAAGATCATGCTGTTAGGAAAATCACCAGATAGCTACCCTATAAGATTCTCATGGAAATGACCACTGGCTAAGAAAACAGGTGTGGATAATGAGGAGAGGAGGGCAGGAACAGGCTGGATGGATCAAGCAGCTTCTTCTGCCCAGGATGCTACAGGTTGGGCCAGGAGAAGTGAAGCCTCAGAAGAAACACTAGAAATTCTCCTTCCTGACAAAGTGTATCACGGGGTAGGCAGAGGGGATCATTCCAGGCAAGCTTCACCAACGTGCTCCAACAGGTAGACGTGGAGGGGGCTGAGATGCTACCGAGGGCAAGTCTAGGTTATAGGACTGAGGGGCCCTGGATGCTGAAGGCACACAACCCGTGGAACACAGACACATGCTGTCAGCATCTGAAAGGAAGGCGCTGGCAGTCAGAGGCTGTACCTGCTACAGAGGCTGAGCCAAACCAAAAGCAGGGTAGACATGTGGTCCCAGGCTTCCCTGGTGGTCCAGTGTGAGAATCTACCTGCCAATGCAGGGAACACGGGTTCTATTCCTGGTTTGAGAGGGTCTCACATGCAGCAGAGCAACTAAGTCCATGAGCCACAACTACTGAGGCCCACACACCTAGAGCCCATGCTCCACAACAAGAGAACCCACTGCACTCAGAAGACCAAGCACAGCAACGGAGAGGAGCCCCCGCACACAACTAGAGAAAAGAGCAAATGCAGCAACGAAGACCCAGCATAGCCAAAAATGGATAAATATTTTAGAAATGAAATCTAGTCCCTTAGGGGCAGAGCCCCCTGCAGAGAGAAGTTTCCCTGGTGGAGTCTGGCCCCTCCCCACCCTCCCGCCCACTTCCCCACCTCCCAACACCTACAGCCTGTAAGTCACTGGACATGCCCCACACCCAATGAGAGGTGCAGGCAGAATACAGCTCCCTGCTTTTCAAGTCTAGATAAACCTCTCATTATTAAAAATGAGTGAAAAACAAGACACCTTAGAAAGGATCCTATGAAAAAACTCTGTCAGCAAAAAAATGGATACCTCACAGGAGGCCAGACACAAGGATAAGTTTGATAATGTATCTAATTCACAATTTCAACATATTTGAAGAACATGTGGATTCCAGGAAACAAACAAACAAAAAATCCAAGTTAAGATAAGACACTGGCAAAATCAAGGCTGCTGCTGAAAACAGAGGTAAAAGGGGGACCCCTAGAAGGTTACAAGGAAACTGAAGATGCAACAATAGAATTTAAATCTGCATTGGAAAGATCATAGAATTAACACTGGAGAAAAATCACCATTTGGAGGAAGTACTGGATTGTTCTCTGAAAACCATGCATTTCTCTAGGTCTGTGCCTTCTTTTTTTTTTTTTTTTTTTTGGTAATGTAGCATCCAAGATCTTTCCCGACCAGGGATCAAACTCTTGTCCTCTGCAGTGGAAGGGCAGAGTCTTAACCACTGGACCACCAGGAAAGTGCCTCCAGGTCTATGCCTTTGCCATGCTGTTCCCTCTGGCGTGGGTACCCTTCCCATATTCACAGACCCAAAGTCAATTGGTCTTTTAAGGTCCAACCAAAGAGCCTCAGTGGATGAGGACATCCTAAGTACCTGCATGTTCTGCATTGTGGTAAGAAGCGGTGACACTGAGTTTGGTCTTAAAGGACGAACAACAGATTGTCAGGGACATATGGAACTTGAAGAGGACCTTTAAAGGCAAAGGACTAAATGACTAGAGATGGAGCTGAGGGCCAGCATGCCGCCCTGGCTGGAGCACAGAGGGAACTGCGGGAAGCCGGCAGGGTTGGAGACGTAGCCAAGCTCTGAGTTGCTCTGAGTGCATGCCAGAGATGGTACTATGGATGGGAGGCAGAGGCTCAACTTGCTCAACTTTAATCAGTAAGTTTCTCCTACTGCCAGTTAAGAAGCCAGGTCCTGGAGATACTCCAGCAAACCAATCCTGCCCTCCCATCCTTGAGAAGCAAGGAGACTAGTGGGTTTTAAATGAGAGGGAAGGGGCTTCCTTGGTGGTCCAGTGGTTGAGATTCCACCTACTAATGCCAGGGGTATAGGTTCGGTCCCCCGACAGGGAACAAAAGTCCCACATTTTGCAGGATGTGGCCAAATTTTTTTTAAGTTAAAATAAATGAGAGAGAGCATGATCAAATTTGCCTTTCAGAAAGATATTTGTAATTTGTACTTATCAAATGGCAAAATTATTCTGAAATGCACACTTCAGAGTGCTAGCTCTGAGATCACCTATGAAAGTGTTAGTCACTTAGTCGTGTCAAGCCATGGACTGTAGCCCGCCAGGTTCCTCTGCCCATGGGATTCCTCAGAATACTGGCGTTGGGTAGCCATTTCCTTCTCCAGGGGATCTTCCTGACCCAGGGATGGCGAATTCTTTACCGTCTAGGTCATCAGGGAAGATTACCTGCTTAAGTTCTAATCAGATGGGCCCCCATCTGGCCATGGGCAAGTTACCTCACCTTTCTGGTGCCTCTGGTGCCTACTCTTAAAACAGTATCACTGCTCCTATCACAGATGGTGATGGGGATGGGGATTCCCTGGTGGTCCAGGTGGTCCAGTGGTTAAGACCCCAAGCTTCCAGGGAGCTCAGTTTGGTGCTTTGTGATGACCTAGAGGGATGGGATGAAGGGGATGGGAGGGAGGCTCACGAAGGAGGGGACATATGTATACACACATCTGATTCCCACTGTTGTACAGCAGAAACTAACATAACATTGTAAAGCAACTTTATCCCAATTTTTAAAAAGTGCTTCCAATACAGGAGGCATGAGTTTGATCCCTGCTCAGGGAATTAACATCCCTCATGTCAAAAATAAATAAATAAATAAACACAACAAATGATGTTGGTGATGACAGCAGCTAAAGCTTACAGAACACTCATGATGTGCCAACTGCTGTCTTAACAACATCTGTGTTAACCCATTCAGTCCTGACGACAACTTTCTAAAGGAAGTGTTAAAATGTTCCCACTTTACTAACCCCTCTGGAACTAGAAGTGGCCTGCTTCTGGTTCTAAAAGGGTAATTAACTTGTTCAAGGTCAAGTGGGGATAGGTATTATTAGCTCTCATTTTCATTTTTCATATTGCACCTTTACTTCCAAGAGACAAAGGCATTCATAAAATGACAATTTATCCTGTGTTGTAAAAGGAAAAAAAACACAGTAATGTAAAAGAATGAATTTCTTTTGAAGCCTGTCCTCTAGTATTTCAGCATGACTGCTGTAAGCTTCTCTGTGCTCAACTGTCTTTTTAAAATCCTAACATTAATAAGAGGTACTTTATTATGCAAGCAAATATTAATCAAAATGATGCTCAAGACCAGCAAGTATCAAAAATAATAGTTATAGGACAATTCGAATATATAGGCACTGAGGTGATTTTCTTTCTTGATCATCATCCTTCTTCCCAGGTTCTAACCAGGTAAAAGTGAAAGTGTTAGTCACTCAATCGTTTCTGACTCATTGTGACCCAATGGACTGTAGCCCACCATACACCTCTGTCCATGGAATTTTCCAGACAAAAATACTGGAGTGGGTAGCCATTCCCTTCTACAGGGGATCTTCCTGGCCCACGGAGCAAACTTAGATCTCCTGCATTGCAGGCAGCTTCTTTACCGTTTGAGCCACCAGGGGTAGGAGGTGGGAGGTAGGTTCAAGAGGGAGGCAGATATGTATATCTATGCCAGATTCATGTTAATGTATGGCAGAAACCAACACAACATTGTAAAGAAATAATCCTCCTATTAAAAATAAATAAATTTTTTTTAAAAAGTGAATCCAAATATTAGGTTTATTCATGGAGGCTCAATAACTTCCAAAGTACAGGGCTTTCTGGTCAAGTTCTGTCTTGAATGAGTATAACTGGCCTCAGCCCGTCCCTCTCCATGACAGGGCGTGTTAACCTTTCAAGATAAAGTGCCTGTGATGATCCCCTGGCCTAAGCTGAGTGTTTGCTAACTGCACGATTCATTTCAGTGTTTTCTTAGCCTAATAAATTAGACCGAGCACTTTGCTATTCTACTGCATTAAGCAAGACTTGACCGAACGTTTTTATGAGCATGGTTAACCATAAAGCTGATTAGTCTGATCAGACAGTCAAGTTTGCCCGTGGAAAAATAGGAGCATGCTCACACTACAACTTGAAAAGATCAAATGCCCCTAGAAATAACCACAATAGCTGAGGACAAAAGTAAGTCCCGCTCTCTGAGTATCTTCCTGTGCCCTAGGCTTCTCCCTTCATCTGCCTTAGCCCAAATAATCCTCAGAACAAGCCCTCAAGCAGATGCCACTAGCTTCATTACACAGGTGAGAAAACAGGTAACTCACACAGGGCCACACACTTGGTTAGTGGCAGAGCTAGGATTTGAACCAGTCTTCAAAATTAATGTTCTTTTTTAAAAAATTAATAATAAACTTTATTTTTTTAAGAGCCATTTTAGGGTCTCAGAAAACTTGAGCAGAAGTACAGAGATTTCTCATATATTCCCTGCCCCACATATGCACAGCCTCCTCCATTAAAAATATCCCCCACCAGAGGGACACAACTTTTATATCAGTTTGGGATACTAGTGCAGGGGTAGTAAGAGGAAAAATAATCTTGAAATATTGATCAAAATTAGCCTCCATGGGAAATCCATGGTCCAGAGGTTAAGAATCCTCCTGCCAATGAAGGGGACATGGACTCGATCACCAGTTCAGGAAGATTCCACATGCCGCAGAGCAACTGAACCTGAGTGTCGCAACAAGAGAAGCCACAGCAAAGACAAACACCAACACTGCAACTGGAGAAAGCCCACGCACAGTGATGAAGACCCAGCACAGCCAAAATTAAATAAGTGAATTTTTAATAATTAGCCTCCACAAAGATTTTTTTTTTTCTTCGTCAGTGAGGGAATAATGTTTTAAAAGGAGTAGTGAGGAGCTAGAAAAATGACAACAGAAACTTCGAGATCTGGAGTGGCTGTTCAACTGGGTGAGTGACCTTCCTAGCACAGGACGTAAGAGGGAGAAATGTCAGTACCTTGTTAACACACCTATTTCCCAAATACCTGGTACCTTCCTAATTTAAAAAAAAAAATGGGAGCATAGTACTTTATTTTTGTCAAATGTCAATTTGCTGAAAATACCATCAAAACAATCTACTGCCAAGACAAAGCTGAGTTTATAATATAAGAGAGACAGACTACAATTTACTTATTTTTTAAAAGGTGTCAAATTCTATTAGATTTAACACATGCATGCATAAATTTACACAACCACCACTACAGTCAGAATACAGAACAGCTCCATCAACCCCAAATTTCCTCATGCTGTTTCTTTGTAGGCAAAATTTCTCCTTCTAATCCCTGATGATGACTAATGCCTCCTACTTGGTCCCTGTAATCCCACTATATGGATATATTTATATTTGGGGATGCAATATATTAGAATCATGCATTATATCAATGTACCCATTCAAAAACATTTGGGGCATTCGCAGATTTGGGCAATTATGAATAATGTTGCTATGTGCTGTGTTTAGTCGCTCAGTCGTGTCTGACTCTTTTGCGACCCCATGGACTGTAGCCCACCAGGCACCTCTGTCAATGGGACTCTCCAGGCAAGAATACTGAAGTGGATTGCCATGCCCTCCTCCAGGGGATCTTTCCAACCCAGGGATCAAACCCAGGTCACCCACATTGCAGGCAGATTCTTTATCATTTGAGCTACTAGGGAAGCCCAATATTGCTATAGCCATTCATATATAGGATTTTGTGTTAAATAAGTTTTCAGTTTTTTGTGTGAAATAAGTGTGAATAAGTTTTCAGTTCTCTTGAGTAAATACCTAGGAACAAGACTGCTGGGTCATATAAGTGTATATTTAAATTTATAAGAAACTGCAAAACTGTTTTCCAGAGTAGCTACATGATATTGTATTCCCACCAATGGTGATACTTTCTTTCATATCCTTCCAGCACTTATTGTCAATTGCTTGTTTATCTATTGCATTAGGTATGTAATGATATTGCATTGTGATTTTTATTTGCATTTCCCTAATAGCTAATGGGAGAAGGCAATGGCACCCCACTCCAGTACTCTTGCCTGGAGAATCCCATGGACAGGGGAGCCTGGTGGGCTGCAGTCCATGGGGTCCCTAGGAGTTGGACACGACTGAGCAACTTCACTTTCACTTTTCACTTTCATGCATTGGAGAAGGAAACAGCAACCCACTCCAGTGTTCTTGCCTGGAGAATCCCAGGGACGAGGGAGCCTGGTGGGCCGCCGTCTATGGGGCTGCACAGAGCCAGACACGACTGAAGCGACTCAGCAGCAGCAGCAGCAGTAGCTAATGATGCTGACCACCTATTCCTGTGCTTACTTGTCACCTTTATATTTTCTCTGATTAAGTGTCCTTTCAAATCATTTGCCTATTTTTTTAATTGGGCTTTTTCTTACTGTTAAATTTTGAGAGTTCTTTATAAATTCTGCATACAAGTCCTTTGTCAGGAGATTTTAAAATATTGTCTAAACAGTCTCTACAATTTGCAGCTTTATTCTCCTAACAGTGTCTTTTGCAGAAAAAAATATTTTGAAGTTTTGATGAAGTTCCATTTATAATTTTTTTTCTTTTATGGATTGTACTTTTGGTATCATAATTAAGAATAATTTGCCTAACTCAAAATCACAGAAATTTCCTTCTATGTTTTCTTCTAAATGTTTTATAGTTTACGGAGGTTGAGGTTAAGGTAAAGGATTTTTTTTTTTTTTTTTGCATTTGCATATACATTGTTTTCCCTTATTATTTACTAAAAAGAGTATCCTTTATCCATTAAATTGACTCTGTACCTTTGTTTAAAAAAAAAAAGCTTCCAATGGACATGAAGAGAAAAGCACTGAAGTGGTTCCTGGAGCTGGCCACTGAGGTGACCATACTCTGAACAACATACCATCACTGGGGGTTTGCCAAAGTGGGTCACAGACAACCTGCATTGAATCAGAGGACGAGGAGTCAAAATGAAAACCATGCCGACAGAGAGCCCTCAGGCACAGTGACATGAATTCTCTGGCACTCAAAGCAGCTAGACAAATTACGCCAGAGAAATCAAGGCATCTGTGGGCTGTGTTTAAATGAGGCTCAAAGAAAATGCGATGGAAGATGACAGTCATCACTGTCAGTTGATCAGGGCAGCCTCTGGCATGTCTCAAGTGTTCATGACAGTTACCCTTGACCGTGTCCAGGAGAGACTAAAACTGATGCCAGTGATCTAGCCCTCCAGGGCTGTATGCTGGGATTCCTGCCGTATATCAGTTGCACTGGGTGAAACAACACACTCAAAAGGAATTAGAGCAGTTGGGTTCTCCATGCCCCGGGGAGCAGCAACAGGCTTTCACTGGGGCCAGTTGACTCATCCTCCAAAGGCCAATTCTTAAGTCTCTTCTTTGCCTGAATTCCCCCAGACCTGATTAGTTCCCACCTGCTTTGGGCTTATAAGCTACCTGACATATTCTGTTATTAAAGGACTTTTCATGTTGACTTTTGATCTGTTTACTTTTCTGTCCCCCTTCTCCGGTAGGGTATAAGCAGATTAAAGGTAAATGTTTTGATCCTAGCATCCTGGTGCCCACTGCAGGACCTAGCATGTAATTGGTGTTCAAGCAGTTCTAACAAATCAATAACAAAGATGATGTCTGCGTGATGGGTAGGCTAATGGGGAGATAGGTAAATGAGTGGCTGGAAGGTTGAGTAGGTAGATGGATAGAGGAAACAGAATTGAATGTACTGTTGGACAGGTGACCAGATGGATGGAACGCTAGATGAATGGGTATGTGTATGTGTTGATGGTTGGACAGATGGATGAAGGAATGGCTGGATGGATGGGTGAATGGACAGATGAATGAAAGAATGGATGGATGGACAGACAGACTGGTGGGTAATTTGTTAGATGGAGAGAGTAGTTGATGGGTAGATGAATGGGCAGGGAAGGTAGGTGAATCAACAAGAAACAGACAAGTCCCCAAGAAGCCAAGTCACTGAACCATTTTAAGAACAAGTTCAAAGAGCACGATTCAAAAAAGTGGTAAACCATTTTGCAGGAGAATTCAAAACGAATCTCACCCAAATCAAAAGGTAAAATAGCTTCAAGTTATACTTGTAAGCCTTATTTTGCATTATAAGACACTTAGGGTGGTCCGAATCACGTCATCATGTTGTACATCCATATTACTATTAAGAAAGAACTCAGTGTATCAATTGTGGTCAGCAGGGTTTCAGGATTCCTCACTAAGATTCCTGGCATCTGCTCAGTCATTTGGTCAAACACTAACATAGGTTCTACTGGGAAAGGATTTTGCAGATGTGACTTAGGCCCCAAAACAGTTGCTCATCTCTTTAAATCTGCCCTGAGCAAGTCCACCCCACAATGCAAACCTCTCGCAAAACTCACGGTAATTTGTGTTTCTGATGCTCACTTAGCACCAACCATCAAATCACTTCCACAGGCTATTTCCTGTGTCATAAACTGAGGCTCTTGTATTTTAAACAAATGCACCAGAACTTAGACATCCAGATGGTTCCTATCTTATCCCACACACCCTCTGACCCAATCGGGAACTTATTCTAACATCTCTCTGCAGGGAGTGGCCTTCAAAAGGCTACAGCAATTCTCGACATTACTTAAAGGTGGCAAATTTTTACCATTCTTAGGATTCAATTCCTGGAGATAGTCAGACATCATTTGAAAAAAGAACTGGAAAGTAAAAATGATCACACAGTACACTAGGGATTTTCTTTGTGCTCCAGTAGCTAAGACTCCATGCTCCCAATATAGTCTGGGTTCGAGCCCTGGTCAGGGAACTAGGTCCCACATGCTGCAACTAAGACGCAGTGCAGCCAAATAAATCAATTTTAAAAAAATTTAAAAAACCAGTATACTGTTGTGCAAAGTGAGTGCCAAACTCTAAATCTCAGGTATTAATTCTCTTCCAGGGCTGACAGTCTAGTTTAGAGAGTAGTTCCAAAGAGCTTTTCAAACTCTCCGAAGCCACCGTCTAAGGGAGATGTTATACTTAATTCTACCACTGATCTTTTCCCATCCCTTATGCCAGGTATATGAAAAAGATGAAGTTCCAAGGACTTCCCTGGCAATCCAGTAGTTAAGACTTCACCTTCCAATGCAGAAAACATGGGTTCAATCCCTGGTTGGAGAGCTAAGATCCCACATGCCTCATGGCCAATTAACCCGAACATAAAACAGAAGCAATATCATAACCAATTCAATGAAGACTTTAAAAAATGGTCCACATTGAAAAGATCTTTAAAAAGATGGAGTTCCATAAAGTATACAGTGAATAAATGATCACTGTAAATGCAGCGTCACATGCTCCTTCCTGGCTTCCAGCAGAAAATTGTTCTCTTGGGCCATGCCCCACCACTGGGGAGATCAGAGACCCCTGTGGACATAGTTTCAGGGGCTCTGCAATGTAAGCATAGTCAGGATCATCCAGATGAGTACCTTCTAATGAAGTGCTGTGTACAGTTTCAGCACCCACATTTGCATCATCTGGGAGCCAGTCCTGACTGAATGATATCTAAATGCCCTCAAAAAGTTTTCACTGTAATTAGAATAAATGGTAGAAGTGAGTCACCAGACTGCTTATTGGTACGGGCATACCAATCTCCCCAAATGGTAGGCGATTCTGAAGGTTGCTAGCAGACGCACTAGACAAATCTTGACTTCACCTGTACTAACATACTAACATTCAACTGTTCATTAGCAGTCAGTAAACATGCCATGAAGAACATCCCATGAACCAGCATTTGGCTTCTTTTTTTTTTTTCTTCTGTTAGACACTGATTTCCTTTTAGAGACTGGCTTAATAAAATAATGGCTTTGTGGCTCCAAATGAATTCAGTGTTATCACATGGAGCAGAGGGATGATACAGGATAACTCAAACAAAGGTCCTTTATGCACCAAATCAAATCAATCAAGACCCTAACAAGTGAAATATGAGATGTCAGCAATAAAGCTTTCTTCCTTGAAGCCCAGCATCAGAGATTGGCTAGGTAGTATACTGAGCTAATGTGGATGATCTGAATTTCATTCATGTTACAGTTCTGTTGGCATATCATTTGTAAAATTGTTTTAAATTTATAATTGTATAAGAACTGTAAGCTGGAACTCCCTTGGCGGTAGAGTGGATAAGAAACTGTCTGCCAATCCTCCGTCAGCTGGGAGGATTTCTTATTATGCTGCAGTGCAACTGAGCTTGTGCACCACAACTATTCAGCTTGCTCTCTAGAGCCCGCTTGCTGCAACTACAGAAACCCAAGTGTTTAGAGCTGGTGCTCTGCGACAAGAGAAGCCAGCACAATGAGAAGCCCGAGCACCACAACTAGAGAGGAGCCCTCACTCGCCACAACTAGAGAAAGGCCTGTTGGCAGCAACCAAGACCCAAAGCAACCAAAAATAAAATAAATACAGATGAAAGAAAGTGAAATTGCCATTTCCTGCTCCAGGGGATCTTCCCATCCCAGGGATCGAACCTGCATCTCTTACGTCTCCTGAATAGGCAGGTGGACTCTTTGCCTCTAGTGCCACCTAGGAAACCCAAATACAAATAATATAAATAATTTAAAAAAAAACAACTCTAAGCTGAAGGAATGTATACCTGGTGTGATATTTGTACATATTTAAATAACATAATAATAAGGGTAATGTAAGTCAACACTGGGACATCCTTGAGAATGTTCTTCCTTTAAAGGGGTCTGTGTCTTATTCAAGTAGGAGCAACACCGCCCTAGACTTACTAACCACACCGTAACCACCACAGTACAGGCGGGCTCAACTGTCTGGCAAAGGCGCTATTTAAACACTCAGCTCAGGGATTGCCAGACAAGGACTCCAGCATGGGGAGAGCCTGGCTCCTGGGGCCATTTAAACCTGAAAAGAAGGTCTTCTTGTTTGCGTGTCTGCTTTGTAAATATTGTCCTGGGCTGGGCAGGAAGAAGCAGATTTTTTAAAACACCCATAATCATCATCTTCTGTGTGTTCCTTTTGCCCTGGACTGGATTCACAGAACACAAACTGCCTCCAACAGCTTTGTCAGGCTGAAGCCGACTGGTTTCTCCCCAGGGTGATAGGATCTCTTGGCTGATTTTATCAGTGCGCCAAGCTTGTTCTTTTGAGCTGCTGAGGCATCAGTCTGCCTCTCTCTCTTGCTTTCATGCGGCTGTGGGAGCTGGGATGGGGGTAGGTATTAACACAGAAACTGGGGTTTTCGCGCTAGCTGAAGGCACACAGGGGCAAATGTACACTCGCAGGGCAGCAATGATGGTTCAACCAGGTGACCTGCTCCCAGCACTGGTTCCCCTGAGAAACTCAGGCCTGGGCTATCTCCCACATTACAGAGGAGCTAAACTGACCCAATAGACAAGAGTCTGAGCAAACTCCGGAAGATGGTGAAGGACAGAGGAGCCTGGCATGCTGTATCCATGGGGTTGCAAAGAGTCTGACACTATTTAGCAACTGAACAACTGTAAGGAGATCATATGAGTCAATCCTAAAGGAAATCAACCCTGAATATTCATTGGAAGGGCTGTTGCTGAAGCTAAAGCTCCAGTAGTTTGGCCTCCTAATGCCAAGAGCAGACTTATTGGAAAAGACTGCGATGCTGGGAAAGATTGAAGGCAAAAGGAAAAGAAGGCATCAAAGGAAGAGATGGTTAGATAGCATCACTGACTCAACGGACATGAGTTTGAGCAAATGCTGGGAGATAGTGAAGGACAGGGAAGCCTGGCGTGCTGCAGTCCATGGGGTCACAAAGAGTCAGACATGAGTTAGCAACTAAACAACAATGACAAAAGCAACAACGAACGCCTCTCTACCTTTTGCTCGCCACATGGTTTAGGTACTGTGATAAGAACTCTGTAAAGGCTTGTCCTAACCGGAGGGAAGAGATTTTATTACAAAAGGAAGATCCATTTGCTCTCATGTCAGAGTCATTTCCAGGAGTTTTGGAATGTTCACCTGATGTGAAAGTCCAGTCATCCATTAGAAAAATAAAAATGCTTCAAGAAAGCTGGATCCTGGGACTTCCCTGGTGATCCTATGATTAAGCCTCCAAGCTCCCAAGGAAGAGGGGCAGGGTTCCATCTCTGGCCAGGGAACTAAGATCCTGAACGCTGCATGGTGCAGGCAAAAGTCTGATTCTGCCTAAAAATCTGCCCTCGCATGTCTGGAGCAGCTGGGGAAAGGAGATGGCATTCTCCTCCAAGGCTCAGAGGGTCCTAGGAACAACTGCGCCCAAGCTTCTTGCCTCCAGGTAGGGACACAGGCTCAGAAGGGTCAACCTGTCTCAGGGCCACACAGCCACTTGGTGTGGAAGCCGAAAATAAAAATCAGGGTTCCTGGACTTTTCTGGTGGCCCAGTGGTTAGGACTCTACTTTCACTGCAGATGGGTGAGGGTTCAATCCCTGGTCAGGGAATTGGATCCCACATGTTGAGCACTGCTGCCAAAAAACAAACAAACAAACAAACAACTAGGGTGCCTGTTCCTTCTCCCAGAACTCTTACCATCTAATGACAACTCTCAGCTTGGTCTCATATACTCTCTGGGGGTGCAGCAACATCACTACAAACAGGGCAAGTGGAAGGCACCATTTTCTCCAGCAAGACATTAAGTCATAGAGATCAGGGTCATTCAGCACTAGAAAGGGGTCTTAGAGTCCAGCAGATTCATTTTCCAGATAGGATCTTGGAGGCTCCCCACAACAGAAGATGAGAGAGAAGCTCAAACAGCAGACCTCCCCACCCCTCCCATCACCACAGACAGACAGATTCACTGTGTATCTTTGGGCCAGTTGCTTAACTTCTCTGGGCCTCTTTTCATCTCATCTAGGTTGTCTGGATAGCACAGACCCAAGCTTGTGGAGCAGCAGGGAGAACTCAATGAGGCAAGAGATTCAAATACTGATCATAATGCCTGAAGGATAGTAGGTATTCAAAAAGCTATAACCATCATTATCACCACCTTCATGCCTTACCTCCAGCCCAGGGAATTTTCCATGACTATCTTTGCTTCCTGTAAGATTCTTTTCAGTTTTGCTTTGATGTGGATGGACCTACAGTCTGTCATATATACAGCATGAAGTAAGTCAGAAAGAGAACAACAAGTATTGTATATTAACACATATATGTGGAATCTAGAAAATGGTACAGATGAACCTATTTGCAGGGCAAGAATAGAGATGCAGACACAGAGCATGGACATGTGGCCGTGGGGAGGGGGAGAGATGCATCGGGAGATGCATACTCTACCATGTGTAAAATCGATGGCCAGTGGGAAGCTGCTGCATAGCACAGGGAGCTCAGCTCAGTGCTCCGTGATGACCTAGGGGGTGGGATGGGGGTGGGAGGGAAGCCCAAGAGGAAGGGGATATATGTATATGTATAGTTGACTCACTCACTGTACAGCAGAAACTAACACAACATTGTAAAGCAATTATACTCTAATAAAAATTAGAATGCTAAAACTAAACCTTCTTGGTGGGACATTTCCTAATCCAAGTTGACCTAAAAATACGGATCAAAACTGAACTGAATATTGTTCTCACATCTATTGGGAGGATGGCACTCCCGCCTGGCCACCTGATAGCCATGTGAAGTCATCTGCAGCCTCTGGAAGACTACACGTTCATTCCAGGGAGAAATGCTGCCCGCTGTATGGGTGGACGGAGTCCAGCCATCCCACGGCCCTCAGGGAGGGGCGGTCCGCACTGGGTACTATTCACCCATGGAGGAGCAAAGTCTGGCTTTCATCCATCGTCTCCTGGGATCACCCCACTTCTGTGCTGGGCCAGAAGGATGAGGCAGTAACGGCTGGTCTCCTTACGTGAGGACATGCAGAATGGCCTCTGGAGGCAGGGCGGTTTGCAATGGGGTCAGCACTTCCCCTGCCTCCTCCAGGCTCTGGGAAGCATCAGTGGAGAACAGGGGCATGGAGAAGCCATCCTGCCCCAGAAGGTCTGTGCCCAGTGCAAGCCCTGGGCACTTTTCTTCCTTCTGGCCAAGACCACGTGGGACCAGAGGCAACTGCAATGCTGGCTTTCATGGGTGGGAACATGAGAAACTCTGTTGAGTTTTGTCATTGTGAAGATATGTCTCCTTACCCACAAGGGATCCTTCCAGATAAAATCAAGGTGGGAAGGAAGGAAATACCAGACTCTTATCTCCATGATTCTAATCTGCGAGCCTGGAAGACCGTTTCTTCCTACTGATAGATTTAGGATATATAGGTCTGTTACGATAGTAACCAACCGAGGACTTCCCTGGTAGTCCAGTGGTTGAAACTTCACCTTCCAATGCAGGGCATGTGGGTTCTCCCCTTTGTCAGAGAGCTAAGATCCCACATGCCTTGTGGCCAAAAAAGAAAAAAACAAAACATAAAACAGAAGTAATATTGAACAAATTCAATAAAAACTTTAAAAATGGTCTGCATCACGCTATTTACAATAGCTAGGACATGGAAGCAACCCAGGTTCCCATCAACAGAGGAATGAAGAAAGAAGCCGTGGTACATATATATGATGGAATACTATTCAGCCATAAAAAGGGAATGCACTTGAGTCAGTTATAATGAGGTGGATGAATCCAGAGTGAAGTAAGTCAGAAAGAGAAAAACAGATATCATATATTAACACATATATGGAATCTAGAAAGATAGTACTGATGAACCTATTTGCAGGGCAGTAATGGAGATGCAGACACAGAGAACAGACTTATGGAGATGGGCGGTGGGGAGGAAGGAGAGGGTGAGATGAATGAAGAGATTAGTATGGAAGCGTATACACTATCATATGTAAAGTAGATAACCAATGGAAATTTACTGTATGACTCAGGAAATCAAGCCGGGGCTCTGTAAAACCTATAGAGGTGGGGAAAGAGTGGGAGGGAGGTTCAAGAGGAAAGAGACATATGTACATTTGTCCATTGAGCTGGTGATGCCATCCATCCAACCATCTCACTCTCTGTCGCCCCCTTTCTCCTGCCCTCAATCTTTCCCAGCATCAGGGTCTTTTCCAATGAATGAGTCAGCTCTTCGCATCAAGTGGCCAAAGTATTGGAGCTTCAGCTTCAGCAATAGTTCTTCAAATGTATATTCAGGGTTGATTTCCTTGAGGATTGATTGGTTTGATCAACCTCAGTATTACTTCACAAAATCAAGGATGGATCCATCATGGTACAAATAAGAAAACTCGGGCCTAGAAAAGTAAAACCTGTGGTTCAAGTTCACACGACAAGCCAAGGACAGAATCTTGAACCCAGGACCTCTGACCTCAAAGCCATCACTCTCTTGGCCACATCACAAGACAGGCGTGTTGGCAGGCTCAAAACCTTCCAGGACACATACCCAACCCATAGATTCATCTCAGTCATTCAGAGATGCAGAGAAAAGCAGCAGGAACTGACCCAGAATTGCAGGAAAGTGATGTCACCACTCCCGCCAGCCCACACCCCGTGGTCATTATCTTAAAAGCGATGAGACCATCCATGAAGGCTGCTGCTGGAACCGTGCCCCTGTCAACATCCGGGTGCGTGGGCAGGACCTGGGGCCGGTCCTCTGGGAGTTCCATTGCTGACATGGTGGGTCAGGGCAGGAACCTCAGCTGGCAAGACCTGCACACCCACACCCAGCTAAAGGCAAGGGCACCAGGAAGGGTGAACAAGGCTTCCTTGGGGCTCTGAGACCTGCCCTGCAGCAGCTGACAGCCTCAGCCAGCCTTCAGGGCATGCAGCCAAGATCCTGTGGGGTATGTCCCCTTCCCACCCCACAGTCCCTCCCTCCTGGACATGACCACTCTCAGGTGCTGGCCTGTCCTTGTGACTGTACTTTGGAGGATGGCTGGCCAACACATCTCCAAGAGAAGAACTGATGACCCAGCTGCCTGCTGAGATGAATGCAAACGCCAGGATATGTATGCACAATTGAGACTCAGAGAAATCATGCAAGGTGTCACCATGTAAGTACATCCAAGTGCAGATTACTATGGAGGAAGGAATTCTATCAAATGTAGGTGTGGTGGATTGATCGCAAACATGGCCCCATTCCCCCACCTTTGTGGGCTTCCTAGGTAGCACTAGTGGTAAAGAATCCGCCTGACAACACAGGAGACACAAGAGACGTGGGCTCGATCCCTGGGTTGGGAAGGCCCCTGGAGGAGAGCATGGCAACCCGCTCCAGTATTCTCGCCTGGAGAATCCCATGGGCAGAGGAGCTGGTGGGCTACAGTTCACAGAGTCACAGAGTCAGACAAGATTGAGCACACACACACTCCCACCCTTTTCTCTTCTCCCTGGATCCATGTCCTTTGCAATACGGCATTGCAGCTTCTCCCATCATCAGGCAAAGTCAGAATCTCCTCCCTCTGAACACGAACCAGCCTTGCTTCAGCCAAAAGAAGGAAGCAGAAGTGGCCCTTCCCTAGTAGTCCAGTGGCTAAGACTCCCAGGGCCCAGTGCAGGAGACTGGTGTTTGATCCCTGGTCAGAAAACTCGATGCCACAAGCCACACTAAGACCTAGTACAGGGCTTTCCTGGTGGCTCTGTGGTAAAGAACCCACCTGCTAACGCAGGGGACACAGGTTCGAACCTTGGTCCAGAGAGATCCCACATGCCACAGGGCAACTTAGCCTGCGTGCCACAACTGCTGAGCCTGTGCTCTAGAGCCCAGGAGTTACAACTACTGAAGCCCTCACACGCTAGAGCCGGTGCTCCTCAGCAAGAGAAGCCACTGCAGTGAGAAGCCCACACACCACAACTCAAGAGCAGCCCCATTCCCTACAAGAGAAAACCCAGCACAGCCACAAAGACCCAGCACAGCCAAAAGTAAACAAAAGAAAGTCTGGGGCCAAGCAAAGAGAAACTTTTTTTTTTTTTAAGACCTGGTGCAGCCAAATAAATTAATATAATATTTTTTAAAAGAAACACATAGACTAAGACACTTTTAAAAAGGAGTAGAAGTGATGGTATGCCACTGAGCTTTGAGATCAATGCATGCTTTTCCTCTGTCTCACAGAACCGGATCAGCCACCTTAGAATACACCCAGCCTAGTCTGCTAGATGATGAGAGATACATGGTCCAGAATACTGGGCATGGTATACATAGTCCCCTCAGCCCCGTGGAAGACAGCCCGCTAACATCAAGCACGTGGGTCAGGACAACATAGACCAGCCAGCCTCCAGCTGTTCTGCCAGCTGAATTGAGATGCAGATGAGCCAGCTGGCTGGCAGGTGTGGTCCAGCCACAGAACCGTGCACCAGGATGAGCTGTTGTGACCCATAGACCCCTACACCTGCAGGTCAACAGCTCCGCTTCCTAACAGGTTTCTGAGACGTTAAAAGAATAGGTAAACTCAACGTTTTTGCTCCAACGTATCTTCCAAATAGGATCCAAAACAATAGGAGCCTCCATTACCTTGCAAGTCTTTCTAGAATGTGAATTTCTTCTCTAACTCTGATATAAAGGAAGGTTTTTTAAAACATGGTTTGTAAAGACTCCTGGAGAGTGTGACTATCGCATGTATTCAATGAAAAAGAAAAGCCTGGAATGAGGAAGAAGTCCTGAAGTGACATGACATTAAAGTCAAGGTTTTACCAGGATCTTACTAAAGAGAAGGAACAGCAGTTTAAAATGAGTTGCCACCCCCAATGTTAAGTAGCACAGCTGTGGGAAGACGTGGAAAAAAACAGTCACAGTCAATCATTAGTTACTCATCCATTCATTCCATAGAAGCAGCAGGCAGTGACTCCATCACATTCTACAATAAACTCTGAGTTTCTATAAATAAATAGGACATGAGCCCCTAGACAGAAGTGAGGACTGGACATCTAGCCTTATAAATCATGGCATCTGGGAACCCAGAGGATGGGAAGGTTATTTCGGCTACCTCTTCAACATAGGTCAGGAACAAATTTCCTTACACTGTGTATATACAAGCTCCTGTTTCGTGGAAGAGACTGCACTCAGAATGCTGGCATCCCTCTGGACCAGGGCTCCCATAGTCTGGGCATGCCTGGGAATTACCATGGGTGGTCTCTCTCAGACCTTGACTCACTGGGACACACAGATGATCACCCTCCCCAGGGAGGAATGATCGAGCTCCTTCCCCCAAGGAGCGCTTCCCAGGGAGGCTGGCAGCCCAGTGTGCCGCCGGACCAACCCTCATTTGGCTAAATTTTCAGAGTAGAACAGCCAGCAGTGCTAGCCGCATCTCTGCAGAGCGTTCCAGACACAGCCAGGTCTAGTCCGCTGAGATGGAAACTCTGAAGCCCGCCCAGATGGTCAGATCAAATGTCTGGCTGAATTCCTACCATGCTAACCTTATCACATCCCTGCTATCTCCTCCACTTGTAACCAGATCAGCTAAGCTTTCACTGGCAGCAGGAGCCAATGGATAAAGCAGAGCTTGTTCAAGAAAACTGTGCTTGGATAATGGGTTGGTTGATTCAGGGGAAAATGAAGCAAGAATCTCTCTTTGTACTATGAACTGAAATAAATTCCACACAGGTCTAGGAGCTTAAAAATCAATCCATGGGACTACCAGTGGTGGTCTAAGACTTTATAATTATATACTGACAGAAGAAGATTGAGGGCAGAAGTGAATGACAGAGGATGAGATGGTTGGATGGCATCACTGACTCAATGGACCTGAGTTTGAACAAACTCCAGGAGATAGTGAAGGAAAGGGAAATCTGATATGCTGCAGTCCATGGGGTCACAAAGAGGCAGACACAACTGAGTGACTAAAGAACAACAAGAAGAAGAAATCTGAAGGAAATGGTCAACAGATTAGACTACATGAAAATATATCATGTATTTTACAAAATAACCAAAAGGAAGACAGGGAGAGAGATCCATCTCCTGGCGTCTCTCACTCCAAAGCTTCATCTCTCACCCCACTTGGCTTTGTCCATTTACTATCACCTTGTTAAGTTTCTGGTAGCTCCTTTCATGAACCACATGATCTGACCTCCCAGTATCCAAAGGTCCTATCTCTGATTGACAGATTCTCACTATGTTGTCATGTTCAAATTGAGCAATAATCCTCCAGGAATAAAAGAATCCTCTCACTTTTCTGCCCACTCTGTGCCTTGAATGGATGTAGAATGTTTTACTATTCTCTTTTATTCACATGACTCCACCACAACTTGAATTGCAAAGTAGGAGCATGAGTTATTGGGTTTAGTACACTCCATGTCTGGTGTAGAGTGGTGGATTAATAAGTGTTTGCTGAATAAACTGGCTAAGCAAATGCAGTATGTCCTGGTTTTATTGATTCACCTGGCACTGGCTCAAAGCTTCAAGTCCCTGGTATCTTTTCGATAAAAGTCAAACTAATAAATGCACTGCTGACTTATCACCCATGTAAGTGGGACACAGGGCATGCACCAGAAGTCCTGTGATAAAGGCATTTCATCCAGAGTACCTCTAGCCTGCTCATTCATTTTCCAGCAGTCTCCTCTTGCGTACATCTTGGGTTTCAAGTTCTCAAGCAGAGCATCCACGATGAAAATGGACCTGCTGAGGGTACACATTACTGACTCTGAATTTTGCTGCAGTCCTATCCATTTACAAAACACTCTGTGGTCTGAGTGTAATCAGCAAAGAGAAGCTAACCCAGATCTCTGTGTTTCAAAAGTGTTGTGGGGGTGGGGAGGGGGAAAGCATCTCTTTAAGGAAATGCTTTCTGGTTTAAACTGATGCTGAAGCTGAAGTTCCAATACTTTGGCTACCTGATGGGAAAAGCTGACTCACTGGAAAAGACCCCAGTGCTTGGGAAGATTGAGGGCAAGAGGAGAAGAGGGTGACAGAGGATGAGATAGTTGGATGGTATCATCGACTTAATGGACATGAGTCTGAGCAAACTCTGGAAGATAGTGAAGGACAGGGAAGCCTGGCATGCTGCAGCCCGTGGGGCTGCAAAGAGTCAAACAAGACTTAGTGAACAACATCAAGAGGGTTGAGTTCCTTTAAGACTGACTGGTTTGATCTCCTTGCTGTCCAAGGGACTCTCAGATATTCAGGGTAACCTCGATGGGCTCAATTCACTGAAACCACCGAATGTCTAATTGCAACTCCAGGACAGAGAAGAGCTAAGGGTTGGAAGGTCACCTTGGCACCTCTGCAGAGAGCGCTCAGGGTACCCATCTTATCCAGTTGAGCTGGCCTATTTGAACTGAACCAGCACCCTTCACAGTGATGAATCTGTCCTCCCTAAAGGTGAGCTATACATGAAAACTCTGTCCCTTTCAACCACATTCCTTCCACCACCTCTGCTGCAGGTCAGTCAAACAAAGCCGTCAGGAATCTGCCCAAGAATTTGTGAAGAATTAGGAAGGTGTTTATAAAAATTCAGCATAGGTTCAATGGTTGGAGGTCTGCCTGCCAGTTCAAGGGAGAGGGGCTCTATCCCTGATCCAGGAGGATTCCATGTGCCACCGGGCAACTAAGCCCATGCACCACAACTACTGAAGCTCTCCTGCCCTAAAGCCCCCGCTCCACAACAAGAGAAGCCACTGCAATGAGAAGCCTGTGCACCACAGCTAGAAAGTAGCCTGCCTGCTCTCCACAACTCAAGAAGAGCCCGAGCAGCAACAAAGACCCAGCACAGCCATAAATAAATAAATACCCTTGACAATTTTTTAAGTATAAAAATAATCAGCACAAAAGTCACAGGATGAAGGCTCGAACACTGCGCTGTCACACTAAGAGTGGATACAGAAAGCATTGGCCTGGAAGGATAATTCCAAAGACACACGAGTCTCAGAACATTCTCCTCAAGGCTCAGAGCTCAAGCTGCAGAGCGACTGGGTTTCACATGGCCGTGCAGCCCCTGAAAGACCTCCAGCTTAACCTTCTCCCTCTGGCCCCAGCACCAGTGTTTCGTTATAGGCAGTGCGGTTCTTAATGCCTTCACTGGACCCTAGGAAGTGCATTCTCAGGTGAGAACTGGTGTTCTCGAATGGACTTCCTGCCAAGAACACTACCCTCAGAAGTGACGGACAGCCAAGCCACCTGCCACCAGGAGCAGTGGTCTCGTGTCCACCTACTGATGACACTCCCTCCCTCATCAATGCCACATACAAAAATGCCCTGACTCAGCTTTGAAGGACCACTCTCCCCTGTCCTCACTGTCATGGTCTCATTTCCAGGGAACTCCTAGACCTTCCCCAAATATCTGATTTCTGGATTCTCTAAACTAAATCCAGGCTAGTTCCTTCCCCCCTAACCTTCTCTCCTCTAGCCAGCAAACCAGATCCTCCTTCAAGGCCCAATCAAACAATTTTATCAAAAATCTACAAACACTAAATGCTGTACAGGGTGTGGAGAAAAGGGAACCCTCCTGTATTGTTGGTGAGAATGTAACTTGGTACAGCCACTGTGGAGAACAGCATGGAGATTCCTTTAAAAACTGAAACCACAACTACTGTCTGATACAGCAACCCCATTGCTGGGCATATACCCTGAGAGAATCATACGTACACAAAAACGTTCACAGCAGCACTATTTACAATAGCCAGGACATGAAGGCAACCTAAATGTCCAACACCAGAGGAAAGGATAAAGAAGATGTGGTACATACACCCAAGGGAGTATTACCCAGCCATAAAAAGGAATGAAATTGTGCCATTTGCAGAGATGTGGACGGACCTAGAAACTGTCATACAGAGTAAAGTCAGAAAGAGAAAAACAAACATCCTATGTTAATGCATATATGCAGGATCTAGAAAAATGGTATAGACTAACCACTTTTTCAAAAGAGAAATAGAGACACAGACATAGAGAACAAGCATACGGACACTAAGAGGGGAAAGGGGGTGGGGTGAATTGGGAGACGGGGATTGACATACACACATTACTGTATATAAAGTAGATGCCTAACAAGAACCTACTGCAGAGCACAGGGAACGCTCCTCAGTGCTCTGGAAGGACTTATGTGCAAAGGAAATCCAAAGAAGAGAGGTTCATGTAAATGCATAGCTGAGTCACTATACACTAGTGTACTAGCAGAAACCAACACAACATCGTATGCTCGAAAAACGCTGCCTCCATGGCACCTTGTCTCTTTCCCCAGTGAAGTTATTTCTCATCAGTCTGCAGTGCTTCCACACTGTCCACCCATCTTACAGCACCTGAAGCCTGCCCATCTTCTCAACTGAGAGCTTCTCCATGACATGGAAATGTCATGAAATCATTTCTGAATCCTAGGCGTCCCCAGAGAACTGGTGAATCAACAACTGTGTTTGGGTTACCTGTTATTCTCAAAACTCCTGTTATTCTCAAAATGCTTTACTATGAATTACAGAATTCCCCTAAACATGCTTCCTTAAAATTTAAGAATCAAGCAACTTCAGTCATTATTTGGAGCACAGGCTTTCAGAGTCACACGGACCTGGGTCCTCTGCCAACTTCATCTCACCCAGGTGAGTGACCTCCAGTGGATCAGTGGTCAGGATTCAAGCTCTCATTTCTGAGGGCCCAGGGTTCAACCCTTGGTCGGGGAACTAAGATCCCAGCTGCCATGTGCCCTGGCCAAAAACGAGGGGAAGGGGTGAGGTGGTGGAATGCAACCCCTAGCTGGGAGGCTCATCTAAAAAGAAAAATAAAACCAAAATGTGACTCTACACCTCTCTGATCTCCAGACCTTGGAAAGGTGACATCCTCAAACAACCCCAGCAGAGCAGAAGCTTAAGCTCACTCTTAATAAGCAAGATTCAATAGAAACATCATTTCTTCTCCAAGTTAAAAATAGTTTCTTATTTAAAGTAACTGTATGTGGGGCATGTTTAAAGTAAAAATGAACTTCACTAGAACCAGTCCTTCTCAGAAAATCCCAGGACATGTTTATCTATTACCATTTGTAACAATGTTGCCCAATGATTTTAAAATTAAAAACAGAGTTCAGCTCTGCCACCAAGTAAGTTCAAGTATATACACAGCCCACATTTAGGTCATCAAAGGAAACTCTGAGGTTCCTCAATGCTGGGAACCAAGTCGGTGCCTCTGAGATGGCTGTACTTTTTATTTTCACAAAACCATTTCACTGGAGAAGAAATCCTTGCTATGAAAGCTCTGAAGCCCAGCTCCTATAACTGCTTTCTTTTTGTTCCCAGGAAATGAATTGAGAAATCTAGTGAACGCAATGCCTTCTTAGGAACTCACAGGCACAGTGACACATCAGTCCAGCATAACTGGCAAAATATTTACCATGGAACACCACAATTCCTCTCTCCCCAGAAAGGAAGACAAGCAATGGAGAAGGGAAAATATCAGCTTCAGATCACATGGATGTCTAGAGAGGACCCACATGCCTCTCCTCCACTTTCCCTAAGACTCCTATACCGCCAATTCAAATCAACAGGTAGGTTAAGAGCCAGAGGCACATTTAGCATCCCCAAAGCTTGCTCCCCTCTCTCTGACACTGATCTCTTTCTGTAAAAAATAATAATGCCCAGATATGTTTACTGAACAAACCACATTGTCCCTCACTGAATTGATACTGCCTATGTCTTACACTGGAGCTTCCCTGGTGGCTCGGCAATGAGAATTGCTCAGAGGGTGGCTCAGAGAATCTGCGTGCGATGCAGGAGATGCAGGTTCAAGCCCAGGGTCAGGAAGAGCCCCTGGAGGAGGAAATGGCAACCCACCCCAGTATTCTTGCCTGCAGAATCCCAGGGACAGAGGAGCCTGGAGGGCTACAGTCCACAGGGGTGCAAAGAGCTGGACACGACTGAAGTGACTTAGGACAGCGCAGCCCATGTCATACATAAAATTTTCATACATTCTGCAAAATATCTGCAGGATATTTATCCTCCTATATTGATCTGTTTTCATTCTTACAAGACAACCATATGATCTATTTTTATATATGTTTTATTAGAGTATAATTGCTTTAAAATGTTGTATTAGTTTCTGCTGTACAACAAAGTGAATCAGCTGTATATATATATTTATATATCCCCTCCATCCCGAGCTTGCACCCACCCCCAGTCCCACCACTCTAGGTCATCACAGAGAGCTCTGCATCAGAAAACATCAGAACAGAACCAGAACTGATGATAATGACTTTGACTTCCCAACAGGAAAGAGCCCTGAAGGAGGTTAGTCAGAAGAAGTTGAGGCAAAGATGCAAAATTTAAGATAGGAACAAAAACTCAGTCAATCAATATAACTAATATTGTATCACAACATTTAACAAATCTAAATAAATGCCAGAAATCTGTAGCGAATCAAATGTCAAAATTTTCAAGAAAGACAGAAATAGTATCACTGATTTTTCTTTTTGCCTCCAGGACCTACAGTTGCTTGTGTCTCATAAAATGGGCTTCCCAGGTGGCACTAGTGGTTGGAAAAAAAAAAACCCTCTTGCCAATGCAGGAGATGTAAGAGACATGGGTTTGATCCCTGCGTCTGGAGAATCTCATGGTCAGAGGAGTCTGGCAGGCTACAGTCCATGGGAGTCACAGGGTCGGACATGACTGAACTGACTCAGCACTTCGTACACATAAAAGGCTATAGAATTGACAAGCCACAAGCCTGGGGATCAGCTGTGAGCACCCAGTTGGGTGAAGCTTGGGGATGGCTGTGGGAAGGGAAGAGAAAGGAACCAAGTGGACTCATGGCTTAGCAATGCTGGGTGAAAAAAACAACCTTTTGCTGAGTAACATGGAAATAGATCTGAAACATATGGATTAAATTCCTCCCAAAATAAACACAATTTTTAAAGGAAAGGAAAAGTACTTAGCCACTATGTTTGAGGTTTTCCTGAACCCAATCCTTTGGAAAATTGACACACGAGTGAATTACTCAGTGGTTATAACACAGCCGGCTTTGAAACAGGCTCGTCATAAACCACCAGTTTGTTTTTCAAACAAAAATAATGTTAACGGTTTGCCTAAATCTGCTCCCTTGGCTCAGTCCTTTCGAGGTTCATTCTTGTTGTTCTTTACGGGATGGGGAACTGCTCTGCATGGCCACTGTCTGCCTGAGAAGCTCTGGGTCCTAAGCCCAAGAATTAGGGAGTTCAAGGAGACCAAGCTGGGAATAATGGCCCCTATTACATAGCAGGGACAGGAGCCCTGGAAAGAAGGTGGGTGGGTTACTGACGCACTGGACTAAGAGCTAGACAGACATCCACGATGTCCTCCTGTAACTTCCTTCATGGTCCAGGGGTTGAGACTCTGCAGGTTTCCACTGCAAGGGCACAGGTTCACTCCCTGGTCTGGGAAGTTCCACGTACCATGCAGGGAAAAAAAAAAAAAAGGATCATTCTGTACCAGCTCCGAACCCATGGGCATCAATGTCCTTATCACTCACATGCAGGCACCTTTGCCCCCTCTGGGGAGCAGAGGGAAGGAGGGCACGCAGCAGGGTGAGAGCCGGCCAGTAGCCGATGCAACCAAGTAGACAGCTCGGGCGCATCACTGGCCATCCATCAGACAGTCCTGTGGGATCTAGGAAGCCAGTGTCATTGGCCACCTGTCCCGACAGATCAGGGCAACTAAGAGCCAGTGTAAGGCCAGCCCTAGGAGGCAAGAGGAAGCTGAATCCTCACCGTTTAGGAATCAATCCCACAGTTCCCCGGTGGGCCAGTTTCCAAAGCAATGGGCGCTGATGTCAAGACCCTTGGCCACAAGGCCATCTGGATAGAGAGGCTGCTGATCACCAGCTCTTTCGTGACACTGCCTAGTTCAGTGGGTTGTTGGTCTGGCAGCAGACCCAGCCCCAGGCAACAGCACGTGCACATCCTGAAGGGAACCCTTGCTGTCCCTTTCCTCCACTGGGGTTTCTCAAGGACCCAGTAGTGCTCTCTAGACTGAGCATGCCTCACATTCGCCACCTTAAATCAGTCACATGATGATGCTTTTAGAGCTCGCTCTGTGTCCAGGTGGTGCTACTAATATATAACCCACCTGCCAACACAGGAGACATGAGACAGGGGTTCAGTCCCCAAGTCAGGAAGAGCCCCTGGAGAGGGAATGGCAGTATTCTTGCTTGGAGAAGCCCATGGACAGAGGAGCCTGATGGGCTACAGTCTACAGGGTAACAGAGTCGGATATGGCTGAAGTGACAGCACACACACCCACACAGTGCATACAGGGAGTTCTTCAGATCCCTTTCTAAGAACAAGGACCATCCATCAGTGAGGGACAGGGCTCCCTTCAGGCATTGTTCCATTTAGAGCATCAATTTTCTCCTTTGAGAGAGCTTTGTAAGACACACACAGGCGCTCCAGTTTGAACTGGAACCTTCCGCCTCCCTCTTTTCCATTCTTAAGCTTCTGGCTTAACAGTCCCTTTTCAAAACTCACTCTCAAAAACATCCTGCCTTTAAATTTTACATTTGGCTAGTTTACACCGATGAAAAGAGATGCGAGATCCTGGGTAGAATTTGTTGAGTCTTATACCCAGAAATATGCTTTTATTTTTTTCCCTGGCCAACTTTTTTAGAATCTGAAAAGTCTTGGACAGTTAGACAAGGTTGCAAGTAAAAAGCCCGTTTCTGCAAGAAACTCACTGCTCTCTTTGCTTCCCCGGCAGACAGCTACTGCTCGAGACTTCTGAGCCAGCACCTGCCACACTCCCTTTCTCACAGGGAGCCCGTGTGCCCCACATTTGTCAGAGTGTCACGCAGGACAATTCTGGTTTCCGTCCACTGACAAGTATTGACACAACAACCAGCAAGGCATCCAGAGTGTCAAGAAGACACAGCAAGACCAATCACAATAAAACTGAGATAACATTCTTCATAGGGCTGCCAAAAGCAATAAAAATTCTCCAGGACAGAGGTTTCCAAACCATGCTCCACGGTACCCTTACAGTTCTGTGGAATTCTTTACAGGCCACAAGACAAAACCCAAACCCTCACAGCCACAGCCACGTTTTCTCTGGTTTGTAAACTGGATTTAGTAAGATTTTGTAGAAAAAAAAAATTTAAGGTTAAAGTAGTTTTAAGCCACTGGCCAGAGAGACAGGCTCCAGAGACCTACAGATGCCCAGAGGCCTGTTCTCTCCCTTCAGCTTTAGAGAGTTCACGTATCTGAGGCAGCTACAGAGCTTCACGGAACTGAAGGGTTGCAAGAAATGAAATGTTTAGGCTTATCTGTGCTTCTGGATTTTTCTGCATAGCTTCCCCACTTTCCCCCATGGCATGCTGCAGTCCATGGAGTTGCAAAGAGTCAGACACAGCTGAGCGACTGAACTGAATTGACTGTGCTTCTGGATTTTTCTGCATGGCCTCCTTTCTGTATAGAATGCCTTCTGAACTCCACTCTCCACATTTGCCTCACCAGAAAATTCCTGTTTGTGCTCAGTTGCTCAGCTGTGTCCAACTCTTTCATGGCCCCATGGACTGTAGCCCACCAGGCTCCTCTATCTGTGGGCTTTGCCAGGTAAGAATATTGGAGCAGGGTGCCATTTCCTTCTCCAGGGGATCTTCCCAACCCAGAGACTGAAGCTGCATCTCCTGCATTGGCAGGCGGATTCTTTACCACTGAGCCACCCGAGAAGCCCCAGAAAAGCCGTGTAAACTCCTGCTAATTCTTCTAGATGCACCTCTTCTCATGAAGGGAGCTTCTCAGGGGATGTCCCCTGGCTTTGCCTGCCCCCAAGCAGGCCCTCTGCCCACCACACCTCCTGACCCACCTGTCCTAGCCCTGGTCACACTGCATGGCAACCACTGATTTGGATGTTTGCTTCCCCGTGGCAGGGCTTCCCTGGGGGCTCAGAGGTACAGAATCTGCCTGCCAGTGCAGGAGACACGAGTTTGATCCCTGGTCTAGGAAGATCTCCTGGAGAAGGAACTGGCAATACACTCCAGTATTCTTGCCTGGAGAATCCCATGGACAGAGGAGCCCAGCAGGCTACAGTCTGTGGGGCCACAAAGAGCTGGACACTATTGAGTGACTAAACAACAACCCCTTCACGGGACTGTTGGAGGACAGAGATCACTTATTCAACTATGCCTCCTTCATGGCTAACACAGGGTCTCCCCCCTAGAAGATGCTCAAATCAGTAGTCAATTTCTTCCCTACTCCCGGATGCAGCAGTGGTGACTAAATGCATTTGCATACCTGCATCTTGGGCTGCGGGGGGGAATCTCCGATGGCCAGTTCATCCCCACAGTAATGCCATAGGGAGGGCAGTTGAGGAAGATCATTGAGCCTAAATTTCATTTTCAGGTTTCAAAAAAAAAAACACAGTTGTGATCTTCAGAGTCAAATAAAGTTGTTGAAATGTAAACACGCATTCTCAGTGTCTGGAAGAGGACTGAGATGAAATTCCCCAAGTGATCTCTTAATACCACCAAAATTACACTCAAATGCCTCTGCCAGGCAAAGATAAATTGCCATTTTCACAATGGTCTTGCACTTAAAAGTAACTTGGCCCAGGGAGCTTTGGAAAATTTATTATGACCGGGAAAAGGGGAAACTCAAAGGGGTTCAAGATATTTAGTCTACTGATAAGACAGCTTAGGAGTGACAACAATTATCTCCAAGAATTTGAAGGGTCGTTAGCAGGTCATTAGAAGGACACTGGCCAGCTGGGCCTCATCTACTTGGATATCAGAAATGGACTCTAACTACATCAAAATGAGTTGAGTTAGGGCTTCCCTGGTGGCTCAGTGGTAATGAATCTGCCTGTCATTGCAGGAGATTCACGTTCGATCCCTGATCCAGGAAGATGCCTGGAGCAGCTAAGCCCATGTGCTGTAACTACTGAGCCTGTGCTCTAGAGCCCATGAGCCGCAACAAGAGAAACTGCTGCAATGAGACGGACACACACCACAGCTACAGAAAAGCCTGAGCAGCAACAAAGACCCAACTCAGCCAATGAGTAAATAAATAAATATTTTTTTTTAACTATGAAGACCTTAAAAAAAAAGTTGCATTAGTGTCACAAAATGTCGGCAATGATGTAGGCTCTGGTGACCCAAAGGAAGCTCTGTGGACCAGCAGCATCACCTGGGAGCTTGTCAGAAATGCAGATGCTGGCCCCACCCACCCAGATCTGTCTGATCAGAACTTGCATTTTTATAAGCTCCCCAGTGACTTGCTTGCATGTTCGAGTCTAAAAAAACTCTGCCACGGCACCTACCTTGGTCCCACATGCTGAGCTAAGTTGCTTCAGTCGTGTCCAGGTCTTCACAATCCTACGGACTGTAGCCCGCCAGGCTCCTCTGTCCATGAGGACTCTCCAGGCAAAAATACTGGAGTGGGTTGCCATTTCCTCCTCCAGGGGATCTTCCCAACGTAGGGACTGAACCCAGGTCTCTTAAGTCTCCTGCACTGGCAGGCAGGTTCTTTACCACTAGTGCTACCTGGGAAGCCCCACGGGCTGGGTCTGTCCTCACAGCCATAAAGTCTCAGGGCACCAGCATGAACTCTGATCCCAGAAAAGGCCACATAGTATAGTAGGCTCCTGGAGAAGTCTGCAGCCCCCTGACACCACCACCCCCCCCGCCCGCCATGATGAACAGAGACAAGAGAGGCAATAGTCTAACACAAAGACTTTGCATGCCAGAAGGACCCTTTTCTAGATGGGCCTTCCCTGTGACAGAAGATGCCTAATGGCTAAGCTCTTCTATGGACAGCCGAAGGAAAGAAATGCTTAGGGTTTGCAAAAGCTGTTGTCTGGTCAAAGCACTTTAAACCCAAGTTATATCTATCATGTGGCTGTCCTTGTGAAAGATTCAGATAACGCCTCAGCAATTTCCCCACACGAGGAGCCAGACTGTCCGGAGCTGGAGAGCGGAAACCTGTTCTGAGTGAGTGTCGGTGGGGGAGGTGGCTGCCTGGACTCCACCATACACAAACCAGCGCTCCCTCACCTGCAGGGGGTGGGAAGGGAGAGGTGGACTCAGATGCTTGGAGCCAAACTGAGCCTAGAGAGGGGCCCTGGAAGGTAACATAGGAGGGAGAGTCACAGCTCCTCTCCCTTGGGGTGGGGAAGTGAGTTTCCTGGCACCGAGGGTACAAAGCCGAAAGCAAATGTATATTTGATGACATTTCTCTGCAGGCAGCCTCTCTTCCAAAGAGCCAAGTCTGAATGAAGCCTGGTACCAAAGCAGAGAGAGGAAAGAGGATAGGGAACCTCCCAGAGAGGCTAGAAGAGCCCCTGGAAGTGCAGATGTTAATAAGACTCACTGTGATATGTACCATGTGTGCGCGTGTGTGCTCAGTGGTATCTGGAACTTGAGACCCCACACGCTAGCCCAACAGGCTCCTCTGTCCATGCAATTTCCCAGGCAAAAATACTTGAGTGGGAAGTGGGAAAGAGGTTCAAGAGGGAGGGGACATATGCATACTTATGGCTGATCCATGTTGATGTATGGCAAAAAAAAAAATTGCAAATCAATTATTCTCCAATTAAAAATAAGCAAATTAAGAATAATAAGAATAATAAAGGAAACTGGAGTGTGTTGCCATTTTCTTCTCCAGGTGATCTTCTCCCCCAGGGATTGAACCCTAGTCTCCTGGGTCTCCTGCATTGGCAGGCGGGTTCTTACCAGCTGAGCCACCAGAGAAACCCGATAGGCACCACAATTCTGTCCAATTTACCAAAATGTCCATCTGCCAGGCTCTTGGGAAAGGAGGCTCTGGGCCCAGCTGATCAGCCGGCAAAACAGTGAAAAAGAACTCAGTCTCTGCCCAGACCCATTACCATCCTAATCGCCTACTAACCTAACCAGACCCAGGAGAATAAGAATGTAATCACTTCCTGTTTCCCTGTTGAAAAGAAACTGAGTTGCCTCCATATAATGATAAAAAATGCAGCAAAAGGAGACAACTGATGCAATATCTGGAAGAGATGAACCATTTTGGTATTTGCCATCATGTGGAAAGAGAGATGCAGGGATTTCTCTGGTGGTCCAGTGGCTAAGACTCCAAGCTTCCAATGCAGGGAGCCCAGGTTCGATCCCTAGTCAGGGAATTAAATTACACACGCTGAAACTAAGAGTTCAAATGCTACAACTAAAGATCCTGCATGCTGCAACTAGGACCCAGGCTTGTTGTTGTTCAGTGGCTCAGTCATGTCCAATTCTTTGCAACTCCATGGACTACAGCACACCAGGCTTTCCTGTCCTTTACTATCTCCTGGAGTTTGCTCAAACTCACGCCCATTCAATAGGACCCAGTGTAGCCAAATCATTTAATTAAAATTTTTTAAAAAGAGAGAGAGATGGTCCCTAGACTGATCATGGATATGGGATCTTGTGGATTTGACCCATAAACATAACTTTGTTCCTTTTAGGAATCAACATGCTTATATTTATCTTTTGAGTTACAACTACAAATGCAAAGTGCATTTATCCTGTCAAACTGTGCTGCTCCATCAATACCACATGAGGTACTAAAAGGGGGGTCACTTAAAGTGGCAGGCCTCAAAAGATGCTGAGAGTCACCCCCATCAGCCTGCCAGCCATCCCCACTGAATGCCACACTTGCTATTTGATCTGTCTGTCCCAGCCACTCAGAAGCTGCTGCAGCAGACAGAATGCTACAGGATCCATGAAGAGCCTCTTTCTGCCTCTCACACCAGTTCCTCCCCTTCTTTGGCCCTCTACTCCAAAAGGATTCTGTACTTAGATAGTTTTCCTACCAGTAAGTCTTGTGTGCTGGAAACTGGAACAGTACAGGAGTCCAGAGAAGAGAATCATGACTTTAAGTTCAGCCAGGGCCCACGTCATCATTCACATCACCAGGTAGACGAAAGATTCCCAGAATCCGTGGACTGCATCCATCAGTTTCCACTCCTTCCAGATGGAGGGAGCTAAGATGACTTTGATCTACTAAGGAAAAAAAAATTATATGGAAAATCTAAGAGCATCAGAATGTAAAACTGGCGGAAACACACACAGACACCCACATGTACACCCATACTTTTGCAGGAAAAAAAAATCTAACTGTGATATTGGACTCAGTACAACTCCATTATCCAAACTTCTGCATGACGTCACGTATTCAACTTGGCTCAGTGGTAAAGAATCCATCTGCCACTGCAGGATATGAGGGTTTGATCTCTGGGTCAGGAAGATCCCCTGGAGGGAGGGCATGGCAACCCACTCCAGTATTCTTGCCTGAAGAATCCTATGGACAGAGGAGCCTGGAAGGCTATAGTCCACAGGGTTGCAAAGAGTTAGACATGACTGAGCATGCACACACCAGACAGAAGAACCTCAAAGACAGAGCTGGAGGAAATGTTCAGATCTATCTGTGACCACCTAAGTGGCAATGCTCCAGGCAGAGTATGGTAGTGTTTTGGTCCGGGTCTCACAGCCAAGCAAGGTTCACACACAAGGGCATGTGCCTCCTGACTGGGAGCAACCATGCAGGGTTTCCTAGACCATGTGCTGCCCTAGTACACTGACCCCACACTTCATCCTCCAGGAATCAAGAAATAGGGCTGCAGGGGGCACTTCCCATCAATACCCAAGGGAACCTCACCTCCAAGAGGACAAGGAGTTCCCTCAGAAGATCCTGAATTCCTCTGAGAGAAGGATCAGGAAGAACAGATCATCTCAACCAGAGGGCTGTGATAACATTTTGAAAATGACTTACTTTCTCCAAGTGGCACAGGTGGGGAAAACAGGCAACTGATTTGTTTCATGCAAACATTCTTCCACTGATCTTTGGTGAACACGTTAGGGGTTTTTGTTGTTGTTGTTGTTGCTTTTGTTTTTTCCAACACTGTAATCAACTTCAGCACTTTGATCATTTCTATCAACAAGTTCTCGAACATGAATATAAAGTGGAGCTGGAGTCCCTATTAAACAATCACTAGGTTAGGAGAGACAGCAGAGGGCTGGTGAATGTAATCCAAAAGCAGTGCACAAACAACTTTAAAATATGCCTCTGGGAACCTCCCTGATGATCCAGGGGTTGAGACTTTGAGCACCCGAAGCAGGGGGCATGGGTTTGATCCCTGGTTGGGGAGCTAGGATCCTGCATGCTGAGTGGCATGGCAAAAAAAAAAGTAAAATATATTTATAAACACTACCATTTTAAGAGCTTTCTTTGTGTTTAGCATGGATATAAGTGCTTTACAGCAACTCTGCAAGGTTGGTTGTGTTGTCCCCAGTTTCCATATGGGGAAACAGACAGAGGTTAAGCGACTTTTGAAAAGTCACACAAACTGTCTTCAAAAATAAATAAAGATGCTTGAGTGTTTTTACTCTCTATAGGCCTTCTACAAACAGAAGCAGATTTTCAGAATTTCTGGCAATGTTAAGATGAAGGAAGGTACATCTTCTACATAGCTGAAAAATTACAAAAAGAAGAGCCTCAGCCAATGTCATTTCTTATCAGAGAACGGAGATGTTTAATTTGCCCAGATTAACTCCTAAAGGTTCTCCGCAGCCTGTTTCCAGGCAACCAACTTGCAAGATGCTCTAATGGGCTAAAGAGGAGCCAGTGGAAGCTTCTTTAAGAGTGTTATGCCCCTGGGAGGAAGCGACTGGGCTCGGGAAACACCACATTTGCTCTTGCAAAAAGCATCCAAACGCATTCTCTGTAAACGTGATCTATCTGCTTTTTCCCCATTCTGTCCCCGTAACTGTGAAACTAGTATCGCCTTCCGGTACCATATTTACTAAAGAATTTAATAAAGCGGAACATGATCCTATGTCACATGCCTAAAACAGTCTGGAGTGTGGAGGTCTCTAATTAGGTGTGGCATCATCTCACTGTCTCAGCGTGCGTTGCACAATTACAACACCTCGGAGGGCCCCGTGGTGCTGCAGAGAAGCCCCCACCACACCACACTGAAAGTCGGGTAAGAGCTCAGCTTCAGGGCGATCTCGGAACGGGTCACAAACCACCCAGGCTTCCTTTATCCTCCTGAGTGGCTCACGTCGCCTCAGGACGGGATCCTGAGGGCTCTCGCAGACCATCGGCCCCTCTCCACCTGCCCTGTACCCCTACCCTCCGAGTCTGGAAGGAAAGCCGCGCCACTTCCCGGGAGACCCAGGGCCACCGACAGGGAGTGGAGGAAGCGGCTGGGAGCTGTCCATGGTGGCGCCGCGCCTGGGCACGCAGAGCCGCCGGCTCCCACCCCGGGCGCGCCCGGGATCACGCTCCAGACCGCCGGAATGGAGAGACAGACTCGCTCCCAGCCTGCAGCCAGGCACTGGCTCACACATCAAAAGTTCCGTTTTAAAAGGGTTTTCTCACCTGTGGGCAGCCTTGGCTGCACGAAGCAGGACTCAGGACCTCAAACCCGGCTCCTGGCGGCGCGCCTGGGACGGCCGTAGTGTTGGACCCTTGCGGAACCGCAGTGGTCTTGAGAGCGCGGACAGCGAGTCTGCGGCGGAAGACCTCGGCGCACTGAGCTCCTTTCTCAAGAGCACATGCGTCCCGCCGGCTTCACTCCAGAGTGTCTCTGGCCCTGGTTCCCAGAGCGGTGAGCTGGAGACCTGGCCACGGCCCTGGCCTGGGCTCCGCCAGGTCCCTGTCTTTATTCCCAACCTTATTTGACCTTTCTTGGAGCTGACATTCCTCTCCGGGGACTGCTGAACCCTCTTGTAGCGATGCCAGGTTGGGTGTCGTAGTCTAGACATCAGTAGGGGTCCTCCTGTCATCTAACATTCAATTAACCTCCACCGGTCGTGTGCCAGGGCGATGCTGGGTGCCTCACGCCGTCGGGGAGAAGCGCGCGGCGAGGCAGCAGGAGGCGGAGAGGAAATGAGAAGGAAGACGGTGCTCAAAGCCGAGCAGCAGGGCGCAGACCTGTCGCCAGGTGCGCGCCCACCAGTGCTCAGTGTGAGCCGACTCCCTGTGAGCTGGACTCCGCGATCTGACCCTCGGAGCAGTCACTCCTCGACGAGACACTTCGGGGCGCAAGTATCTCCCAGGAGACATTCAGAGCCGGGGAACTCTACAGAAAACGGGGACCTGCTCCCCACCGGATGCGCTCCGAGGACACTGGCACCCCCGGCACCTGCTCCTTGCAAAGTCTCACACGACCTCAGAGAAATCCCACGGCGGACGTGTGCCCGTCAACAGACACGTGGACAGACAGACGAACAGACAGCACAGCACAGACTGGACAGACAGACAAGCCCATGACGCGGTGCGTTTTCCCTAACACCGGTGGAGGTGCCGAACCCCCCATCTCCCTCCCCTCTGAGGCTGGGCAGTCCGCACAGCCCCGGCGCGCCGAGCCGGCCCTCTTACCTCTGGGTCGGTAGCCGAGACACTCTCACGCCTCGCGGGCCAGAAGCGCCGCGGTCAGAGCGGTCGGGTGGCACACTGACCGGCCCGTTTATGTCCCGGGACTCGGGCAAGCAGAGTGGTAGTTCGTCCGGGAAAGCGGGGTTCAGCCTCTGACCGCGCTCAGCTCCGCCGTCTCCGCGCGCCGCGGGCCCTCGCCAGGCTCAGCCGGGGTGCACCGCGCTGCGCCCGCCCGCGCTCCCCGGCCGCCCGCCAGAGCGGCGGCTTTTATAGAGTGCTGCCTGCTCTTCAGCCGGCCGCGCCAGGCTGGCTCCTCCCCGGGGCCCCTGACGCCCGCGCGCCACCGACCCGCCCCCCGCTGGAGCTCGCCTCCCCCTTGCCCAAGTCGGGCGGGGGGCCCCGGGCCCCGGCCGGACCCGGGCGGGCTCTGGCGGCCGCTCTGGGAGACGCAAACCCGAGCTCGCGGAGCCTGGGGAGCCTGGGCGCGCGGAGCCCGCCGCCGGCGGCGGCAGCAGCCAGGTGAGGGCGCTGGAGCCCAGGACAAGGGAGGAGCAGCAGCGGCTGGCCGCGGAGAGCCTCTTCTCTGCGCTCAGAGGGTTTGGGGTCGCGGTGCGTAGGCCTGAATCCCCACTCCAAACCAGCTAGGGAAGAGGTTCTCTCGGAGAAAGCCTACTGCCTAGCACAGAATCGCGGAGAGATGAGGTTCAGGGTTATTAAGTCTCAGAATCTTTTTTTTTCCTAATCTTATCAGGGTGTAATAGGGAAGAACAAACCTGAGTCCGTATTAGATGTGTTTCTTTTGCTTTAACCTTTGTATTCTATTGCTTTAACAGTGTTGCCTGTAGCCTGAAATATAAAGGATAGCCCATTCTCAAGGCTCTGACCTTTGAGGATAACACTTGTTCTCGCATAGAAAGAGAAAAAGTTTCAGAAGAGAGAGTAACATTTGTCTTGTTGGAAGTTTATAGGAACACTGTGACCAGATTTCAGTGGACAAAGATTACTGTATCAAGACATTTGCAACCAGCAACCTTGCCCTTGTCCCTCACCTTGCCTTTAAAAATGCTTTGCTGAAACTCTTCCCGGAGTTCCAGGTGTTGAGGTTTTGCAATAGACTTTTTTTGCACCAAATTCCATTATTTCGGTTTGCTTGGCCTCACTGTGTGTTGGGCACACAAGCTTGCCTTTGGTAAGGAGAGGGTGGCTTTAGAAAGAGATCCTGGTATAAGATTAAGCAGTTGCTCCAAGTGGAAGACCCGTGGGCTTTTCCGTCAAAGAGATCTTGATTTGAAACTAGAGTCAGACATGCTAGGTATGTGACTGCGGATGGGGATCTTATCACTCCCTGGTGGCTCAGACGGTAAAGAATCTGCCTGCAATGCGGGAGACCTGGGTTCCATCCCTGGGTCAGGAAGATCCGTTGGTGAAGGGAAGGGCAACCCACTCTAGTTCTCTTGCCAGAAGAATCCCATGGAAAGAGGAACCTGGTGGGCTACAGCCCATGAGGTTGCAAAGAGTCAGACATGACTGAGAGAATAACACTTTCACTTTCACGGGGATCTTAACCTCCCTGGGCCTCAGTTTCTTCATCAGAAAAACGTGTTGCTTCCTTACCAACTCATAGGATGTGAGGGCACATTAGTGCAGGTACCTAGTTCACAGCAGGTCTTCAGTAAGTTAGACTCCTCCCTGTATGTGGGGGAGAGCTCTCGACGTTTGACTGGACAGACTGAGGCCCTCCAGGGTCAGATAAAAAGGCACAGCTGGTCTAGATATTTCCCTGCTGGAAGAAACAGTCCTAGTGGAAAGAGCCCATAACAGGGCCCGAGGGCACCTGGCATCTTCTCCCAACTCAGCCACTAACTTGCTTTGTGGTTTGGAGTCATCCATTCTCCTTCTCTGTTTGCTGTACCTCTTCCACTTTCCTGAAGCTTACAGCTCAGCCACTCACCTGGTGGACTGGAGTCCTCTTAGAATAGCTAGTCCTTTCTCCCTTCCCTTCCAGCGCAATGTGAAAACTGACTCTGCAGGTGCGGTTCTCATTCTAGGCAGCACACATTGCACTGTGAATCCATGTCTGGGCTTTGAAGTCAGACAGAAGCTGCTGGACTCTGTGTCTGTGTTTTCTGCACTGGGACAGAAGCCTTAATTACCTGACTAAACTAGGGAAGCAATGCCTTGCCTCTCCAGACCTTTCTCAGAATACTGATCTTGACCATCCCTAGGTCCCTTACCAGGATTCTCAGCCTTTCTTGACAGGTAACAGGCTGGGTACTATGGCAGGTTCTCCCCCTCCTCGCCTCTCCCCCACCTAGCCTTTCCTTTCCAGCAAATTTAGATAGAATGTACCCAAGGGCCCCTGCATCCCTTCCTTAATTCCTGATTTCTTTTCTTTCTTAATAAGATCCCCCAGACACCAGGCATTTGGAGAATGCTGAGCATTTAGTGCAAATGGAGACCTTGGACCAGCCTTGAATCATTCTTGCTTAAAGCAGTGAGAGTGATAAGCAGGCTCCCCCCTCCTCCACTGCCCCCTTCAGGAGAGAGTAGATTCGAGACCTGCATGACACAAGGTCTCTGGTGAGACGCCTGTACCACAGGCCTCTGAGAGATGAAGCCAGTAAAGGAGGATTCCTGTCTGTTGATGGGCTCTGAGAAGTGCTTAGTCATGTTTTCTCAAAGCCCAGAAATGCCGGGCACATTCCTCAGTGTCCAGCTTTCTTTATCACAGACTGATGCCCCTGGGGAAAGAGATGCTGATGAATTACAAACAGGCTCTGCATGTCTTAAACCAGATTCTCCAGCCAGAGCTCCATTCAGCACTTCCACTCAACACTCAATGATGGACGGGGTATGTGGGCAGTTCTTTTTTGGATGAATGTTGGCAGCATGACTCTGACATAATTACTACCCATATTTTCCTCAATCCAAGGTCTTGTTCTTATAAATGCAGGCACAGGAGCTGGTCAAGAAAGGCCATGTTGGGTTTTCTGGTTCGTGTCAGAATCCCCCAGCAAAATCTCCAGATAGGGAAGAAAATAACCTTTTTTATTTATTAAAAAGAAAAAAATTTTTTCTTTTGGCCTTGATGCATGTGGGATCTTAGTTCCCTGACCAGGGATTGAAGCCATTCCCCCTGCATTGGAAGCATGTAGTCTTAGCCACTGGACCTCCAGGGAAATCCCAGGAGGTAATCTTACATGGTATGAGTCCATCCAGAAAGTCTGCTGTTCTTCCATGTGCATCCACCTCCAGCCTATCTTTCCCAGGGGAGGTGAAGCCTCCTCCACCACATCCTTATAGTAGAATGCTCTGCCTGCTCGCTGCTCCCATAAGCTGCCCAAGTCTGGTATTTTCAGTCGGCTGGCAGGATCTAATTCTGTCACTTGGAGCGGGAGTCACCACAGTCTACTCTCTGGTCAGCAAAGCTAGTCCTTGCTGCAAAAGCAGCCTGCCTGTGTGACATTTAAAAGCCGGCCACAGCTGTGGCTTCATCCTTCAAGCGCCACTGCTGGTTTTCCCAGGCAAACAGTGGACGAATCTGGGGCAACAGGGGGCATGGAGAGTTGGAAAGAAGCTAGGGTAAGGAGTGAGTGCTGTCAGTTCAAGGCTTCCCCACAAGAAAATCCCACTCAGGGATACCAGTCCTAATTGTTGTCGTTGTTCAGTCGCTCAGTCTTGTCTGACTCTTTGCAACCCTGCAGACTGCAGCATGCTGGGCTCCCTTGTCCTCCACTAGCTCCTGGTGTTTGCTCAGACTTACATCCATTGAGTCAGCGATGCCATCCAACCATCTTGTTCTCGGCTGTGCCCTTCTCCTCCTGCCCTCATTCTCTCCCAGCATCAGGGTCTTTTCCAGTGAGTCGGCTCTTCATATCAGGTGTCCAAAGTATTGGAGCTTCAGCTTCGGCATCAGTATATTCCAATATTCCAATGAATATTCAGGGTTGATTACCTAACTAGAATTTCCTCTAAGAGCAATCACAAATAATGGGCACTTTTAAATTCCACCAACAGGGGTCGCCCTTCGACACTGAGCCTGAAGCTGGCATGCTGCTGCTACTGCTAGGTCGCTTCAGTCGTGTCCGACTCTGTGCGACCCCATAGACGGCAGCCCACCAGGCTCCTGTGTCCCTGGGATTCTCCAGGCAAGAACACTGGAGTAGGTTGCCATTTCCTTCTCCAGAAGCTGCATGGAAAAGGGGGAATTCCCAGCCCTGGGCCCTGGGGCCAGATTTCCAGGACTCTTAGCTGCTCGGTTCCTGTTTCGACGGATGCAGAGGAGATTTCCCAGCTGAGAAGAGACAAGTACTCAGTTTTTCTGGTGAGTGGAGGTCCACACTGGAATTTGAGATGGGAAGTTCTAGAACACTGGCCAACCACTTAGGAGCTGGGTGAGGTGAGGTGAGGTGAAGTCGCTCAGTCGTGTCCGACTCTTTGCGACCCCGTGGACCGTAACCTACTAGGCTTCTGTCCATGGGATTCTCTAGGCAAGAATACTGGAGTGGATTGCCATTTCCTTCTCCAGGGGATCTTCCCGACCCAGGGATCGAATCCGGGTTTCCCGCATTGGAGGCAGACGCTTTAACCTCTGAGCCACCAAGGAAACAAAATCATATATATTCTTTGCAAAATAGCAAACAAAAAGACTGAAAAATCAGAAACTGAACAAAGGAGAAATCACCTAACTGCAAATATTATGTGTATAATTGAGACGTTACAAAAATCTTAGAAAACACAGAAAAGCCCAAAGAAAAAAAATATCACTTCTATTCAAAGATCTTCTCTGTTAACTCATAGTATACAACCAAGTACTGTTCCATAGATAAGTTACATATACAGATGCACAAATGTGTACATGTGTGTATTGTGTTGACCATAAAGCTTTTTTGGGAATCCATTCTGGTCAACCCAATAAATATTCTGTAAGTAGTTCAATGTTGGAGAAGGCAATGGCACCCCACTCCAGCATTCTTGCCTGGAAAATCCCATGGACGGAGGAACCTGGTAGGCTGCAGTCCATGGGGTCACAAAGAGTCAGACATGACTGAGCAACTTCACTTTCACTTTTCACTTTCATGCATTGGAGAAGGAAATAGCAACCCACTCCACTGTTCTTGCCTGGAGAATCCTAGGGACGGGGGAGCCTGGTGAGCTGCTGTCTCTGGGGTCTCACAGAGTCAGACACGACTGAAGCGACCTAGCAGTTCAATGTTAAACTCAAAATCTTTCTCTTCCACCAGGTCACATATCCTGGGAGAGAAGGAGCAGAGTCTCCCAAGTTCACCCTTCTACCTACAACGTGTGTGTGCATTTAATTGCTTAACCGTGACCTAGTTTTTCAGCCCATGGACTGTAATCCACAAGGCTTCTCTATCCCTGGCATTTTCCCAGGCAAGAATACTGGAGTGGGTTGCCATTTCCTACTCCAGGGGATCTTTCTGACCCAGGGACTGAACCCATAGCTCTGTGTCTCCTGCATTGGCAGTCTGATTCTTTACCAGTACTGCCACTTGGGAAGCCCTTTACTTGCTCCTATAATGTCCAACAGAGAGTTGGTATGTAAGAAGTGTTTACACTGTAAATGAATAAATACACAGGTGGAACTTTTTATTTGTATTATTTTGTTAGCTGTGCCATGCAGCTTGCAGGATCTTAGTACCCCAACCAGGGATTGAACCCTGCAGTCAAAGCCCCGAGTTCTAACCACTGGACCACCAGGGAGTTCCCCAGAT
Source organism: Nanger dama (assembly GCA_917880005.1). Lineage (NCBI taxonomy): Eukaryota > Metazoa > Chordata > Mammalia > Artiodactyla > Bovidae > Nanger > Nanger dama. The sequence goes on along the minus strand of CAKJTW010000108.1, from coordinate 1,585,622 downwards.
GAACATTTTTAATTAAAATGGTATACACGCAGTTAATAGAAAAAGAGACCCAAATAGTTCATACACATTTGCAAAGAGACTCAACTTTGCCCATAAGCAAAGAAATGCAAAGTAGTGCTATGCTGAAATCCTTATTAGATTGGCAAAAATTCAAGTGTTTGATGATACCACTTTTGTTGGGATTGAGGTGAGGTTGGGGAACAGAGCCTTGCCTCATACCTGGCTGATGAAAGCTCCATTTAGTACAACCTCTGAGGGCAGTTGGCCAAGATTTTTGAGAATGTACATAATATTTGACTCAGCAGTTCCACTTAAAGGAATTTATCCTATAGCTAGAGTTGCACCATGTGTGAAATGACTGTACAGAGTTATACATTGCAGCCCTATTTGTAATCACAAAAATTAGAAACAGCCTCATTTCCTAGTGGTAGGGCTACCTAACATGTTACATTCAAATAATAGAAAGTTGTGTAGTCACTGAGTTGTGTCCAGCTCTTTGCAACCCCATGGACTTCAACCTACCAAGCTCCTCTGTCCATGGGATTTCCCAGGCAGGACTACTAGAGTGGGTATTGTGTTGGCCATAAAGCTTGTTTGACCCAGGGAACAAACCTGTGTCTCCTGCATTGACAGGCAGATTCTTTACCACTGAGCCACCAGGAAAGTCCATATAATAGAATACTATGCAGCTATTTTTTTAAAAAAGAATAAGGATCTGTTTTATGTATTAAAATGAAAAATCAAAGTGTAAATCAATGTATATAACAAGCTACTATTTGTCCAAAAGGGGAAAGGAAAAAGAATTATTTGCATTTATTTACAGATGCATAAGAAATCATCTAGGATGCTATATAAGACACCAGTAACATGATTTCCTATCTTACTGGTGATGGTTTTGGTGGGGCGACAGGATACTGGAAGATAGGAATAAAAAATGGACATTTTTGTTGTGTATGGTTTTATGCTTTTTCATTTTTGAACCAAGTAAATGAACTACCTGAGGGAAAAAGTGAATAATTTTTAAATGGCAAAAGATTATGTTCATATGTAATAATAAGCCTTTGTTATTTAATAGTATATTGTATACACATTTCCCCAAGTCTTTTTTTTATTTTTGGTTGTGCTAGGTCTTCGTTGCTGTGAGTGGGCTTTCATTAGCTGCAGCAATCGGGGGCTACTTTTCATTATAGTGCACGGCCTTCTTGTTGTGAGGACTGCTCTTGTTGTGGAGCACAAGCTCTAGGTGCATGGGCTTCAGTGGTTGCAGCATGTAGGCTTAGCAGCTGTGGCTCATGGGCTTAGTTTCTCTGTGGCCTGCGGAATCCTCCCAGATCGAGGATCAAACCTACTACGTCCCCTGCTTTGGGGGTGGACTCCTATCCACTGTACCACAAGGGAGTTAGTCAGTCAGTTCAGTGGCTCAGTTGTGTCTGACTCTTTGCGACCCCATGAATCGCAGCATGCCCCACCTCCCTGTCCATTGCCAGCTCCCGGAGTTTACTCAAACTCTTGTCCATCAAGTCGGTGATGCCATCTAGCCATCTCATCCTCTGCCATCCCCTTCTCCTCCTGCCCCCAATCCCTCCCAGCATCAGAGTCTCTTCCAATGAGTAGACTCTTTGCATGAGGTGGCCAAAGTACTGGAGTTTCAGCTTTAGCATGAGTCCTTCCAATGAACACCCAGGACTGATCTCCTTTAGAATGGACTGGTTGGATCTCCTTGCAGTCCAAGGGACTCTCAAGAGTCTTCTCCAACACCACAGTTCAAAGCATCAATTCTTCGGCACTCATCTTTCTTCATAGTCCAACTCTCACATCTATACATGATCACTGGAAAAATCATAACCTTGACTAGATGGACCTTTGCTGGCAAAGTAATGTCTCTGCTTTTCAACATGCTATCTAGGTTGGTCATAGCTCTCTTTCCAAGGAGTAAGCGTCTTTTAATTTCATGGCTGCAATCACCATCTTCAGTGATTTTGGAGCCCCCAAAATAAAGTCTGACACTGTTTCCACTGTTTCCCCATCTATTTGCCATGAAGTGATGGGACCAGATGCCATGATCTTCGTTCTCTGATTGTTGAGCTTTAAGCCAAACTTTTCACTCTCCTCTTTCACTTTCATCAAGAGGCTTTTTAGCTCCTCTTCACTTTCTGCCATAAGGGTAGTGTCATCTGCATATCTAACGTTATTGATATTTCTCTGGCAATCTTGATTCCAGCTTGTGGTTCTTCCAGTCCAGTGTTTCTCATGATGGACTCTGCATAGAAGTTAAATAAGCAGGGTGACGACATACAGCCTTGACGTACTCCTTTTCCTATTTGGAACCAGTCTGTTGTTCCATGTCCAGTTCTAACTGTTGCTTCCTGACCTGCATATAGGTTTCTCAAGAGGCAGGTCAGGTGGTCTAGTATTCCCATCTCTTTCAGAATTTTCTACAGTTTATTGTGATCCACAGTCAAAGGCTTTGGCATAGTCAATAAAGCAGAAAGTCCCTTCCTAAATCTTAAGTCTCCATCAACAGTATGTTCGAATGGTATACTGTTCCCTAATAAGAATATAATTTATACTATCAATCCCCTAATATTGGTTTCAGTATTCTAAATAAGATTATGATTTCGAACACATTTGCACCTCTCTATCATTATTTCCTTGGGATCGATGTAAGGTTGCATCAACTTAAACCCAGCTTACCCTCTAGAAAAGTTGGATCAGTCTCCATTCTAACAGTCTATGCCAGTGGGCCTCTTTCCCTGAATTCACTTTAATACCTGGAATTCTTATTTTTTAACCCATTGCCAACATAGTATAAAAATATATTTCATTGTAGTTTTAGTTTTCATTGTTTCTAGTGGAGCACTTCTATGTCTGAGCATTTGTAGTTCTTCCTTTGGAAGTTGCTTGCTCCGAAAGAGAACATGTCACAGACCAATCATACCAAACCTTTGTGAGCTTAGTAGATGCTATGGAAAAATTGCTGCAGTGAGGACTCTAAACCACTTTGACATTAGATAGTGTCTTGGAAGGTCATGGAAGCACTGCTCTTTTCTCCAAAGGTATACAGATAGCCAATAAGCACATGCAAAGATACCCAACATCACTAATCATTAGGGAAATTGAAACCTCAGTGAAATACCCCTTCACACCCATTATGTTAGCCACTATTAAAAATATATATATATAGAAGATCACAAGTGTTGGCAAGGATGTGGAGAGATTGTACACTATTGGCGAGAATGTAAAATGAGGCAGGCACTATGGAAAATAATATGGAATTTTTCAAAACACTAAAAATAGAACCCCCAGGGACTTCCCTGGTAGTCCAGTGGCTGGGACCCTGCAATTCTACTGCAAGGGGGCAGGAGTTCAGTTTCTGGTGGGGGAACTAAGATGTAGCCAAAAAGAGATATAGTCATTTTATTATCTGCTATATTCCCAGTGACCAGAGCAGTTCCTCCATAAAATAAGAGGCACTCCACAAATATTTGTTTTCTTCCTATGTTCAGTTACTCAGTCATGTCCGACTCTTTGTGACCCCATGGACTGTAGCTCGCCAGGCTCTTCTGTCCATGGGATTCTCCAGGTAAGAATACTGGAGTGGGTTGCCATTTCCTTCTCCATCACTGCCTGAATGCATATTAATTACTTCACTATAATATCAGTTGGGCTTCCCAGGTGGCACTTGCAGTAAAGAATCCACCTGCCAATGCGGGAGACCCAGGTTCAATCCCTGGTCAGGAAGATCCCCCGGAGAAGGAAATGGCGCCCCACTCTAATATTCTTGCCCGGAGAATCCCATGGACAGAGGAGCTTGGCGGGCTACAGTCCATTCGGCCACACAGAGTAGGACACGACTGAGTGACTGAGCACAGAGCATAGGGACAGCAAACATGATTGATTTGTCATGGATCTTGGGATGTTTGGGACCTTTCTCCAACAATCAATGAATTCATTTTTAATTCTCATAATGCCATTGCGAGCAGAGTGTGTTTAGTTGACAGCCCCATGTTTACATTTCAGGATCATTAGGGCACTGCTCAAAGAGATCTCTTCATCTCTTTTCTGCAGGGCAGACGTGAAGCCACTCCTCTTGACTCAAATGTTGCTGCCTGTCAGCTCTCCCCGCTCCTGGGTTCTCCTGGAAGCTTGTAGAGAATTCTGTTGTGGAATCACAGCACCATGCGTGTTTGCTTCCCTCTCGTCCTTCTCCTCCCCTTCCTCTTCCTTCCTTCCTCAGCTGTGAGCTCTGAGGACCAGCCATGCATCTTACTCTTCCCTCTGTCCCCAGACTAACACAGTGACAGACTGAGTAGATGCTCAGCAGATGCAGTAATAAGTAAATAGCATTTCTCCAATGAGATTCAGAGAATACTCCCAAAGAGAAACTCCTGGCCTGGGAAACAAATATATATAGATAAAATGGCATTTGAATACTCCATGAAATTCCTAGACAGCCAAGACAAAGGGTTTGGTTTTGCTTTTACTGCTGATACCCTTAGCTACAGCATGTATACCTCATGGTTTCAACGGCAACATAATAAACACATTTGGTATGTTTTTGCATGATGCCATGAAATCTTTGCCTTCTTTCCAAAAGTATGGAAAGTACAGCAAAGCCTCATTCTACTGAAAATGGGCACTATTGTTCATGGTGTCCATAAACTGTTACTGTGGCTATATTGAGAATACAGGTTCTGCTTCTCTTACTGTAATTTTATTGCAGTGGTGACAAGGAGCCCTATTAACATATCACAAGCCTCTTCAATATTAGAAAAGAGGAAGGAATAAATAGCAATGTACTCGCTATATTTAACTGATAGGGTCCTAAAGTAAATTGCTTGAGAAAACTGGATCCCCAAGACTACAAATTTGAATTTGGAAGTGTGTCAGTATTCCATTGGAGACCGAAAGAATTGTGACCTGACCAACATGCCAGCTGTGGACTGGGCAACAGTTCTTTTGAAAGGGCTCTCTTAGCTTGACGATCATGACTTTGGTGGAACTAAGGTGACTGACAGTGAAAAGAACTGGGATGTGAAATTCCTTAAAAAATTATTGACGATTTTGTTTATGTTACACACCTTTACACTTTGTGCAGGAAAAAAAAAAAAGGACAGTGGTGTGGGAATGGACTACATGTAAACTGCCACTAATCAGCTGTTCTTGGTCAATTGTCTGTACCTAGCTCACCTCTTATGTAAAAATGCAGTGTGTCTGGGTGCTCATTTGCTCAGCTGTATCTGATTCTTAGCAACCCCATTGACTGTAGCCCACCAGGCTCCTCCATCTGTGGACTTCTCCAGGCAAGAATAGTGGAGTGGGTTGCCATGCTCTTCTCCAGGGCCTCTTCCCAAACCAGGGATTGAACCCACATCTCTTGCATCTCCTGCATTGGCAGGAGGGTTCTTTACCACTGAGCCACCTGGGAAGCCCAATAAAAATGCAGGTAGGTGGGCTAATATGGATGTTACAGACTGACACCCTGCAGCCCCCAAGGCTGCAAGGGGTGACTCATTTGGCCCTGCAGGGGTGTATTTGTCATAATAACAACTGCCTCTTCACACCCCCACTTCTCTACCCAGTATTGCCTCATACCTGGCCCACTGTATGCATTCACAATGCTCTCTGCCCCTATAAGTGTCAGCAACTGTTATCTCTGGACTAAACATAATGTTTGGCATGGAATACTGAAGAAAGAGGTGTCTATGCTATATCTGAAGCAAAAAGCTGGATTTGTTGTTTGTGAGGGCAGGAGGACAGAAAATTAGATAGTTGGATGGCATCACTGATTCAATGGACATGAGTTTGAGCAAACTCTAGGAGATGATGAAGGACAGGGAAGCCTGATCTGCTGCAGTCCATGGGGTCGCAAAGAGTCAGACACGACTGAGCAACTGAACGACAAAACACAGTAAACTATGGATTTCTTACTGAACGTCTGGGAAGCGTGAGGCTGGGGATTAGTGGACTCTTAACAGTGGGAGTATTCAGGCACTAAGTGACCTTTAGCAAAGGAAGCCAGGTCACTGGAACAAGGCTGTCCCTGATTGGCTGGCCCTCAGAGGCATGTGTACTGACCGGAGGAGGCTGTCAGTGATGAATCGGGACAGCTTTAAAACCTGTTCCCCTGCTACTTGTTCCAGGGGCCAAAGAACAAGGAGTCTTTTCCTGAACTCCTCTCAGTAGGACCCCTTTTGGATTTAAACATCAAATAATCTAGCTCAGAGATTTGCAAAATTTGTGTGTGCGTGCTTAGTCACTCAGTCGTGTCTGAATCTTTGCAACCCCATGGACTGTAGCCTGCCAGGCTTGTCTGTCCGTGGAATTCTGCAGGCAAGAATACTGCAATGGGTTGCGATTTTCTCCTCCAGGCGGTCTTCCTGACCCATGGATGGAACCTGAGTTTCCTACACTGGCAGGCAGTTTCTTCACCACTGAGCCACCTGGGAAGCCTTTCAAACTTAAAATCAAGCAAATCAGATCCCCTGGAGGACTTGTTAAACAGCCTGTTGGGTCCCCCCTGCAGAGTTTTTGATTCTGCAGGTATGGGATGGTGTCAAGAATCCACACTTCTGATGAGTTCGCAGGTGATGGTGACACTGCTGGTCCAGGGACCACACTTTGAGAACTACTGGTCCAGCAGTGTAGGATCTGAAGGTAATCAAAGAAAATATTTAGAGGGTTTCCTGGGCGCTCAGTGGTAAATAATACACCTGCCAAGGCAGGAGCCTCAGGTTCGATCCCTGATCAGGAAGATCCCCTGGAGAAGGAAATAGCAACCCACTCCAGTATTCTTGCCTGGAAAATCCCATGGACAGAGGAGCCTGGAGGGCTATATTCCATAGGGTCTCAAAGAGTCAGATATGACAACAACAGAATATTTAGGGACTACCCTGGTGGCCTAGATCTGATAGACAGAGTGCCTGATGAACTATGGAATGAGGTTCGTGACATTGTGCGGGAGACAGGGATCAAGACCATCCCCATGGAAAAGAAATGCAAAAAAGCAAAATGGCTGTCTGGGGAGGCCATTAAAAATAGCTGTGAAAAGAAGAGAGGTGAAAAACAGAGGAGAAAAGGAAAGATATAAGCATCTGAATGCAGAGTTCCAAAGAATAGCAAGAAGAGATAAGAAAGCCTTTTTCAGAGATCAATGCAAAGAAATAGAGGAAAAGAACAGAATGGGAAAGACTAGAGATCTCTTCAAGAAAATTAGAGAAACGAAGGAAACATTTCATGCAAAGATGGGCTCGATAAAGGACAGAAATGGTATGGACCTAACAGAAGCAGAAGATATTAAGAAGAGGTGGCAAGAATACACGGAAGAACTGTACAAAAAGATCTTCACGAACCAGATAGTCATGATGATGTGATCACTAATCTAGAGCCAGACATCTTGGAATGTGAAGTCAAGTGGGCCTTAGAAAGCACCACTACGAACAAAGCTAGTGGAGGTGATGGAATTCCAGTGGAGCTGTTTCAAGTCCTGAAAGATGATGCTGTGAAAGTGCTGCACTCAATATGGCAGCAAATTTGGAAAACTCAGCATTGGCCACAGGACTGGGACAGGTCAATTTTCATTCCAATTCCAAAGAAAGGCAATGCCGAAGAATGATCAAACTACCGCACAATTGCACTCATCTCACATGCTAGTAAAGTAATGCTCAAAACTCTCCAAGCCAGGCTTCAGCAATACATGAACCGTGAACTCCCTGATGTTCAAGCTGGTTTTAGAAAAGGCAGAGGAACCAGAGATCAAATTGCCAACATCTGCTGGATCATGGAAAAAGCAAGAGTGTTCCAGAAAAGCATCTATTTCTGCTTTCTTGACTATGCCAAAGCCTTTGACTGTGTGGATCACAAGAAACTGTGGAAAATTCTGAAAGAGATGGGAATACCAGACCACCTAACCTGCCTCTTGAGAAATCTTATGCAGGTCAGGAAGCAGCAGTTAGAATTGGACATGGAACAACAGACTGGTTCCAAATTGGAAAAGAAGTACGTCAAGGCTGTATATCGTCACCCTGCTTATTTAACTTCTATGCAGAGTACATCATGAGAAACAGTGGACTGGAAGAACCACAAGCTGGAATCAAGATTGCCGGGAGAAATATCAATAACCTCAGATATGCAGATGATACTACCCTTATGGCAGAAAGTGAAGAGGAGCTAAAAAGCCTCTTGATGAAACTGAAAGAGGAGAGTGAAAAAGTTGGCTTAAAGCTCAACATTCAGAAAACAAAGATCATGGCATCCGGTCCCATCACTTCATGGCAAATAGATGGGGAAACAGTGGAAACAGTGTCAGACTTTATTTTGGGGGACTCCAAAATCACTGAAGATGGTGATTGCAGCCATGAAATTAAAAGACGCTTACTCCTTGGAAGAAAAGTTATGACCAACCTAGATAGTATGTTCAAAAGCAGAGACGTTACTTTGCCAACTAAGGTCCGTCCAGTCAAGGCTATGGTTTTTCCTGTGGTCATGTATGGATGTTGGACTGTGAAAAAGGCTGAGCACCGAAGAATTGATGCTTTTGAACTGTGGTGTTGGAGAAGACTCTTGAGAGTCCCTTGGACTGCAAGGAGATCCAACCAGTCCATTCTGAAGGAGATCAACCCTGGGATTTCTTTGGAAAGAATGATGCTGAAGCTGAAACTCCAGTACTTTGGCCACCTCATGCGAAGAGTTGACTCATTGGAAAAGACTCTGATGCTGGGAGGGATTGGGGGCAGGAGGAGAAGGGGATGACAGAGGATGAGATGGCTGGATGGCATCATGGACTCGATGGACGTGAGTCTGAGTGAACTCCGAGAGATGGTGATGAACAGGGAGGCCTGGCGTGCTGTGATTCATGGGGTCCCAAAGAGTCGGACATGACTGAGCGACTGAACTGAACTGACCCTGGTGGTCCAGTGGTTAGGACTCTGTGCTTCCATTGCTGGGGGCCAGGGTTCAATCTCTGGTTAAGAAACTACGATCCCACAAGCTGCATGGCATGGCCAAAAAACTTTTTTAACTGAAAAAAACATATATATAAATGTTGCAAAGCGTTGGACATGACTTAGCAACTAAGCAACAGCAATAACTATATATACTTAAAACAATATGATACTAGTAAGTCTAAGAATTCTGTAAATGATTTTGTAAAATGGTTTTAAATCACAGCCATATCTATATACCTTTGAAAACTAAATATATAGGAGAAAGATAATATTTACTCCTGCTAAAGTTAATGACTAGAAAATATGAATTCCAGGACATATTGTAGAAACTCTGTCTCATGCTTCCCCTCCTCTCCCTTCCCTCTCCTCCCCACTCTGAAGGTGTGGTCCATCTTGTCCTGGGGGATCCTAGACCTGATAACTTCCCAAGGAAGCTCCAGGCAGCAGATGGTAGTTTAGCACATGAACTTCTGGTCGAGGTATGAGTCACATTAGTGCTGCTAAGTTGCTATAGTCACTCTGACTCTTTGTGACCCTCTGGATCATAGCCTACCAGGCTCTGTTTCTTATAGAATGTTGTCCAAGGGATTCTTCAGGCAAGAATACTGGGGTGGGTTACCATGTCATATTATAAACTGATGTACATCAGAAATACAGGGGGCAAGGAAGCTTACAAGACAATAGGGAGAAGCTGGCTGACTTTAGAAACACTTTCATGCACTCAAGGAGAATGGCCCCTGTTGGTTTCAGTGTAAGTGCCGGGTGATATCAGGTTGTTCTGTGTCTTTGAAGATAAACCATGCTGCTGGCAGGACGCACACTGTCCTCAGAAGGAGAGCCTGGCACTCTCCTGAGTTTACACTCTTACCTTCTGGTGGGGGGTTGGTGGGAGGGAGGGGGTTGTTCAATGTAAGTATATGAGAGAGAATTCAAAACACTTTGTGTTTCTGGAGAGGAAAATTTTTACCAAGAAAATTCTTATTAAGGAAAAAAGCCCCCAGGGATTCTATTCTACACAAAAGCCAGTGCTCTGCGTGATATGCAGAGTGAATAGAGACTCGGCACCTACTGAATAATGCTGCCCTGTACCCACATCTTCCCGGGAGGATTTTACTAATGTGTTCACGTGCAAAATTCTTTCAAGAGAGACCACAGTGTTCTATTTCTACAGCTGATAAGAGCTGGTATTTTTATTGAGAGCTCAGTACGTTCTTTATACAGTCCTCACCTCAGTGTTATGATGTAAATCCTAAGTCACTGTCATTTTACAAGGAAGGCACACCGTGAGGCACAGAGAGGGCACACTGTGTCCCTGTGACACAGAGAGAAGGCAGTGGAGCCAAGATTCAGGCTCAGGCAGAGGGACTCCACACATACAAGCTGAATCCTGAGGTCATCAACATCTCACAGGCCTAAAGACGCCATCCCTTTAATTACCTTCTCGGTTGTCTCTCGTTTCCTTTGGAACACGTTGTGATCTGACTTTTTCATGTGCTTACCCACTACTGCCTGTTTCCCCTCCTAGCAGAGAAGCTGCAAGAGGACAAGGGCTTTGATTGCTCACTGCTGCATCCTTAGAACCAAAAACATTTGTGAAAGGAAGGAAAGGAGGGAAGGAGGAAGGGAGGGAGGGGCTGGAGGAGGGGCAGAACAGATTCTGTGTATGAGTCTGCTTGGTAATGAGACTTGGCAAAGGAATGCCTGTTATATTCTGTTTTTTTCTATTGACTGCCAGTTGTGCACTGAGTGATCTTGTTTTTTTATTTTTATTAAAGATTTTTTTGATGTGGACCATTTCTAAAGTTTTTATTGAATTTGTTACAATATTGCTTCTGTTTTTTATGTTTCTGGCTTTTAAAACACGAGGTGTATGGGATCTTAGGTCCCCAACCAGGGATCGAACCAATACATTGGAGGTGAAGTCTCAACCACTTAACTGCCTGGGAAGTCCAGGTCGTGTTTTTATTTTTTTATTATTAATTTTATTTATTTTTTTAATTACAATACTGTATTTGTTTTGCCATACATTGACACAAATCAGCCATAGGTGAACTCAATCTCCCAATGCCGAAGCCCCCTCCCACCTCCCACCCCACATCCTCTACTTGAATCATCCTGTGCATCAGCCCCATGCATCCTACATCCTACATTGAACATAGATTGGCGCTTCGTTTCTTACAAGAAAATATACATGTTTCATTGCCATTCTCCCAAACCATCCCACCCTTTCCCTCTCCCTCAGAGTCCAAAAGTCCACTCTATACCTCTGTGTCTCTTTGTTGTCTCACATATAGGGTCATCATTACTATCTTCTAAATTCCATATATATGTGTCAGTAAAAACCCATCAGTATCTTGCATAGAAAAGAATAGAGCTCACCTTTAAGGTAACAGCAGGCAGTCCAGAGGGCGCAGCACCACCCAGCTACATCCACCTGCCCTTTGTGCGCATCTTCCCTTAGGTCACCCTGAGACCCTGGAGATGCTCATGTGGCTGTGTGTGTGTGTCGGGGTATCACAGGCTTCCTTCCAGTATGTCAAGTGGGTCATCTCTGATGAGTAGGATTAGTAAAGCAGGCTAGAGAAAACAAGAGCCTCTCATCTTTCTACTTTAAATACTCCTGTATTGCTCGAATCCCACCCCCGCCCATGGGCATGTGTTATTTCTAGACTGAAACACAAGCAATAAACAATATCAAAAGGAGAATTTATAAGGCAGGAATTGGCAAACTACAGCCCATGAGCCAAATCTGGCCCACCACCTGCTTTGTAAATCAAGTTTTCTTGGAGCACAGGCCCACCCCTTCATTTACAAACTGGCTATGGTTGCTTTAGTGCAGCTATGGTAGGGTTCAAGGGTGGAGATACTATGGCCCTAGTAACCAAAAAGATTCACTCTCCAACATTCTATAGGAAACATTTTCTGACCCTCGATCTAAAATAGTTTCTTTTAAATTCCTTATAGTCCTCCCCACCCTCTGCCCCATAGAAACGAGACACAGAGAAATGAGTTAACAGAACTGGATTCTTTCTGCCTACCACGAAGGTAGTGTGTGCTAGGTGTTCAGTCGTGTCCTACTTTTGTGACTCTCAGCCGGAAAAAACCTTTCTTAGCATTCATTTCTAGGAATACAAACATCTGTCTGTATATCTGAAAAGAGTTAAATGAGCTGAGGGTCAGGCACAAGTAAGCTGACTGACTACTGTACTTGACTTTTCTTTCAAGCACCTGGTAATACTTAGCCTATAATACATTTATCTGATTATTGCCTGTTTTCCCACTGTTACCAGAATGTAAGTTTTACTACATCAGGGATATAGGAAGCACGATTTATTTATAAGGAGCTTGATATTTAGGCCACCTAAATATTTGGGGTTATTGGCATTGATGATATTTATTGATTTCTTCTTGTGGTTTTGAAAAAAAGTTTAATGTATTTTGAGTCTACTTATTAAAGTAATAATGAAGCAAAAGCCCATTACAATTTCTCCAAGTAAAAGTGAGACTATCTGTTTGGCAAAATATGTCATGAAGACAATAAAGAAGCACGCCTGCATGCTCAGTCATGTCCGACTCCTTGTGGCCCCATGGACTGTAGCCCAGCAGGCTCTTCTGTCCATGAGGTTCTCTAGGCAGAAATACTGGAGGGGTTGCCGTTCCTTCCTGCAGGGGATCTTTCCCACCCAGGAGTTGAACCCATGTCTTGTGTATCCACACTGAGCAGGCGGATTCTTTACCAACTGTGCCACCTAGAAAGCCCAGACAATAAAAAGGTAAAAACGAACTGGGAGGATGTATTTGCAGAATGTGAAAGTAAAGGACTAGTACAGGAATATATAATCACCTAGAAAAGAGAGAACTCTGTCAGAAAAGTGGACCAGAGTCATGCCCAGACATTTTACATGAAAGAACTTACAAAAGGCTCCTGTGTCTTTAAAAGGTTGCTTATTGTCATGCATAATCAGGGAAGTAATAGTTCACATCCACTGTTTAAAGCAAAACTTCACAAAGTCAGAGGATGTCAAGTGTGAATGACTTGGACCTTCCCTGGCAGTCCAGTGATTAGGACTTTGTCCTTCCAGTGCAGAGTGTGGGTTTGATCCCTGGTGGAGGAACTAAGATCCCACATGCCCAGTGGCATGACCAAAAAAACTGTGTGAATGACTGGAACTTCTATCCAGTTGATGGGAGGGAAATCGGTGCTCTTCCTCTGGAAATGACTTGACATTACTTAGTGAAGCTGAACAGACAGATCCCGTACAGCTCTGTACTACTCAAAATGGAGCGCCGTGATCAGCATCGCCTGGAAGCCTCCTGGAAATGCAGAATCCAGGTCCCTATCATGGACCCATGGAGTCAAGGTCTGCCTTGAGATGCCCACTGGAGGCCCCTGGGGAGCTTTCAAAAGCCCAGAGGCCTAGGTGGCACCCAGACTGGCTAAACTGTAATCTCAGGGTGGGACTTGAGCATTAGCATTTTAAAAAGCTTCTTATTTCAACATATAACTAGGGTTAAGAAGCAGCAACCAGATGTGTCTCAGGAGAAACACAAAAGTATCTTTAATAGCTAAAATCTGGAAGATAACCAAAATGTCTACCAATAGCAGATTTTACGCATGCACACACCCGTGCACACACACACAAACACACATTCTTACTATAAAGAAAAGCAGGTGAGTGACTAATAGTAAATTCAGGATAGTGGTTACTCTGTGGGGTGTGGGAGGAAAAGGCATGTGATTGGAGGAGAATGGGGGAGAAAGTGAATTTTTAAGGCCCTGGTTTTCTTTTCTCTCTTTTTTTTTTTTTCCTCCAGCCATGCCATGCAGCATGTGGAATCTTGATTCCCTGACCAGGGATTGAATCCACAACCCCTGCATTGAAAGCATGGAGTCTTTACCACTGAACCACTAGGGAAGTCTCCCTGCTAATATTCTATTTCTTTCTATTTTTATGTTCAGTAGTGGGGAATACTGGTGTTCCTTTCTTCCTATTAAACTATAAAAATAGAGTTTATGCACTCCTTTGGATAAAATTTTAAAGTCTAAAAGATGTTTTAAGAGGGCATCTTTTACTATCCTTTCTTCTGAGTTGCCTTCTTCAAAGCAACTCACCCTTCCCCAGACCTTCTCTGCTGCTCTGCTCTGAGCTGGTTCTCTCCGCCTTTGCTGAGATGTCAGGGCCAAGCAAATGGACCTACTGCTCTGCCCACCTGGGTCTTTTTCATCCCAGAGATCCTGGCTCACTCCAGGTCCCATCTTAGAAAGTTCTGGATGGGCTCAGGACTTACATATGCCTCAAAGGCCCATCTAAGGGGCATCTGGGAGTCCCAGGAAGGGAACTCTAAAGGGCATTAAAACAGGAGGCAGTATCTGTGTGTGTCTGGAAGGCCTGGGCCCTTCCCACCTTCACACAGACAGAGCCAGACAGGGCCAGGTGTCAACAAGCCGGGACCGGCCAAATGGTAAATCATTTAGCAGAAGAATAATGATTAAGCTATGACAGGGCAGACTGTCTTAAACTAGAGTTTTCAAAATGCTTTCTGGTTTGTTCTAAACCCAAACTCAGCCATCTAGTTAATGAGTGGGTCCAAGACACCATTACCTCTTACAAAGCATTTCTACCTACAGAATCTCATCTGATCCTCCCATGACTGCGTTGGGGATTACTACCATTTTAGAGATGAAGAACAGGCTCAGGACAGTTAAGAGAATTGCCCAAGGACTTCCTGGTAGCATGGGCTTACCTTGTGGCTCAGATGGTAAAGAATCCACCTGTAATGCGGGGGGACCTGGGTTCGATTTCTGGGTTGGGAAGATCCCCTGGAGAAGGGAAAGGTTACCCACTTCAGTATTCTGGCCTAGAGAACTCTATGGACTGTACAGTCCATGGGGTCGCAAAGAGTCGGACACTACTGAGCGACTTTCACTTTACTGGTGGCACAGTAAGAACCAACCTTCCAATATACAGGGGACATGAGTTTAATCCCTGGTCTGGGAAGATCCCACATGCGTCAGAGCAACTAAACTCCTGTGCCACAACTACCGAAACCATGTACTGCAGTTAGCCTGTGCTCCACAATGAGAGAAGCCATGAGAAGACCACGTACCACATCTAGAGAGTAGCCCCTGTTCTCTGCTACTAGAGAAACTCGGCAGTCAAAATAAATAGAATAAACAAATTTTAAAATGTTTAAAATAAAATCCTTAAGAAAAAGAAGAGAGAGAGAGAATTGCTCAAGATCACACAGTTACCATGGCACAAAAATCTCACAGCCAGGCCTGCTGTCTCCAAGATTCTTCCAATGGTCTCAGCCCCTTCTGGCTGTGTAAATGCTCCTGCAACTCGACTCTCACACACCCAGAGATGCCCTCCTTGTGCAGAGGGCCCTGGCCAGCCCATGCCATTCCTTGCCTGGACTTGCCTGCAGAATACATTCAAGCTCCTTAGTAACCTCTCCAAAACTTGCAGTCACAGTTCCTGAGATTCAAAAATATTGGCTTTAAAAAACCTGTAGACATGACTCTCTAGTTCAGTGATGTTAGTCCTTCAAGAATCACTGATACCTTTGAGAATCTGCCAAAACTGTGGAACTTCTCCCCAGAAAAATGCCCACAGACATCTCCAAGGGGCCATGAACCCCAAGACTATTGTTGAGAATTGCAAATCAATGCTCTGTGATGACCTAGAGGGGTGGGATGGGGTTGGGTGAGAAGGAGGCTCAAGAGGGAAGGGATATATATATACACATAGCTGATTCACATTGATGTACAGCAGAAACACGATGTTGCAAAGCAATTATACTCCAATTAAAAAAAACAAGATTGCAAATCAAGAATTACAATTTTGGTGTTTTCTCCAAAAACTTAAAATAGAAGTATCATACAATCCAGAAACTCCACCTTCGGATATACCCAAAAGAATTGAACGCAGAGTCTCCAATATACATATATGAGTATGATATATGTGAAAATGGAGAAGGCAATGGCAGCCCACTCCAGTACTCTTGCCTGGAAAATCCCATGGATAGAGGAGCCTGGTAGGCTGCAGTCCATGGGGTCGCTAAGAGTCGGACATGACTGAGCGACTTCACTTTCACTTTTCACTTTCATGCATTGGAGAAGGAAATGGCAACCCACTCCAGTGTTCTTGCCTGGAGAATCCCAGGGATGGGGGAGTCTAGTGGGCTGCCATCTATGGGGTCGCACAGAGTCGGACACGACTGAAGTGACTTAGCAGCAGCACCATATATGAAAATGGGTATATATTCATGGTAGCACTATTCATAATAGTCAAAAGGTGGAAACAACCCAAATACCTATTGATGGATGAATGGATAAACAAAATGTGGTATACACATACAATAGAAAATTATTCAGGCTTAAAAGGAAGGGAATGGAATGTTACGATATGAATGAACCTTGACAACATTCTATTAGTGAAATAAGCCAGTCACAAAAGGACAAATACTGAGCGACTTCACTTTTAGGAGGTACTTAGAGTAGCCAAATTCATAGAGACAGAAAGCAGAAGGGGATTTTCAGGGGTTGGGGGAGGGGAAATGAGGAGTTAGTATTTCGTGGAGACAGAGTTTCAGTTTAGAAAGGTGAAAAGACTTCTGGGGTAGATGGTACTGAGGCTGCACAACAATAAGAATGCACTCAATGCTACTGAGCTTGTGCACCCCAAACTGATTACAACGGTGAACTTTATGTTATATATATTTTCCTCTGGCTGGGAGGGAACAGTGTGAGGCCTCCTTAGGTGGCACAGTGGTAAAGAACCCACCTGCCAATACAGATATAAGAGACTCCAGTTCAATTTCTGGGTTGAGAAGACCGCCTGGAGGAGGGCATGGCAACCCACCCCAGTATTCTTCTCTGGGAAGTCTCAGGACAGAGGAGCCTGAAGGGCTACAGTCCATGGGGTTGCAAAGAGTCGAAGATAACTGAGCAACTTTCACATATACACATACACTTACTTTAGAACATTTGAACCAATTTTGTGCATAAAATTAGCAGCAAAAAATTTTTTTTTTTAGTTCTACCAGTTTATTGCTACCAACCCATCTCCCTTTACCCTCTTTAGTGTGCGTGGCACAGTCATGTAACCCCACGGACTGCAGCCCACCAGTCTCCTCTGTCCATGGACTTTTCCAGACAAGAATACTGGAATGGGCTGCCATATCCTTTTCCAAGCAGTAAAAGTTTAAAGTGTCTTATTTATCCAAACCTTTGCCACGAATGGGTATTATAATTCAAATATTTATAGCATCTTATAATTTTCAGTTCAGTTCAGTTCAGTTCAGTCACTCAGCTGTGTCCGACTCTTTGCAACCCTATGAACCACAGCACACCAAGCCTCCCTGTCCATCACCAACTCCTGGACTCCACCCAAACCCATGTCCATTGTGTTGCCGATGCCATCCAACCATCTCATCCTCTGTCATACCCTTCTCCTCTGGCCGTCAATCTTTCCCAGCATCAGGGTCTTTTCAAATGAGTCAGCTCTTCACATCAGGTGGCCAAAGTATTGGAGTTTCTTCAACATCAGCCCTTCTGTTAGGGGAAGCACACTGATTGAAACCGCCCACCCTGGCCAGGCACCATAGTAACCATTTGCAAGAGTTGTTTTATGACAGAAGATCCTGATAAGGAATACGAAACTATTAAGCCACCACCAACTGGATAAAATCTCTTGCTTTGTCAGCACATGTGTCTCCTCAGACAATTCATTTCCAACTGTTAGACAAGAGCCCAGTTTCAGGCCCTGGAAGGGGTCTGCCTTCCTGCAACACTTCCAGTGAACACCCAGGACTGACCTCCTTTAGGATGCACTGGTTGGATCTCCTTGCAGTCCAAGGGATTCTCAAGAGTTTTCTCCAACACCACAGTTCAAAAGCATCAATTCTTCGGCTTTCTTTATAGTCCAACTCTCACATCCATACATGACTACTGGAAAAACCATAGCCTTGACTAGACGGACCTTTGTTGGCAAAGTAATGTCTCTGCTTTTTATTTTTTAATGTCTCTGCTTTTTAATATGCTGTCTAGATTGGTCATAACTTTCCTTCCAAGGAGCAAGGGTCTTTTAATTTCATGGCTGCAGTCACCATCTGCAGTCATTTTCGAGCCCCCAAAAGGAAAGTCTCTCATTGTTTCCCCATCTATTTGCCATGAAGTGATGGCACTGGATGCTGAAATCTTAGTTTTCTGAATGTTGAGCTTTAAGCCAACTTTTTCATTCTCCTCTTTCACTTTCATCAAGAGGCTCTTTAGTTCTTCTTCACTTTCTGCCATAAAGGTGGTGTCATCTGTATATCTGAGGTTATTGATATTCCTCCCGGCAATCCTGATTCCAGCTGTGCTTCTTCAAGTCCAGCGTTTCTCATGATGTACTCTGCACATAAGTTAAATAAGCAGAGTGATAATATACAGCTTTGACATACTCCTTTTCCTATTTGGAACGAGTGTTGTTCCATGTCCAGTTCTAACTGCTGCTTCCTGACCTGCATACAGGTTTCCCAAGAGGCAGGTCAGGTGGTCTGGTATTCCCATCTCTTTCAGAATTTTCCACAGTTTATTGTGATCCACACAGTCAAAGGCTTTGGCATAGTCAAGAAAGCAGAAATTGATGTTTTTATGGAACTCTCTTGTTTTTTTTGATGGTCCAACAGATGTTGACAATTTGATCTCTGATTCCTCTGCCTTTTCTAAAACCAGCTTGAACATCTGGAAGTTCATGGTTCACATATTCCTGAAGCCTGGCTTGGAGAATTTTGAGCATTACTTTACTAGAATGTGAGATGAGTGCAATTGTGCGGTAGTTTGAGCATTCTTTGGCATTACCTTTCTAGCATTTATTTGTTTACATGTGTTTTTTTAAATATATCCATTAGATTATTTGATTAAATCTATAAGTGATTATTTGGGGCAATAACCTTTCCAAATAAATATTGAGCAACCTGTTCAAATAAATATTTGTACCCACTTTATAATATAAAATGGCATTCCATTATTTAAATGTATATATATTTGATATGTATGACCAAACTGATCACATGGACCACAGCCTTGTCTAACTCAATGAAAATATGAGCCACGCCATGTAGGGCCACCCAAGACGGACGGGTCATGGTGCAGAGTTCCAACAAAACGTGGTCCACTGGAGAAGGGAATGGCAAACCACTTCAGTATTCTTGCCTTAAGAACCCAGTGAATATGAAAAGGCAAAAGATAGGACATTGAAAGATGAACTCCCCAGGTCGGTAGGAGCCCAATATGCTACTGGAGATCAGTGGAGAAATAACTCCAGAAAGAATGAAGGGATGAAGCCAAAGCAAAAGAACACCCAGTTGTAGATGTGATGGGTGATGCAAGTAAAGTCCAATGCTGTAAAGATCAATATTGCATAGGAATCTGGAATGTTAGGTCTATTAATCAAGGCAAATTGGAAGTGGTCAAACAGGAGATGGCAAGAGTGAACATCGACATTTTAGGAATCAGTGAACTAAAATGGACTGGAATGGGTGAATTTAATTCAGATGACCATTATATCTACTACTGTGGGCAAGAATCCCTTAGAAGAAATGGAGTAGCCATCACAGTCAACAAAAGAGTCCAAAATTCAGTTCTTCGATGCAATCTCAAAAACAACAGAATGATCTCTGTTCGTTCCCAAGGCAAACCATTCATTATCACAGTAATCGAAGTCTATGCCCCAACCAGTAATGCTGAAGAAGCTGAAACTCAACGGGTCTATGAAGACTTACAAGACTTTCTAGAACTAATACCCCAAAAGAGATGTCTTTTTCATTATAGGGGACTGGAATGCAAAAGTAAGAAGTCAAGAGATACATAGAGTAATAGGTAAATTTGGCCTTGGAGTACAGAATGAAGCAGGGCAAAGGCTAATAGAGTTTTGCCAAGAGAACACACTGGTCATAGCACACATCCTCTTCCAACACACAAGAGAAGACTCTACACATGGACATCACCAGATGGTCTTTGCAGCCAAAGATGGTGAAGCTCTACAGAGTCAGCAAAAACAAGACTGGGAGCT
This sequence comes from Nanger dama, assembly GCA_917880005.1. Classification (NCBI taxonomy): domain Eukaryota; kingdom Metazoa; phylum Chordata; class Mammalia; order Artiodactyla; family Bovidae; genus Nanger; species Nanger dama. Next base: position 1,565,617 of record CAKJTW010000108.1, on the reverse strand, counting down.
GACTGTGGCTCAGATCATGAACTCCTTATTGCCAAACTCAAACTTAAAGAAAGTAGGGAAAACCACTAGACCATTTAGGTATGACCTAAATCAAATCCCTTACGATTATACAGTGGAAGTATAATGTGTGGAAGTGGAAGAACAAATAGATTCAAAGGATGAGATCTGACAGACAGAGTGCCTGAAGAACTATGGGTGGAGGTTCATGACACTGTACAGGAGGCAGTGATCAAGGCCATCCCCAAGAAAAAGAAATGCAAAAGGTCAAAATGGTTGTCTGAGGAGGCCTTACAAATAGCCGTGAAAAGAAGAGAAGCGAAAGGCAAAGGAGAAAAGGAAAGATATATCCATTTGAATGCAGAGCTCCAAAGAATAGCAAGGAGAGATCAGAAAGCCTTCCTCAGTGATCCAGCAAAGAAATAGAGGAAAAAAAACAGAATGGGAAAGACTAGAGATCTCTTCAAGAAAATTAAATACCAAGGGAACATTTCATACCAAGATGGGCACAATAAAAGACAGAAATGGTATGGACCTAATAGATGCAGAAGAGATTAAGAAAAGGTGTCAAGAACACACAGAACTACAAAAAGTATCTTCATGACCCAGATAACCACAATAGTGTGATCACTAACCTAGAGTCAGATATCCTGGAATGCAAAGTCAAGTAGGCCTTAGGAAACATCACTACAAACAAAGCTAGTAGAGGTAATGGAATTCCAGTTGAACTATTTCAAATCCTGAAAGATGATGCTGTGAAAGTGCTGCACTCAATATGCCAGCAAATTTGGAAAACTCAGCAGTGGCCACAGGACTGGGAAAGGTCAGTTTTCATTACAATTCCAAGGAAAGGCAGTTCCAAAGAATGTTCAAACTACCACACAATTGCACTCATCTCACATGCTAACAAAGTAATGCTCAAAATTCTCCAAGCCAGGCTTCAACAGTCTGTGAACCATGAACTTCCAGATGTTCAAGCTGGATTTAGAAAAGGCAGAGGAACCAGAGGTCAAATTGCCAACATCTGCTGGATCATCAAAAAGCAAGAGAGTTCCAGAAAAACATCTACTTCTGCTTCATTGACTACACCAAACCCTTTGACTGTGTGGATCACAACAAACTATGTAAAATTCTGAAAGAGATGGGAATACCAGACCACCTGACCTGCCTCCTGAGAAACCTGTATGCAGGTCAGGAAGCAGCAGTTAGAACTGGACATGGAACAACAGGCTGGCTCCAGATCAGGAAAGCAATCCATCAAGGCTGCATATTGTCACCCTTCTTATTTAACTTATATGCAGAGTACATCATGCAAAATGCTGGGCTGCATGAAGCACAAGCTGGAATCAAGATTGCTGAGAAAAGTATCAATAACCTCAGCTATGCAGATATCACCACCCTTATGGCAGAAAGAGAAGAACTAAAGAGCCTCTTGATGAAAGTGAGAGGAGAGTGAAAAAGTTGACTTAAAGCTCAACATTCAGAAAACTAAGATCATGGCATCCAGTCCAATCACTTCATGGCAAATAGATGAGGAAACAATAGAAACCATGAGATTTTATTTGGGGGAGGGGGCTCCAAAATGACTGCAGATGGTGACTGCAGCCATAAAAGACTCTTGCTCCTTGGGAGAAAAGCTATGGCCAACCTACACAGCACATTAAAAAGCAAAGACATTATTTTGCTGACAAAAGTCTATCTAGTCAAAGCTATGGTTTTTCCAGTAGTCAAGTATGGATGTGAGAGCTGGGCCATAAAGAAAGCTGAGTGCTGAAGAACTGTGATGTTGGAGAAGACTCTTGAAGAGTCCCTTGGACTGCAAGCAGATCCAGCCAGTCCACCTAAAGGAAATCAGTCCTGAATATTCATTGGAAGGACTGATGCTAAAGCTGAAACTCCAATACTCTGGCCATCTGATGTGAAGAACTGACTCACTAGAAAAGACCTTCATGCTGAGAAAGATGGAAGGCAGAAAAGGGGACGACAGAGGATGAGATGTTTGGATGGCATCACTGAATCGATGGACATGAGTTTGAGCAAGCTCTGGGAGTTAGTGATGGACAGGGAAGCCTGGCATGCTACAGTCCATGGGGTCACAGAGAAGCAGACATGACTAAGCTGAACTGATATTTGATATAATCACTTGATTATTTGAATTTTTGATTATTATGGACAATAATCCCTTAAGATATCTCTTCACCTCCTATACCCTTTGATAAAGGGTGTCTCATCATTTGATTATTAAATATATTTTTACATTATATGTCATATGGTTTATTATGTCTCCCCCAGTTTGTCACCAGGTATGTTATTTTTTTCACCAGGAAAATTTAATTTTTATTATTTATTTTTTTTGGCTGCACTGTGTGACTTGTGGGATCTTAATTCTCCAACCAGGGATCAAATCCACGCCCCATGATTGGAAGTCAGAGTTTTAACCACTGGACCACCAGGGAAGTCTCGCTATGATTACAAATATATTCCTTTGTGGTTTCAAGCAGTAATTATATGGCTCTCAGCAGATGAGTACAGTATACTGAAGCAGCCGCTGGCAGGGGCCAGAGTTGAGATCATGAAACGCTTTCTAGACTCCGGAATCTGAAGGCCTGGGCCTTTTCAGTCTTGGGACTGCCCATCTGGAATTCTTTTACCTGGTATGGCACGTCTCTGCTTCTTTTTCACCTTCAATTGCCCTGGCTATTTGTGGCCCTGTGCTCCCCCATACACATTATAGGATCACCTTTGCCACCCCCCAAAATACTGTTGGGATCTTTGTTGTAATTATTTAACCCTATAGGCCTATTTGGTAAGACTATAGTAAAAATGAGACTTCTTATCTATTAACATGGTGTAGTCCTCATTCATTTTTCTTTAATGTCCTTCAGAAAAGTTTATGATTTTTTCCGGAGCATGTTTAACATGTGTGTTAGATTATTCCCAATTATTCAGTATTTTAAGTTATTGTAAGTATTAAATAAAATTAATATGTAATTAATATCTACTAATATGTATTTAAATTAATATGTAATTAACTAAAAGCTGTTATAATTATTACATTTAATTGAATTTTAAACATTTTAAGCTGATAGAAATATGATTTTTTGTATATTGACTTTGTGTCCAGCAACCTAACTAAATTCTTATTACATCTAATGATTTGTTGATGCTTTCAGGTGTTTTTGGAGAAGGCAATGGCATCCCACTCCAGTACTCCTGCCTGGAAAAATCCCATGAACGGAGGAGCCTGGTAGGCTGCAGTCCATGGGGTGGCTGAGTCAGACACGACTGAGCGACTTCACTTTCACTTTCATGCACTGGAGAAGGAAATGGCAACCCACTTGTGTTCTTGCCTGGAGAATCCCAGGGATGGCCCAGCCCAGTGGGCTGCTGTCTGTGGGGTCACACAGAGTCGGACACGACTGAAGTGACTTAGCAGGAGCAGCAGGAGCAGGTGTTTTATCCAGACACCATAATCTAAGTTTTATTTTTCATTTCTTTTAAAAATGTTTATTATGGCATGACCTACATATCATAAAATCTACCCCCTTTGAGTAATTTTTGAGTGACTTTTGGTAAATGTTGCTGTGCAGCCACAATTATGTGGCTTTAGAACACATTTATCTTTTTAATTTTTCTGTGTCTTAACACATTTTTCATTTCTTTAACTCTAGTGCATTTGCTAGGGCCTTTGTGTAATTTTGAACAAAAGAATGGTAGGTGATTTGGGGCTCTAAAATCACTGCAGGTGGTGACAGCAGCCATAAAATCAAGTCACTTGCTCCTTGGGAGAAAAGCTATGACCAACCTACACAGCATATTAAAAGCAGACATTACTTTGTTGACAAAGGTTTATCTAGTCAAAGCTATGGTTTTTCCAGTAGTCAAGTATGGATGTGACAGGTGTACCATAAAGAAAGCTGAGAGCTGAAGAACTGAATTGTGGTGCTGGAGAAGGCTCTTGAGAGTCCCTTGGACTGCAAGCAGATCCAACCAGTCTATCCTAAAGGAAATCAGTCCTGAATATTCATTGGAAGGACTCATGCTGAAGCTGAAACTCCAATACTTTGGCCACCTGATGTGAAGAACTGACTCACTGGAAAAGACCCTAATGTTGGGAAAGATTGAAGGCAAGAGGAGAAGAGGACGACAGATGGTTTGATATTTGGATGGCATCACTGAGTCGATAGACTTGAGTTTAAGCAAGCTCTGGGAGTTGGTGATGGACAGGGGAGCCTGGCAATACCGTATTGTGCAGATAATAAAAATGTCTTCCTCATAAAAGAAGGCTTTATCTCTTCAGAGTATTTGGGCTTTTAATTACTGGAACTTACAGGGAAGCTTGGTGTGCTGCAGTCCATGGGGTCACAAAGAGTGGGACACAACTGAGCTACTGAACTCAAGAACGTAAGTACCATGGCTAATTCCCAATCTAAAATGGAACAATGTGGAACTTCCCCGGCAGTCCAGTGGTTAAGACTCCATGCTTCCACTGCAGGGGAGCCATAAAATGTTTTAAAATTTAAAAAATAATTTAAAAGTAAATTAAATATTTAAATATACATAAAATGGGATACTTTTTCCAGTATTTTACCACTCAGTATAATGCTTAGCTTTTTAGTTTGTTTTGAGATAATCTCTATCAATAAAGTTGCTTTCTAGCCCTAGTTTGTTAAGTTTTGTTTGGTTTTTAATTATGAATGGGACATTGAATTCCATCCAATGTTTTGTCTGTGTCTATGGAGAAGATCATATGATTTTCCCTTAAAAAGGGCAGTTTCCAATTAGTCTTCCCACTGTGGAGGGCACTCCATGGTTTGTTGACAGTTCCTGAGCTCCACCAGACTGGAAAAGCAATGCTCAGGTTAACCTAAGTTCAGCAAATTCCTTCCAAGACAAAACTAGCTTCATCTTTACTTGGTCTTTGGCCTGCATAATCTGTATTGCCAGTTCCTGCATCTAAGACTTTCTAGATTGTTTTTGCTTTTCTCCACTAGGAGAGTTGGTCCTCACTCCATCTCAGAGCAGAAACAGATCTTTTAGGTTTAGCACCAAGTGTGTTTCGAATCTGTAACTGTCATGAATGGGGTCTCTCTTGGGATTCCCACTGTCATCACACATGCCATCCTCAGAGAAAGGCTGTGCCCATGATAAACTTCAGGAAAGAGCAGACAAAATCCTCTTCCTCGGTTTTTGGGGAAAAGTCAGGTGTCAGAAGACATGAGCCACTTCAAATGGATATAAACCACAAACCACCTACATCAAGTTACCAAAACAATGAACTTCAAGGGCTCTGCCCCCTTAGCTTCTCCAACTGTGGGTTTTACTATAGTTTCCCATTGAAAGTGAAACTGTTAGTCACTCACTTGTGTCCTACTCTTTGCAACCCCATGGACTGTAGCCCACCAGGCTGCTCCATCCATGGAATTCTCCAGGCAAAATATTGGAGTGGGTTGCTATTTCCTCCTCCATGAGATCTTCCTGACCCAGGGATCGAACTCAGCTCTGCCACATTGCAGGCAGGTTCTTTACCATCTGAGCCACCAGAGGTGTCTTATGACAGTTTCCCATTAACACTGCTGAAAGTTGACAGACAAGTGTCAGTTATGCAGGACAAGTAAGTTCTAGAGCTCTACCCACAACATTCTGCCTAAAGGTAACAATACTCTATTGTGCAAATTATAAAAATGTCTTCCTCATAAAAGAAGGCTTTATCTCCTTAGAGCTATTTGAGCTTTTATTTTAATTACTGGAACTGCTTCTTTAATGTAAGAATATCCTAGATAAAAGCTGATTTTACATTTTTTTCTTAAAAAAAAGTTTACTAAATAAATAGCTCAGGAGGGGAAGGGCAGGGGACGGTGACAGAAGACGCAAGCAACAGACAAATGGACTCAGAAATCTGGTCTCTGCAAACCCACTCCAGTATTCTTGCCTGGAGAATCCCATGGACAGAGTGGCCCAGTGGGCTATAGTCCAGGGAATTGCAAAGTCAGACACAACTGAGCAACTAAGCACGCACACACAGCACACAAACCGAGGTCATGTGCTGCCACACCCCACAGGCACGCTGCTGGATGTGTTTCCATTCAAGGTCACCTAGACTTCTGGGACAATACCACTTCTGGAACTTAGCTGATGCATCCTAAGGTGAGTGGGGGCCCCTCCCTTCCAAGGCCCCGCTTTTAGGTACTGATCTAAGGCCAAGGAGTAGCCTGCAAGGTGCTGGGACACATAAGCCCGGGAGCATGGCCCTGTGCCCTCCTCCATCATTTCTCTCCCCAGGAAGTGTAATCCTCTTGACACTTGCAAACAAACACCCCTCAGTTGTTTTTTTTCTGGTCAGTGATCAAAGGACAGAAAAGACTCAGCTCAGGTGTTCCCAAGAAACAGGCCTGTTCTCAGTCCAAGCCAGGTGCCAGTGAGATTGCCTTCATCCCTCTTGTTTCATAGCCAGAACCCACTGCATTCTCTGTTTGGACTCAGTCTGCATGTTACCACTGTGCTTCTTATCTTGGTTTCTCCTAAATTAATCTATAGTCTTTCACAGAACAAAAGCATACACCTTGAGAAAGGTAGAGACATGTGTAAGTTGCAAGGGTTTCTTCTTAAATCCAGACGAAATGCTTCCTTTGATGGAGAGAGGAAGGAGTAAATGTCACGAGCCCACATTTTCAGATCCATGCATCCTTTATTCCATGACCAACCACTGTGCTGCAACCAGGCAACACTACACAAACTGGCAGTCACCCGCACCCCAGCTGTACAACAATCGGAGGCTTACAGTACATTTAAGGCTTTTAAATTTGGGAAAAAAAGAGAAAGCTTTTTAAATAAAACCAAAGAACTCTCAAACCCAAACTCCCAATCAACAGAAGCAGTGTAACAATTTTAAGCATCTTACATTTCTGATGCTGTTGGTGCAACCCCAGTGTCAAAATCCAAATAACTCCTAAACCAAAAAGATTAGTTTCGTGAAATTTTAATTACATAAATTTTTCAAAGCATAAACTTGTCTTTTTTGTCTTGGAAATGTTATAAAATTTTTTTAATAGCAAAACATAGGAATAAAAACATATTAACAAAATGTATTCAATCATTTACATTACAAACAAGGAATCTGCAGTTCATTGTTGTGGCCTGACAGAAGAAAATTACTCAATAGGAATCTATGCACAATGTGACTGCAAATATGTACAGTACTTTAAAAAAGCCTACAAGGAGGAAAGTTGGCTAGGTTCTTTGTTAGACCAACCAGACGATCAAAATATTAAAACTCTCTGGACTAGTAGTAATAACTTTACACTTAAAAAAAAAAGTTTCATTTTGTTTAAGAATATTCCAGTTATATTTATATGGTTCCAGTTGATGAAGCCATTCACCATAGTCCCAGTAAATGACCCTTTAATTGATTCGTCTGAGGGAAAAGATCAGCATGTTAATAAAAATGAATGAAGGAATTTTCATCATAATGGTTTCCAGTTAAACTATCACAGCTTCACAAATGGACTGAACCCATGAATCCAGTGGCTGAAAGAGAGCTGCAGGTCAAATACTGAGAACACGGGTACAGAGAGGCTGAGTCCTGCATTAATGCACCCTACGTGATGGGTAAGGTGGAGAAAGGGGTGTGAGCATCCTTTTTTACAGCACAAGAAAGTGGTCCCCCGACTCAGCTCTCATTCCCGCCCTGCAAGGCAATGAAGCTGGAAGTCACAACTGTTCGGTTTAACACGATGTGTGAGTCAGTAGAACCTGTGGATACGAAAGACTGAGAAGTCCTCGGCCCTCTGATGAGGATGCCCGAAAAGCTGCGTGCTCCCTTGTGGTGCTCACGCCATGACCGCTGTCCAGTGAAAGCATGTATAACACGGAGGACTCGTGTTCACAGTCAGTGAGGTAAGATCAAGTTGCCATCTTCAGGAATTGGGAAGTTCGTGAGAAATGAACTGTTTTAGTCTCTCTAGGTATTGTGCATAAAGCTCTATGTCATTATGCCCAGCCCCTTCGACCCAGAGCGGCTCCACAGCCCGGGGACAGCGCTCGTACATGGCCAGGCCGTGGGAGAAGTCGATGACCTCGTCCTCTGTGCCGTGAATGACCAACACGGGCGAAGTGACTTTGGAGATCTTGTCAATGCTTCAAGACAGGAAAGGGGGAGAAAAAAGAATCACAGACTTCACACTCAATGTAACCGAGTCAGCATCCTAGGCAAACAAGGCACGTGCCCTGGAGGAATTTCCCCTCACTTTTCTAGTAGTTCATTTTTTTTTTTAAATTAACTTTGCATTTCACAATAATTCTTGATTTACAGGAAAGGTACAAAGAAAACACAGTGCTCCTATCTACTCCTAACCCCCTCTCCATAAGGCCAACACGCACATGATCGTAGTCTGTTTGTCCAAACCAAAAACTAGCATTGGTATGTTACTAAACTCCAGACTTTATTTGAATTTTATGAACTTTTCCACTGAAGTCCTATTTCTGTTCCAGGATCCAATTGAGAATACTACAATGCCGTTAGCCATTGTGTTTTTGTAAAAGTATTTTATTAAAAACAGAACTTCTAAATGTCATCTGACTACCCATCTGGTAAATAATATTTCTGATACATTCATATTTGGAGAGAGGATTTTTTTTTAAATAAACAAGCTAGAACTTAACATACTGGAATGAATGTCTCTTGAAAGCTGGGCACTGAACACACACCACTCAAGTTTTCAGGACTCTCTCTGTGTGTAAGCCATCTTCAGCACTGATTAACAAGGTTGTCAGAAGCCTCGTTTCATAAAAACGAAAACCTCATCCTTAAATAAAAACTGTACTGTTTAGCTTGGAAATTCAATGTATGCTTAGATTGGATCCTGAATGAATTCTGTTTACAAAAATGAAATCTACCCACCAGGGAAGTCCCAAAATTCAGCTTGTGAGCCCATGAACTGTAGCCCGCCAGGGTCCTCTTGTCCATAGAATCTTCCAGGCAAGAATACTGGAGTGGGTTGCCATTTTCTATTCCAGGGATCTTCCTGACCCAGGTATTGAACCCACGCCTCTTGCATCCCTGAACTGGCAGGGAGATTCTTTACCACTGCATCACCTGGGAAGTCCAGTCTACCCACAGAGGATGAATATTTGAGGATCTCCAAAAGAATATATTACAGGCTCTGAAAGCATTTCCCAAACAGGAACCGAGAAGTTAGTAAGGCTTGTCAGGCTGGGTGTGTGGGTGACTTCTCTGCTGGAGGTCACTGTCATTTCCCCTACAAACACACAGAGAGGTGACCCTCTGTCCAGTTTGGCCTCCTGCCAGAGACCCCCTTCCTGTTGACTTTCTGTATCTGATCCTAGCCAAAGTTACAGAAGGATCGACTGGTTCTACCCACAGGGGTCATTTTGTTATGTCATGGCTAGCATTTATTGAGGGCTTACCTGGTGGCTCAGTGGTAAAGAAGACTCGGGTTCGACCCCTGGGTTGGGAAGATCCCCTGGAGAAGGGCATGGCCACCCATTCCAGCATTTTTACCTGGGAAATCCCATGGACAGAGGAGCCTGCTGGGCTACAGTCCTTGGGGTCACAAAGAGTCAGATATGCCTGAGCAACGAAACATCAACAAACATTTATTCAACATGGACCATGACCAGGTGCTTTGCACTTGATATATGAAATGCTGTTCATCTTCAGTGAGACACAGTTAAAGAGGAGGGAGTGTCTCTGTTAAACCACGGAGGGAACTGAAGCCTGGAGAAGATTATTAAAGAACAGGCGTGAGGCTGTAGAGCTATACAGACCCTAACATCCATCACACATTCCAAAGATCTACAAACAGCTGTCACGGAGCCTCGTTAACAGCTCATGAAGTTGCCAACCACCTCACAATGTCCAGGAAGAATGCAAGACCTCATTGGCCGTGTCATTTGCCAAGATCAGGGCTACTGTGGCAGGACTCAATTTGGCAGATTAGGAATCTTATTTAGAAATCTATTATCCTCTAATATTTAATTTTTAAAGTGACTTCTCAGAATGCAAAAGTCCAATTATATTCCATTAAAAATCTATTTGCTGACAGATCCATGCTGCATGATTCAGGGGACTCTCTATAGCCTGGAAGGTGTATTTAGGTTAAACGCCACCATCCCGATTCTAAATATAAAGGAGGTAAGAGAGAATAAGGGCTTCCCTGGTGGCTCAGACAGTAAAGAATCTGCCTATAATGCAGGAGACTCAGGTTTGATCCGTGAATCGGGAAGATCACCTGAAGAAGGGACTGGCAACCCACTCTAGTATTCTCTAGAAAATCCCATGGACAGAGGAGCCTGGTGGGCTACAAACAGTCTATGGGGTTGCAAAGAATCAGACACAACTGAGTGACCAACACTTTTACTTTTTGCAAGAGAGAATAAACCAGCAGCCAAGTAATGATTAGGATTACTTATCTATATATATATATATAGATAAGTTATAAATATATGTATATTTGGCCACACTGTATGGCATGTGTGATTCTGTAATAGTTCCCCGACCAGGGATTGAAGCTCGGAGTCTCTAACCACTGGACCACCAGGGAAGTCCTTTATGTCTATTCTTCAGTATTAAAAAGAAATGGGAAAGTGCCTTCCTTAAAGAGAGGGACAGAAACAAGTGTGCAGTTGGTAGCAACAGACACCTTAAGAAAACATTCCTCAAGTTCAGTTAGTGATGACAGTTCATGTGACTATTGATGGTTTGAAGTCTCTCATTTTGATACTTTATGGTGCTGAACAGGAAGAATGGCCTTTTCTGCCTATTCCCACTCACCCACCTTAATGAAGCTGCTTTAACCACTTAACTTTCTCAGCCTCAGTTTCCTCTCTGTAAAATGAGTGTTTCAAGATAAGGAGCATGAAATGATTAGCCCATGCCTGGCAGATCACTCAAACCGAGTAAGAGTAGTATGCTGGTTTCCTATTAATTAATAAGCTGCAATTAGTTGCTGTGGCTGTATTTTAAGGTATCTGCTAATTTAAGAGTCAGGGGAAAACCTATTTGTTCTGTTGCCAGGGTAACCCCTTGTGTGGCTTTCCACAAACACGCTAAATATCTCCCTTTCAACAAATGGACCTCTCATTACCCATTCAGCACAAATAAGGCCACATTTGAGATGCACAGGGTCCCTGCTTAGCATTCTCAGCCATGCCACTGGAAATCTGCAGCTTGCTTAACTTTCCCATGAAGCTGAACCTCTTACAGGCTGCACAGAGTTCACCGAAGGTGTTAAGAGAAAGTTTCTTCTTAGGAAACTAAGCCCATCTGTGGAACAGATGTTTGTGCAACCAAATGATGCTCCCGCAACTCTCATTCCCGATAATAACAGAATGACAGCAATGAAGGTGTTGATCAAAATCCAAAAACTATACATACTTCTGTTGAGGTTTTCTATAACATGGCCATGGGTGTCCTGCTGTCAGAATTTTGGATGTACCCTGGGCAAATAATCTTTATTAAATACTTTCCTTAGCTTGTGCTTAGTCGCTCAGTCGTGTCTGACTCTTTGCGACCCCATGAACTGTAGCCCACCAGGCTCCTCTGTCCATGGGGAATCTCCAGGCAATTATATTGGAGTGGGATGCCATGCCCTCCTTCAGGGAATCTTCCCAACCCAGGGATCGAACCCAGGTCTTCTGCATTGCAGGTGGATTCTTTACCATCTAAGTCACCAGTGAAGCCCTTCCTCAGCTTAGATTTTTTTTTTTTTAAAGCAGAGGTTTTCAAAGAGAGGTGTTCAAGAAGGCAATGTGCCCACCACTTTTGCTTGTATAATACAGCTGCCTGTTTTCCTCCTTCTGTTCGGGGACTGGAAAACAACAGGGGCTAGGCTGGCAGGAGCTCTGCCGCCCCTGGAGCGCTGGCAGGATGGGGTCTGGCCATGGGCTCTCGTGCAGGGAAGGGGGGCTTCAGGCACAGATGGGCAGCAGGAGGTGTCTAGGGCTGTATGGAGGACTGAACACTGTCCCGGACGCCCATCATTGGCATAGCTTACATTACTTTTTCTCTTACCTAGAGGTCTGCCCAAAAACATAAGAGGAACTTCAAACCTGGGGATGCTTATAGTTTTTATATGAGTGTCTGTTGTTATTTGGTCACTAAGTCGTGTCTGACCCCACCAGGCTCCTCTGTCCATGGAACTTCCCAGGCAAGGATACTGGAAAGGATTGCTATTTCCTTCTCCAGGGGATCTTCTCAACCCAGGGATGGCAGCCTGAGCTATCAGGGAAGACCTATTTGAGTATCTAAACCTCTGATTTAGTTCTTGTGACTCAACAATACATGTCGCATCTGAGTGAACAAATGAATACTGTACTACGAGTAAGACCTGTGTGCACTTGTTTGTTTTTTTTTTTTTCATCCTGTACATCCAGCTGAACCAATTAATCCTGGATGTCAGGACAAGCAAGGTCCTTAGACGTCGTCTGGCAGGGGTTTTTTGTTGTTTTTTTTTACAAATGAGTCTGGCCCAGAGGACTAAGTCCCTGGTCGGTGCACGTGCCACATCTGCCTCCTGTCCCCTGGGGAGCCCAGCACAGGGGGTGATGGCCAGCTGCATTCAGGAGAGGTTTACCCACAATGAACCGTGGCTTCTGATCTGAAGCTGGGTCACTGGACGTCTTAGTACCTACCTACTGTACAGCAGTGAGCTTACCTGGGGAAGGCGTCAAAGCAGTACGTTTTCCTGGTGTCGGGAAAAGCCACACGCAATCCAGACATCAGAGGCGAATGGAGAATTACCGCAGCACACTCATACCTGGAGGCCAGGTCTACCGTGGGGACCGTCCCAATGCTCTGACCATACAGGATGATGTTCTCAGGACTTACGCCATACCTGGAGAAGTCAGAGGGCATGGGCCATTAGCTGACATGTGGCAGCAAGAGCGAGGAAGCCAAACACCACAGTGTCATAAACTCACAAGACTCCTACAACTAGGACTTTCCTGGTGGTCCAGCGGCCAAAACTTCACACTCCCACTGCAGGAGGTCCGGGTTCAAACTAGAATCCACAGGCTGCAACTAATACCTGGTGCAGCAAAAACAAACTCCCCAAAACCAGTTTCTGTGTGGCCCCAGGCCTTCGAACTTGACATCATCTAACACAACTATGCTTGTAGAAGAAGAGGGTCCCAGGATGCAAGTCTTGTCTGGTGTTCCTGCCTGGGATTCATTTCAGTTGGAAGAATGAGTGATTAAAAAAGGATCAGCGGGACTTCCCTAGTCATCCAGTGGTTAAGAACCTGCCTTCTAATGCAGGCGATGCAGGTTTGATTCCTAGTTGGGGAGCTAAGATCCCACATGCCAAGGAGCAACTAAGCTCTGCACCGCAACGACTAAGCCTGGATGCTGCAAGGAAGAATCCACATGCGGCACCCAAGACCTGATGCAGCCAAATAAATATGTCTTTTTATAAGACAGGTTAGCAAAAAGAGTTTTGATGGATAGTTTTAAGAAGGAACTTATGGCTCCAGTATTTCTTGCCTTTCAGTTCAGTTCAGTTCAGTTGCTCAGTCGTGTCCGACTCTGCGACCCCATGGATCGCAGCACGCCAGGCCTCCCTGTCCATCACCATCTCCCAGAGTTCACTCAGACTCACATCCATCAAGTCCATGATGCCATCCAGCCATCTCATCCTCGGTCGTCCCCTTCTCCTCCTGCCCCCAATCCCTCCCAGCATCAGAGTCTTTTCCAATGTGTCAACTCTCCACATCAGGTGGCCAAAGTACTGGAGTTTCAGCTTTAGCATTATTCCTTCCAAGAAAATCCCAGGGCTGATCTCCTTCAGAATGGACTGGTTGGATCTCCTTGCAGTCCAAGGGACTCTCAAGAGTCTTCTCCAACACCACAGTTCAAAAGCATCAATTCTTCGGTGCTCAGCCTTCTTCACAGTCCAACTCTCATATCCATACATGACCACAGGAAAAACCATAGATCCACACATGTAAAACACGAATCCCTTCAATGAGGATGAAATCTTGAGAGGTGTCAGGAAGGGACTCTGTTATCATTCATCAGCAGACCATCCCCCAGAGAGATGCTATGGACTGAAGGGAAGTTATCCTGGGGAGGACCTCCCTCCACTGGAACCACCACTGAGTTCCTTCTCTGATGGATAGGGAGGTCCATTTCAGTAGGATTTAACTGAGAGTTCAAAGTCCCTCGGAGGGGGAAGTATACTTAAGATTAGGGGTCTTCTCCCTCCACCATTTTCATTAAAGTAGGCTCTGACACCCCAAAGCATGAGGGCCATTGGATGCTGCATGGGGTGGATTGCAAGATGTCACAAGGCACCTGGAGATAAGACTGCCTGCAACCCCCACATTTGAAGTGTAGGCTCTTTCCACGCTGGCCAGCTCTGTGGCAGGATATTTTGCTATCGATTATAAACAACTAAATAATAAACAACAATAAGAGGAAGAAGAAAATAAAACTGAAGGTAGTTATTGAAGGGGAGAGGAGTAAGAGACGGTTAATATTAAAAGTTAAAAGTAAAGAGAGGAATTCCCTGGCAGTCTAGACTCTGAACTTTCACTGTAGAGGGCATGGGTTCTACCCTTGGTCAGGGAACTAGATCCCATATGCCACACGGTGTGGCCAAAAGTAAAAAATAAAGGACTTCCAGATTAAAATGGCATCAGACCAACCCTTACCTTCTTTGATCAGATCTGCAGAATGATGAGAACCATACAGGATTACCTATTAATAGTAGTGTTACTATTAGAGTCAAACTTATTTTCTCAGTAACCTGACACTGTTTTACATCCTGTTTCATGGGCCTCGGGGGCTGCACTGAATGAGTAAAGGAGCGCTGTGCACAGGCGCAAAGGACAGAGATGAGTGTGTAGTTACTCGAACAGCATTTTCTTGAGTGCCCTGACTCTGTCCAATCTCCAAGATCATGACCTCCTTGAAATGTCTTTATAGAGCAGCCTGAACTTTTCACTGAAGGATGCTCAGCTTTCAGAATTTCTACTCATGGGCATCAGGACATACCTGGCACCGATCTCAACAAATCCTACTTCTGACACACAGACACCCATAGCCTTAACAACAAACACTTTACAACTCAGCGTTTTCATTGGAAAACTTCACTATGTGAAATACTAGCTATTAATAGTGGAAAATATGACAACTGGTATTACATTAAATAAAGACCTTTGGGATTTCCCTGGTGGTCCAGTGGCTAAGACTCCGTGCTCTCTATGCAGAGGTCCCAGGTTTGATCCCTGGTCAGGGAACTAGATCTCACATGCTGAAACTAAGAGTTCATATGCCACAACTTAAGATCCCCTGTGCTGCAACTAAGACCCTGTGCAGCCAAAGAAAGAGAGAGACAACTTCTGGTTCTCAGAAGGCATCATTAAGAAAGTAAAAAGGCAAGTGGTAAAAATTATTTGCACACATAGAACCAGCAAAGGGCTTACAACTGAAACAAAGAACACATCAGTGGGGGAAAAAATGATCAAGTACAGAAAAACAGCACTCTACAAAATTATTTTTTCATAACAGAAGACATCTAAATGGCAGAGACGGAAGGAAGGAAGGCAGTGTAACTCAACTTCATTAGTAAAAATGAAATGAGATTTTCACAAACAAAAACCACAGCGTGATACTAACAAAAACTTAAGTGCTGACAATACCAAGGGTTGACAAAAATGTGACCACAGGAACTTTCATTCATTCCTGATGGGGATATAAGAGGATAGATGGAAGCACTTTGCAAAAAGTAAAAGTGAAGATATAATGATGACACATTCCCATGGACCTAGCAATTCCTCCCCCAGATATATTCACCATGGATTACAAATATCTTCTGGACTCTTCGTGGGTGATTGGAGACAGCCCCAAGGGGTGTCACAGAGCATCACAGGACAATGAATGGTGATGAATGGTAAAGACATCCTGTTCAGAATGGATGAGATACAATCAGAATGAGCAGATACACAGAACACACCATGTGTAAAAATCTTAAATCCACCCAAATTAAACTTCACTGCTTGGACTCTTTTGTTGACTATGAGGGCTACTCCATTTCTTCTAAGGGATTCTCACCCACAGTAGTAGATATAATGGTCATCTGAATTAAATTCTCCCATCCCTGTCCATTTTAGTTCACTGATTCCTAAACTGTTGATATTCACTCTTGCCATCTCCTGTTTGACTATGTCCAATTTCCTTGATTCATGGTTCCTATGCAATACTGTTCTTGACAGCATTGGGCTTTACTTTCACCCCAGACACATCCACAACTGAGCACTGGTTCCACTTTGGCCTAGCTGCTTCATTCTTTCTGGAGCTATTAGTAGTTGTCCTCCGTTTTCCCCTAGTAGCATGTTGGACACCTTCGGACCTGAGGGGCTCATATTCCAGTGTCATATCTTTCGCCTTTTCATACTGTCACGGTGTTCTCGTGGCAAGTATACTGGAGTGGACTGCCATTCCCTCCTTGACTGGACTATGTTTTGTCAGAACCCTCCACTATGACTAGTCCATCCTGGGTGGCCCTGTGTGGCCTGGCTCACAGCTTCATAGAGTTACAAAAGCTCTTTTGCCACAGCAAGGCTGTCATCCATGAAGGGGTGCTTGAATGAAAGTTGCTCGGTCATGTCCGACTCTTTTCTGCCCCACGGACTATAGCCCACCAGGTTCCTCTGTCCATGGGATTCTCCAGGCAAGAATACTGGAGTGGGCTGCCATTTCCTCCTCCAGGGCATCCTCCTGACTTGCACTGCAGGCAGATTCTTGACCATCTGAGCCATCAGGGAAGCCCCAAAGGGGTTATTCAGTTCAGCCGCAGAACGACAGGCCTCCCTGTTCATCACCATCTCCCGGAGTTCACTCAGACTCACGTCCATCAAGTCAGTGATGCCATCCAGCCATCTCATCCTCGGTCGTCCCCCTCTCCTCCTGCCCCCAATCCCTCCCAGCATCAGAGTCTTTTCCAGTGAGTCAACTCTTCGCATGAGGTAGCCAAAGTACTGGAGTTTCAGCTTCAGCATCATTCCTTCCAAAGAAATCCCAGGGCTGATCTCCTTCAGAACGGACTGGTTGGATCTCCTTGCAGTCCAAGAGACTCTCAAGAGTCTTCTCCAACACCATAGCTCAAAAGCATCAATTCTTCGGTGCTCAGCCTTCTTCACAGTCCAACTCTCACATCCATACATGACCGTTGGAAAAACCATAGCCTTGACTAGATGGACCTTAGTCGGCAAAGTAATGTCTCAGCTTTTGAATATACTATCTAGGTTGGTCATAACTTTTCTTCCAAGGAGTAAGCGTCTTCTAATTGCATAGCTGCAGTCACCATCTGCAGTGATTTTGGAGCCCCCCAAAATAAAGTCTGACACTGTTGCCCCGTCTATTTCCCATGAAGTGATGGGACCAGATGCCATGATCTTCGTTTTCTGAATGTTGAGCTTTAAGCCTACTTTTTCACTTTCCTCTTTCACTTTCATCAAGAGGCTTTTTAGGTCCTCTTCACTTTCTGCCATAAGGGTGGTGTCATCTGCATATCTGAGGTTATTGATATTTCTCCCAGTCATCTTGATTCCAGCTTGTGGTTCTTCCAGTCCAGCGTTTCTCATGATGTACTCTGCATAGAAGTTAAATAAGCAGGGTGACAATATACAGCCTTGACATACTCCTTTTCCTATTTGGAACCAGTCTGTTGTTCCATGTCCAGTTCTAACTGTTGCTTCCTGACCTGCATACAGATTTCTCAAGAGGCAGGTCAGGTGGTCTGGTATTCTCATCTCTTTCAGAATTTTCCACAGTTTATTGTGATCCACACAGTCAAAGGCTTTGGCATAATCAAGAAAGCAGAAATAGATGTTTTTCTGGAACACTTTTGCTTTTTCCATGACCCAGCAGAGGTTGTCAATTTGATCTCTGGTTCCTCTGCCTTTTCTAAAACCAGCTTGAACATCAGGAGTTCACGGGTCACGTATTGCTGAAGCCTGGCTTGGAGAATTTTGAGCATTACTTTACTAGCGTGTAAGATGAGTGCAATTGTGTGGTAGTTTGAGCATTCTTTGGCATTGCCTTTCTTTGGAATTGGAATGAAAACTGACCTTTTCCAGTCCTGTGGCCACTGATGAGTTTTCCAAATGTGCTGGCATATTGAGTGCAGCACTTTCACAGCATCATTTTTCAGGATTTGAAACAGCTCAACTGGAATTCCATCACCTCCACTAGCTTTGTTCATAGTGATGCTTCCCAAGGCCCACTTGACTTCACATTCCAGGATGTCTGGCTCTAGATGAGTGATCACATCATCATGATTATCTGGGTTGTGAAGATCGTTTTTTGTACAGTTCTTCCATGTATTCTTGCCACCTCTTCTTAATATCTCCTGCAACTGTTAAGCCCATACCACTTCTGTCCTTTATTGAGCCCATCTTGGCATGAAATGTTCCCTTGGTATCTCTAATTTTCTTGAAGAGATCTCTAGTCTTTCCCATTCTGTTGTTTTCCTCTATTTCTTTGCATTGATCGCTGAAGAAGGTTTTCTTATCTCTTCTTGCTATTCTTTGGAACTCTGCATTCAGATGCTTATATCTTTCCTTTTCTCCTTTGCTTTTCGCTAGAGATACTTAACTGAAAGAAAGGCTAAGAAGCGAAGCCTAAAAAGCCAGCATAGTAGTTAAGGACAGGAGGAGGGGGAACTAGGTTATGGCTGGGAAGAAGCATGTTGTTTTGGGGAGGCTTATGGATCACTGGATATAGTCTGTATCTTTTTTTTTTTTTTGGCTGAGCTGCACATCATGTGGGATCCTAGTTTCTCAACCAAGGATCTAACTGGGGCCCCTGCCTTGGGAGCATGAAGTCTTAACCACTGGACTGCCAAAGAAGAGTCTATGTCTAATAGCAGTCATGGGCTGCCCAACAGTCTATGTCTTGTCACAGCTGTTCCTTTTACAGTTCATTAAGTGGAACATTTACAATCTTATGAACATTACTGGCTACCATTCTATCTATTATATTTCACAACAGTAAATATTTTCTAAAAGCTCACCAGATATTTCAGTTATGGAGACAGCCCTCCTGGAAACTGTTATGAATCATGATAGATTTTGTGCTAAACACAAACCTTCTAAGGAAACATGAAGCCATTAGAAATTGTATCTCATCAAGAGCTAATGTGGGAAAACTCATATTCAAATGTTCCATAAAAAGCAGCCAACAAAAAACAGGGTCACAGTTACATTCCTTCAAATAAAATCTATATGGAAAAGGGACTTGAAAGTAATCTATTAAAATGATAATAATGGTTATTTTCAGGTAGTGAGAAACAGGTAATGTTTCTTCTTTCAAATATTCATTTCTAATTTCCTATAATTATTAGGTAGTGATTTGTTAAAATGAATAAATTAAGGAAGCACAATTGCTGGAAGGCTTTTCATGGAGTCAACAAGCGTTCTTTACAGTCTGTATTTGAAAAGGCTTTGAAAACTAAAGTGCTAGTGAAGTGTTCAGATTTGTTAGTATTACATTACAGACTCTCCCGTTTATTATACTGTCTGACAACACATGAGAAGCCTAGGAGGTAAGGATGGGGTTTGGGGGCAGCTAATTCTTTGAAGGTATGGAAGGTTTTCTGGTCAAACATGGAGGTTTGGAGGTTTCTGGTCAAACATCTGCCTCTTACAGATGAGGAGGCTGAAGTGGGTCCTTTTATGGTACCACTAAGATGTTGTTTTTGATGAAAAAAAAGGTAGACGATTGATGACCTTTATACCAATGGTTCCAAAATAAGAAGTATCTGAATATCTTGAGAATCTTAAAGTATGTAAATTCCTTTAGAAATTTTCCATACTTAAAAACTCCAGTGGGTTTGCTGATTTCTCAAACTAACCATTGTTTGGTACTGAGTAAAAAGTGTCAAACCAGATCCTAAAGTGCTTTTAGCTCTCAAATTCAATTAAAAGATGAAGGATAAAAAGGGAGATGGTAAATGGAATCTGTTACTAAGTCTGGATGAAATTTAGGGCATTTGAAGACCATAGCTCTTAGGATTAAGTTTAAAAATATATATATATATTCCCCCCTCCCCTCAAAAACATCAACAATCCCCAAGTCCAAAACTTTTATCCTAAAGTAAAACAGATGTTAAGCTCTTCCAGCCTGGACAGGACAGTTTTGTGGCACGACACAGGCAGGCAGGATTTTTTGCCTTTTTACTTAGAATTTGCTATTTTGGGGTATCATGACAGCAAAACATCAAAAGTGATTTCTTACAACAGCCCACAAACAATGTTTTTTTTCTTCCATATGTCCAACCCCCAAAGGCAGGCTTTTACAAGTAAACTTCCGCGTTTCTCAGCTATAAACACACCAGACCCGGAGACATGGAGGCTTTTCCTCCTTCCTACGCCCAATAGCTCTCTTCTTCTGCTGTTTCCCCTTTGCCCCCTTGTGTGTCTGGAAGAGGTGCTGCTTTTCCATCCCAGAGCTAACCTTCCATCCAAGCGCTGGATCCTCACTCTCCCCTCAACTTGAAAATTTCATCCCCACCCATGCAGAACCAATCTTAATCCCAGCACCACACACATCTCCAAGTCTCTGGATCTAAGAAAGGGCCCATCTTCACAGGAGGTTCTCTAAGTGACAGCCCCATCTCTCATCTCTCCTTCTCCACCACATCCTCATCCCCAACAAAGCCCCTGAAATCCACTCCTGCCACCACAACGCCCAGCAATCTGCTCTCAGAAGTTCCTGATGCAACTCCTTCCCAACTCCTCATCCAATTTCTCCTTCTTCTTTTCCTTCTCTTCCTCCCTCCTTTTTTCTTTTTGCCACAACCTGCAGCATGCAGGATCTTTCCCGACCAGGGATTGAACCTGTGCCCTCTGCAGTGGAAGCACAGAATCCTTACTGCTGGACCACCATGGGAGCCCATGATGCCCTTCTTCTGCATTCACTCTTGGCTCCTCCCCCAGCCCCAACACCCACAGGCTCGGCCCCTTCCTGGCTCCCCTCCTCTTGCCGTAGCCTTCTTACTACTGTTACATCTTCTCTCCAAAGGATTTTACCGAATCCATGCCTCAACTGTTAACTCTCTGCTGGCAATGCTTCCAACATAGCAATCGAAGTCAGGATGAAGACAAAGATAAATTACAGAAAGGAGTGGACCATCACATAAGAAATCCAGCTAAAGAGCTCAACTTATTCTGCCAGTGACCGATTAGCTTGGTGATTATGCAAACAGGGGACTAGTTTCTACACCTGGAAGATGTCGCTTATTGTTTTAAAAATAACACATTAAAAATAATAGTTGCTGAATGCCTCTTTAAGGACTAAGCACAGAACCTCTGGGGGTACAGAAAGATGAACATAAAACACTGGGTGGGTGCAAGCAACTTATGGTCTAGCTGGGGAAGCAAGGAATGTATATGAAAGCTTGGGGTGGGGGACAAGCTAAAGCCAGATCTAAATCTAGGATAAGTGACTAGGACACAGGATGTCACAGCAGATGAGGCAAGAAATTCAAGGTCAGGCAGGGTCAAAGCCATGTGAACAAAGCACTTCATTTGCTTGTAGCCAACTACAGCTCCATTTGCATATCAGACAGACACACGTTCTTGTCAGACTCTCCTTGGACCTCCCCACGAAGTCTTCAGTCCTGACTTAAATATGCAAGCAGGTACTGTCTGCACATGGATCTCTAGGGGAAAGCCACTCTTAGCTAGTGAGAGTGCATGCATTCATTTTACAGCAGAGTCTACTACAGTCAGAATGTATCAAATCCTGCAAGGGTGCATCCAGGCCTGCCACAGCTGGTTCTGACACTCAGATCTGAGCCTTGGCACATGGAGAGACAGAACGGCCAAGACCCGTATTTACACTGTAGCTATAACTGAGCCTGGAAGTCCTGATGCTGAAGATCAGAGCCCCAGGCCTGCCAGAGGACCATTCAGAGGCCCTAGTTTCATAGCATCCTCAGCATGAGCATCACATAAACACCAGCCTCTGCATCTGAGTCTCCTCTTGGTTACAGTCTCCACTGCCCCTTAACTCTTCTTTGACTAGATCCTTCAAATTTCACCCAGGCCAAAACTCTGATCCTATTAAGTCCCATGCTCAAGCACAGTACATCAGATCTTCAATCCCCAGTAATATAACCCCCAGAATCCTAGACATCCTGACCATCGTGCTTTTTAAAAAAAGTTAATTTTTATTGGAATATAGCTGCTTTACTATGCTGTGTTAGTTGCTGCTGTACAGCAAAGTGAGTCAGCTACACATATACATATATCCCTTCTTCCTTGGATTTCCCTCTCATTTAGGTCACCACAGAGCACTGAGTTTAAAAAGGAGGAAGACACTGCCCACAGAGGGAAACACTTGAGTTAGAGACGAACTCCAGTAGCCGCTTGCCTGTAAGTTCGTAGAAATACTTGCATGACACAGAGTGAATGGGGCCAAAGTCAGGATGGATTCTGAGAAAACACGCTAGAAAACTCAAAATGCAGTGCAGGGAATTCCCTGGAGATACAGTGATGAAGACTCTGTGCTTTACAATGCAGAAGCCTCAGGTTCGATCCCTGGTCAGGGAATTAAGATTTACTTAAAATACAACAAAAGGAATAAAGTCTCCCAATGTTTGCTAGGGGAAAGTCATGACCCTGAATGATTATTTTCCACAGCAGGGAATGCCATGTGTATGGTAACCCCTTGGAAACCCACAAATTTTGCTCTCTGCTTCTTTCAAACATCTAGCATCTTCTTGCAGTCACCAGCTATGCTGAGCTCAGATCAACAACACAAATGTTAAGTTCTGGTTCCCACTCAGCATACAGGACACGTTCCCAGGAGCACACCTCCCCCACCTCTGCCCTGACCCCCATATCTGAGGGCATGGCAGCAGGAGCAGGAGGTGCTCGTGGAGGAGACTGAGAGTACCAGGGGGACCGTGTTCAGTGGGGATGTTCCCTTCCCTGATACAGGAAAAAAAAATTTTTTTTTGTTTTAACATAAAGCTTGCTTTCTGTCTACAACCATGGCCAGGCTGAGCCTCCCTAAGACACACTGCATCCTGTTTAAGTTAACGGGCCTTGGTTTTGCCCTGCGTGAAGAGCGTTTCCACTTATCTTCAGATGAAGCATGCTTGGCACAGTTCCATCAACTTTGAAGTCAACATGTTAACTATTTCAGAGCTAGGACTCCTAGTAGAAATACCCTTAGACATCAGACAAAAACACAAAAGGTAACGTGAAAGTTAATTGAAGGATGAGGTCTGAGGATACTGAAAAGCCCTAATACACTTCAGAGCAAAGCCTCAGAGTAAAAGGTCTGGCTGAGAGGGAAGTAGGTGGGTAAACACGGCCCTGGAGAAAACATAGATGACCTAGGAACACTCACCTTCAGCCACAGAAATGGGAAATCCATCTTTTACTTTCAATGCAGCCAGAGCTTAACGAATGTGTGACTTCGGCTATATTTTAAGTTGATAACCAACAAGGACCTACTGTACAGCACAGGGAACTCTGCTCAGTGTTGTGTGGCAGCCTGGATGGGGAGGGCAGCCTGGGGGAGAGTGGATACATGTATGTGTAGGGCTGAGTCCCTTTGCTGTTCACCTGAAACTATCACAACATTGTTAATATACTTCAATACAAACTAAAAAGTTAAAAAAATAAACCATAAATGTGTGATTTATACTGTAATTGTGAGGAAGATAAAAAAGCATTCATCCCCTGAAACATGCTTATTTTTCCTTTTTTAAAATGCACCTTTGTAGGTTTAGGCTTTCTAAATGTTATACTGATGCTTCACAAACAGATTTCTACTGGTCGTTTAATTTCCAGTGGCAAAGGAAACACAGTTTAAAGTAAGTACCTGCTGTAAAGGCACTGTTTGAGACAAAAATTTTAATGGTAAGCAATGTCAGTGGATTGTTTCCTTTTTCTGGCTAAAAGGGACACTGAAAAGTAAGATGATGATAACTGTGAAAGTTTCAAAACTCTGAGCCAGTGCTCATGGTATCCTTCTCAACAGTGGTTACAAAATAAAGTGCGCCAAAATGCAATGTTTAAACTAGCCTCCTTCACCGGAAGCATCAGTGAAGGTGATGAGGATAAATATGAGCTCCTGGGTCATTAGTCTCTGGGGAATTGAAGAAGGAAATGAGGTTCAAACCAAGAAATAACACTAAAACCAAGCAAAGTTTAGGCAACATGACTATCACAGTCAGTAAGTTCATCAGAACACAGTGAGTGGAATAGTTCAGCTGGGGCCAGGAAATCAGGAAGCACAGAAGCAAAAGCTTGAAGCCAGTCACTCAGGAGAGGAAATCTGAAAACACAAGGGAAGAAAGGCAAGAGCTGGAGGGGAAGATGAGCATCCTTAAGAACAAGAAGGGCAGCCTGTCCTGGTGGGGGTGAGGGTTTCACCTCACAGTGCCGTCCAAAGGAGGTGTCACCCACTCTGAAAGCATCTGTAGAATGTGCACACAATCCACAGAGGATGGAGACGTGACAGGCTGTACCACCGGAAGGAAAAGAATGGCTGGGCGAGACATGTTTTGAGTGACTCACATCACGTGTCTGTGCAGCAAGCAGTGGTGGGGAAGGGACAGACATGAAGATAATTCTGTAGTTAAGGGACAGAAAATGAGCACACACAGAGATGTTGAGAAGGAGATCATGGGTGGTTGGAATTTCGGTTTTTAGAAAATACGTTGAGGACTTCCCTGGTGGGCCAGTGGCCAAGACTCCCAACGCAGGAGACCAGGTTTGATCCTTGGTTGGGGAACTAGATCCCTGCAACTAAAAGATCCTGAATGCCTCAACTAAGACCTGGTACAGCCAAATAAATGAGTAAATTATTTTTAAAAATAACATGTTCAGCTTGGGAAGACAGTGGGTTCCAGGTAACTGTAGGGCATCCCAGGAAGGCAAATGTGAGTCACGCTCTCAGGGCTCCTTATAAGGAAAATCTTTATGAATCTCATACTGAGGTCAATGTCCGATAGGCGAGCCTCTAGGTGCTCCTCACGCTGCCTCCTGCCAGGGTGTGGGAAGCCCAGCAGCTGGAAGGACGGCGGCTGGGGTGTCTGTCCAGGCCAGCAGCTGCAGGAGGACAAACAGCCACAAGCAGAGGCTCTGGGAGAGACAACATGGCCCAGGTCCCATGGAGACAGATGGACCAGCCGCATCACAGCTTATATCTGTAAACAAAAAGGGAATGTGTCCTTTTCTTCAAAGGGCTGCCATGACAATGACACAAGATACAGAATGAGGGCATCCCAGCAGATCCTAACTCACCAGGGGGTAGCAGTGTGGCGGTGCCCGCCCGGCCAACCGAGCCTTTCTTACAGGCACTCGGGTATTTCAAAACATAGCAAGGGGGCTTCCCAGGTGGCTTAGTGGTAAAGAATCCACCTGCCAGTGCAGAAGACCTGGGTTCGATCCCTGGTCTGGGAAGACCCCACATGTGGTGAGGCAACTCAGCCTGTGCGCCACAATTACTGAGTCTGTGCTCCAGGACTCAGGAACCACAGCTACTGAGCCCAGGCACCCTAGGCCCGTGCTCTGCAACAAGAGAAGCCACCGCGATGAGAAGCCCACTCATCACAACTAGAGAAAAGCCTGAGTGACAACGAAGACCCAGCACAGCGGGCCCCCCAAAAAAGACAAGCACTATCCAATTTCTGTAAACTAGCATCTACCCTCGAGGATGGGATTTCATTCTATCCTAGGTGTTAGAAATTTCCTTCCAAATGATAGCACAGGGATTGGCTATCTGTGCCAGGTCTAAAACCACCTTCCAAACAATTCTTTTTCTATCTTTGGCAGAGCCAAAAGATAAATTTTGGAAGTGCCGAGTCTTAACCACTGGACCACCAGGGAAGTCCCAAAACAACATGATTCTTTGTGCCATGAGAGACTGTTCTCGCCCCTACAATACTCTTTCTCTGTATCAAAGCAAAATTAACAAGACTTGGCATGACTTAACTTTTTTACAAAAATTACTTTTCAGAGGAAAAGTTAACAGTCCTAAAGAATATGAAAATCACCTCTCTTTAGCTCTGTTACAATTAAAACAGAATAATTTGCTCAAACTTGTTTGAGTATAATTGTGCATGAAACTGTTCTAATGATAATTGGGGCTCTTTGGGCATTCTGTAATTATCTAACACGTTGGAAAAGCCAGAAGAAATGCTGTCTTCCCTCCCCACTGCCCCCCATCCCCCAACCAACAGCTGCATAAATACCTGTGAAAGGTTAGAATGCCACCTACCCTACAGTTTTTGAGGATTACCTGAGCTGGCTTATGTAAGTCACATGCATCTGATAAAAAAGGCATTTAATGTATGTCACTCCCATTCACACCACATACATATTGAAAACAGACATGTGACCAAAGCAAAGTCTTAAAGCAGAGGTCCCCAAACTCTGGGGTGTAATGCCTGATGATCTGAGGTGGAACTGGTGTAACAATAATAGGAATAAATGTAAATGTAAAGCCCTTGAATCATCCTGAAACCATCCCCCATCCCTGGTCCATGGAAAAATTGTCTTCCAAAACACTAGTTTCTGGTGCCAAAAAGGTTGGGGACCTCTGGCTTAAAGGATCTCCCTAATTCATACCCAAGAAACACAGCTGAAATTAAAAGACAGACAGAACTCATGAAATCTCTGGGACAGGGAAATACATTTTTTTAAAAACATTTAATTATCCCTTTGAGGGCCGAAGTCACTTCGCAGAACTAGAAACCCAAGAATCAATTTCTAACTATTTTATCTCATTGTAAGGTGAGCTCTCCCAACAACCACAGCACACAAGACATGGTCAGTTTCTGCCCTGCCTCACAGGAACTCACAATAGAGTTCAACAAAAGCCCTTTAACTCCTACATGACAACGGCTGAGATGCCCAGCAGACATTCATGGATGGTCACCCACAGCCGACAGAGAGCTTTTCTGATCTGCTGTATCTTCAGAGCATCTCTCTCCTGACCCTGGAGCTGCAGGTATGAACACAAGCCCAAGGTGGACCTCCTTGGCCAGAGTGACTGCTTCTGGGAGAAGCAGTTAGAACCAAGACCAGTCGATAGGAGTTCTTCCAGGACGCCTGTGCCCTCTTCTACCGAGAATTACCTTTGTCACTGTTCAGAAAGAACCTCTTCAGAATCACTACAGGACCTCCCTGGAGGTCCAGTGGTTAAGACTCTGCAAAGGGGTGAAGGTTCGATTCCTGGTTGGGGAACTAAGATTCCACATGCCCTGCAGTAGAGCAAAAAAAAAAAAAAAATTGCTACCAACAAGAAAGCAAAGTTGAGAAAAGTGAGCAGAGTCTTGAAGCTACCGTTCAAGGTCCCAAACCTGGTCAAGCACCCAATCATAGGGCTCCTGGAGTTTTGACCTGGGTGGAGCTTAAGCTATTCTCTCGTGAATCTGGGCTAACAGCCTTTTGTGAGCAACTCAGAGTATGTAGTCACAACTGTGTGATAGTCTCGGGCGTGGAGAGAGGGTGGAGATTTGCACAGTGGGTTAGAGGAAAGAATAGGCTTTGAACTAGACAACTCAAAGACTGGAACCCAGCTCTGCCACGATCAGTGATCTGATCTTTTTTTATTTTAAAAAAATTTGTGTTTATTTTCTGGGGGGCTACAGGGAAGCATGAAGGATTTTAGTTCCCTGACCAGGAATCGAACCCTCTGCCCTGCCATGGAAGCAGAGTCCCACCACTGGACACTGGGAAGTCCCAGTGACCAGCAGTCCTGTCTCCTGGGCTCTAAAGGGCTGTAACCTTGCCTTGGATCTACAGGGAGAACTAAATGAGGTGATGGGTGAAACCCCATGGGCCCCCTTTGTGCCCCCTCCAGGCTGCTTTCATGTGCCCACAGCCAGACGTGGCACGAGTGGACACTGAATGTGGCCCCAGGACACAAGATGATGCATAATCTGAAACTAGAATGCTGGTTCTCTCCCTCCCATCAGCTTGGGCTTGCTACTGTTTGCTCCCTTCATGTTTGTGTACACTCACAATGGAAGTCTGTTAAATAAACATCCTCCATGGGACAAACCCGGTGATGTCCCGAGTCCCTCTTTGATGACATCACAGTTCCCTTCTCTCCGGTCTCATTCCTTCTTTGTTCCTGTCTTTTTTTCCCTTGTATTCTGTACTCTTCACTTGACTTCCAGAAGCTTCCATTCCCCGCCCTCCTTCCTCCTTCTTAAACGCATAGTAAGTTTACAACATCAATTATGAAAATAACTACAGGACAGGCTGGGACTTCCCTGGTGGCTCAGATGGTAAAGTGTTTGCCTACAATGCAGGAGACACAGGTTCGATCCCTGGGTCGGGAAGATCCTCTGGAAAAGGAAATGGCAACCCACTCCAGTATTCCTGCCTGGAAAATCCCATGGACAGAGGAGCCTGGTAGGCTACAGTCCATGGGGTTACAAAGACTCAGACTGAGTGACTGAGTCACGACTGAGCAACTTCACTTTCCTCACAGGACAGGTGGATGGAAAGACCCTTCCTCAGAGATCACACAGATGGGTCACTCTAAGACAAGGAAACGAAAGCTTTGAGAAAGGTTAAAACTTCACTCTGAATTGCAAGTACCAAGATAACTGCTGTAAGTATATTATAGCTCCAGAATATGGACAAACTGGGGAAGAATTGTCAGTCGCACAAATTAAGCCAAATCAGCACAAGCATATTGGAGAGGGTGCAGCATAGGTTCAGTATCAGACAGAATTACCAGTCATGCTCTAGGCTTTAGTTGTCTGGTGCGTGCAATGGGCTCCTACCTATCCAGGCTAGGGTGATGTGTAACCACTCAGTCATGTCTTTTTATCATCCCCTTGCAACACAAATGTAAAAACGATTTGGAATCAGTGTGTCCAGATGTCCAACCTAAGCATTTCTGAAATAAATCATGCTTTAAAATGTGAACATTCTGCTTTAGGGGCACAGAGTTTTCATCTGGGAAAATGGAAAGTTCTGAACACAGATGGTGGTGATAGTTTCCAAACAATGCGAACAGACTCGATGCCCCAGAACTGTCCACTTAAAACTGGTCCAAAAACTCCATTTCATGTTATGCACATCTGGTCACAAAAAGAAGAGGGGCAAGTGAACAATCCTCTTAAATTTGACCTCTACTTTTTATTTTCCTATAAGAGCATACCAGGGAGAAAGGCTAGCTCTCCTAAAGTCCAAATGAGACTTTAGGGAATTCTCTGGTGGTCCGGTGGCTAGGACTAGGCGCTTTACTGCCAGGGCCCCTGTTCCATCCCTAACTGTGGACCTAAGATTCCAAATGCCAAGAGGTACATCAAAAAAAAGGAGAGAGAGATTTTACTACAAAAATAAAATAGTAAATATAGTTCACTTTTTTTTAAAGGAAGAAGATTCTGAAGATATGCATGTCACTAATACTGTGTTCTTTTACAAATCCGGTAGAACATTCTACTCTTGAGCCATCTCGAAGGGCAGCTTCAGGGAGGCTCAGCAGCACGTACGAAGGTGGGATGGGGGTGATAGCTCTGTTTTACTTAATCACAAAGACCTTGTTATCCTTTCCATTTTCTCTCCACCTTGCCTGAATTTTTACAAAGCAAAACAAAGGAAAGCCACTCCTTAGCACAGCCCACCAGTTCTGCCATCCTTTCTCTTGGGGACATGAAAGGACTCACTCAGGGACATCAGAAGATGAGGCCAGTGTGGGACATGGTGATGGAGACAGACGCCTCTCTTCTCGGTGGCACCTTTCGTCTGAGTAACACCAGCACAGAATTTCAATTCTATATCTAAATATTCAAGGGTAGCTGTTAGAGAGGTTGGCTGCATTCTGAAATATCACCCCTGAGGCTATCAAGGACAGAGGGCTTGGGATTCTGGGTAGCGGAGCCAGCCTTGCAGCCTCCAAACACCAGACAGCGTCTATGTGACTCATGGGTCTTATCCACACGGGAGCCTTCATTTCCTTTTCCAGTCCGTCTAAAATACGGCCTTGAGGTAACTTCAACATTACATTTTAATTAAAATACTACACAGCCTATAAACACAGAGGCAAACGCCATGCCCTTATTTATCATTAAACAGGAAGCTTTTATTTGGCCCACTAAGAACATCATGTACCATAACATTAATAACTAAAAATACTCAGCTCACCACATTCCATTCCATACGCTCCATCCAACCTGTTCTGATATCCTCATAAATCAGTCTTTGGCATCTAATGTAATGAATGAATGAATGTGAAAGTCACTCATTGTGACCCCATGGTCTGTAGCCCGCCTGGCTCCTCTGTCCATGGGATTCTTCAGGCAAGAATTTTGGAGTGGGTTGCCATCTCCTTCTCCAAGGGAATCTTCCCAACTCAGAGATCCAACCCAGGTCTCCCACATTGCAGGTGGATTCTTTACCATTTGAACTACCAGAGAAGTCCAATGTAAGGCAGTGGAGTAAGTAGCCCGGTGAGGGTGACTCCCATCCCCACGCATCTAATGGGAATTCAGGGAGGGCAGAGAAGGCCAGATCACCTGAAGAAGCCGATTCCATGTGCTACATGGATCATGGGACTTTAGGACCCACTGGCAGATACTGGGATTAAGATGCTAAAACATTAAGAGTTCAAGCCATCTTGTGTGACGCCACAAAGATCTGACACAGCCAAATAGATAAGTATTTTTTAAAAATGCTAGAACAAAAGATGGGCTTCCCTGGTGGCTCAGCAGCAAAGAATCTGCCCGCAGTGCCAGAGATGCTGGTTCAATCCCTGGGTAAGGAAGATCTCCTGGGGAAGGAAATGGCAATCCACTCCAGTATTCTTGTCTGGGAAATCCCATGGATAGAGGAGCCTGTCATGCTGCAGTCCATGGGATCCCAGAGTCGGACACAACTGAGTGCGCTGACGTGCACACACATACTCACCCACACATACACCCCAAAGGTTGGGAAATGAAACAAGAGTGGACTGTCAGACACAGTCAGGAGTCTTCTAATTCAGGCAATGCTCTGGGAATCTGCTGCTGGGTCCATCTTCTTTTCCTTTGTTCTGAGCATCACAAATGTTCTCCACCCTCTGAGCAAGGCTAATCAACAACCTCCAGATGTCTGCTTCTCGGTGCTCACCCCTCATTCTAGCGGCCCCCCGTTCCAAACTGGCTTCCCTAGCTGGGTCCTGTCCTCTCTCTAAGCCCATTGCACCTCAAACAGTCCCAATCTCTACAAAATTCCATCCAAGACGCCAGTGGGTACTTTAACATATTAAACTTTCAAATCTCTCTCCTCAGTCCTGGAATGTTCCTACGTTATTATTTCTAATACATCTGACTCCCTGTTGACATTTTCCCATGGTTTGTGAGTTCTCCTTAAGTCAAGGCAATTTGGATAAAGGAGAGTATTTACTCCAGAATTGCAAAGTTCATCAAAAGAATATTTTTTTCCATTCAAAATTGGAAAGAAATCAAAATATACAAATATTTTATTAAGTATTAACAACACTTTCAATACTATAGCTCTGTTTCTATGTATTTTTACCTTCAGAAAGAAGCTTATTTTCACCATCTTTCACAACATATCAGAATTCCTCATATTAAAAAAACAAAAGTGAAACATGGACTTCCTAGCAGTCTAGTGGCTAGGATTCTGCGCTAATGTAGGGGGTGCAGGTTCAATCCCTGGTTGGGGAATTGAGAGCGCACATGCCACATAGCACAGCCAAAAAAAAAAAAAAGTGAAACAGTATAGCCAAAATGTTCATAAAAATATTAAGGTTTTAATATAATTTCAGACTCGCTACTTCTCTGGCACAAAGCAAAATTTATGGGCAAGGTTACAAGTTCTTATAAACTGAATATCTGAATCGAGTATTGTATAAGAAATACGTCAGTTGAGCTGGCCCCCACCTCTCCCACCCCCATTGGTTATATACATCCCATGACAGAGATAAAGCAGGGGGTAATTTATTTCTCACATAATCACTGTGGGACTTCTATGTATCTATGGTGAGACAGGCTAAGGGTTTATGCCCTCCTAGGGCTTACAGTCTAACAGTCTGATTATGTACACTCTCTTTATTCCAAATTGAGAGTGCCTGTGAGACTTCCCTGGTGGTCCAGGAACTAAGACCCTCGCGCTCTCAATGCAGGGGGCCAGGGTTCTGTAGGCCACAGCTAAAGATCCCATGTACCTTAATGATAATTAAAGATCCTGAGTGTTGCAACTAAGACTGGACGCAGACAATTAAATAAATAAAAATAAATAAACATCAGAATAAGAGTTCCTGATTTGAAAGATTTGGGGAGGCAGATCCAGGCCTGATTCATTCCTCTCACTTGACAGGTCAGAAATCCAAAGTAAATCACCACATTGCTCATGGCCCCTGTGTTCAACGCCTCCAGGCTTTTCCTGGGGCATTTCAGGCCCTTTGACGTCATTTTCCAAGGGGATTTTCCAAGAGGATTAGGCCCCTATTAGCCTCCTATGCCCCAACCCCCAGCCCCCATCACTGCCAACTGGTGCCCAGCAGGCTCAGGTCATAAACCACACTTGATCAGGCCAGCCCAGAGGTGCTTAACCCAAGGGAGGTGGGTGTCCCTTTGACCTGTGAACAACAGCCAGGAACCACTGAGGGGCTTCGCTGCTGTTTATCATGTGAAGGTACTTGGCACACAGAAGGGTGACCCAGGATGAACCACGACACGGAGAACGATGAGGAGGAGGAGACTGAGGATGATTTTTATTATTCTTGTTCAGTCGCTAAGTCGTGTCCGACTCTTGAGACCCCATAGACTGCAGCACACCAGGCTTCCCTGTCCTTCACTATCTCCCGGAGTTTGCTCAAATTCGTGTCCACTGAGTCGGTGATGCCATCCAATCATCTCATTCTCTGTTGCCCTCTACTCCTTTTGCCTTCAATCTTTCCCGGCATCAGGGTCTTTTCCAAAGAGTCTTCCCATCAGGTGGTCAAAGTATTAAGTTTCAGCTTCAAAGGCAATGATGATCTGTGAAATACCTTATCTCTAATTCTAACAACAACCTGCAAGGTGCCATTAAGTTGCTATTGTCAGTTCTTTTCATCTGCAGTTCTGGGAGTCTGATGGTTTTTACCAAAGTCCAAAAAAACTAATGGGCTTCCCAGATGATTCTGTGGTAAAGAACCTGCCTGCCAATGCAGCAGTTTGATCCCTGGGTCGGGAAGATATCCTGAAAGAGGAAATGGCAACCCATTCCAATATCCTTGGCCTGCGAAATCCCATGGACAGAGGAGACTGATGGGCTACAGTCCATGGGGTCACAAAGAGTCAGACACGACTGAGCAGACTCACAAGAAGCTGCGCAGGAAATGCCTGAAGTGATAGAAGGTAGAGCCTGGCTCTGACCTCACATCAGATGTTTGCCTCCAGAGCTCAGCCCCTCTGCCCTGAGACTCACAATAGCTGGGGAGGGGTGGCCGCAGCCTCACAGTACCCTGGTAGCCAGATGAAGTCAGGAGTGCAAGAGGCCTAATGACCTCTTCACCGAAGCATTTAAGCATGTCACCCGGCCCTTCCCCTAACTCCACACTCATCTTTAAATCATGAAGCTCCAAACCCTTACTGAAGGCTCGGGAATTCCTGGTGCAGCAGATTTCAGCAGAGCCAGACCAGTCACTGGTTCCACGACCGCAGGAAGGCTCAGACCACACACAGCGCAAACCTGAGCCTCATGCTGCGGACTACCTTCTTACCTGTGCTCTTTCACTTCCTCCCTCCTTTCTCACCCAGTATCTTCCCAGTTTGGTCAGGAAAGCTATCTCTACTTGTGGAGACAGATTCCATTCTAAATTTTAGAAGAATGCTCCATTAGGACTAGGACTGTTTAAGGACTGGGAGCGACTCAGAAGAATGCAAACTATTCAACCCTTCCAGGCAGAGGCTCACTGAGCACAGAAGACATTCTCCAACAAAGGTACAATGAAAATGAGAAGAGTCAGCTGCCAAATAACCAGTTTGAATTTCTCAAAGAACCAGATACTACAACACACACTCCACTGGCCAACTGCCTGCTTAAGTGCATGGACCACCAAGCCACACTACACAATTCTAATCTCTTGCCTCAAGGGTGGAGAAAGTTGAGCTCCTCAATGATTGGAAGACACCAAGTGCATCTTCTTAAGAATACATCATATCCACTAGAACGTTTTCAAATGAGTCAACAATATTTTGATTTTAGACTTTAACAACAGAAATAGGAACTGCCGACTTAACAGTCACAACCTACAAGTTAAGACTTAGGTTTTATATGGTGGGAAATTCTTAGGACTTCAAGCATGGGAGGGAGCATCTCAAGTAGCCCTGAAAGAATTGCTGGTGTAGGGGTGGGGGTGGGGTCAGTTAAGTTCAATTCAGTCATGTCGCTCAGTTGCGTCCCACTCCTTGAGACCCCATGAATCGCAGCACGCCAGGCCTCCCTGTTCATCACCAACTCCCGGAGTTCACTCAGACTCATGTCCATAGAGTCAGTGATGCCATTCAGCCATCTCATCCTCTGTCATCCCCTTTTCCTCCTGCCCCCAATCCTTCCCAGCATCACAGTCTTTTCCAATGAGTCAACTCTTCGCATGAGGTGGCCAAAGTACTGGAGTTTCAGCTTCAGCATCATTCCTTTCAAAGAAATCCCAGGGCTGACCTCCTTCAGAATGGACTGGTTGGATCTCCTTGCAGTCCAAGGGACTCTCAAGAGTCTTCTCCAACACCACAGCTCAAAAGCATCAATTCTTCGGCGCTGAGCTTTCTTCATAGTCCAACTCTCACATCCATACATGACCACAGGAAAAACCATAGCCTTAACTAGACAGACCTTTGTTGGCAAAGTAATGTCTCTGCTTTTAAACATGCTGTCTAGGTTGGTCATAACTTTTCTTCCAAGGAATAAACGTCTTCTAATTTCATGGCTGCAGTCACCATCTGCAGTGATTTTGGAGCCCAGAAAAATAAAGTCTGACACTGTTTCCACTGTTTCCCCATCTATTTCCCATGAAATGATGGGACCGGATGCCATGATCTTCGTTTTCTAAATGTTGAGCTTTAAGCCAGCTTTTTCACTCTCCACTTTCACTTTTATCAAGAGGCTTTTAAGTTCCTCTTCACTTTCTGCCATAAGGGTGATGTCATCTGCATATCTGAGGTTACTGATATTTCTCCCGGCAATCTTGATTCCAGCTTGTGCTTCTTCCAGTCCAGCATTTCTCATGATGTACTCTGCATAGAAGTTAAATAAGCAGGGTGACAATATACAGTCTTGACGTACTCCTTTTCCTATTTGGAACCAGTTTCTTATTCCACGTCCAGTTCCTACTGTTGCTTCCTGACCTGCATATAGGTTTCTCAAGAGGCAGGTCAGGTGGTCTGGTATTCCCATCTCTTTCAGAATTTTCCACAGTTCATTGTGATCCACACAGTCAAAGTCTTCAGCATAGTCAATAAAGCAGAAATAGATGTTTTTCTGGAACTCTCTTGCTTTTTCCATGATCCAGTGGATGTTAGCAATTTGATCTCTGGTTCCTCTGCCTTTTCTAGATGCAGCTTGAACATTTGGAAGTTAACAGTTCCTGTATTGCTGAAGCCTGACTTGGAGAATTTTGAGCATTACTTTACTAGCGTGTGAGATGAGTGCAATTGTGTGGTAGTTTGAGCATTCTTTGGCATTGCCTTTCTTTGGGATTGGAATTAAAACTGACCTTTTTCAGTCCTGTGGCCAATGCTGAGTTTTCCAAATTTGCTGGCATATTGCATGCGGCACTTTCACAGCATCATCTTTCAGGATTTTCAATAGCTCAACTGGAATTCCATCACCTCCACCAGCTTTGTTCGTAGTGATGCTTTCCAAGGCCCACTTGACTTCATATTCCAGGATGTCTGGCTCTAGGTGAGTGATCACACCATCGTGATTATCTTGGTCATGAAGATCTTTTTTGTACAGTTCTTCTGTATATTCTTGCCACCTCTTCTAAATATCTTCTGCTTCTGCTAGTTCCATACCACTTCTGTCCTTTATCGAGCCCATTTGGCATGAAATGTTCCCTTGGTATCTCTAATTTTCTTGAGGAGAAGTTCCATTCTGTTGTTTCCTCTATTTCTTTGCACTGATCACTGAGGAAGGCTTTCTTATCTCTCCTTGCTATTCTTTAGAACTCTGCATTCAGATGCTTATATCTTTTCTTTTCTCCTTTGCTTTTCGCTTCTCTTCTTTTCACAGCTATTTGTAAGGCCTCCCCAGAGAGCCATTTTCCTTTTTTGCATTTCTTTTCCATGGGGATGGTCTTGCTCCTGGCAAACCACTTCAGTATTCTTGCCTTGAGAACCCCATGAACAGTATGAAAAGGCAAAATGATAGGATACTGAAAGAGGAACTCCCCAGGTCAGTAGGTGCCCAATATGCTACTGGAGATCAGTGGAGAAATAACTCCAGAAAGAATGAAGGGATGGAGCCAAAACAAAAACAATACCCAGTTGTGGATGTGACTGGTGATAGAAGCAAGGTCCGAAGATGTAAAGAGCAATATTGCATATTAACCTGGAATGTCAGGTCCATGAATCAAGGCAAACTGGAAGTGGTCAAACAGGAGATGGCAAGAGTAAACATCAACATTCTAGCAATCAGCGAACTAAAATGGACTGGAATGAGTGAATTTAACTCAGATGAACATTACATCTACTCCTGTAGGCAGGAATCCCTTAGAAGAAATGGAGTAGCCATCATGGTCAACAAAAGAGTCCGAAATGCAGTACTTGGATGTAATCTCAAAAACAACGGTATGATCTCTGTTCGTTTCCACGGCAAACCATTCAATATCACAGTAATCCAAGTCTATGCCCCAACCAGTAACGCTGAAGAAGCTGAAGTTGAATGGTTCTATGAAGACCTACAAGACCTTTTATAACTAACATCCAAAAAAAATATCCTTTTCATTACAGGGGACTGGAATGCAAAAATAGGAAGTCAAGAAACACCTGGAGTTACAGGTAAATTTGGCCTTGGAGTAGGGAATGAAACAGGGCAAAGACTAATAGAGTTTTGCCAAGAAAATGCACTGGTCATAGCAAATACCCTCTTCCAACAACACAAGAGAAGACTCTACACATGGACATCACCAGATGGTCAACACCGAAATCAGACTGATTATATTCTTTGCAGCTGAAGATGTAGATGCTCTATACAGTCAGCAAAAACAAGACCAGGAGCTGACTGTGGCTCAGATCATGAACTCCTTATTGCCAAATTCAGACTTAAATTGAAGTAGGGAAAACCACTAGACCATTCAGATATCACCTAAATCAAATCCCTTATGCTTATACAGTACAAATGAGAAATAGATTTAAGGGACTAGATCTGATAGAGTGCCTGATGAATTATGGACGGAGGTTCGTGACATTGTACAGGGGGTAGTCAGGTTATATAAGTCTTATAACAAAGGGCAGGTAATCTGAACATCAAAGATTATTGCTATTCAAGGAAAATCAGATATCTCAAGGAGAGGAATTTAGTGCTTTTCTGTGTATAGGAAGATGTTAAGTATCTGAGCTTAGAGAAATCATTCCTTTTATCTGTATCTCAGCTATCTGGGGCACACTTCCGGTGTTTTCAGATCCCCTCTTCCATAGGGAATGGCTGCAACCTCCAGGCTGTTAGATAGAAGATATTCTCCTCCCTGAATTCCCTTAGGGCTCATCGGCTCAACAATCCCTTGTTAACTGATATGGCAGGAAATATTTCATTTCACAAAGCAATTAACTGAGAGGAAGAATAGTCCATGATATTCATTTTATATACATAAAATTCATTCATAAAACTTTTCTATACAATAATTGAATCAAAGGAGAAATCAAAACCACAATGATAGACAAGGTTATTGAAAGGCAAAATAACAATAAAATCTTCATCATTGCATTGCCCATCAAAATAACCAAACCTATAATAATGCTAAACTAGCATACAGAATTCAAAGCTTTAAGAATACGCAGGTACCCATACTCGCTAACAGCAGAGAGCAGGAACTAGTAACCTTCCCATGTCTGTAAGAGCCCATCATTCCCAGAATGTCTAAGGAAGAAGAGACTGTAGATAGGGACTTCCCTGGCAGTCCAGTGGTTAAGGCTCCCAGTGCAAAGGGCATGGGTTTGATTCCTACTTGGGGAACTAGATCCTGCATGCTGCATGGTATGGCTTAAAAAACAAATTTAAATATTTTTTAAAGGGAAGAGACTGTAAATGATCTCTATTCCAACAGTCTGTTAATTTTTAGAAACTGTAGAGAACATTCTCTGTATATACTCGGACCGCTTCGTGAAACTCACCACAGACTAAGGTGCTCGTGAAACACTTCCTTTTCCACCTCTTTGCCTCTTCCTTGCAGGTCTTTGACTGTTTGACTCTGGTTATTCTCCAAGAATAACTCAATGGACATGAGTCTGGCAAACTCCAGGATAGTGAAGAGCAGGGGAGCCAGGCGGTTTGCAGTCCATGGGGTTGAAAAGAGCGGGACACAACTTAGTGACTGAACAACAACAAATTCTCCAAGAAACCAGAGTATAAACACATAGTAACAGTGGTTATGTAACTAAGCTAACAAGGAAACACTACTTGGTACAAGATTTAAGGGACTAATAATGAGAATTGCCATAAAAATTGGC
This sequence comes from Nanger dama, assembly GCA_917880005.1. Classification (NCBI taxonomy): domain Eukaryota; kingdom Metazoa; phylum Chordata; class Mammalia; order Artiodactyla; family Bovidae; genus Nanger; species Nanger dama. Next base: position 1,526,966 of record CAKJTW010000108.1, on the reverse strand, counting down.
AAAGTAAAAGTGTGTTTCTCTATTCTCTCCCCTTGACTGTGTGTGTGGGTGGGGTAGGGGGTTAGTGGACACACGCCCAGCTTCATTTGACTCTTGCTACACCATAGAGTGTAGCCCAGCAGACTCCTCTGTTCATGGGATTGCCCAGGCACAAACACTGGAGTGGGTTGCCATTCCTTCCTCCAGGGGATCTTCTTGACCCAGGAACTGAACCAATGTCTCTTGTATTGGTAGACTAAAGCCAGGATTCAACCTGAGTTTGAGCCACAGACCAAGCTCTTAACCACTAAACTAAACTACCAAAATAGAAGGAATGCAAGCAGCACAAAAAACCCAACTGCTGGGACTTCTCTGGTGGCCCAATGGGTAGCGCTCCATGCTTCCACTGCAAGGGACACAGGTTTGATTCCGGGTCAGGGAACTAAGACCCCACATGTACATAGCACAGCAAAAGGAAAGACACCCAAATGTGTCCTCAGAGGAACAAGCAAGTAAGAGACCAGCATTTAAGGCTTCAAAAACATACTAAAAGAAAAAAAAAAGAGATACAAATCTGAGAAAATGTACTCATAAAACAAAACCAGTGTGCTATGAAAAAGGGAAAGTCAAAGAGAAAAAAAAGTGATAGCTCAACTAGAAAGTTTAACTCATAGGTTAGAAAATAAAACTGAAGAGACCTCGCGGGACACCAAAGAGAGGGAGACCTTGAGCAACAAAAGAAAACATAAAATCCAAGAGACTGGCATAACAGAAGCCATATTCAGAGAGAACAATGGACAACCTTGAGACTGCAGGAACTGACAGGACTTCTCGTGGGAACTGAAGGTAGAGGAAGGTGAATGGAGTTCAGACACTGACTAAAGTGGATGCAGCTGGACATAAACTTTAAATTTATGAATTTAAAATCATGAACATGGCCCACGAAGAAACAGAAGTAACTATCAGACACTAAAAATAGCAAGAATTCATTAGGGGCTTCTCCCGTGGCTCACTGGTAAAGAATTAGCCTGTCAATGCAGGAGACAGGAGCTTGACTCCTCATCTGGGAAGATCCCACATGCTTCGGAGCAACTGAGCCCATGAGCTACAACAATCAAGCCTGTGCTCTAGAACATGGGAGCTGCAAGAACTGAAGCCCACACGCCTAGGGCCCACGCTCCACAACAAAAGAAGGCACTGTAATGAGAGGCCTGTGCCCTGCAACTACAGAGCAGCTTCCACTGGCCACAACTAGACAAAAGCCTGAGCAGTAACTAAGACCCAGCACCACCAAAAATAAATAAATAATAAATAACAATTTAAAAATAAAAAGTCATCAGGATTGGATAGTTAAAAAAAAAATCCCCCATGCTTACCCACAGAAAGTCAATAAATACTATCTAGAGTTACTCTAGGGTGCTGGGGGTAAGGCAGAAGAGGGGTTACTATCACTTTCTGTCATAATCTCTTGATTTATTATTGTATGCATTTTATTGAATAAAAATATTAAATTCTGTCATTAAAACGTCATTCGCCACTAGGGTCATGCATTACTAAGTTTTCTCCCCAGCATGTTGACATAGCTTGGTGCCTGATGAGATATCCTACGTTATTTACTGTGGTATCCTCTCCATGAGCACCCCACTGGCATTTTCTTTAAAATAAATGAGGAGTGTGGTTTGAAGAGATGAAACACAGACATTACTCATACTGGTTCTCAAAGTGATTCCATCCCTCCTGTACCTCACTCTGCCCTTCCCAAACCAGCTACAGTTCGGGCTGAAGCACAGTGACGACACGGCACTGCCGCCCTCCTCTGAGCCACTGGATGTTAATTTGCAGCCATCGCATTTAAGAATTGGATCTCAAAGTCAAGACAGAATATTAACAAGGTCAATGGCAAGGAGATACTGAGGGGTAGAGCATGGGGCTTACTCTTACAGAAAGGAAAGGAATATAAGTATTTTTAAATCTTCAAAGGTGGTTTAAGGAAAATCAACTACAAACTAGACACCTGATCTGTTTTGCATGTGAGGTTGAAAAAAAAAAATTGAGGGGAGGTCTTAAATTTGATTCAAAGATTGAAATGAGGCAAAAATTCTGAGGGGGCTGTAGAGACAACTTCTTATTTTTAAAATTTTGGCCATACCACAAAGCACTGGAGGAGAAAATGGGAACCCACTCCAGTATTCTCGCCTGGAGAATTCCATGGACAGAGGAACCTAGTGGGCTACAGTACATAGGGTTGTGAAGAGTTGGACAGGACTGAGTGACTAACACAAATACACACATACACACACACGCTGTGCAACTGGGATCTTAGGTCCCCAACCAGGGATTGAACCTGTGCCTCCTGCATTGGAAAGTAGAGCCTGAACCAGTAGAAGGAGGGAAGTCCTTGTGGAGAATGCTCCTAAAGGCTCTGATCAGTTCAGGAACAATTTCACTTTCCTAATCTAAGCCACCTTCCTGCCAGACCACCCATGTAGACATCTGTATCCTAGATGGTGATGCTACCAGCTGGCGGTCCATTAAGGACAGCAGCAACCGTACTCAGCACCGTTGTTGAAATCAGCTACATATTTCATTGCAACCATTTAGGGACTCTGTTTGAGGGCATCTTAAGCTCTTCAGGAACCCAGATAAGGGAAGAGGGTGGGGCTTCCCACTTGGATTCAACTTAGAATCCCAGGGACGGGGGAGCCTGGTGGTCTGCCATCTATGGGGTCGCACAGAGTCGGACATGACTGAAGTGACTTACCAGCAGCAGCAGCTCTGAGGAAAAAGGGGTCATCTAGCAAATAAGGATTTTTAAACCTCTGCTTAAGTGTGTTTTGCTTCAGTTCAGTTCAGTCACTCAGTCAAGTCCGACTCTTTGTGACCCCATGAATCATAGCACGCCAGGCCTCCCTGTCCATTACCAACTCCTGGAGTTCACTCAGACTCACGTCCATTGAGTCGGTGATGCTATCCAGCCATCTCATCCTCTGTCGTCCCCTTCTCCTCCCACCCCCAATCCCTCCCAGCATCAGAGCCTTTTCCAATGAGTCAACTCTTCGCATCAGGTGGCCAAAGTACTGGAGTTTCAGCTTTAGCATCATTCCCTCCAAAGAACACCCAGGGCTGATCTCCTTTAGAATGGACTGGTTGGATCTCTTTGCAGTCCAAGGGATTCTCAAGAGTATTCTCCAACACCGCAGCTCAAAAGCATCAATTCTTCGGCACTCAGCTTTCTTCACAGTCAGACTCTCACATCCATACATGACCATTGGAAAAGCCTTGACTAGACGGACCTTTGTTGGCAAAGTAATGTCTCTGCTTTTAAATATGCTATCTAGGTTTTTCATAACTTTTCTTCCAAGGAGTAAACATCTTTTAATTTCGTGGCTGCAGTCACCATCTGCAGTGATTTTGGAGCCCCCAAAAATAAAGTCTGACACTGTTTCCACTGCTTATATTTCATCAAATGAGTAGAAAATGCAAAAATAAAAAAAGCTAACATAATAAGCATGAAGTATCATAAGCTTAATATGGTTGAGGCAAGGATGAAAAGTATCTGATGGACAAAAGCTTGGATTTTTTTTTCCATCCATCAAATGCCCACTGGCCTCTGACTGAGAGTGTATGTTCAATTGTAAAGGAAAAAAGAACACTTAAAAGAGCATACAAGAAAAGCTAGAAATAAATGTCATTTTAAAGACTATCTGGAAATTGAGATATAATTTGGGAATATAATTTTTTTAAATGAACTTTCAAAGAATGAAAACTTCCATATAACATAGATTATCACTGAACTTCATCCAATATTTTCAGAGGAGCACATGTATGAACAGTGGGCTGCCTGCTTATAGTTAAGATTGTATCACCCAATGAGTCTGGTCCTGGGAGGGACAGTACCAGTGTACTTTCCTCCCGTCAGACCACATCTAATGGACTGTTCTTGTAATTCAAGGTCTGTCTCAAAAGTCACTAAACTAACAGGAATGCATTCAGAGAGGATGACCCAGATGGTGAGGAATCTGGAACCAGCTCACAAAAAGCATGCTCCGAGGAACTGGGGATACTTAGCCTGCTAAAGAGCAGAGCAAGTACAACAAGAATTTAACTCAGCTGACACTGGCAGAGGCTCTACCTGTTAGGTGCTGCAGGCGACTCAAGTCTGAAGGAGGTGCCATCAGTGCCCTCCTGGAGCTCACATAGTGGTGCCCAAGTACCTGACAGATGCTGGGTGGAATGACAAGCAAGAACTGGGACCAGACGACGTCTCTGGTAGTCCAGCAGTGAAGACTCCACGTTTCCAATGCAGGGGACACAGGTTCAAGCCCTGGTCAGGGAACTAGGATCCTGCATGCCATGCAGTCAAAATAATTAAAATATAAAGAAAAAGAAGGAAAGAAGGAGTGAGGGACAGAAGAAGGAGGAGTCACGGATGGACCTAAAGTCTGTCATACAGAGTGAAGTAAGTCAGAAAGAGAAAAACAAATATTGCATATTAGTGCTTATATGTGGAATTTAGAAAAACGGTAGAGATGAACCTATTTGCGAAGAAGAACTAGAGACACAGACATAGAGAACAAACGCATGGACACTGAGAGAGCAAAGGAGGGGGTAGGATGAATGGAAAGATTGAGATCGACACGTATACACTACTGATGTATAAAGTAGATAACTAATGCGAATATACGGTATAGCACGGGGCCGGGGAGAGAAGGCATAATCTGTTTGTAGGACAAATACTCAGGCAATCTTAAAAATGCATTCCAGTATACAGTAGGTGAAAACAAATACTGTTTGATTCCACTTACATGAGGTACCGAGAATGGTCAGATTCATAGTCAGAACGTACACTGGTGGAATGCCAGGGGCTGTGGGACAGGAGTGACATGGGAGGGAAGATGGGGAGTTAGTGTTTAACAAGGTCAGAGTTTCCGTTTAGAAAAGTGAAAAACTTGGCAGATGGATGATGGTGAGAGTTACACAACAATGTCAATGTATTTAGTGCTGCTGTATAGGTAAATACAGTTACAACAGTATGTTTTATATTATGTGACTTTTACCACAATAAAAATTCATTAACGAAAGAAAGAATGAATGAATGAATTGGGACCAAGGGGAGAAAAGTGAAAAAGAGCAGCGCTTAACAGAAGAAAAGCTTTTCTTCTTGGAAGGATTCCACTGTTGATATGCAAATATTGATTAAGGTATTCATTCAAACATAAAAATATGGATTACCGGCAAAGATAAAGTCAGGATTCAGATTGTTGGCTACCTGGGAATTGGAGGTTGCTGTCAGGAAGTGGGGTGGGGGGGAGGGGGGGCGGGCAGGGGGTGGGCAGCGAGACAGGGACCAGATGTTTAGAGGTAAATTGCTGTCATTTCCTGGCTTTTACACTTTAAGGTAAAGCTTTGGGATACTTACTACTAAAACAAACATTAAATAGATGAATTAATTGATAGCAGATCATAAAAGTATACTAAGAACTTTATGATGAATCAAATTTTGTACTTGATGATAGAAATCAAAATAACTTCCTAAAGGAAGTTATGAGTTAGACAATTGAGTAGCTCCCGGATTTCTAAATTTTAGACATGAGCCCAACTGTCCCTTCTTTTCCCTATGCCAATAAAATAGGGAATAAAACACAGTTAAGTCCCCTACATACGAACCTTCAAGTTGCAAACTTTCAAAGATGCTGCGAATGTATTATAAACTACAGTATAATACTACATAGCCGATTGTGTTACTTGGGTACCTAAGCTAACTTTGTTGGACTTACAAGCAAATTGGACTTAGAAATGCACTCTTGAAACAGAACTCATTCATATATGCAAGGGGCTTAACTGTAATTTTAAAGAAGATTTTAACAACAAAAGGAAGAGTGGCAAAATCTCAGAATATTGGACCTTTAAATACATCCAGCTTCTGAACATCTGCATTGCTTTTTCCTTATTTTGCTTTGAACAAGTCAAAGTGTCTTCTTACATCATGAACTGGCATTAGGGATACACCAGATCATTCCTGTTCTCATGTCCCTTCCAAGGATCATCTATCTAACTGTATACCCTAAGGGTCTACCTGGTGGCTCAGATTATGAAGAATCTGCCTGCCATGTAGGAGACCCGGTTTGATCCCTGGGTCGGGAAGGTTGCCTTCCCCAAGAAGGCAATGGCAACTCACTCCAGTATTCTTGCTTGGAGAATCCCGTGGACAGAGAAGCTTGGTGGGCTACAGTCCATGGGGGTCACACAGAGTTGGACACAACTGAGGAACTAACACATACACACAGAAATGTAATGGACTTACAGAACACAGCACAGTTAACCAGAGAAATGATCATGCTGTTTAATATCTCTGGCCATAATCCAAGAAGACTAAACTTTAGTGGCATGGGAGGAGAAGGAAAGGACTGAAAACGATTTTCCTTATGAATGCTGTCTTACAGCAGGCATCTATTCAGCCAAGAAATCTATAATGCTGTGGATATAACTCTTTTACTTGCAAGAGCCTCTCCTAGGGTCAGAGAGCCTCTCATTTCCAAGAAATTATAAGGGAGCTAGAGCCTGATAAGAACTCATAAAGCAGAGAGATTTCCAATAGGGTCAGAGGACTTATCTTACTAATACTTGTTGTCCCGTGATTGTTGAGACAGAAACTTGTCCAGATCCAGTCTGGGCTTAAGTCAGTAAACCCTTATTAAAAACTGCCAAGTAGTAGGCTCTTGAGCAGCTGGTTGTGATAAACACCCTATATCCTTGGGGGAGAGCAGGGGACGTGACTCCAGGAAACCATCTGCAATGATAATTCAAGCTCCTGAGGATAAGAACCCCACTCTGTAGTTATCCCTCCAGGCCAGGTCCATAAATCTCAGATGAGTTTTTAAGGATTTTCACTTTCCATGTAAAAAGAGAATTTCTGCCATTCCATTGGAAAAACTGGTTCAACTTTAAAACACTCGGGAATAAAACACTGTTCTATTATTTAAAATAGGTCATAATGGCTCCTTAGAACCAATTTGGGGAATGAAATTAAAGAGAAGAATGAGAAAGAAAGCTCAATAGTGCTTTAAAAAGGGAGGGAGGCAGGGGTGGAACTTCCCAGGCAGTCCAGTGGTTAAGACTTCTCTTTCCAACGCAAGGGTGCAGTTCGATACCTGGCCAGGGTCCGAAGATCCCACATACCTTGCAGACAGTAAAACAAAACATAAAACAGAAGCACTATTGTAACAAATTCAATAATAACTTAAAAAAATGGTCACATTAAAAAAAATATGTCTTTAAAAGGGGGTGGCATCAAACATAAGAAGACTATGTTGCTGGAATATTTGCACACAGCTGACAAAATCATTAGAAAACAACAGTGGAAGTAATTCCTAATGGCAACAAATTGAAGAGGGAGCCCTTAGAACATTTTTAAAGTCAAAAGGAATATACCGAAACTGAGAACTTGCTACTTAACAGCCACACCAGGTGATGTAAGTCATTTTCTCCTCCTCCACTTCCTTCTATCTTTGTATCAAGTAGTGATAACAGCGTCTCTCCTGCCTTTCTCATAGAGCTATTCTCAAGAACAAAGACTGTGTCTGTGAAAGTACTTTGGAGATTACAAACCCCTTTAGAAATACAGTAAGCTATTTTTCAAATCTTTAAAATAAAGGATATCTACTATTGATATAAACTTTTTCCTTTCCCTCTTTCTTTTCAGATTTTTAAAAATCCATATGAACAGACTTACATACAAACATTTTACATTTACTGATTTACTACTCATAACAAACACGACTGCATACACAACTATCATTTCTCCATTTTACAGAAGAGGAGACCAAGTCACAGAAGAAACGCACAGGTAGGCTTCAAACTCAGGCTGCTGGGCTGCTCTGTCCTTGCTCTGCATCATGGAGCTTCCTAAGAGTTATCAAGGGTTCTGTTTCCTCATCCTCAACCACCTTCACTTTAGCAGGATCCATACAACAAAAGCGAATTAGTGAGGCCCATCCAATCCAAGTGCTGAAAAGAACCTGAGTGGACATCTCAATAGGGAAGAAATCATTTCTATTCTTTGATTTCCAAAGGTTTAGGAGGCTTTTTGTTTGTTTTTGTCTTCAGAATACCAATAGACAAAAGCACTGAATTCTATGTTGGGCAGTGGGGGAGCAAGTCACTTCTCTAGGGGTATTCAGTCATCTTTTAAATGCCAACTAAAGATTTCCTGGTACTGTAGAAGATATCTGGTAACAATGCAAGACTGTACCAAGTGTCTAGTCAAACACCTGACACACATCAGACGCTCAGTGTGCCCAAGGACTGTCACTTCTAAAAACGTTAATTTCGCATAATGCTCAGATCCTACAATTCTGAGAAAAGAGATCCAAAGGCTATTAAGTAACCCTATTAATCTAGAGCACTGTTGTCCACACTTTTCATCATGCATCCTTTTTCCTAAAAATGAGAACGTGTATTCCTGGTGTACGTGTGTAGATGTATAAAAACTTATATATACATGCTTTAAAACACTATAAAATCTTATGAACATTTAAAACAAAAACATACATTGAAAAATAGCAGGAATCTAACAAAATGGTATAGATTGACTTATTTGCAAAGCAGAAACAGAGACACAGACATAGAGAACAATCATATGGACACCAAGGCGGGAAAAGAGAGGTGGGATGAACTGGGAGACTGGGATGAAGATAAGGAAACTGTGTATAAAATAGATAACTGATGAGTACTGACTCTATAACACAGGGAACTCTACTCAGTACCCTGTGGTGACCTAAACGGGAAGGAAATCCAAAAGAGAGAGATGCGCATACTCGCTATACAGTAGAAACTAATACAACATTGTAAAGCAACTATACTGCAATTAAAATTAAGAATAAATAAATAGCAAGCAGAAATATAAGTTATGGTATTTTCTTTGCACAACCCAACGTACAAGTCTTGAGCATCTTGGATGATGCTTACCCCACCCCATCACCTTGGTAGAGGAGTAACAGAGAATACTGCGATTTCTGAACCAGAGCCCCAGGGTCCAGGGTCAAGATGACGGGTCCATAATCTTGGCTCATCTCCATGTGACCCTGTGTGACCCCGTGTCTCTGTGTGACCTGTGTCTCCGTGTGCCCCTGGGACCAGTCATTCCTCCCTGCTGGTCCTCAGTTTTCAAATCTTGTTATGTGTGGATCGCTCAGTCAGGTCGGACTCTTTGCCACCCCATGGACTGTAGGTTGTGAGGCTCCTCTGTCCATGGGATTCTCTAGGCAAGAATACCGGAGTGGGTTGCCATTTTCTTCTCCTAGGGATCTTCATGACCCAGGGATTGAATCTGGATCTCCTGCAAGTGGAGATAATAGTTTCCACCTTATAGATATGTTGATGATTAAAATAATGTGTTGAGTGAAATGTGCTTAGCACAACACAGACAACCCAGGAATGATGGTTAAACCAGAATTGACATTCAGTGCAAACCACCTTCTTATAAATGGAGAAAAAGTGAGGCCCAAAGACATTACCTGACCTTCCAGGCCATGGAACTGGATATCTCAATGGTGGCCTAGAAGCCACCCATCTCTTAGCTCCAGATCAGTGATCTTTTAACTGTACCTTAGGGGGTTCTCTGGTGGCCTAGTGGTTAGGATTCCTGGCTTTCACTGCCACGGCCTGGGTTCAGTCTCTTGTTTGAAAACTGAGATCCCACAAGATACATGGTATAGCCAACAAAGGAAAAAGATACATATATTAACTGTAACCTACTATTTCTAGATAAATGGGACACATTTTGGGGTCCTCAACTTTTCTATCTTTACAACACTGGTATTGAAACCAAGGGTCAAGACTCTAAAACCTTTCCTTTGATAAATATTTGGTATTAAATCTATTTAATATCTTCCTTAAATTCATTCTCACATGGCAATCCATGCTCCAAAGATGGTACAATACCAGAGCACTCCAGGAAAAGCTCGTGTCTGCAGCGAGCTCATCACAGGCTGATTGCAGAGAGCAAGAAGATGTTACTGGCAGGCAGACAGCTAAGATTTGTGCATTTCAAAGATGCAGACCTTTCCTTCAAAAAAAAAAGAGAGACCTATTATAAATAATGACAAAAGAGTAAGGATGGAGCGTGGGTTGAAGTATACAGATGCTATAAGAAAGGCAGAATGTTGATAGCGGTTGAAGGTGGGTGAGAAAGACATGGTGTTTAATATTTTATTTGCCTTGTATATCATAATAAAGAGAAGACTCCTGAGAGTCCCTTGGACTGCAAGGAGATCAAATTGATTTAGTCAATCCTAAAGGAAATCAACCCTGACTATTCATTGGAAGGACTGATGCTGAAGCTCCAATACTTTGGCCACTTGATACCAAGAGCCCACTCATTGGAAAAGACTGATGCTGAGAAAGACTGAAGGCAATAGGAGAAGAGGGCAGGAGAGGATGAGATGGTTGGATGGCATCACTGACTCAATGGACATGAATCTGAGCAAATTCCATGAGATAGTGAAGGGCACGGAAGCCTGGAATGCTGCAGTCCATGGGGTGGCAAAGAGTCAGATACGACTTGGTGGCCAAACAACAACAATCATAATAAAGTTTTTTAAAAAAAAACGGCAAGGGGGAAAAAATAGCTGGTGTAGAAGTCTCAAGGACCTGCAGAAATGAAGACAACAGGGAGGCAGTCAGCGGAACTGGACGGACATTCTTCTCCCATTCTGCTTTCTCTTAATTGTCAGCTGAAATGAAAAAGATATATATTCCTCAACATTAGCAGCCACAACCACCTTCTCCAAGTCTTTTAAAAACATGAACTGGTCATCAGCACGTGTGTGGAGGACTGGGGGCGTGCACTTTGACAGCAAGTAGACTTGCATCCACTCCTGGCCCATTAACAACAAGAAAGAAAAAATGTCCCCCTATCACCTCGAAGTACTCCTGTTACCCTTCTTGGGTGGTCCCTGCAGGCAGCTTTGTCTTCCAGAAGGAGGGCCAGTCATGTGAAGGAGGGGACGGTGGGCTGTGGGGAGGACCTCAGTCCCCAGGGTGCGAGTTGCCCCTCTCCCTCCCCTGGGCTGGGGTAGACACTCATACCCCATTCAGGAGAGAGACCGCAACAGGAAGCTGTGTGGGTTAGTCATTCAGTCGTGTCTGACTCTCTGCAACCCCAAGGACTGGAGCCCACCAGGCTCCTCTGTCCATGGGATTCTCCAGGCAAGACTACTGGAGTGGGTTGCCATGCCCTTCTCCAGGGAAAGCTGGGGTGGCCACAGATAACCAGTGGTGCAAGCAAAGGAGATTAAGACTCTGAATATTAAACCTGCAAAGAAAGAGGCCTCAGTAAAAACATCGCCCACCCATCATCCCCTCCTGCACCCAATCATTTTCCTCACTGCTTTGATGACACTCAGTGGTCTTTGGTACAACACAAGGAGTGTTGTACTGGGGTCTCTGTGCAAGCAAGAGTCAGTCTGGCTGTGTCCTCAAAGAGATCGCATTCTTTTCTTTCTTCCTTTCTCCTTCCCTCCCTTCCCTCCTTCCTTTCTTTCTTTCTTTTTCTTTTTGCCACATCTTACAGGACCTTATTTCTCAGACCAGGGATGGAACCCACACTCCCTGCATTGTTACTGTGGAGTCCTAGCCACTGGACTGCCAGGGAAGTCCCAAGGAGATTACATTCTTGTAGGAGTCAGAACAAACCAAACACCAGGTGCTGAGAGTGAGAACAGACGTATAAACAGAGTTCTGGGAGCAGAGAGAGGGCTGGCTGCCTAGCTGGCAAGGCTGTGCAGAGGAGACCAGTCAGTGGGAGTGGGGTGGGGTGGATTATGAACAGCCTGTGCTAGCCTGACAAGGGCATACCAGATAAAGACACAGAAAAGTCAAGACATGTTTTTCTCCCATAAACATACAGTCTTTTATTCCAAGCAGCACTTTTCAGAAAAGAGGTGCTCATGGAAGAGACAAGTCCTGAAAGATTTAGATTCCAGTTGTCTGGGGTGTGAATTAATTAGCCTTGCAATCCTTTAGTCAAAGGGAGGATGGGAGAATGACTCAAAAATAATACAAGGACGGAATTTAGAAGTTAAAGATGTCTATAAATGTCTCCAAGAAACTTTTGTCTCGAGGACTTCCTTGGTGGACCAGTGATTGAGAATCTGCCTCCCAACCCAGGGGACAGAGGTTTGATCCCTGGTCGGGGAACTAAGATCCCACATGCCATGGGGCAACTAAGCCTTAGGACTGCAACTACTGAAGCCACACACCCTGAAACCTGAGGTCCCCAGCTAAGAACCGACACAACCAAATAAACAAATAGATATTTATTTTAAAAAAAGAAAAGAAATTTTTGTTCCATTTTCACTTCAGAGAGAAAATAAATGGAAATAGATTGGCGGAGGGATTATGCAAATTAAAACTGTCATCGCCACCATACTTAATCCTGCTAAAGTGACTATGATACTCTCACATTTTACGCAAGATGTGTAAACTCGGGTCCATCTGAGTCAGTATCAGGGTTTTCAGAAGATGGTCCAGGGTGAAGCCAGGAAGCAGACAGTAATGATGGGCCCCTGAGAGGACCACAGAACACAGGAGCAAGCAGAGCCTTCTGCAGGCTGCTAGGAGAGCTGGGCAAGCTCAGAGCTGTCAAGCTGCTATCCCAGTTCCTCAGAAGAGATGGCAGGCAAGATCAGTGATCACTCCCCAGGGACAGGAAGTGACCAAAGAGCCACAGCTCAAGCAAGCTGAACATATACAGCTTGACGGCACGGTGATGACTCCTGGGGAGACTGTTAGCCGCTCAGTCATGTCTGACTCTTCTGCAACGCCATGACCATGGGATCAAACCCACATCCCCTGCACTGTGGAAAGATTCTTTACCATCTGAGCCAACAGGGAAGCCCAAGTCTCCTGGGGAGACTACTCACCCACCGAAACACTTGACCCTCCCATGCTGGGTTTGTTCAGGGGCCTGGCAAAACCAGATGAAAGGACTAAATAGGCTGTTACAGGGTGACCTTGGCAAGGAGGTGGGCAGAGGCAGGGCTACCCCAGGGAAATGACAGTTGCCCCAAGTTTGTTTTTGGTTTAACTGCTTTCCCTCTTTGAAGGGACGATTCCCAAATATACCTGCAGTCCAAACTTCGTTTCTGAACTGGACTTAGACCCTACTGTCTGCTCTTCATCTCCACTGAGAAGTCTGATGCACGGGGCTTCCCTGGCGGCTCAGTGGTAAGGAATCTGTCTGCCAATGCAGGAGACAGTGTTCCATCCCAGATCGGGGAAGACCCCACATGCCATGAGGAACTAAGGCTGTGTGCCACGACTACTGAGCCTGTGCTCTAGAGCCTGGGAGCCACAACCACTGAGCTCATGGGTCCTGGAGCCTCTGCTCCATAACAAGAGAAGTCCATGCACAGCAACTAGACAGCAGCCCCTGCTCACCACAACTAGAAAAAAAAGCCCACGCAGCAACAAAGACCCAGCACAGCCAGAAATGAAAATAAATATATAAATAAAATTATTTTTTAAAAAAGAAGTCTGATAGGCACCTCAGACTCACTGGATCCAATGCTAGACTCCTGACTTCCCCCCCCCTCCCCTAATCCTGAACCACTTACTTATGCTGCGGCACCCCCAACCTTAATCAACTGCAGCTCTAAGTTTCTGGTTGTTCTAGTGGCATTAGCCACGCACTTCCTTGCTCACTAGGCACCAGCATATACTGCTGCTTCTGCCTTTAAAGAAACATCCATATCTGAGCCCATCCCTCCACCTCTGTTGTTACCACTCTGGTCCAAGCCTCCATGGTCACATATCTAAAGTACTGCAGGGGCAAGACAGCAAGAGAAAAAAGAATAGATAGTTGTGGGTGACGAACAGATGGGGACGAAGGAACCAGTGAGGACTTTGCAACTGGGAGCTAGGTAAACAAAGGATGCTGAGAGGTCAGAGCCATGAAGAGCTGTAATTACAGTATGATGGGTCAGAGGTCTCGCAGGACTGGCCTGGCCAGTGGGTGCAGACCTGAAGCAGCCAGAACCCCAGGACTTTAGGGAAGGAGACAGAGATGGGGAACCCTCTGCAGTTAGATGACAGCTCAAACTATCTTACTTTTTCTTTTGCAATTATATTCTAGCTTCATATGTTCTTAACATACCTTTCTAGAATTTTCTTGATGTTTTTAGTAGGAAAAAACTAATATATCCCAATTAAATATGACTCTAGGTTCATTTAAAAATTATTTTTATGGCCTTGTTATATAAAATGTTTAGACGTGATTAACACATGAATGGCTTTATATATATATGTATACGTAAATGGTATGAATGTTAAGACAACAGTAATCATTAAATAACATAGCAACCAAAAATTCAACCAAATTCTGAATTCCAGAATTCAGAGATCCTGAAATATCCTTGCATTATTTATGACAACAGGGATAAATCAAGTTGCTCAAATTAAACCAATGTATAAGAATCTTGTTCTGGTATCACAGACCTTCAGTCAATATAATTATCACTGCATATGGTCTGGTTCTGTCCACGACAATCACTAAGAACAGTTTTGGGTAAGTTAGAATTCTCATGTGATTACTAACCATAATAATGGAGGTGTTAGCCAGCAATTATAATTACTGTCTGCAAACTCCCTCTTTGCAAATATACTCTGAATAAAGGCTTGCTCTGCATTTTTCCTCCAATGTAACTGCCCATTTAAAAATGTAAACTGAGGATTTCTCTGGTGGTCCAATGGTTAAGACTCTGTACTTCAACTGCAAGAGACTATGGCTGGATCCCAAGTCAGAGAACTAAGATCCCAGACGCCAAGCATCATGGCCAAAAGAGGAAAAAAAATTTTTTTAGATATAAAAATATAAACTAAAGGAACAAACTAATAATCAGCATCAGAGGTTCCCTGTTTTCCTTTTCCATCTGAGGATTTAGGCAGTGCCCGGTTAACAAGTAATCTTGAGGTGACTGACTCTTCTCAGTGACCCAGCAAATCAATGACATGCAACAGTTAACTGTTAGTCTGAGCACTGAAAGCGAATGACCGAGGCTTTCTGGAAACAGGTTTCCAGTTTCACCATGGTGCCATGGTTTTAACACTCTGAAGTAAATCAATATTGTGGAAGTTATCAATGAGCTTCATTTCACGGAGCCTTGAAAACTCAATATGAGATCTCTGGTACAAGGCATCATGGGAGCATTCATATTTCAGAAGGAAATTTGTGCATTCAGATCCCTAGACCAACTTTTGGAAATAAAGGTAACTCTATATATTGATATTAGGCAACATATTAAAAAGCAGAGACATCACTTTGCCAACAAAGGTCTGCACAGTCAAAGCTATAGTTTTTCCAGTAGTCATGTATGGATGTGACACTTGGACCACAAAGAAGACTGATCACCAAAAATATGATGCATTTGAATTATGGTGCCAGAGAAGACTCTTGAGAGTCCCTTGGACAGCAAGGAGATTAAACCAGTCAATGCTAAAGGAAATGAGTCCTGAATATTCATTGCAAGGACTGATGTTGAAGCTCCAGTACTTTGGCCACCTGATGTGAAGAGCCAACCCATTGGAAAAGACCCTGATGCTGGGAAAAATTGAGGGCAGGAGGAGAAGGGGACGCAGAGGATGAGATGGTTGGATGGCATCACTGACTCAATGGACAAGAGTTTGAGCAAACTCCAGGAGATGGTGAAGGACAGGGAAGCCAGGCATGCTACAGTTCATGGGGTCACAGAGTAGGACACGACTTAGTGACTGAACAGCAACAACAATCTATTAAAGGTCGTCCCAGTAATAAAGAGCAACCATAATGTCCTGAGTGCTGGAGAGAGAGGAAAATATCTTGTTTCACCCAGAATGCAAGTTCCGATACTGAGAGCTAAGCCTGGAAACAGCAGGGTGAGGGAAGAGAGCAGTGGAAGGGTTGGCAAAGTAATTGCGAGGTATTGGATTACAGGTAAGGTTTCCTCTCTTTTTAAGATCTCCTTTAGGGATATAAACACCTCAGTAGATGAAGTGCTATCTGATTTAAAATACTAACGCACACCACTCTCCAAAGCCAGAGCATGATACTTAGAATCCTCAAGCCTAGAGGAAGAAATTCAGAGAGGCTCTTTCCCCTTTGTCACAAATAAAACTAACACTCCTTTACAGTTCTTTTATAGCCACACACACCAAGCTCCCTTGACTGGGGTATTATTTACATCTCTGGAGATGGGGGAGGAGGAATTTCCTTAACACCTGATCTAAGTGTCCTGTCTGGGCTCCCCTGGTGTCTCAGCGGTAAAGAACAGGACTGCAATGCAGGAGAAACAAGAGACGCAAGTTCGATCCCTGGGTGGGGAAGATCCCTGGAGAAGGAAATGGCGATCCACATACTGTACTCCATGGAGTCCTAAAGAGTTGGACATGACTCAGCGACTAAACTACAACTACGAAAAAGCATGTAGTCTACAGTACGATCTGAGCATCTGGTGATTAATGCTCTCAATGATCTTGTTGTTGCTGTTCAGTCGCTCAGTCATGTCCGACTGTTTGCGACCCCAAGGACTGCAGCACACCAGGCTTCCCTGTCCTTCACTATCTCCAGGAATTTGCTCAAACTCATGCTCATTGTGTCTTAAACAACAAAAACATCCTGTCTGCTGTGCTGACTGTGTGGAAAACACTGCTAGAGTACGTGACATAAGGTCATTGTTACTATTATTACTGTTACCATTGTGGGCGCAGGCAAGTTTTCTCTTCTTCCTTTCTAGGTTCTTTCAGTTCAGTCGCTCAGTCGTGTCCAACTCTTTGTGACCCCATGAACTGCAGCACGCAAGGCCTCCCCTGTCCATCACCCTGTCCATGAGTTTGAGTTCACTCATGTCCACTGAGTCGGTGATGCCATCCAGCCATCTCATCCTTTACTGTCCCCTCCTCCTGCCCCCAATCCCTCCCAGCATCAGAGTCTTTTTCAATGAGTCAACTCTTCGCATGAGGTGGCCAAAGTATTGGAGTTTCAGCTTCAGCGTCAGTCCTTCCAATGAACACCCAGGACTGATCTCCTTTAGCTGGTCTAATAATTAAACTGATAAAAGATTAACAGGAGAAAAGCAAACAAGTTTAATAACACATGTATCTGGGAAAGACCCAGGAAAACTGAGTAACTCTGAAATGGTGGAAGCCCTCACCTTAAATGCCTTCTTCAGCTAAAGCAAAAGAAGAGGGTGGTGGGATACTCTCTGGGAGGTCACAGGCAAAGCACAGAAAACAAAGGTGAGGTTGTGATGCAAATTAAATTATCACCTTCTGCACCAATGAGAGCTCTGCATTCATGATGAAGGTCACCTCCCCCAACTTCCAGGAGCAGCCTGGAAGACACCCTTACAAATGGAGATTTCCCTTATACATGGAAATGTCTCTGATGCTGGGAAAGACTGAGGGAAGGAGAAGGGGGCAACAGAGGATGAGATGGCTGGATGGCATCACCGACTCAACGCACAGTTTGAGCAAACTCTAGGAGTTGGTGAAGAACAGGGAAGCCTGGCATGCTGCAGTCCATTGGGTTGCAAAGAGTCGGACAGGACTGAGCAACTAAACAACAACATCTACTTGGGCTTTCCAAAGCTTCTCCTGAGTCTGCGGTTTCTTAAAATAATCAGCCTCAAATAATCCTGATGCTGAAGAGACAGGAAGTGAAGTGGTCAACTCTGCACCCTGGTAAAATTTAACTGAGGTTCAAAACGGTTAGGAAACTTGCCTGAGTCAAGCAGTTAATAAGTAGCCCAGGCAGGACCTGAACTTATGCCTGTTTGATTTCAAAATCTCTGCCTGGAACTATTAATGATGTCAGAGAAAGTGAAGGCATGCAGTCACATCCCTCTTCAGGTTCCCCTTGAGACAACATTGCCTGAGCTACTCTGATAGAAGACCCAGAAGTCAGCTCTGGCTATAAACCATCTAAATGAAGGACTAAGTCATTCCATCATTCAAAGCTGGGCATCTCTTCTGATCCTAAGACACAGTAGTCCGTGGGACCCTGCAGAATTTGGGAGCTCCCCTCTTCTCCCTTCTTCACCCACCGTCTCTGGGTGCTCCGTGGGCAGTGCAGAATTCTGTCCCCCTACCACAGATCAACTTGGCACAGCAACCCCAGTTGCAGGGCAGAGAGAAGAGAGGTGACTAGACAGGAGAGTCCTATCGGTCCACAATTTTCCATTCCCAGGCTCAGAGAGGGAGCCACAGGCTCGTCACAAGGCAACCACATCACTGCTTCACTGACCTGGTTTAAGGTCTATTAATTATGATCTGTTCTTCAAGGCCCGTGCTCTCTGGTCAGATGCACGATGGGGCACACAGGGGCTGAGTAGAGATGGAGACTGCCCCGTACAACACTCTCCAGCTGGGGCAGGACTCACTGAGGCCCAGAAGTGCCAGCTGATGGTCCTGGCCTTGGCCTCACCTCATCCCCATGGGAGGAGCCCTGTCCACTTACACAGCCTCAGCCACAGCCTTACCATCCTGGGGTACAACAGGGGAGTCAAGCATGGGAACAAGGGGTCTAGAAGCCAGAGGGAGGCCAGCTCCTGGGCAGATGAGTGGGGAGAGGGGAAGGTAATAAGCACAGCTGGGTTGGGGGGTGAGGTGATATGCAGCGATCAGGAGCATGAAGAGGTTTGTTATAGAAAGAAGGAGCAGGTACGCAGAGAGGAGATGGGAGACACCAGCTCAGAAAGAGGAAGCTGAGAGGGTGAGAATCCAGGGTCTTGATGGCTTCCGAGTCCCCAGCTTTAGTCCCCATGAGGCTCACAAATCCTGCAAGTATGAGCGTGGCTGTGTACCCTCACATGGTCCACACGAGTGGATTCCTGGCCACCAAAGACCTTTGACTAAAACCAACCATATAAGTGTATTAAAAAAATCTTCCCTAACATTCATTTTTCTTCAGGTCTTAACCAATGAGGGCTTCCCTGGTGGCTGGGACAGCAAAGAATCTGCCTGCAATGCAGGAGACCCAGGTTCAATCCCTGAGTCAACAGATCTCAAGAAGGAAATTGCAATCCCTCCAGTACTCTTGCTTGAGAAATCCCATGGACAGAGGATCCTGGTGGGCTACAGTCCATGGATTTGAAAAGAGTCCAATCCCTAACTACAGTCTCTAGGCGAGTGCAATTCAACCGAGGCTGCATGCAAGCATACACATATGCACACACATGTGAATTCATGTTCCCTTATACATGTACACACACAGACATATATACATGCATATGTCTAGATACACATACACATACGCATGAAAAATATCTACCTAGGGCTGCTGAGATGCAGCCAGGCTTGAGAGTCACCGCAGAGACAGAGTCCACCACGTTCTCAGTGTAGTCAAGAGAAGCAAATTCAGAAACATTCGGTACTCTCCCTTAAAAATCACGAAACACAGCCTTACTTAAAGAAGGCACCTCAGAAGACATGTACAGTACGTCCCCTACATATGAACAAGTTACATTTCCGGAAAGCATTCATAAGTCCAACAAAGTTAGCCTAGGTACCCACTAACACAATCGGTTATATAGTACTTTACTGTCATAGGTTTATGACACGCTTCACACAAATGATACACACAAAAACACAAAAAATAAGACATTTAAATCTTACAGTACAGTACGTTGAGAAGTACAAGAGTAGAGTACAACAGCTGCACACAAGGGCTGGCATCGAGAGACAGAGAGGAGGTGGGAGACGGTAGAGCTGAAGGGTCATCAGCAATAGGAGACGGAGGACAAGCTGAGAGGTCATTCATGCCTGAGGTTGATGGAATGCATGCTCGCATCTTTGAAAGTTCCCAGCTTAAAGGTTCCTATGTAGGGAAAGTACTGTAGTGGAGACCTTGTTTTGAAAACAATGCAATGTAAAGCTCGGGAGTGTGGAGTACCTACCTCCCTGTGCAAGGTGACAACACGGATTAGAGGGACTGTTGGAATTAAAACTAATTTCCCTAGTTCAAAAGGTTTTGAGTTCATCTCACTTTTGCAAATTAAAGCTTTTATGAATCAGCGAGCCTATTATTTAAAACAATCCTGGGGGCGGGAGGGGGTCATTCTAATACACAAATAATAATCTCCTAAATACAGCTGTGTTGAGTCTTCAGATTCTTGTACCCAAGCCTTCTTAAAGTGGAGCAGAAGTATGGCCTCAACATGAGTTAAGCAAAATCCAATAGATAGAGTAAGTCTGCCACCTCCATGAACAGTGCAATCCCTGAAGGCACATTCTGGAGTCTTACATGGGGTTATTAATATGCGTAGTTGTTGTTGTTTAGTTGCTAAGTCATGTCTGACTCCTTTGAGGCCCCATGGAGTGTAGCCTGCCAGGCTCCTCTGTCCATAGGATTTCCCAGGTAAGAATACTGGAGTGGGTTGACATTTCCTTCTCCAGGGGATCTTCCTGGCCCAGGGATTGAACCTGTGTCTCCCGCACTGCAGGCAGGTTCTTTACCACTGAGCTACTTGGGAAGCCCTCATATGAGTAGAGTAGTTATTAATTTGGAGAGAGGGACAGAAAGGCAGGCAGTAGCAGAAGGTTGGGAGTGATGTTAAGGATTTGCTCTAAGTGACCTCAGGATAGTATCACTCAAATGACTTCAAGGGAAAAAAAAGGGGGTGCAGGGAAGGCCTTCCATCAATATTCCATTGTACCAGTAGAGTTTTCAGACTGAATTTTAGATAAGGTTGAGCCTCCAATATTGCCCTAAATAAAAACAAGTATGCTCAGAAGAGGAAGCCCATTAACGAGTAACTGACCATTAACACAGAAACTGAAAATGCTTGTCAGATCTTTGGTACTTGGCTTACAAGAGGAAAGTGAGACCCTCGAAAAATAGAACCATTGGAGGGAATTTCCTGATGCTCACTGGCTAAGACTCTGAGTTCCCAATACAGGAGGCCTGGGTTTGATCCCTAGTCAGGGAACTAAGATCCCACAGGTTACAACAAAGATCATGCATGCCACAGCCAAAACCCAGCACAGCCAAAGAAATAAGTAAATATTTTAGGAAAAAAAAAAAAAAAAAAGGCATGGGAAAGTGAGGTTTAGTGGGATAAGGGTGACAACTCAGAATCTGGCTCTGCTACACAGAAACCCAGCAAAGACAGATCAGGGAGGGCAGACTGAAGAACCAGGTACCGTCCAAGAGCACTGGAGGAGGGGACGGAGCCACAGTAAACCACAGAAACACACTGCACCTGTGTCAGCTTCAACAGGTCTGCTCTTCAGAGTTATGTTCTTATTAGTGGGATATTTGCACACTGACTACCTTGAATGTCAAGCTGCTATTCTATTTCCATTCTAGGAAGATCACTGTGCATTCACGTATCACACCATTCACAAAACATTCTATTTACTTTGTCCCTAATCAGTGAAACTAAGGTAGAAACACGAGCATTCTTCTTTCACCGTACCATAGAATTCCCTCTGAGAAAACTGAGAACAAAGAAGTTAGGTCACTAATTTTAACCTGCTTGGGAAACTAGCCACTGTTTGGCTCTTCCCAGGAGAAATCCACCCTGACTCATAAATGTAAACAACGTCCACAACCAATAGCGGGTGCGTTTCAAGATCCCACTACCTGAGGGTATCCATTACAGTCTTCCCAAGACAGAGATTTTCCAATTATATGGATCCTTTAAACCACAAAGGGAAAAGTTATAAAAGGGCAACACATGGCTACACATTTAAAGTTTCTCTAAAATCGAATCCATCTCACACAAAAAAGAAAGTTTCACATTAACAATAGGCAAGGGAAACTACCTTAGTGGCCAGTACAAGTGCAGTATCAATATATGTGTGTTTGATGGTTAATGGCTCATTCGTTGAAAGAAGGAATAAGTCAAGGAAATAGTCTTGTAACTTGTCACAGTGTAGACCAAAGAATCCACCTGCAACGCAGGAGCCCCAAGTTCGATCCCTGGGTCAGGAAGATCCCCTGGAGAAGGGAATGGCAACCCACACCAGTATTCTTGCCTGGAGAATTCCATGGACAGTGGAGCCTGGTCCAGGGGGTTGCAAAGAGTAGGACACAACTGAGCAACTAATACTTTTGTACCTAGACACTGTAAGTCCTTTTTTCCCCAGCATCTCTGCTTGCAATGTCTCAGTTCCGTGACCAGGGGTGAAACCTGGGCCTCTGCAGTGAAAGCACAGAGTCCTGACCACTGAACAACCAGGCAATTCCCTGAAAATTCTTATTTACCTTCCTCTCTCAGCATTGCTTTCTCTGACAATGTTACCAAATGCCTCTCCTCCACAGTTTTTGCATAAGTAACTTCTGTAGATGGTGATGGTAAACACTAACAACAAATTGACTCACAAATGCCCCTACTTTCCTGTTTTGCTAGATGAAAATGTTTCAGCTAAAATTCTCCCCGCTTTACTTACACCTCATTCCTTGAGTTATTTGCTTGTTTGGGTTTACACCTTCAAATCAGCTTGATTTTGATTCACTCCCTCTTGAATCACAAGCCCCAATTCTGCAGCCTAAAGCTGCTCACATCCAAAAAGGATGTGTGTTGAGGAGGCTTAATCTACCTACTTAATCCCATCTTAACCAACAGGCAGCTTTTCCTGCACAGATTAATCACTCCCCTTCCCCTCAACTCAAATTACAACACTGCCCTCCAATGAGGTTACAATGATTTTCATAGTGTCCTTTCTACAGATATTTCTAAGTGACTCCAATTCACTCCCTCAATTTCTTGACTACACAGCATGCTTGTAAAGGGCATCAGTAACTCAAATGTAAAACATGTCCCAACAAGGCCTCCACCATGCTGAGATTCTCCACTGTCTCTCTCACTGTTCCAATACCAACTGCCCGTAGGCTGAACAGTGTCTATGTGTGTGTGAGTGTAAGCACGTGTCCCACGGCCAAAATTTATCTGTTGAAACCTAACCCCCAGGGTGATGTTTTGGGACGTGGGGCTTAAGTGCAGAGATGGAAATGATTTAGCATGGGGTTGGCTTTCCAATCAGAGTTCTGAGCAGCCTGGTTCATCAGATTAGAAAACAGAAAGTTCCCCAAGGAAGGCATGAAGACTGGGAGTAGAAAAGGGGACCTGAGGGGCTTCCCTGCTGGCTCATTGACAAAGAATCTGCCTGCCAGTGCAGGAGACACTGGTTCAATCTCTGATCCACGAAGATCCCACAGGACGTGGAGCAACTAAGCCCACGTGCCACAACCACTGAGCCTGTGCTCAAGAGCCTAGGAGCTGCAACAAGAGAAGCCATCACAATGAGAAGCCCGTGCACCACAACTAGAGTAGCCCTGTTCACCACAACTAGAAAGTCCACATAGCAACAAAGACCCAGCACAGCAAAAAACAAAATAAATAAGTAACATTTTAAGAAAGAAAAAGGGATCTGAGCTAATCAGCCACAGAACAATGGGTATATGTGGTGGGAGGTACTGCTGCCAGGGCCATGACCTGAACAGAGTCATAAATGGGTGGGGAAGAGGGCATCTTCCAGGCAAAGTAGAACAGAAATCGACAGACAGCAGACCAAGGGGAAAGGCTGTTCAGGGACTGCTTAGCTTCAGAGTCAAGTATCTCCTAGCCTATTAAAATAACTGAGACATGTATATGCATCTCTAGAGAAATCTGATAAGTCAGACTGCATGGTAATGTGCAAACAGTCCTAAACTAGCAATCAGGAGACCTTCCTGATCTTCCTTGAGCCTCTGTCAAATGAGGGTGCATAAGGACAGTGTCCATAAATGAGAAGGTAAACTAACTTAGTCCTTTCAGCCTGCATTCTTTTTCTTCTTAAAAAAAAGAAAAAGAAAACAAAACATAGTCTACATGTGTGGTGCTCACAGGCAAAACTACTGCTTTGCAAGACATTTGCTTCATATATATAGAGGGCCGAAGAATTGATGCTTTTGAACTGTGGTGTTGGAGAAGACTCTTGAGAGTCCCTTGGACTGCAAGGACATCCAACCAGTCCATTCTAAAGGAGATCAGTCCTAGGTGTTCTTTGGAAGGACTGATGCTAAAGCTGAAACTCCAATACTTTGGCCACCTTATGCGAAGAGTTGATTCGTTGGAAAAGACTCTGATGCTGGGAGGGATTGGGGGCAGGAGGAGAAGGGGACGACAGAGAATGAGATGGCTGGGTGGCATCACTGACTTGATGGACGTGAGTCTGAGTGAACTCTGGGAGATGGTGATGGACAGGGCGGCCTGGTGTGCTGCGATTTATGGGGTCGCAAAGAGTCGGACATGACTGAGTGACTGAACTGAACTGAACTGTGTATGTGTGCTAGATCTAGATGCAAAATGTAAAATGTGTTCCTTCTTGTGGGGTCACAATCAAAAAGTTTGAAAAGCGCAAGGTGTGTAAGGTTTCTTCAAATCCTAAGACTGTCTTTTAGCCTCTAAGTTCTAAGCTATTTAACAGGTGAGTAAATCAACCTTGATGTGAGTTCTGCATAAAACTAAACAAATTCCGAGCAAAGGTGAGCTATGTGCTCAGCTTTGTGCTGTGTGTCTGTGTGTCCTAAATTACTGCACTTGTGTTCGATTCTTTGGGACCCTATGGACCATAGCCCACCAGGCTCCTCTGTCCATGGGATTCTCCAGGAAAGAACACTGGAGTGGGTTACCATGCCCTCCTCCAGCAACACAGGGGTTGAAACTACATCTCTTATGTCTTCTGCACTGGCAGGCAGGTTCTTTACCACTAACACCACCCCATCACACAATTCAAAATTTAACCTTACCCAAAGCCATGCCCATAATTAAATTACATATGACACATGTCTCCAGGAAATAATTATGTCTCATGTATCTTGTAACACAGACACACCTGCATATTCAGGGCAAAGGATTTGCCTCATGCCTGAAAAAGATTTCATTCTAATCTAGACACTTACATATAGGAACAGTGTTCTACAGAAATTTCACCAAATAACTCAAGGTGGTATTATGTTTCACTTTAAGAAGATCTAACGCCAGCCCTTAATTTTAATACCTTGACCAATAGCAGCTACTAGATTGTGTCTGACAAACATGTATGTGAAACTCTATTGAAACAGGTGACTTTTTAACTACTTGTAGATTCTGACTCGAGGGCTTCTCTGGTGGCTCAGCAGTAAAGAATCCACCTGCCAATGCAGGAGACAAAGATTTAATCCCTGGATTACGCAGATCCTCTGGAGAAGAAAATGGCTACCTACTCACTCCAGTATTCTTGCCTGGAGACTCCCATAGACAGGTGCCTGGTGGGCTACAGTCCATGGGGGTTTCAAGAATTGTACAACCTCAGCCTAAACCACTTTCAAAAAGCTTCATCCAAATGAAGTCCTTCAAGACTTGCAGAGAAGAATGTGAATAAGCAACATATGAAATCCTAAGTATTTTCCTGTTGGATAGGCCATTTTCCCAGAAAGGCACAGAATAATTTATGAACATATGCATGAACAGGAATGAGGACAAAAATCACTAACGTTGGCAGTCTGCAAGTGCCAGGCAAACACATTTTAGATAAAGACTACACCTGTCAGTTTAACAGTGCCAATTATACCTATTCTGAGGGCTCTTTCATTTGAAGTAATATGATGTCAGAGAAGACATGACCTCAGGTGTTTTCACCATCCTGCTACTAGATGGCTAGGGTGAAGTCACAGATACCCAGACTGGAGCACAAACAGGTGGACGTCACTTGCCCACTTAACCGACTTTAGGGTAACTAGAGACTAAAACTCAAGTTTGGTTTGCTGGTCTTACCAAGTCTAGCCCCAAAACCAAGCCCCCAGTTTGTGCCTTGCACATAAAAGACTCCCTCAGTAAACACTTCCTAGTCCTCCTGTGAAAGCTAATTCAAGGTCAAGAGATTCCCCAAGCCCTTTAAGCACACGATTCGAACTCCTCTTGGGGTGGTTTGTTTTTTTGTTTTTTGGGTTTTTAACTAAGTTTCTGATAAAGATTCCAGGCTCACCACCACCAGCTAAACTTCCTGACCGCCTTGCCAGCTACTCAGCCCCAGAAGTCCAATTTTACACCACCCGACCTTCCAGCTCCCTCCAAGGCCGCCCAGACGTGGCCCCGCTGAGCACTTTACAACCGGAACGTATTTTGGAAGCCGTCCCGCCGCGCCCCCTGACTTTACAAGGAAGGAAACAAGAGGTTTGAGCTCATGCGCCTTGCCCAAGGTCACTTCACCCTGAGGCCCTCCAGCCTCTGGCCGCCGGCTCACACAAACTCATCGCGAACCAAGTTGTCTCTGCCCCATATTTAAGCATGCCCACACTGCCACTTGTGATGCCCAGAACCATAAAAGACCCAGCCGGGGAGATAGGGGGCACCCAGGCGTGCCAAAGCAGGCAAAACAGTGCGAATCTGAACTCTCCAGGAACCAGAGGGCTGGCGGGGTTCTTGAAGGGGGTGAAAGAAAGCCAGGGATGGAAAGAAAAAGCCACCACAGCCGCGGTGGGGTGTGTGTGTGCGTGGGGGTAAAAAAAAATCTCTGTTTGCCCACAGCCCCAAAGGAGGGTCCCTCTCCCTTCAGGCCGCCCCAGAGGCCCCCAGGGGATGCCAGCCCGGCCCCCTAGCAGCGGCCGGCCAGGCCTGGTGATCCTCGCCGGGCTCACCGGGTGCGCAGCGCCTGCCACGCGGCGTCGATATCGGCGTAGAGGTTCTTCTCGGAGGGCTTGCCGGAGCCTCACGCCGTAGCCTGAGTAGTCGTAGGAGAAGATGTTGCAGTTGATGCGCGAGCCCAGGCCGATGTAGAAGCTGCACATCTGGCCCAGGTCCACCGCGTTGCCGTGCGAGAAGAGCAGCGTGTAGCGGCTGGAGGGCGCGCAGCGCACGAACATGCAGCCTAGCCGGTTGTCCCGGGCAGTGCGCGAGAAGAAGACCTCGACGGCGTCCAGCTCGCGCTGCGAGTACTGCCAGTCGGCGCGCTCGCTCAGGTGCAGGCTGCACGCGCCGGGCCCCGCGCCCCCCTCTTCGGGCTGCTGCGGCGCCGGCTGGGCCGCGGCGGAGGCGGAGGAGGTGGAAGCGGCCGAGGCCGGAGCGGGCGCGCCGGGGCCGCGCTGCTCCGGCGCCAGCACCGTGTAGGTGGGCTCGGGCGGCAGGAAGGCCAGCTTGGCGGCGATGCGGCTCGGGCAGGGCGGGCAGCAGAAGAGCCAGCACAGCTCGCCCAGCGAGAAGCCGTTCATCCTGGGGCCTGGCTCGGGCATCGGGGCGGCTGGAGCGCGCCGCCGCCGCCGCCGCCGCCGGCACGGCAGGCAGGCAGGCAGGCAGGCAGGCAGGCCGGCTGGGGAGCGAGGGCGGGCGGGCGCGCGGCGAGGAGCGGGCGAGCGGAGGGCGGCTGCGGCCCGCCCGCCCGGCGGCTGGAGGAGGGGGCGGGGAGGCGCAAGGGGAAGGCGGGGCCGGCCCGGCGGGCGCGGCGCTGGAGCCGGGGCGGGTCAGCAGCGGCCCCGCGGGCCGGGAGGGGCTCGGGCGTCCGGGGCCCGCGCGCGGCACACAAAGCCGGCGGCGGCGGCCATGCCGGCTGGAGCGCGCCGCCCCCACCCCTCCCCCGCCCCCCGGCTCCCGCACGCCCGCCGCCGCCGCCGCCTCTTCCGGGTTACCGCGGGCCCTCGTCCCCGCCGGGACCCGGGCCGGGCCGGTCTGGGCGGGGCTGCCCGGCCGCCTACCCCGACTCCGCGCGCGGGGGCGCGGGCACCTGCTCGGGCCTGGGAAGCGCGTCCTCCTCTCCGGGACGCCCAGGCGCCCGGAGCAGGGGGCGCCCTGGCTTAGGGTCTGTATGCAGGGGACGGGTGGGTAGATCCCCAGAGAGGTTTGGGGAGGGGACGCGGGCACCTTTGCCCTCCCTGGGAAGCAAGACCTGAGGCCGACGGGGCCTTTCCGGGAGCGCAGAGGCCGGGAGCAGCGGAGCGCTCCGGGTTTGGCATGGGGGCGCGTGGGCCGATCGGAGGACGGTGGAGAGTGGGGACAACGCAAGGGGGAGCAAGTGTACTCCCGAATCGGACTCTGCCTCTCTCCCCTCTCACAGGAATTCCCTTCCCTAAATCCAGGTTTTCTCATGCGTGGAGATTCTTGGGGATTTGTTGAAGAGTTAACGAATGAAAGAGACTTGAACCTGAAATTCTTGGCTCTTTGTGTCCATTGGTGCTTTCTGAGCTGGCTCTTCCCGAAGTCTCAGGACGATCAGGCGAACTGGTGGTGTAGGATAGAGCGCCGATGGATCGCTGCATCTCCCTGTTACAGGAGTTTTTTCTGCCTATGTAGCTACAGCATTGAGCTTCCCTGGTGGCTCACTGGTAAAGGATTCTCCTGCCAGTGCAGAGACCCAGGTTTGATCCCTGGGTGGGGGAAGATACCCTGGAGTAGGAAATGGCGCCCCACTCCAGTATTCGTGCCTGAAGAATCAGAGGAGAGGAGCCTGGCGGGCCCCAGTCCATAGGGTCACAAAGAGTCAGACACAACTTACCAACTAAACTACAGCCACAGTATTACTTTCCTAGGGGCATGACTGGACCTTCAGTAAATCCCTGTGTCCATAAAGTCAGCTGTTACAACAGGGCCACTCTGTATATTTAGTATTATACTACGTTGCCACTGTCGTTTCTCATCTCAAGGGCAGTGGATTTCCTAGTGGTAACTAGGTGTCCTTTACAGCCCTAGCTCCTCTAGACTTGTTTCCGGAATCCAGTACTTTTAATGGTCTTAATCAGGAGAGATTTTACAATGATTTAAATCCCTTGTGATCTTGGCACTCACCTTTAAGTGATTTTTTTTTCCAAATATTATTGTCGGTGCCTTGAAACTGAGTAGGCTCTGGTGCCAATTTCACAGAGCCTTCCACAACTTACTTTTTCCTCCTGATTTGGCAGCTGAATTCCCTTTCAGGAATTGACAGGAGATACCCTTCCTGATTGCCAGCAGGGCAGCT
The DNA here is from genome assembly GCA_917880005.1 of Nanger dama. Lineage (NCBI taxonomy): Eukaryota > Metazoa > Chordata > Mammalia > Artiodactyla > Bovidae > Nanger > Nanger dama. The sequence continues at coordinate 1,498,043 of CAKJTW010000108.1, read as the reverse complement.
AGAGACAAGGAAATTGGCAGCATCACCACTCTGGGTCTCTTGTGTTAACTCAGAGATGTCCAGGAGAATTTAAACTTTCCTCCTGCTTTTGTGGAAGGTGTTATTTTTGAGCACCCTCATCTAAATGAATTTGCCCATCCTGATTTCAGTAACCTTCAGGACCAGGTTTGAAAAGATTATTTGTTCACTAAAATAAATTTTAAATGTTGTTGAAACTATCCAAGAAATTGGCTGAAGAAAACTTGGCTAGCAAAGCTTGTTCAGATTAAATATTTGAAGTCTATTTTAAAGTTATTCACACTTGGTGACCTTTCACCCAAAACCAATTTCTTTCTTTCTTTCTTTTAATTTATTTGGCTAGCTGAAGCATGTGGTATTTACTTCCTCAATCAGGGATGGGACCCACGAGCCCTGCATTGTAATCATGGAACTTTAACCACTGGACCGCCAGTTGTGTCGGACTCTGCGACCCTAGGGAAGGCCCCAAAACCAAAGTTTTATCTTCTGAAGGTTAGGTGTCCCTTTTAAAAAGGTGTATAACTTGCTACTGATACAAAAATATTGTTTGTATTCAGTATCTATTGATGTAATGTTTCTTATGCTCACAGTACCTAAGATGTTAGAACATTTGGGCTGAAGCTATAAAGAGAAGACAGTCCCTGCTTTCAAACACCTTACAATTTAATTAGAGTATTGGCGGAAGATTCAGAACTCTTTCCCTGTGAATTTTAAAAAAAAAAACAAACCAGAACCCCAAAAGCCAAGGAAAATGGTTTTGAATCCTGATTCAGTGGTGATATTTCTGTGGGAAGTTAGGATGATTAGCCAAGTGTGTCACTCCCTAATCTTTTCAAGATTAGAATAGAATTTGGAAGGCTTTCCTGGTGGTCCAGTGGTTAAGGCAGGGTGGGGGTGGGGGTGCAGGTTCAATCACTGGTTGGGGAGCTAAGAGCCTACTTGCTCCCAGGCAAAAAGAAAATATTTGTTTATTTATATCCCTAAAGGATTTGTGGAGCGTCATGCAGTGTAATATCAATAAGTACATAAGTAAATAAAAGCCTGGTTTTTATTTTCATCTTCTTAGACTACACAGAGGTGGATTCAAAAAGTACTTATTTCCCTGGATGGTATGTTGGTTCAGGTTTGTGGGAATATTAAATTGAAACCCTCTTTTAAATGAATTTGCCCATACTGATTCCAGTAACCTTTCGGACCTGGCTTCAAAAGACTGTCTTCACAAAAGTGATTTTTAGATGTTTTTGAGCTATCCAAAAGTTAGCTAAAGAAAATCTGGTTGACAAAGATGGTTCAGACTATGTATTTGAAGTCTATTTTTAAGTTATTCACACTTGGTGAAGTTTTACCCCAAACCAAAGTTTTTGTCTATGCTGTAGAATAGAGCCCCCGAAACTTTCTCACCTCATGCCTCTTCCAGTCATAGTCAAATTTATGTAGCCCCTCAACACAATGCCCCTCTCCGGGAGGGAGAGTTTAATATCTCTGCCACACCTCTCACACCCACAACAAAGGTGGCAGGCAGCCTGCCTTAGCATACTGGTTGCAGAACTTCAACATGCAGCCCAGGAAGAATAAATTTGCCCTATATATTTGCAAATATATTTTTAAAGGTCAGGGATTACTAACTGATCACTTTGATCTTAAAGAATGTCTGTTTGGCTCTTCCTGCATTTTAGTAGAGAAAGGTAAAACTTGGAGTCTGGGTCAGCAGACATAGCTACAAAATGCCATGAGTTGGTCACTGAGTCGATCTGCGGAATGCAAAGGTGGCTAAGACAGCTCCTCCTGCCCTCAACAAGCTCACTGAACGATTTGCTACACAGAATAACTGCATCCTGCTAAGCCATTCTGGGTCAGTAAACTGAACAGTATTCCAAGTAGTTAAATGCACTGATCTCTATTATTAATATTGGCTTTTTGCACATTGAATTTTTCTTCCAGATCAGTCTGCCTGATTCTGAGTTGCTCAAGATCACCCCACTTGTGTCAGCATTTTTCACTGACCATCAGGGGATATTTATGCTTCAAAACTGAAGCATATGGTTGTTTCAGTAGAAGGTAAAAGATATCGAAGATACATCAACCGCTGGGAATTCCCTGGTGGTCCAGTAGTTAGGACTTGGCACTTTCACTGCAAGGCCCAGGTTCAATCCAGAAGCTGAGCCACATGACCAAATTAGAGGGGGAAAAAAAAGAGTGCCCTGTTTTATTTTTTCTTTCTTTAAATTTAAGACTGAATGCTCTGTGAAGGCTAGGATAATGTCTCTTTTGGTCACTGTTTCCTCCATGCATCGTTTAAAGAAGATGCTCATAAAATATTAATTAAATCATCAATTAAAGAATGAGTGAGTGATTTAGTGAGTGCATCAAGACCAAGGTTATTCCTTCTCTTTCAGACAGTATTGTCAGGGTTTGAGAAAGACACAAAGAAGCCCAAGTCCATGCCAGCATCCCACTAGGAATAGACTACACATGTCCGCTGGCTAAGGAGTTGTGGCATTCTCCCCATCTTTCTTACTGTTAATAACAGTAATCGGGTTTGTTCTGGGCAACAATGCTCCCAGGTAAGACACATAGTCACCTGGCCTCCCCTGCTGTGAAGATGGCCGCAGGACACAGTTCTGGCCAATCGTCTTTAAGTGATGTGTTTTTCGGAGCTTCCAGAAAGACAACAGAACTGAACTCATCTGGCATGTTTCTCTTTTCCAGTCTCTTAATTCCCACTTGGGTTGCCGGCATTATTATTACTAGAGCTATGAGAGCCACCTTGCCACAATGAGAGTGAATTTCACAGTTGAAGATGGTGAAGTAGAAAGAGAAAAGTCTAGGCCCTTCAGGACATGCTGAACAACTGCCTAGCTTTGCCTTCATCTGGGATTTTTACTTTAAAGTCTTTACTGAATCTGTTACAATATTGCTTCTCTTTTGTATTTTGGGGGTTTTTGTCCACAAGGCATGTGAGATCTTAGTTCCCCAACCAGGGGCTAAACCTGCACCTCCTGCCTTGGAAGGCTGAAGTCTTAACCACCGGACCGCCAGGGAAGTCCCTGAGCTTCTTGTTAAATGAGAACAATAAGTCACTTTATGTAACTGTATTAATAGTTGAGTATTTTGTTACCTGTAGCCTAATGCAATAATTAGAAATCTGATTCAGGAAACAGAAATGAAAGATCCAAACATTGTTCTTAACTGCTTTCTCAATAAAGTCAAAGAATATTTTGTTGATAACAGTGGAATAGCTATGGCTGCTTTTTCCTCCATTTAAATAAATTATTAAAGTATGACTAAAGATGGGGTAGTTTTTGAGGAGATATCTATTAAACAAATCCTTTGGAAAAGTAAAGAAAATCAGGCCGATAATTTTGAAGATAGCATAGTTAACATTTGCGCCATTCTGGGAAATCTGAGCCAGTGCTCATTAGGATAAGGGCCTGCCATTCAACTGAAAGCTTTTGGAGGTGAAGTATCTTTTTCCCAGAACCTCTCAGCCTGAGGGCTCTTATCAAGAGCGTTGTAAATGAGGTCACTGGAGCCCCAGCTGCAGAGAGCTCAGAGACCCATGAAATGCTGAGAAAGCACCAGAGAAATAAGGATTGAGAGAAATCAAACACCAACCACCCACAGATAGATGCTTTCACAGTTCCATTCTTCACATGGATGATTATGTCCTCAGACCTACATTTCTTACTAGTCTTCTCCTATTCACGGATTCTTAATGGGAGGGCCAGAGTGCCCAAAATCTATCTCAGAATTTGGACTTGATGAGCTGCTTGAAGATAAGAACTTGTTTCCCCTGCACAATCAGCATAAAACCTTATGTCCTAGCACATAATAGGAACTCTAAACAGACTTAACTGGTTATTGGAATTCAATTTCTAGTAATCTCTAAATGCTTGTTTCATGTGCAAACATGTAATAGGTTATAGAAGTGATTCTTTTTTAATGGGAAGTGAGAAGTCACAGCCTTTTATATGCTGAGCTTGCAAATTTAGTTTTGTGGTGATAATGAACAATATGGCTTCAATTTTAAGGTTTTTTGTTTTTTTGAAGTTCAGATAGCTGCACATCAAAACTGTCCATGAATGATTGATGTGTAGTGTTATTCCAGGGAATTTACAATAATGAATGTTATGGACATACTCAAAAAAACAGTAATATTGGCATAAGACCAGACAGATCTAGCTGTGAATATTTCACATGTAATAAATTTGATGTTTCAAATTGGTACGATTATACTAACTTATTTCAGCAAGTAGCTAAGTATTTGAAAAAGATAAAGTTCAATACTGATAGATTAAAAAAAAAAATCAAAGATTTTTAAAAAGGAAACCAAAAGACAGCTGGAAAATACAGATGAAGATTTATATATCTTTGAGCAAAATACCAAAGGCAGAAACCACATAGGAAAAAGTGATTTGACCACATAATTTTCAATCTTCTATATACTGAAATTAATTTATAGATGAAATGAGATGATGTTGAGGACTTGCTGCCAAAAAAAAAAAAAAGAAACAAGATTGATTAATAAGGACTTGATAATTGTTGAATCTGGGCCTTGAGTTGATGGGGGTTTCATGGGAGTTTCATATGCAATTCTCTCTACTCTTGTATATATTAAAACTTTTCTATAATAAAAAATGTACATTTTTTTTAAATTTTAGGATTTTGAGAAACAATCTAGGCCAAACTATTCACCATCAATTCATTTAAAAAGAAAAACACCCCAATGGGGAAAATGGATAAAATATATGAACAAGCATTTTATAAAAAGAAGTACAAATAACCAATAAGTCTGTGAGAAAAAGTTTAGATTCAGTTTTAAAAGCAAATTTTAAAAATTTATTTTTAACTCGCACTGACCCAAATTAAAAAAAAAAAAAAAAAAAAACCACTAGGGCTCTGTTGGACATGATTTAGAAAAGTAAGCACTCTCAGATAGAACTTTCTGGTGGAAATACTAATTAGGACAACCTTCTGGAAAGAAACTTCACAATATATATCAGAAGACTTAAAATATATCAAACTTGTAATCAAGTAATTCAAGTTGAAATTTAGCCTAAGGAAATAATCCATTTTCCGCATAGATTTTAAATAGTAGGATGTTTGTAACAGTACAGTTTGTAATGGCAAACAAAGCAAAACAAAAATTGAAGACATCAGAGTCTAAGAAAATGATAGCACATCCAGACAAGAGACCAATATGTGCCATTAAACCTGAGATGAAAGAGCCATATCTGTTATCATAGGAAAATATTCACTATGTCTAGTGAAAACAACACAAAATATCTACAACATGTATCAATAAATATATTTTAAAAGTTTAAACCCAGAAGAAAAAAAAATCACTGATGAATGAGATTCTGAGGGTTTGGGTTTGGTTGGTTGTTTCTGAGTATATTCTTTAAGTTCTAGGTGTGTATTATTTTATAATTTAAAATGAATAAGTTATTATCAACCAAACAAAACAACAACAAAAAAGAGGAAATAAAGTATTGTAGAATAATGAAGATGTTCTCCTGGATACTTGGAGATTCTTCAAAAATTAACTTCCCAAAGATAATTTCTCATTCATATGAGGATGAAGTAATTTTACCATAATTGAGTTGAACAAAGCTCTACCAAGACTTACTATGTGCCAGAAATGTGGTGGTTTCTGCAGGAAATGCAAAGATTAACAAAATAGCTCACACCCCACCCTCAAGGCCATCCTCTTCTCTCTTGGAGTCTATAGTATTGGGCTGCCTGGGCTTTTACAACGTTGCTACTTTCCTAGGGCAAGAATGTGCTTTTCTGCTCCGAGTTGTTTTGTTTTGTTTTGTATTGTTTTATAGTGTGCTTATCTTCTCCTTCTCCCTTCTTTACCTTCCTTCCCCTAAAAATGAGGCAGTCATTTCTCTCAGTGAGGCCCCACCAGGTGAAGAGCCTGACTTTACAATTCTCTGTTGCCTCACATCTGATGTTTTCATTTCTTCTCCACTGAACTATACGCAAACTTTGTCACTACCTGGACCTTGTTTTCATATGGCACTGTGTCATTCCCTGGAAGTTACAGTTCCCTTTTCTGATTACAATTTCCTATTCCGTTGCCTCTCTTCTTTCCTCTCGTCGAAACTCTTGCAAATTCTCTTGTTACCCACTCCTTTGATTGGACAGCCTATGGGTTCCAAAATCACTGCAGATGGTGATTGCAGCCATGAAATTAAAAGATGCTTACTCCTTGGAAGGAAAGTTATGACCAACCTAGATAGCATATTGAAAAGCGGAGATATTACTTTTGCCAACAAAGATCTGTGTAGTCAAGGCTATGGTTTTTCCTGTGGTCATGTATGGATGTGAGAGTTGGACTGTGAAGAAAGCTGAGTGCAGAAGAATTGATGCTTTTGAACTGTGGTGTTGGAGAAGACTCTTGAGAGTCCCTTGGATTGCAAGGAGATCCACCCAGTCCATTCTAAAGGGGATCAGTCCTGGGTGTTCGTTGGAAGGACTGATGTTGAAGCTGAAACTCCAATAGCTGGCCACCTCATGCAAAGAGTTGACTCATTGGAAAAGACCCTGATGCTGGGAGGGATTGTGGGCAGGAGGAGAAGGGGACAACAGAGGATGAGATGGCTGGATGGCATCACTGACTCAATGGACATGAGTTTGAGTGAACTCTGGGAGTTGGTGATGGACAGGAAGGCCTGGCGTGCTGCAATTCATGGGGTCACAAAGAGTTGGACACGACTGAGCGACTGAACTGAACTGAACTGAGAATGCTTGTCCTGACCTTGGTCCTTTCTTTTTTTCCTTTCTTTTGGCTTCACAGCATGAGAGATCTTAGTTCCCCAACCAGGGATTGAACCTAGGCCCCTGGCAGTGGAAGTGCAGAGTCCTAACCATTGAGAATTCCCCTGACCTTGGTCTTGTGGACAGTGAGTCATGTCAATAATCTTCTCATTGAAACCTTAATATGCAACCTTCATCATATGTATTGTCTCTCTGCTGTGCCCACTTGCTAACCCTCTTTCCTGGATAGACAGTAAAGAATCTTCCTGCAATGCAGAAGACCCTAGGTTTGATCCCTGGGTTGGCAAGATCCCCTAGAGAAGGGAATGGCTACCCACTCCAGTAACCTTCCCTGGAGAATTCCATGGACAGAGGAGCCGGGAAGGCTATACAGTCCATGGGGTTGCAAAAAGTCAGACACTACTTACTGAATGACTCACACTTTCACTTTCCTGTTTTAGAACAAATGTTTAGCAAAATATTATTGAGCCTCTACTCTGCCATTATAGATCAGTAAAGAGCTGGAATGTCAAGATCTAACCACTTTAAAAACTATTTTTGTTACCAAGCCCAAGCTCATGCAGCTTGCCACCTAATAAATTGAGAGATGAGTTGTAGGGGCAAGGAACAGCAACTTTATTTTGAAAGCCAACAGACCAAGAGGGTGGTGGAATAGTGTCCCAAAGAACCATCTTACCAGATATCTGTACTTCTTCCACACCATGGCATCTAACAAAACTGGAACTTTGTATTCATTAGATACATGGATTTAGAGAGATATAATAAACAAAGTGGAGGCAGGACCTGGAAACCATAAATGATACACATTCTCTAACCTGGGATGGGCTCCAAGTGGGTGGCCCTGGTTTCTGACAACAGGGGAATGTCCTGCTGGACAGGCAGAACTCAGCTTAGTCACTCATCATCCATTCAGTTCCTGTTCTGTGCCAGCCCAGTCAGGCAGAGTGCTAATAGAGGCAAATAGAAAATGCTGTGAATTGACAGGGAAGCAATCAAACTCCACCCCCATGAAGCAGGCAATCAGGAAAGACTTCAGGGAGGAGGTGGCTTTTTTTTTTTTTGTCTTACCACACTGCTTGTGGGATCTTAGTTTCCCAACCAAGAATTGAACCCAGGCCCTCAGCAGTGAACATACAGAATCTTAGTCACCAGGCTGCTAAGGAAGTACCCAGGAAGGTGACTTTTGAGCAAGAGAAAATATCCTGAATATATTAGGGACAGACAATTGAAGTTGCAACCCAGGAAGTCAATCAGCATCTGGAGGGAGAGAATTCATATTTATGAAGCCCTACCTCCATGCTAGCCAGTAAATAAGAACTTGTCGCAGGTTGTGTTGCCTGGGAAGCTGATTGTGAGTTGAGGTTCACATGTGGGAAGTTTGTCAGGGAGAGTGCTTGGAATCAAGAGCTGTGAAGGACATCAAATTGGACAGAAGGAGAAGTTGGTCTGTGACGCAGTCTTTGTTGTTCAGCTGCTCAGTTGTGTCCCAACTCTTTGTGACCCCCCATGAACTGCAGCACCCTAGGCTTCCCTGTCCTCCACTATTCCTGGAGCTTGCTCAAACTTATATCCATCAAGTTGGTGATGCCATCCAACCATCTCATTCTCTGTTGTCCCCTTCTTCTCCTACCTTCAATCTTTTCCAGCAGCAGGGTCTTTTCCAGTGAGTTAGCTCTTCACATCAGGTGGCCAAAGTATTGGAGCTTCAGCTTCAACAACAGTCCTTCCAGTGAATATTCAGCACTGATTTCCTTTAGGAGTGCCTGGTTTGATTTCCTTGCAGTCCAAGGGACTCTCAAGAGTCTTCAACACCACAATTCAAAAGCATCAACTCTTCAGCGCTCAGCCTTCTTAATGGTCCAACTCTCACATCCATACATGACTACTAGAAAAGGAGGCTGAGTGCAGAGGAGAATCAAGAACACAAAGAGAGGACCAGGCTTGACCAAGGATATTTCACTTGCAAGATCAGTTGTAAATGAGAGAGGAAATGTATTTACGTGAAGAGTGTGAGGTCATGAGTAGATGGGTTGAAGGAGTTCTTCAGCTGGTCAGTAAGTTTTGCTGGTGGTTATCTTCCTCCAAAGGATTCAGTGGGTTAAAAAGGAAAGCTGGGGGTGGGATGGAGACTCAAGAGGGAGGGGATATATGTATACTTATAGCTGATTCACCTTGCTGTACAGCAGAAACCAACACAACATTGTAAAGCAATTATCCTCCAATTAAAAATAAAGAAAATAAAGAATGCTGAGATTTGGAACATGGCCTTGGAGTGTGTGACAATGTGTGACTATAGGTCGAGTGAGGACCTGGTTAGGTTCTGGGAAAGCCATTCACTGAAAAAAAAACACTTGGCTGAGTAATGGCCTTTACAAAATGAGCCTGTAGTGCCTGATCAAACACTGAGCTTTAGGAAGGAATGTCAAACAGGTTATTCTTTAAAATTGCTCATCTAGTGAGAGAAAGCAAAGCTTAAGCATAATGTTAAATAAATCAGGGTGGGGGGAATCACACAATTTAACACTCATTTGGTTTCACATTCAGTGCAAAAAAACCTAACAAATTCATTCCTGTAATCAAATGATTTCTTTATCTATAAACTTAGATGAGAGATTTGTGATTTACAATGAAAGGGAGAAATGTTGGAGAGTTGAGAGGAGTGGTTGTCTTCTTTGTGAATCTGATGTGGAATGACAGAGGGAAGTCATTTCTAGATGGATCTGGAGGAAACTGGCCAAAGACAATCATAGATCTACATGCAAAAGTATGCATGTCAAACTCCATGTGACAACTGTGTGCTGTGAGTAGCGTCAATGTTTTCTACGGGGCTGCTGCATGCAGATCAGAGTGGTAATATTATCCATTCATAAACAGATATAAGACTGTCAGAATCTCTGCAGTTAGAGTCCAGGCTCAAGCTGTGGGAGGAATCAGCAGCCAGAAGAGGGTGGGGTCCTATATTTGGTATCTCCATTTCAGACAACCCTCTCTGCCCTGCCCAAGCTAAACTGTCCAACCAAGAGAGACGAGAGAACCTTTAGACCCAAAGAAGTTGGAGTTAACTTGGCAGTAGCAGAAACCCTACAACTCTTGTCTTGATAGAACAGTGGTTGCTAGGACACTCAGCTTTAAAGATTGCATTGCTCTAGGCAAGTCCAGTCCTCAGACTTTTGGACTAAAGACCATGTCTTTGGGCTTCCCTGGTGGTCCAGTGGTTAAGAATCTGCCTTGGAATGCAAGGGACACCAGTTCCACCCCTGGTCTGGGAAAATCCTGTGTGCCACGGAGCAAGGAAGCCTGTGTGCCATGCCACAACCACTGAGCCTGTATTCTAGAGCCTCTGAACCATATACTGAGCCCATGTACTACAGCTACTGAAGCCTACACACCTAGAGCCCACGCTCTGCTGCAACAAAAGCCACAGCAATGAGAAGTCTGTGCACTGAAACTAAAGCAGAGCCCCTGCTCGCCCCAGCTAGAGAAAGCCAGTCGGCAGCAACAAAGACCCACCACGATCAAATAAATACATAGAAATCAGTATTTTAAAAATAAATAAAGACAGTGTCTTTGCCTTTAGTTCAGTGTCTTATCTTCCCACTGACCTACCCAACCTTATCCAGCAGGCCTCTGAATTTTAGAATCAATGCATAACCACCACTGGCCTGCCCAGAAGACCTGAGAATGCAGCTCTCTGGTTCTATCACTGGATACGGGTCCTTGCCTACTTTCTCCATCTGGAAGATACAGAGAACAGGAACAGCCAGCATCCCAAGTATGCTGAAAGATTTAGATTAAGGCAACCCACATGCAATATGATTAAAGAGCACTGTGGAAATGTCAAATGCTATAAATATGGATAATATAATGATAACTGAGAAGCAGCTTGGTTAATTGAAGCCAGTCCCCAGAGCTCCCCTGTAATTATGGTATGATTGTATCTGGTATGCCCTGAAGCATGGCAAGGACATCTTGTGCAAACAGCCAAGTCAAATAATTTGCATGCCACTAATTTCTGAGATACAGCTTAAACCCAGGAGACCATGAGATGCATTCTTAAGAGTCTTGATACGTCAAGAGAATTTCTTGACCTGAGCACTGTGTCTTGCCTTTACAGCATGTGAACTTACCACCAATTGGCAGTTCTAAGAGAGACTGGAGGGAATTCCCTGATGGTCCAGTGGTTAGGATGCTGCAACTGAAAAAAAGGGGAGGGGGAGAGAGAGAGGCTAGATCCTCTACAGTTCCTTGGGTCTCTGAAAATCTATGTGAGTGAAAATGCTAGGAAAAGATTTTCCCCAACCTGAATAGAAGAGAAAGAAAAATGAAGAGCCAGGGATATACATTTTTAAGGTCCATCATTTCTCCATCAATAACTGGGACACCAATGTTTATAATAATAATATCAACTTTTGTTGAAATACCAATAGACATCCCCATTCGCCATTTAGCTCTTGATGTTTGCCATGTCCCCCAAGAAGGCAATTATGTTCTTAATTTGGCAGACTAAAACCTCCAGAACACTGAATCCTTATAGATTTATTTATTTAAAAAAAAAAAAATGTTGGGACTTCCCTGGTGGTCCAGTGGTTAACAATCTGTGCTTTTACTGCAAGGGCACAGGTTTGATCCCTGCGAGTTCTCACATGTTGGCATGGTGCAAAAATAAAGAAATAAATTAATAAAATTGTTTAAAAAGCAAAAAATGTTGTAGAATGAGTATGAATAGAATTAATATTAAAATAGGTACCTACTTGAGACTTCCATGGTGGTCCAGTGGTTAAGAATCTGCCCTCCAATGCAAAGGTCCCAGGTTTAGTTCCTACATGGTGGGGGCGGTGGGGGAGAGGGGGGACCGAACTTAAGTGCTCTGAAGCCTGTGTGCCACAGTTAGAGAGGTGCATTGCAACTAAAGTTCCTCCATGCTGTAACTAAGACTCAACATGGCCAAAACAGAATTTTTTTAAAAGGTACCTACTGTGCAATCTGCTTCCAATTCTCTTTCACAGACATAGGCAAATTCACACTATCATTCTGACAGCTTCTTTCTCTCTGGATAGTCTTGAACACTAGTCCACTGCTCACCTCACATCTTTAAACTGCTCTTTCCCTTGCCTTCCAAACATCTCCATCTGATTGATCCATAGAGCCTTTCCAGTCAACGTGTCCACAGCTGAGCTCAGTTTTTCCCCAGCCCCCATTCCACTGAACCAGTACTCCTCTTATATTCTCAACACTGTGAATGGCACAGCCAAGAAGCCAGAGCCAGAAATTATGATATTTTCTTTGATTCCTTCTTTTTCACTATTTGTAACTGACCTGGGTATTGCCGGTTCTAATTTCTCACTAGCCTTGAGTCTATCCCCACTTTAGTTCAGTTCAGTTCAGTCGCTCAGTCATGTCTGACTCTTTGTGACCTCATGAATCGCAGCACACCAGGCCTCCTTGTCCATCACCAACTCCCGGAGTTCACTCAGACTCACGTCCATCAAGTCGGTGATGCCATCCAGTCATCTCATCCTCTGTTGTCCCCTTCTCCTCCTGCCCCCAATCCTTCCCAGCATCAGAGTCTTTTCCAGTGAGTCAAGTCTTTGCATCAGGTGGCCAAAGTTTTGGAGTTTCAGCTTTAGCATCATTCCTTCCAAAGAAATCTCAGGGCTGATCTCCTTCAGAATGGACTGGTTGGATCTCCTTGCAGTCCAAGGGACTCTCAAGAGTCTTCTCCAACACCACAGTTCAAAAGCATCAATTCTTCTGCACTCAGCTTTCTTCACAGTCCAACTCTCACATCCATACATGACCACAAGAAAAACCATAGCCCTGACTAGACGGACCTTTGTTGGCAAAGTAATGTCTCTGCTTTTGAATATGCTATCTAGGTTGGTCATAACTTTCCTTCCAAGGAGTAAGCGTCTTTTAATTTCATGGCTGCAGTCATCATCTGCAGTGATTTTGGAGCCCAGAAAAATAAAGTCTGACACTGTTTCCACTGTTTCCCCATCTATTTCCCATGAAGTGGTGGGACCAGATGCCATGATCTTCATTTTCTGAATGTTGAGCTTTAAGCCAACTTTTTGACTCTCCTCTTTCACTTTCCTCAAGAGGCTTTTAAGCTCCTCACTTTCTGCCATACGGGTGGTGTCAATCTGCATATCTGAGGTTATTGATATTTCTCCCAGCAATCTTGCTTCCAGTTTGTGAACCCGGGATATAATTCTTTCTTGCTTAGATTAGCATCTCAGCTTCTAGCCTCTGCTTCATTTCTTGTCCCACATAAAATTTGATCATGTCACATCCCTGCTTTGAATCTTTTGGTGATATCCCCTTGACATGAGCTCAGTTCAGTTCAGTTGCTCAGTCGTGTCTAACTGTTTGCAACCCCAAAGACATGCCAGGTTTCCCTGTCCATTACCAGCTCTCAGACCCGACTCAAACTCATGTCCATTGCATCAGTGACGCCATCCAACCATCTCATCCTCTGTTGTCTCCTTCTCCTCTCGCCTTCAATCTTTCCTAGCATCAGTTTTTTCCAGTGAGTCGATTTTTCACATCAGGTGGCCAAATTATTGGAGTTTCAACTTCAGCATCAGTCCTTCCAATGAATATTCAGGACTGATTTCCTATAGGATTGACTGGGTGGATCTCCTTGCTGTCTAAGGTTCTAAGAGTCTTCTCCAACACCACAGTTCAAAAGCATCAATTCTTCAGCACTCAGCTTTCTTTATAGTCCAACTCTCATATCCATACATGACTACTGGAAAAATCATAGCTTTGAATACACAGACCTTTGTTCTTAAAGTAATGTCTCTGCTTTTTAGCATGCTGTCTAGGTTGGTCATAGCTTTTCTTCCAAGGAGTAATCATCTTTTAATTTCATGGCTGCAGTCACCATCTGCAGTCATTTTCAAGCCCCTAAAGGAAAATCTCACTACTTCCATTGTTTCCCCGTCTATTTGCCATGAAGTGATGGCACTGGATGCTGTGATCGTAGTTTTCTGAATGTTGAGTTTTAAGCCAACTTTTTCACTCTCCTCTTTCACTTTCATCAAGAGGCTCTTCAGTTCTTCACTTTCTACCATCAGGGTGGTGTCATCTGGATCTCTGAGGTTATTGATATTTCTCCCGGTAATCTTGATTCCAGCTTGTGCTTCGTGCAGCCTGGCATTTCACATGATGTACTTTGCATATAAGTTAAATAAGAAGAGTGACAATATATAGGCTTGATGTTCTCCTTTCCCGATTTGGAACCAGTCTGTTGTTCCAAGTCCAGTTCTAACTGTTGCTTCCTGACCTGCATACAGGTTTCTCAGGAAGCAGGTAAGGTGGTCTTGTATTCCCATCTCTTTCAGAATTTTCCAGTTTGTTGTGATCCACACAGTCAAAGGCTTTGGTGTAGTCAATGAAGCAGAAATAGATGTTTTTCTGGAACTCTCTTGCTTTTTTGATGATCCAACGAATGTTGACAATTTTATCTCTGGTTCCTCTGCCTTTTCTAAATCCAGCCTGAATATCTGGAAGTTCATGGTCATGGACTACTGAGGCCTGGCTTGGAGAATTTGGGGCATTACTTTGCTAGCGTGTGTGATGAGTGCAATTGTGCGGTAATTTGAACATTCTTTGGCACTGCTTTCCTTGGGATTGGAATGAAAACTGGCCTTTTCCACTCCTGTGGCCACTGCTGAGTTTTCCAAATTTGCTGGCATATTGCATGTAGCACTTTCACAGCATCATCTTTTAGGATTTGAAATACCTCAAATGGAATTCCATTACCTCCACTAGCTTTGTTCATAGTGATGCTTCCTAAGGCCCACTTGACTTCGCATTCCAGGATGTCTGGCTCTAGGTGAGTGATCACACCATCGTGGTTATCTGGGTCATAAAGATCTTTTTGTATAGTTTTTCTACATATTCTTGTCACCTCTTCTTAATATCTTCTGCTTCTGTTAGGTCCATACCATTTCTGTCCTTTATTGTGCCCATCTTTGCATGATATGTTCCCTTGGTATCTCTGTTTTTCTTGAAGAGATCTCTAGTCTTTCCCATTTTATTGTTTTCCTCTATTTCTTTGCATTGATCACTGAGGAAGGCTTTCTTATCTCTCCTTGCTGTTCTTTGGAACTCTGCATTCAGATGGATATATCTTTCCTTTTCTCCTTTGCCTTTAGCTTCTCTTCTTTTGTCAGCTATTTGTAGGGCCTCATCAAACAACCATTTTGCCCTTTTGCATTTCTTTTCTTGGGGATGGTCTTGATCACTGCCTCCTGTACAATGCCACAAACCTCTGTCCATAGCTCTTCAGGTACTCATCTATCAGATCTAATCCCTTGAATCTATTTGTCACTTCCACTGTATAATCGTAAGGGAGTTGATTTAGGTCATACCTGAATGGTCTAGTGGTTTTCCCTACTTTCTTCAATTTAAGTCAGAATTTGGCAATAAGGAGTTCATGACCTGAGCCACAGTCAGCTCCTGGTCTTGTTTTTGCTGACTGTTTTAAAGCTTTTCCATCTTTGGCTGCAAAGAATATAATCAATCTGATTTCAGTATTGACCATCTGGTGATGTCCATGTGTAGAGTCTTCTCTTGTGTTGTTGGAAGCGGGTGTTTGCTATAACCAGTGCATTCTCTTGGCAAAACTTTGTTAGCCTTTGACCTGCTTTATTTTGTACTCCAGAGCCAAATTTGCCTGTTACTCCAGGTAGCTCTTGACTTCCTACTTTTGTATTCCAGTCCTCTATATTGAAAAGGATATCTTTTGGGGGGTGTTAGTTCTAGGAGGTCTTGTTGGTCTTCGTAAAACAGTTCAGCTTCAGCTCCTTCAACACTACCAGTTGGGGCATAGACTTGGATTACTATGATATTGAATGATTTGCCTTGAAAGTGAACAGAGATCACGCTGTCTTTTGAGACTGCATCCAAGTACTGCATTTCGGACTCTTTTGTTGACTGTGACGGCTACTCCATTTCTTCTAAGGGATTCTTGCCCACAGTGGTAGATATAATGGTCATCTGAGTTAAATTCACCCATTCGAGTCCATTTTAGTTCACTGATTTCTAAAATGTTGACGTTCACTCTTGCCATCTCCTGTTTGACCACTTTCAATTTGCATTGATTCATGGATCTAACATTCCAGGTTCCTATGCAATATTGCTCTTTACAGCATCAGACTAGGTTTCCATCACTCGTCACATCTACAACTGGGTGTTGTTTTTGCTTTGGCTCTGTCTCTTCATTCTTTCTGGAGTTATTTCTCCACTGATCTCCAGTAGCATATTGGGCACCTACTGACTCGAGGAGTTTATCTTTCAGTGTCACACCTTTTGCCTTTTCTTTTTCTTCAGCTACGACAGCAAAAGAGATGATTTATTGTACACGTTACATTCAGCCACAACTGAGAAGAGAACTAGTCCATAGTTGTCACAGGTCCAGGGCAAAGGACCAAAAGGGACAGCTTTGATATGAGCAAGGTAGGTCTCTCAAAGGTGATCAAGGTGATCAGAATGGCCATAGATGTTCCAGATCCATTGAGAAGTTCTAGATAGTAGGCATGCAGTCTACAATTTGTACCAGCCTCCCTGGCCTCTGGCTTCCCTTGTTTCTGCTTCTGTGGCTTCCATGGGTGTTCAAGTTTACTTGGACCTCTGCCTCATCTTTCTTCTTTTGTGCTTCAGCCTGCGCGTTCGCTTGTTCCTCCACTTTGCTCTCATGGTGCAGAGGTTTCTCAAAAGATGGTGCTAAGGCCAAGCACCTTTTGCCTTTTCATACTGTTCATGGGGTTGTTAAGGCAAGAATACTGAAATGGTTTGCCATTCCCTTCTCTGCTGGACCACGTTTTGTCAGAACTCTCCACCATGACCTGTCTGTCTTGGGCGGCCCTAACACGGCATGGCTCATAGTTTCACTGAGCTAGACAAGGGTGTGGTCAACGTGATCAGTTTGGAAAGTGTTCTGTGATTGTGATTTTCATTCTGTCTGCCCTCCTATAAATAAGGATAAGAGGCTTATGAAAGCTATCTGATGGGAGAGACTGACTGAGGGGGAAACTGGGTCTTGTTCTGATGGACGGGGCCATGCTCAGCAAATCTTTAATCCAATTTTCTGTTGATGGGTGGGGCTGTGTTCCCTCCCTGTTGCTTGACCGGAGGCCAGACTAGGGTGGAGGTAATGAAGATAATGGCAACCACCTTCAAAAGGTCCCAGCACATCTGCAACACTAAGTGTCCCTGACCCTGAAGCAGGCCATTGCCGACCCACAGCTCCGCTGGAGACTCCTGGACGCTCATGGGCATGTCTGGGTCAGTCTCTTGTGGCATCACTGCTCCGTTCTCCTGGGTCCTGGTGTGCACAAGGTTTTGTTTATGCCCTCCAAGAGTCAGTCCTGTGTAAGTTAGGTGGTTCAGTTGTGGGGTTAATGTTGACCTCCTCCAAGAGGGCTTATGCCATACCCAGGTCTGCTGCACCCAGAGCCCCTGCAGCAGGCCACTGCTGACCCGTACCTCCACAGGAGACACCCCGATACAGTTCTGGTTCAGTCTCTGTGGGTTGGGTGTGTGTTTTTTGCCCTTCGCAAGTCAGAGAAGCTCAGGCAACCAAGTGCTTGGTGAGTGCACGTCCCAGGTGGGCTGTGCGTTTTATCACTTCCCCAGTCCCAACCACTTGGTTTCCCGTGTGAGCTGCGAGAGCACCGCTGTAGGTTTCCTCTGGAGAGCTGATCTCAGGCTGCGCACCTCCTGGCAGATGTCAACCATCCAGGATCTCAGGAAGACGAGGTTAGTAGCTGGGAGCCTGCTCACAGTTTGGTGGAAGATGCCATCTCTGGGGCTGAGACTGTAGCAGCTCCTTGCCTTCCAGCTTGAGAGTAAGGTCTAAACTCCTTCACATGGCCCCTGAGTTCTTTATCTTCTCTAATGTTATCTCTAATCATGCCCCACCTCATGAGAATCTTCTCTCAATTCCTTAAATACGCTACCCTCTCTACCTTCAGCCCCACTAGCCTGGAACCTCCAAGAGGGTGGGAAGCCTGTTTGTCTCAAATACCATGGTATCTTCAGGGCCCAGTGCAGTTCCTGGCCCTCAGTCTACAGTCATGCTCTGTGAGTCTGTAGCACTAGTCCAGTTTCCCATATAAATGGTCATTTAAAAAGTGTATGTGCTTTTGAATCTTCATATTCCTATCTTGAGTTCCTATCACACCAAATCACCCTATTCTTGCAAGGTTGCATTTATTATACTCTACTGTGATCCATATCGAGTCTTCCCAGGTGGCTCAGTGGTAAAGAATCTGCCTATTAATGCATTAGATGTTGGAGATTCAGGTTCAGTCCCTGGGCTGAGAAGATCCCCTGGGGAAGGAAATATTAACCCATTCCAGTGTTTTTGCCTGGGAAATTCCATGGACAAAGGAACCTGGCAGGTAACAGTCCATGGGGTCACAAGAGTCGGACATAACAGCGATTGTTGTTCCATTGCTAGCTCATTTCCAACTCTTTGCAACCCTATGAACTGCAGCACACTAGGCTTCCCTGTCCTTCACCATCTCCTGGAGTTTTCTCAGATACATGTCCATCGAGTCAGTGATTCCATCCAATCATCTCACCCTCTGTTGCCCCCCTTCTTCTGCCCTCAATCTTGCCCAGCATCAGGGTCTTTTCCAATGAGTCAGCTCTTTGCATCAGGTGGCCAAAGTATTGGAGCTTCAGCTTCAACAACAGTTCTTCCAATGAATATTCAGAATTGATTTCCTTTAGGAATGACTGATTTGATTTTCTTTCTGTCCAAGGGACTCTCAAGAGTCTTCTCCAATACCACATAAAATCTTTCAAATAATAGTCTCATGTAAATCACGTGGCTCTTTCTGTATACGCTGAACCTGTCTTCCACAGTAACTGCTTTCACGGGTTTTCTGTTTTTGTCTCCCTCTTCTTCTTTTTTGGGGGCTTCCCTGGTGGCTCAGTGGGTAAAGTGTCTGCCTATAATGCGGGAGACCTGGGTTCGATCCCTGGGTCGGGAAGATCCCCTGGAGAAGGAAATGGCAACCTACTCCAGTACTCTTGCCTGGAAAGTCCCATGGACTGAGAAGCCTGGTAGGCTACAGTCCATGGGGTCACAAAGAGTCGGACACGACTGAGCGACTTTCCCTTCCCTTCCCTCCCCTTCTTCTTTTTTAAAATTATCATTGATTTATTTTTGGCCGCACCACAGAGCTTGTGGGATTTTATTTCCTTGAGCCCTCTGTGGTGAAAGTGTGGATTCCTAATCACTGGACAGCCAGAGACTCCATCTCCCTCCTCTTCTAAATTCAGTCAAAAGCCCTCTGATCTGGTCATATTGTCCCTGTGACATACGTAGTGGTCTCACCCTCTTGAGGGGCATTATTTCCTAGTCAGGTGCAGTTTGCTTTTTCAAAGAAGGTCAGTGTTTGGCTTTGCTGTGATGTTTAAAAATTCTGATAGACATTTTTCCTTTATGATGAACAAATTACTCCTGCTTTAATTTTCATCATTCTTTTTCTTTGAAATGGTCAATCTAGTAAGGGAGGGTTTTACATATGCATCCCAGTCCCCACCCCCATATTCTTCCAACTGAGAGTAGAGATCTAGAAGGCCCATTCCTATCCTTCATGGCACCCAGCCTGGGAGCCTGATTCTCACCCACTTACAGAAGAACCCTAGTCATAGATGACTTAGCAACTCCACTTCAGTTCTGAAAGTCTGAGGAGGCAAAGTTTATTATATCCACTTGTGCAGTCTCTGTTAAAGCGATCATGAATGTATCCAATTGTAAGCGACATATTAGAAGGAAAACAATGTGGAAGGTGTCTTATCATTTGCTGTGCCAAATAAGGAGGAGAAATAGATTTATACCAATTTGTCCTGAGAATGTAGAGAGGAAAGCCTGAACAAATTCACTTTTCTTTTAGCCATGCCATGTGGCTTGTGGAATCTTAGCTCCCCAACCAGGTACTAAGCCTGTGCCCCTCAGAGACCTAATCAGGGAGTCCTCTTCTGTCCAAGGACTCCGTCCTTGCCAGTCTCTAGCCCTGGATTAAACACAAACACCTGTCCCATTCTTGGTCATGGGCTGCTGAACACCGCTATGACTAACTACAGCACGTTAACGCAATCTCAACTGTGCCCTCAATACCACTGGTGATTACTCTTGCTCATTCCTTGTCGATGTCCTTGTCCCAGTCTCACCACACCTGGGTGCTACGTGCCATTTTGGAGCCACATATCCAGATTGCTCCAGACAGGCAGAAGCGTGCTCACAGCCTCACACCCTGCCTTCTGAAGAGTTCTTGAAAGAATGCTCGATATTGAGTCTGAAGAACAAATTACGAGGGCCGGCTTGGGAAGTCTGATTGTACTTGCAGAAGTTCCAAGGGCTAGAATTTGGACTCTGCGGGCATGGATGGCAGAGAGCAGGATTCAGGGGCCAGTCAAAGGGAGAACCACATCAGGGCTCTGGAAAAGCTGCATGGGTGGCATTAGAATAGAGTGTCCTCTCACAGCATCTGAGTATATCAAACTTTATCTTCAATAGTTGGCGGAATGGGAGTTTGGGGATCCCTTGTAATCAAGAGAGCCTATTTTGTGTCGTAGCTTTCGAATTCATCAACACATTTAATCATTATTTTAGGTACAGGGAAACACTCATTGTGATCGCAACTAGGTTTCTGTGTGGGGGTCAGAGGATACCAATGTGGAAAGGTCATCACTGAGTGGTGTTACAAGTGTCGAACCCTAAGGGTGTTTAAGAAGCACCTAGAAGAATGAGTGCTGCTGGGGAAGGGAGGGAATATTTTAGGAAAGGAGGTTGATTTTAAGTTCAAAATTGTAGAATTCGGCCAATATCTTCATATAGAAGAAGCAGCATAGGCAGAAGTATAGAAGAATAAATACCTGATATATAGACACAAGTGGGAACAAATGAAAAGAAGCTTTAATTTTTTTTTTTTTTTAAACTGGGGACTTCCTTGGTATTCCAGTGGTTAAGACTCTGAGCTTCCACTGCAGGGCACCTGCTTTCAATCCCTAGTTGAGGAACTAAGATCCTGCAAGCTGTGTGGCTTGGCCCTCCCCCAGAAAATTTATTTAAGACCAGATTTTGAGGGACTTTCCTGGCAGTCCAGTGGTTAAGACTTCACCTTCCAATGCAGGAGGTGCCCGTTCAGTCTCTGATGCAGAGAACTTATGATCAAAGGAACAAAGGCATAAAATAGAAGCAGTATTGTAACAAATTTAATAAAGACTTTTTTTTTAAAAAAGTATGTAAAACAACAGAATTTAAATGGCCCTCATGCCTTAAGGTTGTCTTGCACCTAGAGCCCGTGCTCTGCAACAAGAAAAGTCACCACAGTGACACAGCCAGAACTCCACAGCAAAGAGGAAACCCTGCTTTCTGCCTGCGCACAGCTACGACAACCCAGCACCGCCAAAAATAGATAAATAAATAAAAACAAAATTTTAAAAATCTCTGCATTCCATGAGCCAAAAATCTCCTTTTCTGCCTTAATGAGGAGGTGAGTTGAGTTTCTGCCCCTGACAACCAAGTCTCTTAATTAAGACACATCAGCATCACCCTCCTGATTAAAGCCTCATCAGCAAGTGTGTGGGTCCTCTCCTATAAAAACAGCTTCCCTCCACCCCAGGAGCAGGAAGTGACCACTCCCATCTCTGAATCACAGGACACCTTGTCTAAGCATTCTCATGCCATGACCCACATTTTCTTTTGTTCCGTGGCTGCTTGGATGGGTGTCTTAGCTTTCTGCTACAAACTATAAGCCCCCTGAAAACAGGAACTATGTCAGTAGTTTTTTATTCCCCATCTCACCCTCCCACATCAGGCGGAGTGTAAATCCTCAGGAAGTCTGCTGAATGAATGTGAAAAACAAAGTTTCATTTTGTTAAACAAAGGCTCATGAGTGTGAGCTAAGTTGCTTCAGTCCTGTCTGACTCTTTGTGGCCCCAAGGACTGTAGCTCGCCAGGCTCCTCTGTTCATGGGATTCTCCAGGCAAGAATACTGGAGTAAGGTTTGACAGAAAACAAAATTTTGTAAGGCAATTATCCTTCAATTAAAAAGTTTAAAAAAAATTTGAAAAGAATACTAGAGTGAGTTGCCATGCCCTCCTCCGGGCGTTTTCCCAACCTAGGGATGGAACCAGCCTTCTTATGTCTCTTGCATTAGCAGGCAGGTTCTTTACCACTGGCACCACCTGGGAAGCCCAAACAGAGGCTCAGTACCATTTAAAGCTGGAGAGAAAGGAATGGAAAGAGATTTAGGACTGTTTCTCCAGAGACTTTTCAATCAAGTGTATAAATAGAGAGTTCATAACCATTCAGAAATACAGTCACAATAAAACTGAGAAAATAGCATTACAGATATATAATAGTAATTTAACGAAAACATAAAGGCTACCAACTTGAAGTCACAATTCCTGCCATTATCAACAGCCTTCCATAATAAAAATGGATTGCTTTCTTTTAATCTAAAAGCAGAATAGCATGTTTTATATAACTGCTTCTCAAACTTTAGTGTGTACTGGACTCACCTGGGGGATCCTATTATAAGGTGGCTTCTGTTTCAAATTCCCAAGTGGCTCTGTGGCAAAGAATCAACCTGCAATGCAGGAGACTCGGGTTCAGTCCTGGGTTGGGAAGACCCCCTGGAGGAGGAAATGGCTACACACTCCAGTATTCTTGCCTGGAGAATCCTAAGGACAAAGAAGTCTGGTGGGTTACAGTCCACAGGGTCTGAAAGAGTCAAACACATCTTAGCACGTACACTGTTTCAGTAGGTCTAGCCACGATCTGAAATGCTGTCTTCCTTCCTTCCTTTTATTCCTTCGTTCCTTTCTTTCTTACTCTCTTCTTTTATTCCTTTCTTTCTATTGAAGTATAGTTGAATTCCAGCATTGTATTATTTTGGGTGAACAACATACTGATTCAGTGCTCTTCACAACCCCATGGGCTGTAGTGTACCAGGCTCCTCTGTCCATGGAATTCTCCAGGCAAGAATACTGGAGTGAGTAGCCATTCCCTTCTCCAGCCATTCCTTTCTTCCCGACCCAGGGATTGAACCTGAGTTTCCTGCATTGCAGGTAGATTCTTTACATCTGAGCCACCAGAGAAGCTCTTTTATTGATTATACTGCATTTAAATTTATTGTAAGATATTGGCTATAATCTCTGTGCTGTACTAAGATGATACATTTCTTTCTTTAAGATTTTTTTTTAATTATTGCATTTTATTTATTATTGTTATTTTTTGGCCACACCACGCAGCATGTGGGATCTTAGTTCCCTGACCAGGAATCAAACCTCTGCCTCCTGCAGTGGAAGCACACAGTACTAGCCATTGAAGGACCAGGGAAGTCCTGAGATGATGCATCAAGGCATTAGCTCTACCCACAGCGTCCTGAGGGAGGTTCTCTACGCCTAGCTGAGGAAGGGAGGAATGAAAAGCCGATGCTTGGGTCATGCACGAATCAATCAGCTCCGCATGTTGGTTCTAGCCCAAAACAGATTGCTGTCCCCACAGGGACACTCACGGGTGGTCCTGAAAACAGTACTAAGGGAAGACACAGCCTCTCAGTGGACATCTGGTCCTCAGATGCACATGGAAGGGGAAGTAGCCTGACTTAATAAAATTGTCATCTTGAGGAAGAGAAAAGCAGATAGATTTACTTAAAAAAATAATAAAAGGACTTGCCACGGGGTGTTGCCTGCCTGTTCCAGCTTACAGTTATGACTTTTAAAGTGAACTAGTCAGGCTTCCTGGTGGTCCAAAGGATAAGAATCCGCCTGCCAATTCTTGGGGGCACAGGTTTGATCCCTGGTCCGGGAAAATCCCACCTGCTGCAGGGCAACTAAGCTCGTCCGCCATAACTACTGAAGCCCCCACCCGTGCTCAGCAACAAAAGAAGCCACCACAGTGAAAAGCCTGGGTACGGCAACTAGAGTAGCCCCCGAACACCTCAACTGGAGAAAGCCTGAGCACAGCAACAAAGACCTAGTGCAACCAAATAAATAAGCAAAGTGGCCCAGACATCTAGATTGCGAACTTTCCTCCAATGACATTCAGGGGATCAGGAGCACAGACAAGGAAAACCACAAGGTGGAATCAACCAGAATGGGAGTTTTGCCAGGGAATGATGACAGAGGAAGGAAGAATAAGGGAAGTGAAGATATTTTAAAGAATAGATTGGGATAATGACCCACAAAGATACGAGGAAAGTAAAGGGATTTTGGAATTTTAATGGGGAAAAGAGGGAGGGGGATTGAGGGATTCAGGTCAAAGAATTATTACATTGGGGTGTTATAGAAAGTAAGAAAGAAAGAAAGAAAGAAAGGAGAGCAAGATGCTTGAAATGATTTCAGCAGTCCTAGGTCAGGAGGGTGATAATGGGAAGAGAAGGCTGTGCTGGGTTGGAGGTAAGAAGCTTAGATACTGGAGTCACCAAGGACTAAGGCAAGAGTGAGTGTGGAAAGGAAGGCAGAGAGCCAAGGAGACTTCATGAATATGGGAGGAGAGACAGGGAAGACAGTGGCCAGGTCAGATTCTCAGATGGAATGAGCTGGAAGGAGCTGGTCTTGGGAGGGAGGGAGGAAGGAGAAATGTCTCATTAAGAGAAAATGGGAATCAAATAAGAAATCTTTTTAGAAAATTTATTTTTTGAAGTGTGGTTGATTTATAATGTTTTGTTAGTTTTCAGGTGTACAGCAAAGTGAATCAGTTATGCACATACATATATCCACTTTCTTTGGCCACACTGCATGGTGTGTGGAACTTCTCTGACCAGGGATCGAACCCATGTCTACTGCAGTGTCTCAACCAGAAACAGACAATCGACACTGGAATCATGACTGAAATATTTCACATTTTTCTCTTTCTACTAAGTCTTTGAAAGCTGGTGTATATTTGACCTTTGTGGAAGTGAAAAAGGGAAAATCACTCAGTTGTGTCCAGCTCTTTGGGATGGCATAGACTGTAGCCCGCCAGGCTCCTCTGTCCATGGGATTTCTCAGGCAAGAATACTGCAGTGGGTTGTCATTGCCTTCTCCAGAGAATACTCCCCACCTAAGGATCAAACTCAGGTCTCCCGACGGAGAAGGCAATGGCACCCCACTCCAGTACTCTTGCCTGGAAAATCCCATGGACAGAGGAGCCTGGTAGGCTGCAGTCCATGGGGTCGCTAAGAGTCGGACACAACTGAGCGACTTCACGTTCACTTTTCACTTTTCACTTTCATGCATTGGAGAAGGACATGGCAACCCACTCCAGTGTTTCTGCCTGGAGAATCCCAGGAACGAGGGAGCCTGGTGGGCCACCATCAATGGGGTCGCACAGAGTTGGACACGACTGAAGGGACTCAACAGCAGCAGCAGCAGGTCTCCCGAATTGCGGGCAGATTCTGTGTTATCGGCGGCTTCTCTTGTTGCAGAGCACAGTCAGTAGTGTGGTACTCGAGTGTCAGGGCTCTTGGACTCCAATAGTTGTTGTGCACCGGTTGCATCTGCCTGGACTAGGGATTGAGGACCCACACCCCTTTCATTGTCTGTCATATTCTTACCCCCTGTGCCAGCAGAAATATCCTAACCTCATGCTTAAAGGATGCAGAGGAATGGTCCAGGCAAGTAATGAAAATAAAGGTGTTCTTTGCAATGCCAGCAGCACATGTGATGACCTGGGAGGAGCACAGCATGTCTAGAAGCTGCTAACTTAATCCAATATTTCCAAAGCAGAAGGCATGTGAGTGGAAAGTGACAAAGTGCATGCTGGGACCTGTCAGTAAAAATCTGAGTGATCAATGAACACAGACGGATGCTCTGGTGAGATGAACCTAATGGCAGAGAAGATTCATGCCATTAAAATGAAAAGGCCAAGATACCGCAGAAACTGACCAGGCACCAATACTGGAAGCCTTGTATTTCTCAAGCAGTCAGTCATCATCCCTCACGTGCCTGAACAGCTCATCTTTCAAAAAAAAAAAAAAGGGGGGAGAGGAAATGGGATTTATTGAGTATTGAACAATCGGATTTTCCATTTTATCCTAAAGCGAAATGTACTTCTCTCCCGGAAAACCACAACCCACTGAGGAGGAGAATAAACGAGACATAAATATAAACACACTCCCCTGAAGGGCAGTCAGCAGACAAAAGTCTTCTTGAGAAGATGTGCCGGTTGAGGTCATAGTGGAGTCAGATGCAATTACTCATTCCCATTCTGTCCCCTGGAGGATGAAGGGGGAAAACCTGGAGAAGGTCGTGAAAACTGTGTGGATTGCAAATTATCCCAGGCAATGCCACCACACCAGGCACTTTTGCTTACGTTGTTTTGCTACTTAGTCGTGTCTGACTCTTTGCAACCCCATGCACTGTAGCCTGCCAGGCTCTTCCATCCAGGGGATTTTCCAGGCAAGAATACTGGATCCCCCTTCTCCAGGGGATCTTCTTGACCCAGGGTGACATCCTTTTGACAACATCCCCATCCAGGCACAGAATCTCTAGCAGAACAGCATCTAAGGGGAGCTGGCTCAGCCACCCTCTGCCTTATCCTGAGGGTGCAAACTCCCCAGCATGCATTTCTCATTCAGTTCAAGCGTCTTGAGTCCTGTCCCCAATTCCAAACCCCTGGCCAGTGCTACTGCTTCACAAGGGGCCCCTGGATGCCCTGCACTGGCCTCCAAAAGCCCCTGAGGACTTCCAAACATCTGTCTGGCCTGGCAGAGCCCCTGCAGAGTGGTTCTCACTGCCCTGGTGGGCCCTCCGTGTTCTGTGTCTCCTGTGAGCTCGGCCCAGATAGTCCCCTCTGGGAGAGGAGACTCGTTTGAGACCCTTCGCCCTCCTTATCATTCCCCTCTGAACTCACTCTTTGGAAAAGACCCTGATCCTGGGAGAGATTGAAGGCAAGAAGAGAAGGCGACAACAGAGGATGAAATGGTTGGATGGCATCACCAACTCACTAGACATGAGTTTGAGCAAACTCTGGGAGATGATGAAAGACAGGGAAGCCTGATGTGCTGCTGCTGTCCATGGGGTCACAACTGAGCGACTGAACAATGGAACTCACTCTAGGCTTTCAGTGGCTTAAAAAAAGGTGATGTGGGACTTCTCTGGAGGTCCAGTGGTTAAGACTCTATGCTTCCTATGCAGGAACCTTGGGTTTGATCCCTGGTTGGGGAACTGAGATCCCACAAGCCCTGCAGGTGAGATCATAAATAAATAAATAAATATTTAAAAGGCAATGTGGCTTTAATTTTCATTAGCAGAAGCACAGGACCCAAAGGAGAGAGAGGATAAACCAGTTCTGAGTAGCCACATTCACCTGCCACCAGGGACCTTGTGAGGGTTACCTATAGTGTGCTTTGTTACACTTTTTAAAATAGAAAATATATCGGGGTTTCCCTGGTGGCCCAGTGGTTAAGAATCTGCCTTGCCATACAGGGGACATAGGTTCAGTCCCTGGTCCAGGAAGATCCCACAAGCCCCAGGGAAACTAAGCCCGTGCATCACAGCTATTAAGCCTGCGCTCTACAGCCTGTGCTCCTCAACAAGAGAAACTACCGCTATAAGAAGCCCAAGCACTGCAACTAGAGACAGCCTGTATGCAACAACAAAGACGAGTGAGGCCAAAAAAAAACTGTAGGAAACTAAGAAGAAATAACACAAGAAAAAAAGAGAAACTATATTTATTGTGCCTCTATAATAAATAAGCAATATAAAATTAAAAATTCAGAAGTAAACCCTAAAATTGCTATAATTAGTTAAATCTAGAGAGATGATTCTTGCCTGGAGAATCCCCAAGGACAGAGGAGCCTGGTGGGCTACAGTCCATAGGGTGCCAAAGAATTGAACATGACTGAAATGACTTAGCATGCACGCAGAGAGATGATAAATTCTGTTTTTATAACTGGATGCCCTATGTACTCAAGCTTATCAACTAGGGTGCTATACCTAGGCAGGAAGCTGGAGGCTGCCCACCAGCCCAGGGAGACACTGTGGAGACTGACAGGCTGTGTTTGCAGGAGCCTCCATCTGAACTGATGCTCAGTGTTTGGTCCAGATGCAGTGGGATGAGAGGGTTGGCTGCCCAGCACCAGGCCTGGAGGCATCACCTGTCCCAGTATACATACCCAGACAGACACAGTGCACACTCTCCTCTCAGTCAAACCCTGTCTAGAACACAATGCCAGTCCCTCCCCCGCCTGACCTGTGCTTGCTGGAGTCTGCGGCACCTTGGCTGATAAGCTTGAGGAAGAGGCAAGGCAGGGCACCTGTATGTGGGCACAGCCACTCGTTCATTACTGTGTGGTCACCAGCCAATGGTGTCACCTACGCTCAGGGTGACAGAGGCTCTCAAGGGCCTCCCAAGAAGCAAAATTCTCTCTCCTGCTCCAGAAGCCACAGACGTTGTGAGGATGATGTCAGTGTACGAAGAGTCAGCACGTGACAGAATTTGAAAATTAGGAAAAGCTGATCTCCAGTGTCCATGGCATGATCAACCTTCCATCAGCATCCAGCTCTCACAGAGCAAGGCAATTCCAGGTTCTGTGGCCAGCTGTCTCAGCCCTTCATGACCTGTGTCATTTGGGCAAATTTCTTTTCCTTTAAGTCTTTATTGAATGTTTTGCAATATCATTGTTGTATGTTTTGATTCTTTGGCCATGAGACATGTGGGATCTTAGTTCCCCGACCAGGGATCGAACTGCAGCCCCTGTGTTGGAAGGTGGAGTCTTAACCACTGGGCCACAAGGAAAGTCCCTGAGCAACTTACTTAAGTGCTCAGAGGCCCTGTACTGTCAACTGAAAAAAAAAAAAGCACAACCTAAATGTTGAGTGTTATGTTTTATTCGGTGGAAATTTTAAGAACTTAAAGCCAAGGATATTAAAAAGCAGAGACATTACTTTGCAAACAAAGGTCCATCTAGTCAGGGCTATGGTTTCTCCAGTGGTCATGTATGGATGTGAGAGTTGGACTGTGAAGAAAGCTGAGCGCCAAAGAATTGATGCTTTTGAACTGTGGTGTTGGGGAAGACTCTTGAGAGTCCCTTGGACTGCGAGGAGATCCACCTAGTCCATTCTAAAGGAGCTCAGTACTGGGTGTTCATTGGAAGGACTCATGCTCAAGCTGAAATTCCAATACTTTGGCCACTTCATGCAAAGAGTTGACTCGTTGGAAAAGACCCTGATGCTGGGAGGGATTGAGGGCAGGAGAAGGGGACGACAGAGGATGAGATGGCTGGATGGCATCACTGACTCGATGGACATGAGTTTGAGTGAACTCCGGAAGTTGGTGATGGACAGGGAGGCCTGGCGTGCTGTGATTCATGGGGTAGCAAAGAGTCGGACACAACTGAGCGTCTGAACTGAACTGAAAGCCAAGGAGACGCAGGACTCTCAGAACAATCTGAGGTTCTGCTCCAAAGAGGCAAGGGAGGAGCCAGGATATATAGGAGTTTTTGCAACAAAGACCAGGTAGTCGGAATATCAAAAAATTTCCAGACAAGCAAAAATAAAGAGAATTCCACCAAACCAGCTTCACAACAAATGCTGAAGGAACTTCTCTAGGCAGAAAACAAGAGAAGGAAAAGCCCTACCCACAGAAAATAAACCCCCTAAATTAAGAAAACGGTAATAGGATCATACATATTGATAATTAAATGTAAATTGGAGAAGGAAATGACAACCCTCCAGTACTCTTGCCTGGAAAATTTCATGGATGGAGGAATCTGGTGGGTTACAGTCCATGGGGTTGAAAAGAGTTGGACATGACTAAGCAACTTCACTTTCACTTTGAATGTAAATAGATTAAATACTCCAACCAAAAGACATAGACTGGCTGAGCAGATGAAAACATGTGCATGCCTACCCCATGAAAACATGGGGTAAGTAGAATTCTCCACTTAACCCATCACTTTGCTTGACCCACCAAATTGTATGTAATTATTTTATATTGTTAGGTTAATCATGTTCCCATTATGGGTTAAAAAAGAGAGAGAGAGAGATTACCGCTAATTAAAGAACCCAGATCTCTCAAGTTAAGGAATTTAGCACTTTTCTACTTACGGGATGGAGAAAGAAATGGCAACCCACTCCAGTATTCTCGCCTGGAGAATCCTATGGACAGAGGAGCTTGGAGGGCTACGTCCATAGGGTGGCAAAGAGTTGGGCATGACTGAAGCAGCTTAGCAGGAGCGTGTATGGGAAGATGAGAGTGGGCTCACTGAAAATCATTCCTTTTATCTGCATCCTAACTGTCTGGGGCCAGCATCCTGTGTTTTCTCCTCCCGAGTCCTCTCAGGGCCCACTGTTGGGGCCGCTATAATGTGATGAATGGATGGCTACAACAGTATTTCTTTACTGATTTGGCAGCAACATTTTTCATTCACAGAAGTGAGATGATATTTTTTTAAACTTTATTTTGTATTGGAGTATCGTCAATTAACAATGTTGTGATAGTCTCAGGTGGACAGTGAAGGGATTCAGCCATTCTCCTCCAAATTCCCCTCCATCCGGGCTGCCACGTGACACTGAGCAAGCTCCTTCATGTCCTTGCTGGCTACCCATTTTAAATATAGCAGTGTGTACAGGCAAAGATCCCCTGGAAAGAATGGACTGGCAAACCAGCTCCAGTATTCTTGCCTGGAAAACTCTATGGATAGAGGAGCCTGGTGGGCTACAGTCCATGGGGCTGCAAAGAGTCGGACACAGGCAACCATAAGTTCTTTCTCTAAGTCTGCGAGTCTCTTTTTGTCTTACATTTGTATCATTTCTTTTAAGATTCTACAAGTAAGAGATGTCATACCACATTTCTCCTTCTCTGTATGAAGAAGTGAGATAATTTAATCTCCTCGCAGTAGTTGATTCACAGGGAGATACAATTTGCCAATAAGAGAACTGATACATATTTCACCTTCCAAGTTATCAAGGGAATGAGAAAAATATAACATGAAGTTCAGTGCTGAATAAGTGAGTAAACCTTCTGAATCACATTAATAATCACACTAGCTTCAGGAAACTGTACCACTCATCTATCGTTGGAGGCATTGACGAAAGCATCCAGTGATGCATGGTGCAGCTATTAAACTGAAGTTTGTGTAGCAACATGGACGCATGCTCCTATGTGAGGCTGAGTGGGAACAGCTGAGTTCAGAGTCAGGCCCTGCTGTGTTTAGTGCAACAAAACATTTTTGTATAAATGTCACCAGGGCCTGGAAAAGGACTTGGAAAAATAGAAACATCTGATGTGTTAAGGGGAAAAAATTGTGGCTGTTTTAATTTTTCCCCCTGATTTCTATTGTTGCTGTTTTGTTTGTACAATAAATGCAAAGGAAGACCAACACCCCACAGGGACCCACTTTTCCTTCCTTACTGGACCTGCCACTCAGGACAGACTCTGCCAGCTCCTGACTGGCTGGGTGTCTCCACACTGAGCAAAGCTCCTTCCTCCAAACCCCTCCGGTTCTTGGTTCCTCCCCTCCAGTGGCCCTCATCTGGCTCTACTGCCAACTGTCTCTTAATCTGGGGCCTTGAAGAAGAGAACAAGATCCCACCCACTTTGTACTCACTCCACAAGTCTGACAGCCAAATGCTACTAAAGTTTTATTTGATGAAGCCAACAATTATTTTCAAAAGTATTTATTTCTGGCTGCTTCATTTCTTAGTTGTAGCAAACAGGATCTTTGCTCCAGAGAGTTCAGGCTCAGCTGCCCCACGGCATGTGGGATCTTAGTTCCTTGACTAGGGATTGAACCGATGTCTCCCATATGGCAAGTTGGATTCTCAACCATTGGACCACCAGGAACGAGTCTGAATCCAACATTTTGCTTTCCTGTTTCTAGTTTCTCTGTCTGCAAGATGCAAACAGGATGGTGAAAGCCTGGGTGAAGTTGGAAAGGCCTGAAGTGTGTCAAAGCTATTGAAAGAGAGACAGTGGGGTTGGAGATTTTTAGGGAACTTGTAATTCCTCATAAGGGAGGTAGGGAAGTGGAGAGGGAAACACCAGCATATCCCATGAGTCTACAGACCCACAGCAATGGGTGTTGAGATGTTAAGGAGGATGGGAACACCAGAGCTGCATGTTGCATCAGCCAGCACCTAGATTCACCTTCAGTACAGACGGAGAAGCTGAGGCCAGAAAGTGGAGTGCAGTACGCCCAATGGTTAGCCTCTCAGTTCTTCCTTAGTTCCGTGTCCTTTCCACCCTCCAGGGGCCAGTGCCATCAACAGCAGCAGCTGTCTCTCTGACCTGCCAAGGTACCGGAAATCTCTGTCACACATGAGTCAGTCATTCTCTTCTGGAGTGACATTTCGTCTGAGGAAGTCTTGCTAAATATTTGTTTAGTTTTCCTGACAGTGGTAAAGCATGAACCCACTGTGGGCCAGACTGGATCACTTTGTCTAGAATCT
Source organism: Nanger dama (assembly GCA_917880005.1). Lineage (NCBI taxonomy): Eukaryota > Metazoa > Chordata > Mammalia > Artiodactyla > Bovidae > Nanger > Nanger dama. The sequence goes on along the minus strand of CAKJTW010000108.1, from coordinate 1,465,832 downwards.
AGCCTCATTTAAAAGACTAAAAATAGGGCTACCATGTGATCCAGTAATCCCACTCCTGGGCATATATCCAGAGAAAACTATAAATTGAAAAGATACTCGCACCCCTATGTCCATAGCAGCACTATTTACAACAGCCAAGACATGGAAGCAACCTAAATATCCATCGACAGATGAATGTATAAATAAGAGGTAGGACATATATACAATGGAATACTGCTGCTGCTAAGTCGCTTCAGGTCGTGTCTGACTCTGTGCGACCCCATAGACGGCAGCCCACCAGGCTCCCCCGTCCCTGGGATTCTCCAGGCAAGAACACTGGAGTGGGTTGCCATTTCCTTCTCCAATGCATGAAAGTGAAAAGTGAAAGGGAAGCCGCTCGGTCACATCCGACTCTTCGAGACCCCATGGACTGCAGCCCACAAGGCTCCTCTGTTCATGGGATTCTCCAGACAAGAGTGCTGGAGTGGGGTGCCATCGCCTTCTCCGACAATGGAATACTACTCAGTCATGAAAAAGAATGGAATAATGCCATTTTCAGTGATACATATGCAACTAGAGATCAAGATGCCAAGTGACGTAAGTCTAACAGACAAATATTCACATTTGTGGAATCTAAACCTTATATACAAATGAACTTATTTGTAAAGCAGAAATAGACTCACAGACATAGAAAATAAACATGGTTTCTGGAAGGGGAAACCAAGTTGGGGGATAAATCAGAGTTTTGGATTAAAAATATACACACTACTATTTATAAAATAGAGAACCAACAGGGCCTACTATCATAGGGTTAATATATTGTAATAACCTATAATAGCAAAAATCTAAAAAGAATATATATATATATATATATAATATATATAATTGTTGTTAAGTGGCTAAGTCATGTCCAGCTCTTTGCAATTCCGTGGACTGCAGCACTCCAGGCTTCCTTGTCTTTCACTGTCTCCCAGCGTTTGCTCAAACTCATATCCATTGAGTCGGTGATGTCATCCAACCATCTCATCCTCTGTTGCCCCCTTCTCCTCCTGCCATATTTCCTAGCATCAGAGTCTTTTCCAGTGAGTCAACTCTTTGCATTAGGTGGCCAAAATATTGGAGCAATATATATTGCCTTGTACCTGAAACCAACACAACATTTTAAATCAACTATCTATATTTCAACAAATTTTTTTTTTTAAGTCTAGTTTTAAACTAGGCGCTGGTGGAGAAAAAAAGGTAAACTTCTATGGAAAAGGAAGGACTGAGGAGAGAAGCCCAGGCTGGTTGGCCAGGATGGTGGGGGGAGAGATGGGGCATGAGGTCAGCACATGGAGGTGGATATAAGAAAACAGGGTGGCATTGGGTGGCTGGGGGCTGCTTCCTCTGTGCCTCTTCCTTGTATTAAACCACAACCTTGGGCAAGTTTTCCTGAGAGTACGCTTCTCCTTTCACCACATGGGGTAACAATACCTGCCCCCACCACCAGTCATTGTGAGGATCAGTTGCAACAAGGTCATAGCACTGTCTAACCGGTGGAAGCTGTCTGTACCTGCTAGGCCAAGGGGAAGAATGGGTCAGAGAAGCCCGGTGTCCAGCCAGATGTTACATGGCCCATCAGGGGCCAAACCATGGCCACAGTAGTCTCCACACCCCAGGCCAAGTCTCTAATGATGGAGAATTCTTGGATCGCTGGTGAAAGGGCTCAAGCTTCTCCTGGACCAAGGTCATCATCCCAAGCAGCCCAGCTGGCAAGGTTTGCTGATGGCCTGGATATATCAATATGTCTGTGCTCCAAACAAGAGTGCTCAAAATTCCTCGTTTCAGGCGCCCTCCTCTACTCCTGGATCCCAAACTTCTACCTACTCACTTTACTGAGCAGCATTTCCCACTACTGGGGTGTGACGGTCCAGGCTTTTTGGCTTAGCACACGGACTCCCAGGACAGAGAAACAGAGTGCCGGGAGGGGGACGTAAGGCCAAAGTGAGAGAAGGGCTGGAAGCTGGTGCAGAAACAATGGGGCAAAGCGCCTCATGGACCATAGGAAGGACTGTCACTTACTTCCACGCAAGCTCACTCTGTGTGCCTTACCTTTAATTCCCACAAGAACTCTGTGCATCCCCATTTAACATTTTTTATTTATTTATTTTGGCTGCCCTGGGTCTTTGTCGCTGCAAGGGCTTTCTCTAGTTGCAGCAAGTGGGGGCCACGCTCTAGCTGCCATGTATAGGCTTCTCATTGCCGTGGCTTCTCTTGTTGCTGAGATGGGCTCTAGGGGCAGGGGCAGTGGCTGCAGCTCCCAGGCTCTAAACACATGCTTAACAGTTGTGGCTCACAGGCTTAGTTGCTCCACAGCATGTGGGATCTTCCCAGACGGGGGATCAAACCCGTGTCCCCCTGCATTGGCAGGCAGATTCTCAACCACTGGACCACCAGGGAAGTCCCAATCCCCATTTTACAGATGAGGAAACTGAGGCACAGAGAGAGGAAGTCACTTGTCAATATTCTCACAGCTGGCATCTAGTTGAGCTAGGATTCGAACCTGGGCATGCTGATGCCCAGAGGCCCTGCACTTTCCGATTGCACTAGGGAAAGTTCCAGTGAAATGTTTACTGCCCATATAGTGTCATCTGGAAAAAATAAACCTGGGGGAGGTGGCAAGGGCTTGACCCTGCTCCCAGCTCAGCTGTAAATGTTCTGTTCACTCCCAAAAGATATCTGGAGGCTCTCTGGGTCTCAGCATCCCAGCTATAAAATGGGGTGGGGGCAGGGTGGGTTGGATTGCAGTGGCTGAAGTTGAAGAGCACTTCCAACTCTGATGTAAAAAATATCCCCATTAAAGCAAGCATTTTTCCAACGACATTATGTGGTTGTCTGCTTAGGTCAGTAGAGACAAAATCTAGAGGATGTTGGAGGCTTCCAAATCGGAGAAAAGTCGTTTCGCAAAATGTTTTCAAAGATGAGGGGAACTTGTCAAAAACAATGGAGGCATTTTCTCTTATTTCCAAAGGAAGTGATTCAACCTAACCAAAGGTCACTAACGAAAGACATGAATTTAATTGCGTTATAAACATTAGAGATGCTGCAACTCTGCTGGGCCAGCTGGAGCTCCTGCTGTGTGTGTGTGTGTGTGTGTGTGTGTGTGTGTGTGTGTGTGTGTGTGTGTGTGTGTGTCCATGCTCCTTCTAGAGGATTCTGCTCAAGACCACCTTTCTTTTTAAAACTAAGGTTTTCATATGTCTCAAGGAACTCAAACCAGGGCTCTGTGACAATCTAGAGGGGTGGGATGGGGTGAGTGGTGGGAGGGAGGCTCTAGAGGGAGGGGACACACATATGCATACCTATGACTGATCCACGATGATGTATGGCAGGAACCAACACAATATTGTAATTATCCTTCAATTAAAACATTTCAAAACCAAGATTTTATGACCTGGTAGCATTAGAATCACCAGGAAAACTTTAAAACAAACAAACAAAAATAACCAATGACTGGACCTCACTTTGAGCAACTGAATGGGGATCACCTTCTGAGGCCTAAACTTCAGTACTATTTTCATACTAAGTCTCTCTTACCAACTCTACTGAACAGTAAGGTTTTAAGACTGTTGTTTTCAAACAGCAGGGGAAAGAAATCAAAAAGGATGGGATATATGAATGCATATAGGTGATTCACATTGCTGTACAGAAGATACTAGCATAACATTGTAAAACAACTACACTCCAATAAAACAGAACTGCTATGTGCTTGATTAAGAAAAAAAAAGAAACAGCAGTTCTCCCATTTTTACTCCAAGAATCATCTGGAGAGCATGTTAAAAATTCTTGAGTCACTAATTCCTAAGCCTGAGGTGAGACTCAGTAGTTGATACTTTTTTCCCAGGAAGGAAAAGTGTTTCTCAAACTCAGAAACCATTAGGTGTCCTTTTGGAGGTTCCAAAGAGCTCTGGTACCCTAGTCCTTTATGTCTAAGCACAGAAAAGAATCCAGCAAGAGAAAGGTGATGGATTAGAAGTAATTTATTAGAATAGGACTCTTGTGAGGTTTATAGGCAGTTGGGTGAGAAATGCCATGCCCTGAGAATTTATTGGGCTACAGTTTTATAATCAGAGAAAAAATGGAGAGGGGGGAAAAGAACTTCGTCTCTCCTGAGTAGACATCACGTTTTCATCATCAGCTCCTCCTCCAGGTTGGGCAGGAGAGTTTTCTTGTCCCTACATGGTCAAGCTGAGTCCACAAATTATTGTTTTTTATGTGTGCAGAAAGCATGTCCCAGGGATCATTAACTACTGAGCTCATTGGACAGAATGTGGGGCTCATACTGTTGTTGTTTAGTCGCTCAGTCATGTCTGACTTTTTTGAACCCGTAGACTGCAGCCCACCAGGCTCCTCTGTTCATGGAATTCTCCAGGCAAGAATACTAGAGTGGGTTGCCATTTCCTTCTCCAGGGGATCTTCCTGACCTAGAGATAGAACCTTCACTGGCAAGAGGATTCTTTACCGCTGAGCCACCAGGGAAACCCGTACACAAGTTGTATATTTATGTTATTAAATTTCTTTTCCCTTGTTAATATTTTACTGCATATGGGATCTCAGCCACAGAACTTAGAAGAGTAGAGAGAAAATTCTTTTTCCTCCCCTTTAGCAACAGAGTCTCCATGGAAACACAGACAGCAGCAGGTAGTAAATCCAGACAGACCCTGAGTGATGGGAGGGGTCCTGGTAGTTGGACCAAGCTGGGTGGAGCCGGATGGGGCTCTTCAGGAGGCTTCCACCCTCCTGTTGGCCCTACATGTTGAATTTGCTGAAGTGTTCAATGCCATTTTTATGTTTGAAAACATTTGGATCCACCTCCTTGCAAAGGTGAGAGTCCACTAGACAGCTCAGTCCCCTCGGCTATGCTGTGATCCACCTGACTCCTTACTCCTTTAAAAAAAGCTTGGTGGTGGGAATTTCCCTGCTGGTCCAAAGGTTAGGACTATACGCCTTTAATGCAAGGGGCACAGGTTCGATCCCTAGTTGGGAAACTAAGATCCTGGGTGCTGTGCAGCACTGCCAAACATAAAATAAAAATAATAAAAAGCCATGGTGGAATAAACAGAGAAAGACGGTTTGTTCTTCAGATGGGGAACAGGGAAGATGGCTTACCCAGGTGAGGTCAGGATGGCTACGGAGACATTCCAGACGCCTTGACCCAGCAAAGTGATCCGAACTTCTCTGCCGCAAGCCTGTCCCATGAGAACTGTCTGTTTTCCTAAAGGCCAAATGTTCACACACAGAAAAAAAATCAATTGGGATCCAATGGAATTCGTCAAAAATTAAATTAGAAAAGAATCAGTTCAATAAGAAGGAACCAAATTTTGATGAAATTAATTAAATCAAACCAATTTAATAAAAAAACTGAAATAGCACTTTAATTTTAAGGTAGAGAGAAGAGTGCATAGATTAAGACAAGGTGTGTTTACAGCACTGTTTTGCCATCCTGACTGTACGTGGTAATCTCCTGAGGTGTTACTGAGGCCTGAGTACTGCTAAGTACTTAAAAAAAAAAAAAATTTGCTGTTTTTATTTTTGGCTGCATTGGGTCTTCATTGCTGCACTAGGGCTTTTTCTAGCTGGGGTAGGCCGGGCTACTTTGTAGTTGCAGAGCACGGGCTTTAGGCAAGTAGGCTCCAGTAGTTGCCGCTCGTGGGCTCCAGAGCTCAGGCTCAGTAGTTGTGGTGCATGGGCTTAGTTAGACCATGGCTTATGGGATCTAGTTCCAAGACCAGGGATCGATCGAATCCATGTCCCCTGCATTGGCCACCAGGGAAGGCCCCCAATAAATTATTATCATGATTTAATTGGTTTGGGGGTGGGACTTGGGCAAGAGGACTTTGAAAATTTTCCCTCTAAAGAAATTTCTTTTACATATATACACATACACGCATGTATTTAGCTCAATGGGATCATAGTGAATGTTTGTTTTTTTGATGTGGACCATTTTTAAAGTCTTTATTTAATTTTTACAATGTTGGTTCTGTTGTTTATTCTGGTTCTTTGGCCATAAGTCATGTGTGATCGTAGCTCCCTGCCCAGGGATCGAACCTAAACCCCCTGCATTGGAAGGCGAAGTCTTAACAACTGGACTGACAGGAAAATCCCTATACTACTTGTTATTAACTTTGCTTTTTCTATTTTATTAAGTAATGTTCATTCATTCATGTTTCTGAATATTTATTGAGATCAGCACTGTGCTCTGTGCTAGAGATATGATGATCAACTAAAACAGAATTAATCCCTGACCTCCTTGAACCCATAGTCTAGAAAGGAACGACCTATATGAATCAAAGAATCATAACTGCAAATATAAAATCACTATAGAAGAAAGCTACATAGTTTTATGAGAACCAATAATGGAGAGATATGACCCTAAAGAAGTGTGGTTTAATCTGAGATCTTAAGGCCAAGAAGGAGTTCTCTACCTTGAATTCAGTTAAGTGCTGAGAGATTTGCTTTTCAGACAGCTGAGATTTTCTGTACAGCAGAGGAGAACTTCATTCTGGTTTCCTAGCAAAACTTCAGAAAAGACAGACATTCGAGGTTCTGACATTGGATAGGCTGATGACTTTTGGGGTAGTATACAATTTTAACCAGAGTTTGTCTTTGACATGAATACAAAACAGTCTACAGTGGAATGAGTTTCGGTGATGTGTCGAATTTCTTTTTCACCAAGCCAGAAAGCTCAGAGGTGCTGCCCAATATGGCTGGGTCTCCAAGCGTGTAGTGCCTGAGCTGAAGTTTTGTCTGGCGGATAAAGTTTTACAATTTCAAAACCATAGGAAATATCTGAACTTTCCAAAAGGACTCCCAACATAGTAATCCTCCTTTGATACTGACTTTGTACAAACAACACGCAAAACAGGACTTGGCTATGCTAAGTGGTATCAATACTTTCATGAAGAGAAATGGTCCCCAGTGTTCGCAGCAGCTCTATTCACAATAGACATGACATTGAAATATCCATTGACAGAGGAATAGATAAAGAAGATATGGAAAATACATATATGCATCATGTATAAAGAAAGTTGAGTGCTGAAGAATTGATGCTTTTGAACTGTGGTATTGGGGAAGCCTCTTGAGAGTCCCTTGGACTGCAAGGAGACCCAACCAGTCCATTCTAAAGAAGATCAGTCCTGAATATTCATTGGAAGGACTGATGCTGAAGCTGAAACTCCAATACTTTGGCCACTTGATGCGAAGAACTGACTCATGGGAAAAGACCCTGATGCTGGGAAAGATTGAAGGCGGGAGGAGAAGGGGGTGACAGAGGATGAGATGGCATTACTGACTCGGACATGAGTTTGAGTGAGCTCCAGGAATTGGTGATGGACAGGGGAAGCCTGGTGTGCTGCAGTCCATGGGGTCGCAAAGAGTCGGACACGACTGAGTGACTGCATGAACTGAACTGAACTGAAGCATTTTTATACGTCAATAGATTCTTGTTTACAGTATTATTTTAACTTAGACATTTTAAAGGTACTATTCTATATAGTAGACTTAGCCTACATAGTACATTTCATATACTCTAAATGTATGATTTAGACCTTTAAATGTCAAAATAGTATTTCATATTGTCAAGTACAATAATTAACTAACATCATTCTATTAGGTATATAGTCTTAACTTTTTCACTGTTGTAAATAACGTATCAGTAAAGAAGCCACTACATAATTTATCTTGTGCCTAACAATAATTATTTCCTGAGAATCAATGTTTATCATCTACATTAAACTGTCTACACAAGTAGAAGATGGCATTTCACTATTGATTCTTTGTTCCATTAAAAAAAAAAAATTACTGGTGGAGTTGAACGTTTGTGTATGTGCATGGTTGTATCATGTTTTATTTTAACAGCTTGTAGCTTTTTCTCCTTGAACTGTCTCTGAATGCTTCATCCTCCATAACCAGGGAAGAACCTGGCTTTCTGGACTTGTTATTGCCCATTATGATAGTATTTGCCCTGGTCTTCTTTCAGAAGCTGCTGAACACATTTTGGATGACATTCTAGACCTTCTTAAAGAAATACCTTTATATTCACTCCAGACCTGGCATTCCACAGGTATCTGGTCCTGGGGGACACCCAGAGATGCTGTGCTGGAGCAATTTGGCCAAGAACAGGGGAAAACAGTGGGAGGGAAGTCCCTCTTCCCCTTTCCTCTCTTCAGTTTCTCTCTAATGCTTCTTTTTGGCAAATTCTAAAAGAACTCCCTCTGGCATGTGGATCCAAGAAATGGAGTTGGCAGAGTCTCTGCTCCAGCTCTGTTAAGCAGCAAATAGAAGGATGGATCAATAAGTAGCACACAGGGACTTATCTGATAGTCCAAAAGTTAAAACTCCAAGCTTCCAAAGCAGGGGACAGGGGTTCAGCCCCTGGTTGGGAAGCTAAGATCCCACATGCTGCTTGGCCAAATAATAATAATAATAATAAGTAGCATACAGAAGGGTAAGACCCAAGGGCCCAGTGTCCTTGAGACACAGCTCACCTGGATTTTATCACCCATCTATCTCTACATGTTTACAGCCCTCTGGTAGTTCCCACCATGAGAACGGTTCATTCCTAGTGCTGACAGCTGCCTCCATGTATGGTCGGCTTCATGGTCACTGAGATGCTCTTCCTTTCACGGGCTGATCACCAGGTGCCTTCTGATAGGCTATTGACCTCTTGGTTTTGGAAGACGACTTCATCAAGGTCAATTCCACTAAGTCGATACCAGCTCCAGATGGCAAAATGACACATACCAAACAGGAAATGAAATATTTCCCTTGCTATCTCTATAAAACACAATGAGACCGTCAACTTGACCTTTAGAGAATTCTCATATAACTTACTGACTTCCTGCCATGAGAACGTCAAGTTGCATGCGATGACGGCTTTCCTCTTCCTGCTGAGCCTCTGCATCCGGGTCACTCTGGCCACAGAACGTCATAGCCAAGAACAGTAGAAATGTGCCGACCTGCCTTTCGTCCCTCTGGGTGGAGACACCATGGTTTCTCCTACAGGCTGCTGCTGTTTAGTTGTTAAATCATGTTAGACTGTTGGCAACATCATAGACTGTAGCTCACCAGGCTCCTCTGCCCATGGGATTTCCCAGGCAAGAATGCTGGAGTGGGTAGCCATTTCCTTCTCCAGGGGAGCTTCCCAAACCAGGGATCGAGCCTGCATCTCTTGTACCTTCTGCATTAGCAGGTGGATTCTTTACCAGTGCGCCAACTGGGAAGCCCTTTGGTGAAGGAGGAATACATGCAATCAAGCACATATATGTATAGAAGGTTTCTGCTAGTCCTGAGGAGCAGAAGGATTTTAGTGCTTTTCTAGATCTGAGGAGATACATAAATTGGGCTTGAGGTAGGAGTTAGACAGGCTCTAGTTTAGACATTTACAACTGCCCTTCTGTTTGCATGTCATGGGACACGAAGAAGTGGGTTTCAGGCTGGACACTTACAACTTGTTTCTGGTTTGCATTTCCTGAAACAAGAGATAAGTGAGCTCCAGTTGAGGAATTTACAATCAGCCTCCTCTTTGCCCTCCAAAATGGAAATAACAGCAAAAACAGGGTAAATAGCCAGTGTTTGTCTCTTGTAAACACCTAAACTGAAGCCCTTCTAACTCCTACCTAAGGCTCATAAAAATCAGCTTCTGAAAATATTCAACTATTCAAAGGCCTGTTCTGCCCATTTTTCCCAAAGCACAGAGTTCCTCTTCCTGCTTTCCACCCATAACTCCTTCCAGGGAGTGTTAAAAGTCAGAAGCCACAGCATCACATAATTTAACTCTTGTAGAAGTAGATGGCATGTGCCCGTGACAAGTGCCAATTTTTATCTGTCACCTCTTACTCTATGTATTGCTTATTCACTTTGTTTATCCTTCATGTCAAATTCCTTTTCTATCTTTTGCTTTCTCCTTGAGACTCAACCTCACATTTCCTCTTGTTTCCGTGCCCACTCCACCCAGGGTGGCTCACCAAGACCTAGTCAGCTGCACCAGAATCTCCTCTCTGGAACTGCCACATCTATTCACTGGGGCCACCATGACCTGCTCCTTGGAAGAAAAGCTATGACAAGCCCAGAAAGTGTATTAAAAAGCAGAAACATCACTTTGCCAACAAAGGTCTGTATAGTCAAAGCTATGGTTTTTCCAGTAGTCATGGACGGATGTGAGAGTTGGACCGTAAAGAAAACTGAGCACCAAAGAACAGATTATTTCAAATTGTGCTGGAGAAGATTCTTGAGAGTCCTTTCAAATGTAAGGAGATAAATCCTAAAGGAAATCAAGCCTGAATATTCACTGGAAGGACTGATGCTGAAGATGAAGCTTTAATCCTTTGGCCACCTGATGCAAAGAGTCGATGGAAAAGACCTAGATGCTGGGAGAGATTGAGGACAGGAGGAGAAGGGGATGACAGAGGATGAGATAGTTGGATGACATCACTGACTCCAGGAGATAGATAGTGAAGAACAGGGAAGCCTGGCATGCTGCAGTCCATGGGGTCACAAAGGGTCAGACACAACTGAGCAACTGAACAACAGCAACACTCTGGCCTGCAGGGCATCTTTGTCCTCAGGTACTTTTGTTCCTCCCTTCAGACCGTCCCTGATCAACCCACACAGAGGCTTCCCTGATTCTGTGTAAAGCTCTTGCCAGAGGAGCTGGAAGGGTGATTTTTAAAAGGGGGATTGGCTTGGGTGAGGGTGAGGGCCATTTCCCACCATCATCAGCCTCCTCCCCCGAGCAGGCTTCGATGGGAAGCAGGAGACAACTCAGCAGGACAGTGACCCTCCCGGTGGATGCGCCCTCTGCCTATACCAACCCAAGAGTGGCTCTGCTAGGTGGTTGTGATCAGCAAAAGCCAAAAGCTGAGGTTGGAGGGCACCAGGGGGCCTCATCTCATCACAGATACCCACCCCTCAGAATACATGCTCTTCCCCCAAACTCCCAAGTGCCTGTGGGAGTCGGTACTTTCCTGGGCTTCTCTCTGATGCCCCCACTGGAAGTGGTCAAATGGACTTTGCCTGGCCAGTTTGTCTTAGAAAGCTCCATTCAACAGATTCTATTTAGAATTCAGTGCCAGAGAAAGGCCTGCTCCCTCAAGGAGAAGGTATGCTTCTGCCTCTTTAATAGAAAGACTGATGTGAAAGCTCTCTTTGCTCTCCTGGGGGTAAACTTGTAACCAAGCGGGACCCTCTGGGGCCTTCCCAGGACAGGACTTTCCCCATATCCTGCTTTAGCTTCTCTCTGAATACTATTTGACACGTATAGTGTTTAGTCCCTCAGTCACTCAGTTCTATCTGACTCTTTGCGACCCCAAGGACTGTAGCCCACTAGGTTCCTCTGTCTGTGGGTATTCTCTAGGCAAGGATACTGCCTTGCCTTTCTCCAGGGATACAAATAGTATTTGATGCAAGTTTCCTGAGATGTTCTGCAGATGTGAAATCCTCCAACCAAACGGAAGATGTTAACTACTTGAAGACCCTGAGCACATGGCCCCAGGCCTCTTGGAGCCTAAGTTCACTCCTGTGACCCCCATGTTAGCTCACCATCAATCAGAGAGTTGTGCATAAACTGATCACAGGCCCTTCGACCCCTCTGCCTCAGTGGATTTTAAAAGTGCTTTGTTGAAACCCTTCAGAGAGCTTGGGGCTTTTTAGGACGGGAAGGACTGAGCATGCAAGCATCCATCTCCTTGCATGGCCCTGCAGTAAACCTTTGCCTGCTCCAAACTCTGATGTTTTGGTGTGCTTGGCATCACTGTGTGTCGGGCACATACTTGCGCTAACACATTGAACCAAGAGCAGCGGCAAAACAGGAGGAATCACAACACCAGCTTTGTGAGCTTGCGAGCGGTGCCTAGCAGGGTGTCCTCACTCACTCCCCTGTTGCTCTTGGCTCCACTTTCTGTGCAGGACAAATGGTTACAGGGAATCCTCAAAGCCCACACAGCAACTTGGGGTCAGTAGGGTGTAAAAGAGGGAAGGAGGGATGCTTCCGTTATTCACTGTTGGCTGGATTTTTGCTGGGTTAACGAATAACTAAATGAACATGCTTGTGAATGCATGAGTGAATAAGAGAATGGACAAACAAATCTGTTTTTGTGAGACAAATTCACTGCTAGCTGATACTCTGCCTGGGGTGCAATTGAGATACAGTCAGTCCCCTACATACAAAAAGACTCATTCTGAGAAAGAGATCATAAGTCCAATTTGTTTGTTAAGTCCAACAAACTTAGCCTCAGTACCCAACTAACACAGTCAGCTATATATTAATTTACTGTACTGTCATAGGCTTATAATATATTTCACACAAATAACACATGAAAAACAAACACAAAAACTAAAGAAAACTTTTTTTTAATTTATTTTTTATTTGATTACACCATGTGGCATTCAGGATCTTAGTTCCCTGACCAGGGATTGAACCCATGACCCCTACATTGGGAATGAAGAGTCCTAACCACTGAATTCTTTGGAACTCTGCATTCAGATGGGACTATCTTTCCTTTTCTCCTTTGCTTTTTGCTTCTCTTCTTTTCACAACTATTTGCAAGGCCTTCTCAGATAGCCATTTTGGTTTTTTGCATTTCTTTTCCATGGGGATGGTCTTGATCCCTGTCTCCTGTACAATGTCAGGAACCTCCATCCATAGTTCATCAGGCACTCTGTCTATCAGATACAGTCCCTTAAATCTATTTCTCACTTCCACTGTATAATCACAAGCGGTTTGATTTAGGTCATACCTGAATGGTCTAGTGGTTTCCCCCACTTTCTTCAATTTAAGTCTGAATTTGGCAATAAGGAGTTCATGATCTGAGCCACAGTCAGCTCCTGGTCTTGTTTCTGCTGACTGTATAGAGCTTCTCCATCTTTGGCTGCAAAGAATACAATCAATCTGATTTCGATGTTGACCATCTGGTGATGTCCATGTGTAGAGTCTTCTCTTGTGTTGTTGGAAGAGGGTGTTTGCTGTGACAAGTGTGTTCTCTTGGCAAAACTCTATTAGCCTTTGCCCTGCTTCATTCTGTACTCCAAGGCCAAATTTGCCTGTAACTCCAGGTGTTTCCTGACTTCCTACTTTTGCATTCCAGTCCCCTATAATGAAAAGGACATCTCTTTTGGGTGTTAATTCTGAAAGGTCTTATAGGTCTTCATAGAACTGTTCAACTTCATCTTCTTCAGCATTACTGATTGGGACATAGACTTGGATTACTGTGATATTGAATGGTTTGCCTTGGAAATGAACAGAGATCATTCTGTCATTTTTGAGATTGCATCCAAGTACTGCATTTCAGACTCTTTTGTTGACCATGATGGTTACTCCATTTCTTCTAAGGGATTCCTACCCACAGTAGTAGATGTAATGGTCATCTGAGTTAAATTCACTCATTCCAGTCCATTTTAGTTTGCTGATTCCTAGAATGTTGATGTTCACTCTTGCCATCTCCTGTTTGACCACTTCCAATTTGCCCTGATTCACGAACCTAACATTCCAGGTTCGTATGCAATATTGCTCTTTACAGCATCAGGCCTTGCTTCTATCACCAGTCATATCCACAGCTGAGTACTGTTTTTGCTTTGGCTCCATCCCTTCATTCTTTCTGGAGTTATTTCTCCACTGATCTCCAGTAGCATATTGGACACCTACCAACCTGGGGAGTTCCTCTTTCAGTATCCTACCATTTTGCCTTTTCATACTGTTCATGGGGTTCTCAAGGCAAGAATACTGAAGTGGTTTGCCATTCCCTTCTCCAGTGGACCACATTCTGTCAGACCTCTCTACCATGACCTGTCTGTCTTGGGTGGCCCCACACGACATGAATTAGTTTCATTGAGTTAAACAAGGCTGTGGTTTATGTGATCCGACTGGCTAGTTTTCTGTGATTATGGTTTCAGTGTGTCTGCCCTCTGACTCCCTCTCGCAACACCTACCATCTTACTTGGGTTTCTCATACCTTGGACATGGGATATCTCTTCATGACTGCTCCCTCAAAGCGCAGCCTATGCTCCTTACCTTGGACGAGGGGTATCTCTTCACAGCTGCCCCTCCTGACCTTGAACATGGAGTAGCTCCTCTCGGCCCTCCTGCATCGTGCAGCCACTGCTCCTTGGACGTAGGGTAGCTCTTCTCGGCCACCACTCCCAAAGCCTTCTTCAGTGATCAGTGCAAAGAAATAGAGGAAAACAACAGAGTGGGAAAGACTAGAGATCTCTTCAAGAAAATTAGAGCTCTCAAGGGAATATTTCATGCAAAGATGGGCTCGATAAAGGACAGAAATGGTATAGACCTAACAGAAGCAGAAGATATTAAAGAGGTGGCAAGAATACACAGAAGAATTGTACAAAAAAGACCTTCATGACCCAGATAATCACGATGGTGTGATCACTCACCTAGAGCCAAATATCCTGGAATGTAAAGTCAAGTAGGCCTTAGAAAGCATCACTTCAAACAAAGCTAGTGGAGGTGATGGAATTCCAGTTGCGGCTGCTACTAAGTCACTTCAGTCATGTCCAACTCTGTGTGACCCCATGGACTGCAGCCTTCCAGGCTCCTCTATCCATGGGATTTTTCCAGGTAAGAGTACTGGAGTGGGTTGCCATTGCCTTCTCCAGAATTCCAGTTGAACTATTTCAAATCCTGAAAGATGATGCTGTGAAAGTGCTGCGCTCAGTATGCCAGCAAATTTGGAAAACTCAGCAGTGGCTACAGGACTGGAAAAGGTCAGATTTCATTCCAATCCCAAAGAAAGGCAATGCTAAAGAATGCTCAAACTACCGCACAATTGCACTCATCTCACATGCTAGTAAAGTAATGCTCAAAATTCTGCAAACCAGGCTTCAGCAATAGGTGAACCGTGAACTTCCAGATGTTCAAGCTGGTTTTAGAAAAGACAGAGGAACCAGAGATCAAATTGCCAACATCTGCTGGGTCATTGAAAAAGCAAGAGAGTTCCAGAAAAACATCTATTTCTGCTTTAGTGACTATGTCCAAGCCTTTGACTGTGTGGATCACAATAAACTGTGGAAAATTCTTAAAGAGATGGGAATACCAGTCTACCTGACCTGCCTCTTGAGAAACCTGTATGCAGGTCAGGAAGCAACAGTTAGAACTGGACATGGAACAACAGACTGGTTCCAAATAGGAAAAGGAGTACATCAAGGCTGTATATCATCACCCTGCTTATTTAACTTCTCTGCAGAGTACATCATGAGAAACGCTGGACTGGAAGAACCACAAGCTGGAATCAAGATTGCTGGGAGAAATATTAATAACCTCAGATATGCAGACGACACCATCCTTATGGCAGAAAGTGAAGAGGAACTAAAAAGCCTCTTGATGAAAGTGAAAGAAGAGAGTGAAAAAGTTGGTTTAAAGCTCAACATTCAGAAAACGAAGATCATGGCATCTGGTCCCATCACTTCATGGAAAATAGATGGGGAAACAGTGGAAACAGTGTCAAACTTTATTTTTGGGGGCTCCCAAATCACTGCAGATGTTGATTACAGCCATGAAATTAAAAGATGCTTACTACTTGGAAGGAAAGTTATGACCAACCTAGATAGCATATTAAAAAGCAGAGACATTACTTTGCCAACAAAGGTCCATCTAGTCAAAGCTATAGTTTTTCCAGTAGTCATGTATGGATGTGAGAGTTGGACTGTGAAGAAAGCTGAGAGCTGAAGAATTGATGCTTTTGAACTATGGTGTTGGAGAAGACTCTTGAGAGTCCCTTGGACTGCAGGAAGAAGCAAGTCCATCCTAAAGGAGATCAGTCCCGGGTGTTCATTGGAAGGACTGATGTTGAAGGTAAAACTCCAATACTTTGGCCACCTCATGCGAAGAGGTGGAAAAGACTCTGATGCTGGGAGGGATTGGGGGCAGGAGGAGAAAGTGATGACAGAGGATGAGATGGCTGGATGGTATCATCGACTCAATAAACATGATTTTGGGTGAACTCCGGAAGTTGGTGATGGACAGGGAGGCTTGGCATGCTGTGATTCATGGGGTCGCAGAGTCGGACAAACTGAGCAACTGAACTGAACTGAACCACTGAATTGCCAGGGAAGTCCCAAGAAAACATTTTTGATCTTACATTACAGCACCTTGAAAAGTACAGCAGGACTGGTTACACCAGCGCTGCTTTGTGCTTGCTTCCAGACATTCTGGGCTTGAAATAAAGATGCTATGCTGTTGTGTACTATGCATGACTGTACAGTAAAGTACACGCAAACACAACTGATCTCAGCGAGGCAGTAGTGAGAGGTGGCATGAAGTGAGATGTTAATTCCCTGTCTGGGAGTTGAACCTGGATAGCCCGAAGAGCCAGGAATCCTAGCTACCAGGCCTTAAGGGTTAGAGGCTAGAAACTATTTTCCCCTAGATTTTGCCTCCAGTGCATAGTGCACTTATCACAGAGGCAGAAACAATAAATGCAGGTACAAAGTTTATTATTACAGACATAGCACAAGAACAAGTATGAGAATACACAGAGAAATGGTTTGTTTAGTTAAGACAGAAGCAAGGCAGCTGGCACACGTGGAGAGCAGGGTATTGGGCGTCCCCCTAGTGAAGAGGAGCACAGTAAAGAGGTGGTCAAGTCATCTAATACGTCCGTTCTTTGGGTCTTTGTCTTCCTGCAGACCAATTGTCCGGTTTCTTTTCTACACCTGACCTACCCTGGGACCCTCCCCTGGGCACATAAGCACCCCCCAGCCAAGATGGATTTGAAGTGAAGGTTTCTGGGAGGAAAAAGACCCATTACAGCCTGGCATTGTCCCCTGACTTTTGATCCTCAAGGAGCCATTTTCTGCGCATGTATAATGTCTTCCTTGTACCCAAAATGGAGGAACGGAGATCCCTTAATCCTTTACTCAAACAGGATTTGCCTCTTTGTCCTTACCTTGACTATTACCATGACTATTACCTTGACTGTAACCATGACTATTTTCCTAAGGTGTTTACAAGAGACAAACTTCGGCTATTTACCTTGTTTCTGTTACTTTCATTTCAGAGGGCAAACAGGATTGTAAATGCCTTAACTGGAGCCCATCTATCTCTTGTCTCAAGAAATGCTAACAGTTCTAAGTGTCCAGCCTGAAGCCCACTTCTTCGTGCCCCATAAAATGCAAACAGGAGGCTAGTTGTAATTGTCTAACCTGGAGTCCACCTATCTCCTACATCGCAACCACTTGTAGAGGGTGCAAGCACATGGCAATGTATGCCAGACACGTGAACTAACTTACATGATTGGACATGTGAACTCACATTCGAATCTTTGAGAGTTTGCAGCTTGAAGGTTCATGTATAAGGAACTTACTGTACTTTCCTGTTTAAGTACCTCAGGTCATGAAAGTCTCCCCCATTCACTCTGTGCTGGTCATTTCAGCCCTCAGCCCCCTTTCCATTCCTCCGTGCACTCCCTTCTGTGAAGGGAGGCTGGGCCCTGCACAATGCATTTAGATGCTGGCCTGGGGGGCACTAGGAGGCTTTCCTAGCTATTGTTCCTGCAGCAGCAGTGGGGAGGCTGGACTCCTGCATTCCAGTTCAGGTTGCCGTGATGTGGCAGGAATGTAGGTGTTGACTTCCTGGAACACCAAAGTGTTGGCAGTGGTAGGGGTGCAAGCTGCCTGCCACTCAGGACTGTCTAGATCCCAGACTCCAGCACCTGCTCCTTGTCAGCTCTCTCCTGTAGAGCTCATTCCATTTCTTTTTCTGCTTCTCTGGCCTTTTCAGTGCTTTTGTAATCAACTCCCTGTATCCAGATCCTGCAAGCTGGTACAAGCTGGCTGTAGCCCGCCACGGGACGGGGCGTGTCTGTGTGCTGCATGCTCAGTCGTGTCTGACTCTTGTGACCCCATAGACTGTAGCCCACCAGGTTCTTTTGTCCATGGGATTCTGCAGGCAAGAATCCTGGAGTGGGCTGCCATTTTCTCCTCCAGGATCGAACCCTTGTCTACTTCATCTCTTGCACTACAGGCAGCCTGGGAAGCCCCCTTGAAGCTTCCAGTTGAGTCCAAAGTGCAGATAAATTTGAATTCCACTGCTTTAGAACAACAGCTCTCAAATTTTAACATACTTTGGGATCACATGGGGGGCTTGATGAAACACAGACTACTGTGATAGGGACAGAATAAAGGGACAAAGTAGGTGATTAAATAGTTAACTTATGGGGACTTCCCCTGTGGCTCAGGGGTAAAGAACCTGCCTGCAATGCAGGTAGACCTGGGCTGGATCCCTGGATCTGAAAGACCCTCTAGAGAAGGGAATGGCAACCCATTCCTGTATTCTTGCCTGGAGAAATCCACGGACAGAGGAGCCTGGCGGGCTACAGTCCATCGAGTTGCGGAGTCAGACATGACTGAAGTGACTTAGCGCAAGGGATTATAAGTAGAATAAATATAGGATACCTGTAAGTTGATGATTACTCAAGAAAACAGGTTTGCTTAACCATGGAACCAGGCAGGCTTGCTTAGCAACAAAACCATGCAGCAGAAGCAGGAGGCGTGCCCCCAGACAGTAAAACGGTGGCGGTGTGAGCCCCACATCCTGCCCAGTGAGCTCAGCAAGTTAATGATCCCTAGGACACGCTCTCTGCACACATGAAAAACAGTAATTTGTGGACCTAGCTTGATCTGTAGGGACAAGAAAACTTGCCTGCCCAACCTGGAGGAGGAATGATGATGGAAGCATTGCGTCTACTCAAGAAAGACAAAGGAGTTCTCTTCGTCTGCTCCACTCTTCCTTTCATTATAAAATGGCCCAGTCCAGTATGTTCCCAGGGTGTGGCATTTCTCATCTGTAATACCTATAAACCTCACAAGTGTCCTATTCTAATAAACTACTTTTTATCTATCATTTTGTCTCTTACTGAATTCTTTTCTGTGCTGAGACATAAATGATGATGATGGTGCCAGAGCTCTCTGGAGGCCCCCTGAAATGACACCAAATGATTTCACTGTGTCTGCCCCACCCTCAGCTTCTGACTTAGTAGGTCTACCTTGGGAGGAGGGTGTTGGGGGTAAAGAACTTGCCCCTCTTATAAGTTCCCTGAAGACACTAATGTTGCTGGTCAGAGAACCACACTTTGATTAAAAATATACCAGCTTCAGTTCCTGGTTAACTTCCTTCCTCAGAATGGGCTGTGTTTGGTTGAAGCCAGTCTGTCTTAATTTCTTACAGATAGCAGTTCCCACCCAGAGGACAGCAAGCACAGTGAATGTCTGATGTCTTGGTACAGTGCTTCAACCTTGAAGATGCCCTGGGAGTTCTGCAGCCCCAGGAGCAGACTGTGAATCCTTACAGCCCCTCCCCATCACCACTCACCCTTCTGCTCCCAGGGCCAAGGGTAAGTGGGTAGGGGGCAGGGAGCAAGCAGCAAAGCCATTACCAGCTCCCTGGGGGCAGTTTCAAGTGGCTAGTCCGTCACCATGGAGACTGACCATTGGTGGGGAGGGGCTGGGATCCAAAGGAATGAAGACTAAGCCTAGACATAGGCAGACGGCTCCCTTAGCCCTTCTTATCCAAAGACTAGAAGTCAGAGGCATTTTACCATTGCCTGTGAAGAGGTGTAAGAAAAGCTTATCAAGGTTTCTGCTACGTTAGATAAAAAAAGGACAAGGAGGATTCATCAGGTGAGATTTAGGCAAGAGACTTCTTTGGAGATCCAGTGGTTAAAGTCTGTGCTTCCAAAGCAAAGGCATGAGTTTGATCTCTGGTCAGGGAACTAGGAGCCCATATGCTGTGCAATCAAAAAAAAAAAAAATAGAAATAGGCAAAATGAAGCTGCATTTATTCTCTAAGGGACCAAGCAAGCAGGGACCTTCCTAAAGACAGGGATCTTGTATTCAATATTACCCATTTGCCTACAACAGACATACACAGGATCTGCTGTGAACAAAGCAGGATTTCAATAGATGTTTGCCCACAAGATGAAAGATGTACACCACAGAATCTCAAAATCAGATGGAGCCTTATCTCTGGGTTTCCCTCATTTCACAGTGTGATCTGAGAAGGCAAGGATTGGTGACAGATTTCTCTGTATCCTCAGACAAAGAGGTAAACTTCCTCCGTTTTCTCATCTGTAAAGCGAAGACCATGTCTATCATGTGGGACTGATGAAGATGTAAGTGACCAGGTTCACCATAAAGTACTGAACTCAGTGACAGTGAATAACAAACATTCACTGTTGTGTGACTCAGGGAAGCAAAAATGGACTAAAGCTGGAACCTGCTACCCTATCCCCATTGCTTCTGAGACGTCTGTGGAGCATCTTGTTGTTCAGTTGCTCAGTCATGTTCCATTTTGGGACCCCATGGACTGCAGCACACTAGGCTTCCCTGTCCTTCACTATCTCCCAGAGTTTGCTCAAACTCATGTCCATTGAGTCGGTGATGCCATCCAACCATCTCTTTCTCTGCCACGCCCTTCTCCTTTTGTCTTCAATCTACCAGCATCAAGGTCTTTTCCAGTGAGTTGGCTCTTTGCATCAAGTAGACAAAGAATTGGAGCTTCAGCTTCAACATCAGTCCTTTCAATGAATATTCAGGGTTGATTTCCTTTAGGATGGACTGATTTGATCTCCTTGCTATCCAAGGGGACTTTAAGAGTCTTCTCTAACACCACAGTTCAAAAGCATCAATTTTTGGCACTCAGCCTTCTTTATGGTCCACTTCTCATATCCGTATGTGACTTACTGGAAAAACCAGTAGTCTGGGGGAGACCAGTGGAGCATCTAGGGAGCTATGTAGGAGGAACAGAGAACCCTAGCCTCCAAAGGACCTCTGTGATGGGCACTACACCCTTTACACCTTATGGTATGAACTAGGATTCTACATAATACACAGGGTGTGGCCAAAAATCAATAAATAAATGTGTTTAATAAAATATGTGGGGAAAGGCCATAAAGATGTTGTAAAAATGCATACCAACATACTAACGATGATTATGGATTATTTTTTTCTAATGTAATTTTTTGGTAATTTTTTTGGGATACCATTCACATACTATAAAAGTCATCCATTTAGAATACACAATTCAATGGTTTTAGTATATTCATAAAGTGCAGTCATCACCACAATCAATTCTGCAACTTTTTATCCCCCTAGAAAGAAATGGTAGCAATTAGCAGGCACTGCCCCTCAGCCTTAGCCAACCACAGATCACCTTTGCTCTCTAAACTTGTCTATTTAATGTATTTTATGCAACTGAAATAAAACATATGTGGTCCTTTTTATTTAGAATACAATAGAGTTAAAATAATGTTTTTTAGTTTTATCCATGCTGTAACTTGAGTCAGTTCAGGTCAGTTTAGTCACTCAGTTGTGTCTGACTCTTTGCAACCCCATGGACTGCAGCACACCAGGCCTCCCTGTCCATCACCAACTCCTGGAGCTTGCTCAAATTCATTTCCATTGAGTCGG
Source organism: Nanger dama (assembly GCA_917880005.1). Taxonomy (NCBI): domain Eukaryota; kingdom Metazoa; phylum Chordata; class Mammalia; order Artiodactyla; family Bovidae; genus Nanger; species Nanger dama. Next base: position 1,444,403 of record CAKJTW010000108.1, on the reverse strand, counting down.
TGAAGCCATCTTACCATCTCATCCTCTGTCGTGTTCTCTTCCTGCCTTCAATCTTTCCCAGCCATCAGGGTCTTTTCCCATGAGTCAGTCTTCACATCAGCTGGCCAAAGTATTGGAGTTGTAGCTTCAGTCCTTCCAATGACTATTCAGGACTGATTTCCTTTAGAATTGACTGGTTTGATCTCCTTGTAGTCCTTCCTCTTTTATTTATGATTGAATAATATTCTATCAGGCTTCCCTGATAGCTTAGTTGGTAAAGAATCTACCCGTAATCCTGGTGTGATTCCTAGGTTGGGAAGATCTGCTGAAGAAGGGATAGGCTCTCCACTCCAGTATTCTTGGGCTTCCCTTGTGGCTCAGCTGGTAAAGAATCTGCTTGCAATGTGGGAGATCTGGGTTTGATCCCTGGGTTGGGAAGATCCCCTGGAGAAGGTAAAGGCTACCCATTCCTGTATTCTGGCCTGGAGAATTCCATGGACTGTATAGTCCACGGGGTCACAGAGTCAGACACGATCGAACAACTTTCACTTTCAATATTCTCTCATATAGATATATCACATGATTTTCCTTATTCATTCATCGGTTGATTGATAGTTGAGTTGTTTCCACTTTTGGCTATAATGCTGCTATGAATATTAGGCTTCCCTGGTAGCTCAGCGGGTAAAGAATCCACCTGCAATACAGGAGACCCTGGTTCGATTCCTGAGTTGGAAAGATTCCTTGGAGAAGCGGTAGGCTACCCATTCTAGTATTCTTGCCTCAAGAATCGCTGTGGAGAGAGGAGCCTGGCGGGCTATAGTCCTTGGGTATCGCAAAGAGATGGACACGACTAAGCGACTAAAAATAGCACAGCTATGAATATTATTGTACAAATTTCTGTGTGAATACATCTTTGTGTTTCTCTTGAGTATATTCGTAAGTGTGGAATTGCTGTCTGTCTTTTGAGGAGCTGCCCAGCAGTTTTCCTAAGTGTTTGCACCATTTTATAATCCCACCAGCAGTGTCTGGAGTTTTATTTTAGCTCTTACATTTAATCTTTTGATCCATGTTAAGTTATGGTTCCAAATCGGAAAAGGAGTATGTCAAGGCTGTATATTGCCACCCTGCTTATTTAACTTATATGCAGAGTACATCATGAGAAACACTGGGCTAGAAGAAGCACAAGCTAGAATCAAGATTGCCGGGAGAAATATCAATAACCTCAGATATGTAGATGACACCACCCTTATGGCAGAAAGTGAAGAGGAACTAAAAAGCCTCTCGATGAAAGTGAAAGTGGAGAGTGAAAAAGTTGGCTTAAAGCTCAACATTCAGAAAACTAAAATCATGGAATCTGGTCCCATCACTTCATGGGAAATAGACGGGGAAACAGTGTCAGACTTTATTTTGGGGGCTTCAAAATCACTGCAGAAGGTGATTGCAGCCATGAAATTAAAAGGTGCTTACTCCTTGGAAGGAGAGTTATGACTAACCTAGATAGCATATTTAAAAGCAGAGACATTACTTTGCCAACAAAGGTCCATCTAGTCAAGGCTATGGTTTTTCCAGTGATCATGTATGAATGTGACAGTTGGACTGTGAAGAAAGCTGAGAGCCGAAGAATTGATGCTTTTGAACTGTGGTGTTGGAGAAGACTCTTGAGAGTCCCTTGGACTGCAAAGAGATCCATTCAGTCCATTCTGAAGGAGATCAGCCCTGGGATTTCTTTGGAAGGATGATGCTGAAGCTGAAACTCCAATACTTTGGCCACCTTATGTGAAGAGTCGACTCATTGGAAAAGACTCTGATGCTGGGAGGGATTGTGGACAGGAGGAGAAGGGGACGACAGAGGATGAGATGGCTGGATGGCATCACAGACTCGATGGACGTGAGTCTGAGTGAACTGCGGGAGTTGGTGATGGACAGGGATGCCTGGCGTGCTGGGATTCATGGGGTCGCAAGGAGTCAGACACAACTGAGTGAATGAACTGAACTGAAGTTAAATTTTGCACGTGAAGCTGGACCCCCTAACTCATACCCCATATGAAATAGTGTGTCCAACGTTTTTCTTTTGCATGTGGGTATACAGTTGTCCAAAACTATTTTGTTGAAAAGACTATTCATTCTCCATTGAATGGTCTTGGCATCTTGTGGAAAATCAATTGACTTTGAATGTGAGGTTTATTTCTGGACTTTAGGCTCAATTCTATTGATCTGTACGTCTAACCGTACACTGCTATCACATTGGCTTCTCTATAATTGCAGCTTTACGTATATATATATATATATATATATAACTATATGTTTATATCTCTTTATTTGACTGCATCTGGGTCTTAGTTGTGGTGTGCAGGATCTAGTTCCTAGACCAGGCACAGCACCCACAGCCCCTGCATTGATAGTGCAGAGTCTTAGCTGCTGGACGCTCAGGGAAGTCTCCGTAATTACATTTTTGCAGTAAGTTTGAAATTAGGAGGTATGAGTCCTCCGATTTTATGTTTTCTTTTAAAGAAATTTTAACTAATTTGAGTCCCTTGAATGTCTCTCTCTCTCTCTCCCTCTCTCTCTCTCTCTCTCTCTCTCTCTCTATATATATATATATATATATATATATATATATATATAAAACCACACAGCAAGACTTACAAGATCTCAGTTCTCTGACCAGGGATTGAACCTAGGCTCTAGCAATGAAAGCCCAGAATCCTAACCACTAGACCACCAGGGAACTGCCTTCCATATATTTTAGAATCAGCTTGTCAGTGTCTGCAAAGAAACTAAGAGGAATTTTGAGAGGGATTACATTGAATCTGTAGTTCTATTTGTATTGCCATCTTAATAGAATTGGGAGAAGGAAATGGCAACCCACTCCAGGATTCTTGCCTGGAGAATCCCATGGACAGAGGAGCCCGGTGGGTTGCTGTCTATGAGGTCGCAAAGAGTTGGACACGACTGACACGACTTAGCAGCAGCTTAACAGAACTGAGTCCTGCAATCCAAGAACATGGGATGTCTTTCCACTTATTAGGTCTTCTAGAATTTCTTTCAACAATGCTTTATGGGTTTTGGAGTGTATGTTTTGCATTAAAAATTTTTTTTATTTAATTTTGGCTGTGCTAGGTCTTCATTGCGGTGTGGGCTTTTCTCTACTTGTAGTGAGCGGGAGCTACTCTCTATTCGGGTGCGCGGGCTTCTCATTGCGGTGGCTTCTCTTGTTGTGGAGCATGGGCTCTAGGGCATGCTGGCTTCAGTAGGTATGGCTACTGGGCTCTAGAGCACAGACTTAGTAGTATTGGCGCATGGGTGTAGTTGTTCCTTGGCCTGTGGGATCTTCCCAGACAAGGGATTGAACCTGTGTCTCCTGCATTGGTAGGTAGATTCTTTACCACTGAGCCACCAGGGAAGCCCTGTATTTCTTTTGTGAATGGGTAATTTTTTCACTGTGGTAAAACAGACATAAAATTTACCATTTTATTCATTTTTAAGTGGCATTAAGTACATTCACTTTGCTGTCATCAGCATCCGTATTCAGAACTTCATCTTCCCAAAGTGAAACTATGTCTGCAATAAACACTGACTGCCTGGTCCCCTCTTCCTCCAGCCCCTAGTCACCTCTCCCCTACTTTCTGTCTTTATTAATTTGATTACACTTGATATGTCACGTAAGTGAAATCATATGTTCTCAGAACCCATCAACATGTCCCATAATCTGTGAACTAATAGATATTTACAATGGCTTCAACATGTGGTTCACGTAATCACTCTGCTGACAACTTGGAAATGTCTCATTTCCTTCCTTGGGGAGTGGGTCAGAACTCGATAGGCAAAAGTACAGTAAGTTCCCTACATATAAACAAGTTCCATTCTGGGAGCGTGTTCGTAAGTCCAATTTGTTTCTAAGTCCAACAAAGTCAGCCTACTTATCCAAATAACACAATCTGCTATATAGTACTTTACTGTAATAAGTTTATAATACTTTTCACAGAAAGAATACATATAAAACCAAACACAACAAATAAAGGAAATATTTTTAATCTTACAGTACAGAACCTTGAGAAGTACAGGAGTACAGTACAACAGCTGGCACACAGGGGCTGGCATCGAGTGAACAGGCAAGGAGAGTTACTGACTGGAGGAGGGAGAGGAGGTGGGAGATGGTAGAGCGGAAGGGTCGTCAGCAACAGGAGATGGAGGGCAAGCTGAGATGTCACTCATGCCTGACATTGATGGCACAGGTTCTGATTCCTTGCTGGATTCAGTTCTATCTGCCCTCTTGAAAAAATGATCCAGTGATGCATATTAGCATCTTTGAAAATCTGCAGCTTGAAGGTTTGTATGTCGGAGACTTACTCTACCTTGGACTCTTCCTGTGAGCAGTAAGACCTGACTCTTGTGTCTACTCTGTACCTCTCACCCACCTTCACGACACAGTGCCTGGGGAGTTTTATGCCCGTTCCTGGGGCAAGGAGCAATGAACAGAGAAGGTGAGTCCTTTGACCTGTGGGCTGGTGATAGCCTCTGTCTTCTGACTCTGGTCCTGCTACTTCCATTCTAACCATGTGGTCTTCATTTCCCCAGGTGGCACAGAAAACAGGACAGAACAGAATTGAACACAGTGGTTTTGGCGAGCAAGTCAACACGCAAACGGGAATAAGAGCCCTGGGACTTTCCTAAGACAAACAAAGGATTTAAAAGAAATAACAATATTTAACAGAACTCAAAACCCCCAAGTTCAGATTAAGAAAACAACTTGCTACAAACAACGGAAGATACTAAAATTAGCTGTATTTTTTTTTTTTTTTACTAGAAACTCTCTCATCACAGCACCCAAAAAGAGGTACATCAAGTTTAAGAAATGTTTTTATGATGGGAAAATAGAAGTTTTCAGCTCCAGGAAGTATAAGTACTGAATCCTCCACTGACTGGAGCTTTCAAGTGTCGCTGGTGGTAAAGAACCTGCCTGCCAATGAAGGAGACATAATGAGACCCGGGTTCGATCTCTGGGTTGAAAAGATCTCACGGGAGGAGGGCATGGCAACCCACTCTAGTATTCTTGCCTGAGAATCCCATGGACAGAGGAGCCTGTAGGGCAACACTTCATGGGGTGGCAAAGAGTTGGACATTGGACATGAATGAAGCAACTCAGCTGATCCACTCAGTGGCCTACCCCAAATCTTTGTTCATTCCTGCTTCCCCAAGTGCCTGGTTTCCTGTCAAATTGCTATTGTCCCGAAGCCTTCCCGTTTCCTCTAGATCCTATTTCTTCCCTCAGGCCCCTTTTCAGCAATGAGCCAAAGCTCCAGGCAGTTGTCAAGTATTCCTCTTGTGCAGGCCAAGCTTTTCAAGGAGTGACACCACAAAGTGGAGACGCAAACGGATGTGACGAGGCACTTCATGTTGGACTTGGCACAGCCCTGGGCAGAGAAGCTGCAGGGGAGGATCCAAGCGGAGCCAGGATCCACATTATTTCCAGAAGAGTCATCTGGATATAACTGCACGTGGCTCAAGTTCAGAGTCCTGGGTCAAAGCCCTTGGGAAATCCTATGGTCCAGAGTCTCTCACTCCAGCTGACACCTGGCATCGATAAACATTCTAGACCAAGGGTCAGAAAACTATGGGCTCTGGGCCAAATAGGACCCCTGCCTACTTTTGTGACTGGCAAGCTTCAAGTGATTTTTAAATATTTGAAAAAAAATTAAGTAATATTCTTGACATTAAAATGGTATACAATTAAAGTTTCAGTGTCTAAAATTGAAGTTTTGCTGCATACCACCACATCCACTGACCAATGCCTATGTCTGTGGCTGCTTTCTTATTGTGTTAGAACAGCTGAGTAGTATCAGTAGTATCAGTATCAGGATGGCCCACAGAAGCCTAAAATATTTACTCTCTGGCCCTCTGCAGAGAAAGTCTGCTATCCTCATATCCAGTTGTTTTTTAAAAATGATTTTATTTATTTATATATTATGGCTCTGCTTGGTCTTCGTTGCTGAAGGGGGTGTCTCTGTTGTTGCTGTTCAGTCCCTCAGTCATGTCCAACTCTTTGCGATGCCATGGACTGCAGCACACCAGGCTTCCCTGTCCTTCAACATCTCCTGGAGTTTGCTCAGACTCATGTCCATTGAGTTGCTGATGCCATTCATCATCGACTTTGGGAGCTTTCTCTAGCTGTGGTAATTGGGGCCTACTGTTTATTGTGGTGTTTGGGGTACTTTTCTCATTTTGGTGGCCTCTTTTGTTGAGGGTGGGCAGGCTTCAGCAGCTACGGCTCGTGGCTCAGGAGTTGGGGCTCCTAGCCTCTAGAGCACAGGCTCAGTCGTGGTGGTGCACAGGTTTAGTTGCCGCACAGCATGTGGGATCTTCCTGGATCAGGGATTGAAATGTTGTCTCCTGCATTGGCAGGTGGATTCTTTACCACTGAGCCACCAGGGAAGCCCCAGTATTCAACTCTTTTTCAGAGACTGCAGTAGCAAAAGAAGAGAAAGGAACAGAGGAGAGGCAAGTCACAACCATCCTCTCTAAGATGGGGAGTCCAGCTGGTCAGACAGGATTAGAGCTTGGGAATCACTACTTAGACCTGGCCACTGTGTTTCCACATGGGGGCCCTTGAATGCAGTGAGGGATGGGCCAGGCCTAGTGACTGCCCCTGCTGCTGCATCATCTCACCCTGCTATGGCCCTTCCTTGTCACTCGGTGTGCCTCTGGACTACTCTTTCGGGAGCAGCCATTGCTGTCTTCATCTCCAGGGCAGAAGTCTAAGTTTAGCTCCATTTGGCAGATGGAGAATTTGGGAAGACCTTACGTGTTACCTCCGCAATTCTGAGTGCCAATGACCTCCTCAAGACCAGCCCCCTCTCATTCAACCTGTGCTGGCCCCTCGGCCAGCCCCTGGGCCCCATTCTGTGTCCTGATAGACCCTAAGAAAGAGATTAATGTCTCCAGATATCCCAAGGGCCGTCCTGCAAAAGATGGTTCTATGAGGTCCCAGAGTCAAACTAGTGTGAGTGGGTGGAGGGATAATAGCTTTGAACTTGCACAGGGAAGGCTCACCTCACAATGTTTGCTGAGCAGAACCCGACCGACCACCTTGGGAGGCAATGAGTTCACTGCTTTAGCAGAAATTATGTGAGTGATAAGAGAGTGGTGGGTCTGATGACCTCTGGCTGCTAGGATTGTCTGAATCAGGCCTCATGGATTTGGGGGCAGAGTTTGACTCCTCAGACACTGAATGTTTCCCAGGTGACACAGCGGTAAAGAATCTGCCTGCCAATGCACGAGACGTGGATTCGATCCCTGGGTCAGGAAGATCTCCTGGAGTAGGAAATGGCAACTCATTCCAACATTCTTGTCTGGAGAATTCCAAGGACAGAGAAGCCTGGTGGGCTACAGTCCATGCGGTAGAGTAGAGTCAGACTCCACTTAGTGACTGAGGGTGTGCAAGCACACACACACATGCGCGCACACACACACACACACACACACACACACACACACACTGAATGCAGGAGCTCAGAGCACGGGCTTTGGTGTCAGAGCTGTCCTAAGGTCAAGCCTCAGGCTCAGTCACTTACTGACTGAGTCATTTGGTAAAGTTAAACTCATTGTTGATTGGGAGATTTTTGCAGAAAATAACGCTTATGGTGGTTTTTATTTTGGCTCGTGCCCAAATTAATTCTGTTATTTCACTAGCAATTTGCAGGTTATTACGTTCAATAGTTATACCTATAAAGCCTTCTAGTTTTCATGAAATGTTGTCTTCAACCCAAAGCAAAGGATTGATGCAAAGGACCCTTCTCCAGTACAGTGAGTTTCATGTTTACTTTCTGTATCTGAATCAATCACTAAGGTTTTTTGTCTTTTTGTTGGTTTAATATTCATATCATATGAATTAGAACTATGTTCTGAAGAACTATCATCTTCTGAGATGCTAGTATATATATCACTCGGACAATCAGAGAAAGTATAAAATTCACCAAAAACTTCTTCACTCAAAATTTCAGGATGCATCATTTTTGAAATTTTACATTGTTGATATACACAAGGTTGGAACAAAAACCTAATGTAACAAAATGTAAGTGATTATGACAATCATAAGTTGCATAATGAACACTAGATCAATCTGAAGCTCTAACAACTTCCTGTAGCGATATTAGCTGTATCTCTCTCTAACAGCAGATTGATAAGTCTCTGGCCAGAAATGTTCGAATAACAAAACACAGTAATACGTCTCTGGTCAATGATTAAGATGAGGGACTTTCCTAGTGGTCCAGTGGTTAAGAATTCGCCTGTCTAAGCAGGGGGCACAGGTGGGAAGATCCCACAGGCCATGGGGCAGCTGAGCCCGTGCCCAGCAATTACTGAGCTGGCACACCCTAGAGCCTGTGCTCTGCAACAAGAGAAACCACTGCAATGAGAAGGCCTTGCACCACAACTAGAGCAAAGCCTCTGAACAGCCACAGAGACCCAGCGCAGCCAAAAATAAATAAATAAAGAGTTAAGATGAGTCTCACTCAGCTCCCACATCTGTGGAGTGTGAGGTTGGTCATTATGAAACCGATATCCTGTTAGGGAAAAACGACAGCTCATTTAGTGTCAACAAGAGGTAACTGTTGTTGAACAGTTATTACAAGAAATCTTCGTCAGTCGCTGATTGCCTTCTGTATCAGTGGAGTCCAAATCTTGGTTGGAAAAATTTTTTTTCCCCAAAGCCATTTGAGGGCAGGGAATGGAGGAAATGAAGAAATAAAATAGCTCTCTTGGATCACACGTCAGCCTTCAGGCAGGAGATGGTGACTGTTCTGTGTCACCATCTTCCTGGGGTCAGTGACATCAATGCGTCGCTCATCGACATGGTTGCTTCAAATGAGGTTGTGGAATCTCTCTCGCGAATCCAAAGGGTTGAGCAGGAGGAGAGATGTGCACCAGATGCCTGAGGGTAATATATTGCTGATGATGGTAGACAGGGATATGGGAATCAGAGAACATCACATTAATCGTTTTCTTCTATTTTTCCCAAATGTTTTACAAAAGCATTAATCAAGAATTACATCTGGTGGAAAAACAAATGTTGGTGGTGAGTAATGAGTGCCAGCTTCCGTCACATTTGTCCTTTTCTGGGAGTTTCTAACGTGCTGGACTTGCTGGTTTAATGGTTTACTGCCACCAAGGGACATTTTTATAAACTGCAGCATCAACGGGCAGCTTTACCGACACTGGGGAGCTGAGCCACTTTGAAGAGGGCACAAAACAGGGTAGCTCAACATCTTCGGCTGGGATGAACATTTCTTGAATTCATTTTGTTTGCTTATTTATAAATTATTTAGTTTATTTTAAAGTTTTTTAAATGTGGACCATTTTTAAAGTCTTTATTGAATTTGTTACAATATTGCCTCTACTTTATGCTTTGGTTTTTTGGCCACAAGAGATATGGGAGTTTTGCTCCCTGACCGGGGATCGAATCTGAACACTCTTTGTTGGAAGGGGAAGTCTTAACCACTGGACCACCAGTGTGTGCTTGCTCAGTCGCTCAGTCGTGTCTGACTGTGACCCCATAGACTGTAGCCCACCAGGCTCCTCTGTCCATGGGATTTCCCAGGCAAGAATGTTGGAGTGGGCTGCCATGCCCTCTTCCAGGGGATCTTCCTGACCCAGGGATCAAACCTGAGTCTCCTGTGTCTCCTGCATTACAGGTGGATTCTTTATCCACTGAGCCACCTGGGAAGCCACAAACCACCAGGGAAGTCCCTTATTTATTCAGCTGTGCCGGGTGTTAGTGGCAGCACTCAGGATCTTCCATCTTCCTTGTGGCATGCATGAAGTGTTTTTAATTGTGGCATGAAGGATCTTTTTGGTTTCAGTTAGTTGTCGCATGTGGAATCTAGTTTCCCAGCCAAGGGTTGACCCTGACCCCCTGCACTGGGAGTCTTAACCGTGGGACCCCACGGAAGTCCCAGTTGAATTCATTCTAATCCTCTTCTCCTACTGGGTGCTGGGCACTGTATGAGGCTTTGGAGGTACGGAAGGGAGCAGGGCAGCCACTGTCCTTAAGAGGACCATCTGTTGAGAAATACCCACAGCTGTTCCATGCAAAGTGGCCCCTGCTGCAGATATGAGCCTGGGGGTAGGAATGCCTCACCAGGCCAAGGTCCCAGAGAAGGCTTCCTGGAGGGGTCAGGCCTGAGCTAAATTTGGAAGGAACGTTAGTTAAGGACTTGGGCATCAAAAACAAAGTTGCTGCAAAGTCAAAGGCAAGGAGGCCAGAGACAGGCTGCAGGAGCAGCCAAGTGGAGGCCAGTGGATGAGGGAAGCAACAGTGGACAATGAAGCTGGAGTGACGGGTAGGCTGGGCCTTAAGCAGCGCTTGAAGGCCATGTGCCAAAGCATGGATTCTGCCAGGGGGAATCATAGAGGGTTTTAGGAAGAGAAGCATCAATCAGATTTGGATGTTAGTCTTTTCTAAATCAATTAATTTTTATTATTTGTTTGGCTGTGCTGGTTCTTCGCTGCTGAGCATGGGCTTTCTCAAGTTATGATGAGCGGTGGCTTTTCTTGTTGTGAAGCACGGGCTCCAGGGCGTGCGGGCTTCCGTAGTTGCAGCTTTACGGCTCTAGAGCACAGGCTCAGTAGTTGTGGCACATGGGCTTAGTTGCTGTGTGGCATGTGGGATCTTCCCAGACCAGGCATTGAACCTGCATCCCCTGTGTTGGCAGGAGGATTCTTAACCACTGGACTACCAGGGAAGCCCCAGGTTCGCACTTTTAAACAGATACTTTGTGAGCCACAGTGTGGAAGACCAGCTAGAGGGTGGGAGCCTGGGCTGGGAGGTGCTGAGAGGCTGCGGAGGTGCCGGGACAGCGGTGACTACTTCTCCTTTCCTTCTGGGTCCCCACCATCTATCTGCCCGGGTCATGTCCTCATGGTGGGGAGAAGGGTCACTCAATGTTTGCTGACTTAGCAGGAAGTTGCATCAGTAGACACTAGTGTCCTGGGTGGTGAATGTACGTGAGTGTATGTGTGTATCTGTTAAAAGGGAGTTTCCACCAACCTTGACAGTGACAGGGAACCCAGACACGCTTGAATAATGCTGCACATCCATCAAATGTGAGTCATTTGTATTTTTGAATCGCAGAGGCCCTCACTGAAGTCTGCCAGCAGAGGAAAAATGATTCCTGTCATGGAGCCGATTTCATCATGGTCAAATTCAGCACTTGGAGGCATCACAGGTACAAGAGACCAGGACGTGTTAAGTGAGGAGGGGCACATGAAGGACAGGAGGCAGATTTCCCAGGTGCATGGGGAGCGTTGCCCGCATGTGTCATCTCCATGCATCAGCACAGCAGCCTTGGATGGTTGTTGTTGTTGAGTCAATAAGTCATGTCCAACCCTTTGTGACCCCATGAACTGTAGCCCACCAGGCTCCTCTGTCCATAGAATTCTCCAGGCAAGATAGTGGAGTGGGTTGCCATTTCTTCCTCCAGGGGATCTTCCTGATTCCAGGATGGAATCCATGTCTCTTGTGTCTCCTGCATTGGCAGACGGGTTCTTTACTGTGGAACCATTAGAGAAGTCCCATGTTACTGCCTTTTATATTAATACCTGGGAACACCAGAGGATGAGAATGTGGAGTAGTAAACACTCTAAAGGCTCCAGGGCTCTTGGTGTGTTGCGAGGCAACTCTTGAGAACAGACCATATTGTAACATGACTGCTTTTTAAAAAGTTTTTTTGGTGTGGACCATTTTTATAGTCTTTCTTGAATCCACTATATAGTGTTTCTGTTTTTGGCCAGGAGGCATGTGGCATCTTAGCTCCCTGACCAGGGACCAAATCCACACCTCCTGCATTGGAAGGAGAAGTCCTAACCACTGGACCACCAGGGAAGTCCCAACACGGCTGCTTTTTTGAGAGCCACGGCACTTCCAATTGAATGAGACTCTAGTACCCTTGGGAGGTGTGGTAGGCTGAACAAGGCCTCCCAAAGAGGTCCACTTGATTATGCCTGCATCCTGGAACTATGCCACTTTATATGGTAAAAGAGACCTTATGGATGTGGTGAAATTAAGAATCTTGAGATGGGAGATGACCCTGGGTTATCTGGGTGGACCAAGGGAATCACGAACCCTATAAAAGGGAGGCAGGAGGATTGGAATTGGTAGTTGAAGATGCTTGACTGTGAAAAGAAAAGGTTGGAGATATTGGAGGGAGGGGTCTTGAGCCAAGGAGGGCAGGCAGCCCGAGGACACTGGAAAAGGAAAGGAAAGGAATTTCTCCCGGAACGGCCTGAAGAGAGCCAGTTGCAGACACCTCAGTTTTAGAACACAGTGAGACTAGGTTTGGATTTTTGACCTCCAGGACTCTCAAAGAATAATAAACCAAACAAGTAGGGCCACACTGCGTAGCAGCTACAATATGTACCTGGGACTTCAGAGAAAATCCAGAGTCTTTCAGAGGTTGATCTAGTGATGAATACGAGTGAGGGGTTGGGTGGAGAGGATCTCAGGTCAGCCCAGAGGGTGACCATTCTGATGGTATGATTTATCTAGTCAACAAGGGCTGAGAGGCAAGTCTAGTCTTGCTGAATACGGTGACAAGAACGCTCCTCTTTTTCTCTTTCCAGCAATGGAGCCATAGGGGTCAGCAAGCTCCTGCTCATAGCTGGGTTGGCTTTAGAAGAAGGGGAGCAGTCTACAAAATGGGGTGGGGGGGTGGAAGGTGGTGGTTCTCTGCTTCACAAGCTCCAACCCCTGCCGCATGCACACACACACACATCCTTGGAGGAGGATATGGCTTTCTATCAACCACCTAGCTAAGGATGCTGTGCTGTTCATCTGGTTGTGAGACACAGAGGGGAGAAGCAGGTCTCTTAAGTCCAGTCTTGCTTTCCCTACTTCCCAGTTGGGACCTCACACACCCTGGACAGGTCTGCAGGGACTCCTGGGGGACACCTGCATCACTCTTGCTTGGTGGTCAAACACTGAGACAGTTTTCCTCAAAGGCTGTACATCTGAGGGGGTATTTAGCAGTCTGTTCAATAATGGGGCTGCTTGAAAGAGAGAGACACTCCCACAGTCGGTTTAGGATGCCCTGCCTCTTTCCCCTAGGCTCCCTGGTGGCTCACACAGTAAAGGATCTGCCCGCAATGCAAGAGACCCAGGTTCAATCCCTGGGTCAGGAAGATCCCCTAGAGAAGGGAATGGCAACCCACTCCAGTATTCTTGCTTGGAGAATCCCATGGACAGAAGAGCCTGTCGAGCTATCGTCCATGGGGTCGCAAATAGTGGAACATGACTGAGTGACTAACAGCACATCTCTTTTCCCTAAAAACACACTTTGGGCTTAGCATCTCCCTTCTAGGAAATCCCAGAAAGCGTCATTATTTTTGGCTGTGCTGGATCTTCATTGCTGTGTGGGCTTTTCTCTAGTCACAGTGAGCGGGAGCTATTCTCTGGTTGCAGTGCTTGAGTTTCTCTTTGCAGTGGCTTCTCTTGCTGTGGAGCATGGGCTCTAGGGCTCTGGGTTTAAGTAGTTGCAGCATGCGGGCTCAGTAGTTGCAGCTTCTGGGCTTCAGAGCACAGGCTCAGTAGCTGCGGCACACAGGCTTAGTGGCTCTGATGCATGTGGGACCTTCTCGGACCAGGGCTTGAACCCAGGTGGATTCTTTACCACCAAATTCCTTAATTCCCCATCCACACTTCCCTTGTACTTGATGGCTGGATGCACACAAAGCCACACAGCACTGCATCCGAAACAGACAGACATTTTAAGTTCTTTGCTTCTGTCAAGGCTATGCCCACATTCAGTCAGGCTGCTCCAGCCTTTTCACGGAGATGATTTCTGCGGCTGCCAAACAGTCCCTCGTGTTCAAGTTTCCCCTGCTGTCCTGGAGGCATGGCAACAAGGTATAGCCACACCTCTCTTGTGTGTCAATACAACTTTATTTTTCTGTGACTGGACTCAGGTTAGTTCTGTAGATGGTAGGAAACTTTTTCTTTCACTCAACTCTGCTTTAAAAGTTAGTATCTTTAGAATTAAATCTGGGACTCTCCTTTCACTTTTGCTCCACTTTTCAGCTCCCTGAAGGTGGTCTAATATCTGGGGGATTAAGAGAAGTCTTGATCCCTAGACATTAGCAGGGGCTGCTTCTCTTGTTGGTGACATCCTCTGACCTTGCACTTTCTGTTGTGGGCAAACCCAGGATTGGACACTGGGGGTTAGTATTGACCCGGGATCAGATACTGTGTATTGTACTGATTCAGGATCAGACACTGGGTGCTGATATTGACCAGGACGGACTTCTCTGGTTGCTCAGTGGTAAAGAATCCATCTGCAATTTAGGAGCCTTAGGACATGTAGATTCAATCCCTGGGTCTGGAAGATCCCCTGAAGGAGGAAAAGGCAACCCACTCCAGTATTGTTGCCTGGGAAATCCCATAGACAGAGGAGCCTGGTCAGTCCATGGGGTTGCAAAGAGTTGGACACAACAGAAGTGACTAGCACTTTCACTTTCATGTTTTAAATCAGCACGTGGCTCCCAAAAGGACAGATTAATATAAGACAAACAAGTTGGATTAAGGCTGTATAAACAGGAGTCCCACTAAATATGAAACTCAAAGAAGTGACTAGAACAGCGTTAACCCTTTCAGATTAAAAAACATGTATACCTATGGCTGATTCATGTTGATATATTGCAGAAACCATCACAACATTGTAAAGTGGTTATTCTCTAGTTAAAAATAAAAAAAGTTTTAAAAAAGAAACATTTGTGAAGAACTGACAGAAAAATAACTGGGCTCAGTATAGTAAGATGATAAAAAAGTAACAAGATATTTTTCCTACAACCTTTTCAGCCCTTAACTCTGTCTCTGGTGATAAGGTTGCCTTCTACCTTCCTGGTTGTTGTTGTTTAGTGGCTAAGTCATGTCCAACTCTTTCAAGACCTCATAGACTGTAGCCCGCCAGGCTCCTCTGTCCAGGGGATTTCCCAGACAGGAATAGGAGGGCAATTTCATGGGAGATTTATCTTCTGCTTTCAGGGGGCAAAAGAGGGTCAGATTGTGCATCCTGCACTGGCTGTTTCTCAAATATCTTTAATTAAAAATAATCACTATGCTAAAATGGCATATTTGGAGGTGACATATTCTGAACACTTATAGGCAAAAAGATCATTATTAGGCCATCATGAGTCTTCTGTACCTAAAGGGAAGTAAAAACTCCCCTCAGCTCTCCAATCTTGGCTTTGCGTTTTGTGTCTAGATCCTAGGATGCCTAGAAAATGCTTTCAAACTTTTAGTACAGGCCGAATCTTGCAAAGTCTCTTCAGTATGTTCTCTGCATCTATACATAATCTCTCTTTTAAAGGTGCTTTCTGGGAGTTTCCTGTTGTTCCAATGATTAAGAATCCACCTTGCAAAGCAGGAGATCCCTGGTTGTAGATCGAAGGCCCATGTACCACAGAGCATCTAAGCCCACCCACTGAAACTACTGAGCCTACACACGGCAACTGGAAGACTCTGCATGACACAGCTAAGACACAACACAGCCAAATAAATAAATGCTTTTTAAAAGGTGCTTTCTGTTCCCAAGATAGGGGCTCTTCCTGCTCCCTGAGTGGAGGCTGGGAAGGGCAGGAGAGGACAAGGGAATGAACTATTCATAGTTTAATATTAAATCATTACTAATTACACAAATATAACTGAAATGAAGAATTCTGTGGCTTTAACTTTTCCTTCTGTTGAGTAAATTTGATGTAATAAATTCCCAGCTTCTGAGAGAATGGATCAGAAGGTCTGCACATGGCTCTGTGTGTGGCCGAGGGTCTATGACTGAATGACAGAAACTCGCAACTGTCTTTTCCAGCCTCATGAGACCAACGATGTATCCCCGAGATCAATAATGATCACTTAGTGGAGGAAGGACAGCGCACATAGGTCTCATCTTTATTCTTAAGACTGTCGTCTAAGGCCGGCACGTACAGCCAGCACGAGCGGCCTGGGTGAGTACTCCAATTACAGTCCTTAAATGACCTTGAACATGTGCTTCTACAATAAAAAGTGTCCATCAGGGCCTCCCATCTCCCTGCCCCTTGCCTCTCTGTGTACCCCTGGGACCTCTGGACCTCACGACCTCACCTGCCGGCTCTGCCCAAAACCATCACGTCAACCAGATGCTTGTTTCATTCACTGAGGTTTTCTGAAAGCTGGGTGTTGCCTTGTGATTGAGGTCTGGGGACCTCCGTTTTCATGGAGCCTGTGCCCTTGGGGGCTAGTCTTCACAGAAAGGGCACCTGGATCCTGCCTTGGCTACACCACTGGCCTTGCTCTGGCTGGGTCCCCAGTGACTCCTAAGCACTAAGGTCAAAGAACACTTTCCAGGCCGGATATTACTTGACAGCTGTGTCATTTGACACTGCTGACGGTACTTCCTTAATACATGTCTGTTAAAAAAAAATTATGGTTCTCTTTTGCTTTCTTGAAGGTTGGACACAAGTTCATATTGGCATAACTGGAAAAAGCACTTTGTAATTTAGAAATATATTGTACTTAAATATGCAGAGTACATCATGAGAAATACTGAGCTGGAAGAAACACAAGCTGGAATCAAGACTGCTGGGAGAAATATCAATAAGCTCAGATATGCAGATGACACCGCCTTTATGGCAGAAAGTGAAGAGGAGCTAAAAAGCCTCTTGATTAAAGTGAAAGAGGAGAGTGAAAAAGTTGGCTTAAAGCTCAACATTCAGAAAACAAAGATCATGGCATCTGGTCCCATCATTTCATGGGAAATAGATGGGGAAACAGTGGAAACAGTGTCAGACTTTATTTTTGGGGGCTCCAAAATCACTGCAGATGGTGACTGCAGCCATGCAATTAAAAGATGCTTACTCCTTGGAAGAAAAGTTATGGTCAAACTAGATAGCATATTGAAAAGCAGAGACATTACTTTGCCAACTAAGGTCCATCTAGTCAAGGCTATGGTCATGTATGGATGTGAGAGTTGGACTGTGAAGAAGGCTGAGTGCTGAAGAATTGATACTTTTGAACTGTGGTGTTGGAGAAGACTCTTGAGAGTCCCTTAAGGAGATCCAACCAGTCTATTCTAAAGGAGATCAGGCCTGGGTTTTCATTGGAGGGACTCATGCTAAAGCTGAAACTCCAGTACTTTGGCCACCTCATGCGAAGAGCCGACTCACTGGAAAAGACTCTGATGCTGGGAGGGATTGGAGGCAGGAGAAGGGGACGACAGAGAATGAGATGGCTGGATGGCATCACTGACTCGATGCACATGAGTTTGGGTGAACTCCGGGAGTTGGTAATGGACAGGATGCCTGGTGTGCTGCAATACATGGAGTCACAAAGAGTCGGACATGACTGAGCGACTGAACTGAACTGAACTGAAAGACTCATTAAAAAAAAATTATTTTGAAATAATGATAGCTTCATAGGAGGCTGTGGAGAAATTTACAGGGAAGTCTCAGGCATTCTTTTCCTGTCTTTTCTGCCCCCGTGTTTCCCTCTTTCATAGCTTGCATGTGCAGTTCAGTCACTTCAGTCATATCCAGCTTTGTGACTTCATGGACTATAGCCCATCAGCCTCCTCTGTCCATGGAATTCTCCAGGCAAGAACACTGAAGTAGGTTGCCATGCCCTCTTCCAGGGGATCTTCCTGACCCAGGGATCGGACCTAGGTCTCCTGTGTCTCCTGCATTGGCAAGTGGATTCTTTACTGTTGAGCCACAAGGGAAGCCCCTTTCATAGCTTCAGTTCAGTTCAGTTGCTCAGTCGTGTCCGACTCTTCGCAACTCCATGAATTGCAGCACGCCAGGCCTCCCTGTCCATCACCATCTCCCGGAGTTTACTCAGACTCACGTTCATCGAGTCAGTGATGCCATCCAGCCATCTCATCCTCTGTTACCCTTCTCCTCCTGCCCCCAGTCCCTCCCAGTATCAGAGTCGTCTCCAATGAGTCAACTCTTCGCATGAGGTGGCCAAAGTACTGGAGTTTCAGCTTTAGCATCATTCCTTCCAAAGAAATCCCAGGGCTGATCTCCTTCAGAATGGACTGGTTGGATCTCCTTGCAGTCCAAGAGACTCTCAAGAGTCTTCTCCAACATCATAGCTCAAAAGCATCAATTCTTCGGTGCTCAGCCTTCTTCACAGTTCAACTGTCACATTCATACATGATCACTGGACTCACGTCCATTGAGTCCGTGATGCCATCCAGCCATCGTATCCCTCGGTCATCCTCTTCTCCTCCTGCCCCAATCCCTCCCAGCATCAGAGTCTTTTCCAGTGAGTCAACTCTTCTCATGAGGTGGCCAAAGTACTGGAGTTTCAGCTTCAGCATCATTCTTTCCAAAGAAATCCCAGGGCTGACCTCCTTCAGAATGGACTGGTTGGATCTCCTTGCAATCCAAGGGACTCTCAAGAGTCTTCTCCAACACCACAGTTCAAACGCATCAATTCTTCAGCATTCAGCCTTCTTCAAAGTCCAACTCTCATATCCATACATGACCACAGGAAAAACCATAGCCTTGACTAGACGGACCTTAGTCAGCAAAGTAATGTCTCTGCTTTTGAATATACAATCTAGGTTGGTCATAACTTTTCTTCCAAGGAGTAAGCATCTTCTAATTTCATGGCTGCAGTCACCATCTGCATTGATTTTGGAGCCCCCCAAAATAAAGTCTGACACTGTTTCCACTGTTTCTCCATCTATTTCCCACGAAGTGATGGGATCGGATGCCATGATCCTTGTTTTCTGAATGTTGAGCTTTAAATCCACTTTTTCGCTTTCCTCTTTCACTTTCATCAAGAGGGTCTTTAGTTCTTCTTCACTTTCTGCCATAAAGGTGGTATCATCTGCATATCTGAGGTTATTGATATTTCTCCCAGCAATCTTGATTCCAGCTTGTGTTTCTTCTAGTCCAGCATTTCTCATGATGTACTCTGCATATAAGTTAAATAAACAGGGTGACAGTGTATAGCATTGACATACTCCTTTCCCGATTTGGAACCAGTCTGTTGTTCCATGTCCAGTTCTAACTGTTGCTTCCTGATCTGCATACAGATTTCTCAAGAGGCAGGTTAGGTGGTCTGGTATTCCCATCTCTTTCAGAATTTTCATAGCTTAGATGACTGCAAACCCACGAAATTGACATTGGTGCTATCCACAGAGATTATTCAGATGTTACCAGTTCTATATTCACTTGTATGTGTGTGCATGTGTGTGTAGCTTTATGCAAGACGTGTGTGTGTGTGTGTGTGTATGTGTGTGTGTGTAGCCTTGCAGAACCACCACCACAATGCAGATATTGTAACATCTCCACAAGGCCCTCTCATGTTACCTTCTCTACCCACACCCATCTGTCCCTCCTTAATCCCTGGCAACCACTAATCCCTTCTCTGTCTCTGTAATGATGTTATTTCATGATGACTTTCACATTAATGGAATCAAGAGCGTGTTGAAAATGGCTTTTCTCAAGGCTCACTCAAGCTATTACATGAATCAATAGTCTGTTATTTTTTAAAGTATCTTTTTATTGTGGTAAAAGTCACATAATGTAAAACATACTATTTTAACCATATTTAACTGCACAGTTCAGTAGCACTAAGTACATTCCACTGTTGTGCAGCTCTTACCATCATCCATCTCCTGAATTTTCCATCTTCATGAACTGAAACTCTGTCCCCATTAAACTCTAACTCCCTTTCCCCCTGCCCCCTTCCCCTGGTCCCTGGCATCTACCAATGTATTTTCTGACTCTATGAATTTGACTATTCTAGGGACCTCGTATCAGTAGAATCAAGTAGTATTTGTCTGTATCTGCTGCACATAGGGTCACAAAAAGCAGACACGACTAAGGCAACTTAGCATGTGCTGCATATTGAAATGCATTTTAAAGGTTAACTTTAAGTTAACTTTAGCTTCTGTTTCCCTCTGTGCTACAAGCTGTTATGAGCATTCACTGGCGATTTTTTAAAATGTTTACAATTTCTTGAGTGAAAAATAAGTCTCCCTTTTCCTAAGATAAATCCCCAAGAGGGCCATTACCGAGTTATATGGTAAGCCCACTTCTTTAGTTTTGAAAGGAGTTGCCAAACTGCTTTTCAGAGTGGCTTTACTTTTTGCATCCTCACCAGCAACGTCTGAGCCATGTGTCTTCTCCACATCCTCACCAGTGTCTGGTGTTGTCACTATTTTTCATTTCAGCCATTCTGATGTATGGGAATGATGTCTCACTGTAGTTTTACTTTAGCTAATTCCCCAATATGTAAAGGCTTCATATTGTTGATAGGGAAGGCTTCCTTTATAACTCTAAAATAATCTGAATCGAATAAATCTTCTGTTGCAACAACCACAATGCCTAAAGTAGTGTGAAAGCATTTTTGATACACATTCGAATGTCTTTTCTCTCTTAGTAATTTGGATAGGTTCTTTCTTCTTTTTTAAATTTTGGCCACACTGGGTCCTTGCTGTGGCATGTGGGCTTTCTTGCTGCAGAGCACAGGCTCTACAGGGTAAGGAATCAGTAGCCTGGTGGCATGTGAGATCTTAGTTCCCTGACCGGGATTGAACTCATATCTTCTGCATTGGAAGGCAGGTTCTTAATCACTGGATATGTTTTCCTTCTATAGGCCTTTTTGTCATTACAAACTCGAGGAATGGGAGGGTGGCTCACACCTAGGACAATGCAGTCCATTGTGTAGGAAGAAGAATGTGAAGTAGAAGAAGTTCTCACCCAGTAGGACGAGGAAGTAGAGGTGCTTTGGCAAACAGGAGAGGGAAATTTAGAAATAATTAATTTATTTACCAAACATCATGTATCCACTGTGTGACAGGTAATGTTCCCAGCTGTAGGGGAGATCAGTGAACTAACAGAGATCCCCAGTCTCATGGAGCTGAGAACGTTGCCCTCCTCCAAAATAAGAAAAATGAAACAAAAAACAAAGATGAAATAAACTCCTTGAAGCAACACATATGAAGAGAGAGTACCCAAGAATAAGATAAAACTTAAAATGATAAAATATCAGGGCTTCCCAGGTGGCTCGGTGGTGAAGAATTCACCTGCCAATGCAGGAGACATGTGTTCCATCCCTGATCTGGGAAGATCCCACGTGCTGTGGACCAACAACTACTGAGCCTGTGCTCTAGAGCCCAGGAGCCCCAGCTGCTGAGCTCAGTCGCCCTAGAGCCTGTGCTCTGCAACAAGAGAAGCTACCCCAGTGAGAAGCCCACGCAGAAGAGAGAGAGCAGCCCCGCAGTAACGAGGACCCAGCTCAGCTGGAAATAAATAAATTTTAAAAATTAAAAATTAAATTTTGGTTTAAAGTATCTTTAAAAAATGATAAGATATCTAGTAGAAAAATATAGAGGTAGCCATGGTGATCCTGAGTTAGAGATTTCTTAGCTTAGGAACACCAAAAGCACGTCCACAAAAACAAAGATTAATCATTGGGACCTGGGTAAAATTAAAGAAGTTTGCTTTTTGAAAGGCTGTTAAGAGAATGAAGTGGCATGTTAATACAAAGGAATGTTATTTGGCAATAAAAGGGATTAAAGTACTGATACACGCCACAACATGGATGAACTTTGAAACCCTTATGGCTAAATGACAGAAGCCAGACATGAAAGGCCACATTCAGTAGGATTCCATTTATATGAAATGTACAGAACAAGCAAATCCATCCAGACAGAAAGGAGATTAGTGGCTGCAGGGGTTGAAGGGAGGAGGGGAAAAGGAGGGGTATGGGGTTTCCTTATGGGGTGATGAAATGTTCTGGACTTAGTCACGATGGTTGCACAACCTTGTTTATAGGCTGAAACCACTGCATTGGACAATGGAACATGCTATGTGAATTTTATCTCCACTTGAAAAATGCAACACGTGTCACTGGAAGAATTTCAACAAATGTAATCACCATCTTCTTTCCAGAATAATCCTCCTCCTAAAACACATTCCCTCCTGTATTTTTGTATTTCTTTATGAACAGAAAAAGAAGTAAGATAGCATTGGCTGGTGTACCCATTCAGAAAAGGCAGTGTTGTCTAGCTCTATGCTTCTTGCAGTTGCTTTTGCCTTTGACCCATGCCTGGAATGGGTATAGGTCTTGCTATCTTGGGTCCCTCTTGCTATCTTATGTCAGCATGGACATCTCCTATGTTGCTCCAGAGTACCTCCATCTTCATCTTGTTTGAGTTGGAAATACCATTTTCCACCCTTCATTCACCCCATGATAGAAGCACCTTCACAGACATCACTGATGCTGAGAAACGCAAACATGGCAGCTGGAGATTGTGTGTATCTGAACTGGAGCTGAACCCTGTCCACATCACACTCTACCCCACCACGCTGATCTCATCTGCACAGATGCTCTGAGCCTCAGGCTCAGCATGGTAGCTGTGACCTAGCTTTCCCCAAATACCCTCTACTATTGATAAAGGACCATTGACACCAAGGACTGTAGCTTACCAGGCTACTCTGTCCACGGGGTTCTCCAGGCAGGAATACTGGAATGGGTAGCCATTCCCTTCTCCAGGGGATCTTTCCCACCCAGAGATCAAAGCCTGGCCTCCTGCAATGCAGCAGATTCTTTACTGTCTGAGCCACCAGGAAAACCCAGATAAAGGACAAAGGACTTTATCTCTGAAATCTGAGTGGATTCCCCTCTTTCTAAGCTCAATCAGACTCACCATCTGACTTGTCCTCCTAAAACTGTGCTCCTCTCTTCTTGTAGTCTTCAGATCCCAACACAAATCAGATAGGCCCATATGGAAGCAAAAACACACATAAAGTAAATAAATAGGAGCAACAGTCTGTGGTTTACAGATCCACACACAGACTGAGTCTCTGAACACTTCCGGGTCCAGGCCCTGCCTATCCCAGGAGTTCCTGTGTGGGGTCCCTCCTGGAAAACCCCAGGACTGAGCATCTCATCAGACTCAAAGAGGCTGGGTCAGGCAGCAGGCACTAAGGGAACTGGAGATGAGACACTGCCCAGTAGGTAAACATGTGGACATCCAGCCCCTCCCCTTTGAACTTCTTCCTACTCAACATTTGCCATTGATCCATCATCATCTAGGAATCTCCAGGGTCCACTGGGAATTTCTCTGGGATATGTTCCACCCTTTTGCATGAATGATAACTCCCCAGAAGTCAGAGTTGTAATTGCAAGTTTAGGTCAACCCCCTGTAGTCTCTGTGCTTTTCTGAGTATGTCACCATTATTTCCAGGCCAAGGAGGTGAATACAGATGGGGAGGGTATGGTACCTCAGCGGGCAAATTTATCATGGCCCTTGGATACATTTCCTCATATTCAATCCATCTAAAAACATGCTTGATCTCTTTTCCAGACATTGTGTTGGAAGGCAGAGATACAGAGATGAATATACCCTTACTACGTCCTAGGTATCTATCCATTCTAGGGTATTTCTGGAGCATAATCTTGGCCTCCTAGGAAAAAAAGATTTCAGAAAGATAAGAATGCAATGTTTCTAATGCAAAACAAAACAAAGAAAAAAAGAACAAAAATCCCTAACCTTTGTCGGTGAACCTATTTGTTAGTCTCAAACCATGTGGATTCAGGGACTTCTCTGGTGATCCAATGGTTAAGACTCTGTGCCCCCAGTGAGGGGGCTGAGGTTCAAATCCTGGTTGGAGAACTAAGATCCCGAATACTCCGTGGAGTGGCCAAAACAAATAAATAAAATAAACAGATGCTATTTTTAAAGAAAATCAAAACATGTGGATTCACATTTTTGAGAATAGCTGGTCTTCCTCTCTGTGGCACATGGTTTTTCCTCCCACACTACCTTCTCTGATGGAGACTGCTGGGCAAGAAGAGACAGCCCCGGTTTTAGGGACTTGTGCCATTGGCCCCTGTCCTGTCAGGGGTCTCCACTGCCCTGTTTCTTTAACCTCGCCATAATTTCTGCCTTCCTTTTGTCCCAACAAATTACAGAGCTGGGGGACTTCCCTGGAGGTCCAGTGGTTGGGAATCCGCCTTCCAGTGCAGGGGACGCAGGTTCCAGTTCTGGTCAGGGAGGTAAGAGCCCACGTACTATGAAGCAACTAAGCCTGTGCTCTGTAGCAACAGAAGCCTGCGTGCCACAGCTAGAGAAAGGCTGGACACAGGCTTGACAAAGATCCAGGGAAACTGGAAGAAAAGTAATAAATAAGCAGTAACTTTTAAAAAGAATAGATCACAAATTATTTTATAAATTACACACACACAAATTAGAGAGCTGGGAGCTGCCTCTCCAGAAATGGTCTCCCCTCCATCTTTCATTTCTCAGTGAGTCCACTCTGTTCCTAGGGAGAGTGCAGTTAATTCTCAGCATCCTGAGAACCACCTCTCTGCTGGAGACCTTCCCTTCCCTCCCTCCTGCTGGGGTGAGGACTCTGTGCCCTGGGGATCAGGGTCAGCTGTCCTGAGGCTTCTGTAAGCACTACGTCATCTTCGCTGTTCAATTGCTCAGCCATGTCCGACTCTTTTCCGACTTCAGGGACTGCAGCACGCCAGGCTTCCCTGTCCTTCACCATCTCCCGGAGTGTACTCAAATTCACGCCCATTGAGTTGGTGATGCCATCCAACCATCTCATCCTCTGTTGTCCTCTCTTCTCCTCCTGCCTTCAATGTATCCCAGCATCAGGGTCTTTTACAATGAGTTGGCTCTTCTGATCAGGTGACCAAAGTATTGGAGGTTCAGCTTCAGCATACGTCTTCTAGATCTGTGCAACTGTGGTGTGGCAGTGGTGGCAGATGGACATGCTTGAAAGGAGGGTCTCAGGGAAGAGGCAGAACCCTCCCACTTGGTCAGTGCTATCTGGCAGTGGGAGTCCAGGATGACCACCATCTGGCACTGAGGATGCCCAGCTGTTTGACAGCACTCCTGGGCCTGCTGTTTCTGCATCAGATCCACCAGTCGTTCCAGCTCACTCAGCTGTTGTCTCTGCTTGTCTAAGTGCTTATTCGGGACCCGATGTGCTTTCCTTGGCTGCTGTGTTGGTAGCAGGGACATTCCGTGTTGCTTCAAGCACTTCTGGATATTCTGTTTGAACCATCACACGTCTGAGACAGAAAGTCTGCGTTCCCGCGTGTTCTGGTGGAAGACCAGGTAAGTGGAACTCTCTCCCCACCCTTTGCCTTGTGTCATGGGTTGATCGTCCTGCCTACCTGCTCTGTTTCTTAGTCGTGTCCAACTCTTTGTGACCCCATAGACCATAGCCAGCCAGGTTCCCCTGCCCATCGGATTTTCCAGGCAAGAATACAGGAGTGGGTTGCCATTGCCTTCTCCAGGGGATGTCCCTGACCCAGGGATGGAACCCAGGCCTTCTACATTGCAGGCAGATTCTTTACCGTCTGAGCCACCAGGGAAGCCCCTTCTCAGAAATTCAACCTGAAAAACTCAGGGTTGGGTGCGATGAATTGGGAGATAGGGATTGACATATATACACTGTTGATACTGTGCATATATACACTATTGTAAAATAGATAACTGATGAGAACCTTTTAAAAAAAAGTTATAAAAGACATTAAAATAAAAAACTAAAAAACTCAGGGTTTTCGTCTGTGAGCCAAACTGCCAAGCCAGACTTGTGTTCAGCTGCTACTCTCTTTATGAGGTGGACTTGGGTAGAATGTGCACGTATGACCTGGTCAGCCTTTTTCAGGTCAAAGTGGAAAGGTCATTCTCCATACACTGGTCGCGTTGAATGTGATGGAGAGAACAATGTTTTGTTTCAGTCGTGCCTCACTCTTTGTGACCCCATAGACTGTAGCCTGCCAGACTCCTCTGTCCATGGGATTCTCTAGGCAAGAATATTGGGATGGGTTGCCGTGCCCTCCTCCAGAGGATCTTCCCCACCCAGGGATCGAACCTTCATCTCTTCTGTCTCCTGCGTTGGCAGGTGGGTTCTTTACCACTGCGCCACCCAGTCACCAGCTTCTCACGGGCTCTTTGTGGTTATGATGTTTGGACCCGTTCATCTAGAAGAATCAGGCTGAGATAAGTTTCCTCTATTGCCCAAGCTTCTGGGAAACAGAATAAACAGAATAAACTTTGGAACTCCCTTTTCCTCATCTATTACTGACATTCCCTCCAGCATTAAACTTCTGTGGTTCCATAAAACCCAGTCAGCATCTTCCTTCCTCTTCAGGGGTTCTATCTTTGTCAGGAAATGTTGAAGTCCTGGGTAGGTGACCAGATGTCCTGGTTTTCTTAATTTCTGGGACATAGGACTTTCATTGCTAAAAGGGGAAAGTCTCAGGTCAACCAGGATGAGTAGATTTCCCTAGTCCTGGGAAAAATAGATTTTTTTTTGGCCATTTTTTTAGATGACCACTTTCTTCCTCATTCTTGTTTTTTAATTAATTAATCAATTTATTTTTGACTGCACTGGGTCGGGTCTGTTGCTGTGTGCAGTGAGCAGGGGCTCCTCTCTGGTTGCAGTGTGCAAGCTTCTCATTGCGATGGCTTTTGCTGCAGAGCACCGGCTCTAGGGTGTGTGGGCTTCAGTAGTTGTGGCACCTGGGCCACGGCATGTGGATCTTAGTTCCCAGACCAGGAATCAAACCAGTGTCCCCTGAACTGGCAGGCAGATTCTCAACCACTAGACCAAAAGGGAAGTTCTGAAAAACAGGTTCCTTTGTAGACAAAGTCCTCTCCACATCTACACTATCAAATATTTCTAAAATTTAAGATTTATTTTTTTGCTCTTTATTATTATTATTTTTTTTTACTTTACAGTACTGTATTGGTTTTGCCATACATTGACATGAATCTGCCACAGGTGTACATGAGTTCTCAATCCTGAACCCTCCTCCCACCACCCTCCCTATATCATCTCTCTGGGTCATCCCAGTGTACCAGCCCCAAGCATCCTGTATCCTGTATCGAACCTAGACTGGCGATTCATTTCTTACAAGATAGTATACATGTTTCAATGCCATTCTCCCAAATCATCCCACCCTCTCCCTCTCCCACAGAGTCCAAAAGTCTGTTCTATACATCTGTGTCTCTTTTGCTGTCTCACATACAGGGTTATCATTATCATCTTTCTAAATTCCATATATATGTGTTAGTATACTGTATTGGTGTTTTTCTTTCTGGCTTACTTCACTCTGTATAATAGGCTCCAGTTTCATCCACCTCATTAGAACTGATTCAAATGTATTCTTTTGAATGGCTGAGTAATACTCCATTGTGTATATGTACCACAGCTTTCTTATCCATTCATCTGCTGATGGACATCTAGGTTGCTTCCATGTCCTGGCTATTATAAACAGTGCTGCGATGAACACTGGGGTACACGTGTCTCTTTCAATTCTGGTTTCCTTCATGTGTATGCCCAGCAGTGGGATTGCTGGGTCATAAGGCAGTTCTATTTCCAGTTTTTAAGGAATCTCTACACTGTTCTCCATAGTGGCTGTACTAGTTTGCATTCCCACCAGCAGTGTAAGAGAGTTCCCTTTTCTCCACCCCCTCTGCAGCATTTATTGCTTGTAGACTTTTGGATCACAGCCATTCTGACTGGTGTGAAATGGTACCTCATTGTGGTCTTGATTTGCATTTCTCTGATAATGAGTGATGTTGAGCATCTTTTCATGTGTTTGTTAGCCATCCGTATGTCTTCTTTGGAGAAATGTCTATTTAGTTCTTTGGCCCATTTTTGATTGGGTCATTTATTTTTCTGGAATTGAGCTGCATAAGTTAAGATTTTTGTTGAAAAGGAAAGGTGAAATTCTTTGCAGGCATAGCTTTCAAAATATTTTTGAATTTCTTGTTTTTCTGACAGAAAAATGAAGTTTGACTGTTCCCATCTTTGCTACAGTGTAGTATTTGCTATAGGACTGTCACTGACCTGATCTTGGCAGATGTAAAAATCTGAGGCACTTGGGCTCTGTATGCTTCTGCAAAGTAGAATCCAGCAGGCTGAGGACAGCCCTTCAATAAGGAGACCCAGATTCTGGCGCCTTAAAGTGAGAGCTGGGGTGTGTGAACCTGGATGGAGGACTGTGGGCAGCCACTTTTCTCTCCCCAGCAGAATAACAGAGTCCCAGGGATCTCTGTAGTCTACTCAGAAGGTCTGAAGTCATGCTGGGGTTCAGTTCCTTTGGACATCAGGCCGTCTCCAGGATCGGAAGACCCTGGGCACACTGAGAACCAACATTCCCATCTTGGCCCTTGCCACACAGCTTGACTTTCTGTCTCTCTCCCATTACTTTAACTTCCTCTTCTTCTTCTTCTTCTTTTTAAATGGGGACCATTTTCAAAGTCTTTATTGAACATGTTACAATACTGCTTCTGTTTTTTTTTAAATGTTTTGGTGTTTTGGCCACAAGGCATGTGGGATCTTAGCTCCCAGACCAGGGATTGAACTCATACCCCCTGCGTTGGAGGGTGGATTCTTAGCCACTGGACCACTAGAGAGTACCTCTGCCATTTCTTCTTTATCTTCAGGCTGTCTGTTTGGAACATGCCATTTCTCTATCACCTGGCTCTAGCATCATGAAGCTGTCTTCTCAGGCAACAGGAAGTGCCTTCACCCTTGGGTTCTCAAGTGTTTCCTGTATGTTGTTTTTTAGAAATCCTTGTTGATCCTGGTTGAGATTAGGCTAAATGCCACCCCTCACTTACTACTCTTCGCACCTCCTCACACTTCCTCCCTGACCACATACCCACAAAATTGTAGGAGACCCACTCAAAGTCAGGGGGCAAAGCTTGAAGATTCCAGAGTTGAAGCTCTTACTTCCCCAACCCTCCTGATCTTGGTCCTCTTTCCCTTTGCCCCCAACCCCAGCCCATCCCTCTCACTTGAGCTCAGCCAGTTTTCATCATGACCCAATGCTAACCACGTCTCATCCCAGCTCTCCACTGCTCTCCATGTGTTCCATCTCCCTGAGGCAGACAGGAATGACAATACAAGTGTGTACACCCATCCCTGGCTCAGACACAGGGTCTGAGACCTATCCAGAAACCTCTCAAGCTGCCAGCAGTCATGATAAACTCACTGTGGACCTGGACAATTGAGGAACTTGCCTCTGCCTCCTCTGTCCAATGCTTGTGACTTAGAGCAAAATGAATTTCTTATAGTTTTTCCAGAAAAATTTAATTCTTATTTTATATTGGAATTGAGTTGATTTACAATGGTGTGTTAGTTTCAGCTGTCCAGCAAAGGAATTGCTTATCATTTAAAGACCATTCACTGAGTTTCAAGTACTGTCCAATGTATTGCATGGAGACTGATGAACAGAAAGCCTGAAGCAGCCCCCACGGAAAGCCTCCTCAGGACCACACCCTGGATCATTTCTCTTTTCTGTCCCACCTTCCAGGGAGCCGGCCCCTGGAAGAGGCCACACAGGAAGTGTGTGAGCACCCATGCCTAAGACAAAAGTCT
The DNA here is from genome assembly GCA_917880005.1 of Nanger dama. NCBI lineage: Eukaryota > Metazoa > Chordata > Mammalia > Artiodactyla > Bovidae > Nanger > Nanger dama. Next base: position 1,415,030 of record CAKJTW010000108.1, on the reverse strand, counting down.
CCTCCCCACCCCCTTAGGTGGTGACTTGGAAGCGCATTAACACTTCATTCTGCCAGTGGGAAGTGAACCTAAGAAAACAAGCTTTCTAGCATCTTATTAGTGTTCGGGATCCTGGCTGCTTGCTGAGTTGATGTGGCAAGGTGACTTTCCATGGCTTCCAAAGGCAGATCTCAGAAGACTGGCCAGGAGTCTGACGGATCACCAAGGTTTCCAGTAACCCACGTGTGATGTCATCACGATGGAGCTCAGTTCTGTGGGTCCAGCTTACACCCCAATGTGGCCATGATGGAAACATGGCAGCCCTCTAGGGATGTGGAGACTCCATGAGAAACATGAGCCGGCAAGGACCCTGGTGGAACAGCAGGGCTCACACACTGATAAACCGCTGTGATGAAATGTTTTTTCTTTTCCCCATCAGCGCCAGGTCACGTTTCTTTGTTTTTGGCATTTTTATTTGAGTCTTAAGTGAAATGTGTGGGAAGAATTAGGAGCTGGGCTGTAGAACCAGAGGCCAGCTGCATTCCAGGCATTTTAATCCGGTGTCCTGCTGAGGGGCGGCGTACCTATTTCATGATTTATAAGGGTCTTGGGCTTGGAGACGGGAACCCATTAAGCACTTTCTGCAAAAGCTGAGCCAACAAGCTGGGCGCCCGGTGGGGAGGCTCTGCTTCTGATGGGCCCCATCTGTTGGGACCTGTTGGCGAAGTCATGCAAGTCACAGCCTTCTGAGTTCTTCCCCCAACCAACTTCCTGTCCATCTGCAGGGTGGGTGCTCTCCATCTAAACCCTTAGCACTTTTATTTTATATTGGAGGATAACCGATTGACAATGTTGTGACAGTTTCAGGCGCACAGCAAAGGGACTCAGCCATACATATACATGTATCTGCTCTCTCCCCAACTCCTTTCCCATCCAGGCTGCCACATAACATTGAGCAGAATTCCCTGGGCTCTACAGTAGGACCTTGTCGGTTATCCATTTTGTTTTTCTTCATGTAAAGATTTCCTTTTATTAATATAACCATAATAGAACTTTTTACTTAATCAAAACGGGCATTTTAAAATGACATTTGTCATTCATTGATGACATTCAATAATGCTACTCATTCAATCATAACAACTAAATAATATCATTTGTTAATTTAAACACATTAAGTGCCTCATTGCTGTTGTTGTTTAGTCGCTAAGTGGTGTCTGACTCTTTGCGACCCCATGGACTGTAGCCCACCAGGCTCCTCTGTCCATGGGATTTTCCAGGCAAGAATACTGGAGTGGGTAGCCATTTCCTTCATCAAGGGATTGTCACAACCCAGGGCTCGAACCCCTGTCTCCTGCATTTGCAGGCAGATTCTTTACCACTGAGCCACCTGGGAAGCCCTATCAAGTGCCTGCTGCTGCTGCTGCTAAGTTGCTTCAGTTGTGTTGACACTGGATGAGACAAAGATAAAGTTAGAGCAGTAATTATAAAACATCCCATCACAAATATAACAATAATTTCAGATATTTCATATCAAGGTTTTAAAAAGATTTCTAACGCATTTTTTAGAACTTTTTATTTTGTACTAGGGTATAGCTGATTATCAAAGTTGTGACAGTTTCAGGCGCACAGCAAAGGGACTCAGCCATACATATACATGTATCCATTCTCCCCTAAACCCCTTTCCCCTCAGGCTGCCGCATAACACTGAGCAGAGTTCCCTGTGCTGTACAGTAGGTCCTTGTTGGTTATCCAGTTTAAACATAGCATCCCAAACTCCCTACCTATCCCTTCCTCCATCCTTCCCCTGGGAGCCATAGGTTAGGAACCTCATATTCTAGGGGTGCGGTCGGGTCCTCACTGCGTAGCTCCAGCCCTGTGTGCGGCAAGTGCAGGTGCCACACAAGTGTTTATGGAAAGAGCATGCTTGAGAGGGTTTGTGGGAGAATTAACTTCATAACTGTTAGGCTTCAACATGGTTAACAGGGAGATGACCTTGTTTTCCCCCAGAGGAAGATAAGGAGCTGTTGGGAGGGGAGGCTGGGAGGTGGGTCTTGGAAGTGGAGGGAGCACCGTGAGAAGCCGGCCGATGCTCTTCCTGCTTTATTCCCCCTCTCCCACCTGAGCAGCCTCGCGCTTCCACACCCCTGTGCTTCAGCCCTATGTCTTTCACTGTTCATCGGGCCCCTCATCAATAAGCTGAATCAGAATACAATCTTTTATTCTTTATGCTTTTCGATATGCTACACTCTTAAAAATAATGAGTGTACATCATTAGTAACATCAGGAAAAGAATTACTATTGCTCTATGATGAGAGTGTATTTTTATCTAGTTGTCTATTGCTGGGGGAGGAATTAAAGGGAGGATGCAGGTGAAGCCGTGTCCTGGCAACTGTTTGGGCCTTTTCCACTATTTCTTCTCTGAACTCACCTAGCAATTCCTGCACTGCCTGGTCTGGCATAGCTTTGTCCAGCTATGGCTCTTTCTTTTTTCCTTTTAAGTTCAAAGTTTCAAGGTTCAAACAAATTATTTGGCCTCGCTATGTGGTATGCAGGATCTTAATTCCTCGATGAGGGGCCCAATGATTTCAAGGTAGTGTGGCTAAGTCATTTATTTTCTTATTCTGACAGGGGGTTTGCTTTTCATTATTTTTCAAGACTTCATAAGTGATATACATTCTTCGTAAAACAAATGACATTAAAAATTACAAGGATAGGGACTTCCCTGGTGGTCCAGTGGCTTAGACTCTGAGCTCCCAATGCAGGGGGCCCAGGTTCAATTCCTTTTCAGGGAACTAGATGCTGCAAGTAAGATTGGGTGCACACAAGTAAGCAAATAGGATTTTTTTTTTTAATTACATAAAAAGTAAATTCACTTGAGGTTCTATCATGTGGAGATAGGTTACTAGAGTTTCATCTTTCATGAATATAAATGCACACAGAATTTTATATCAATGCAATGGAACATTCCTGGGTCAGGAAGATCTGTGGAGAAGGAAATGGCAACCCACTCCATTATTCTTGCCTGGGAAATCCAATGAACAGAGGAGCCTGATAGGCTACTGTCTATGTGGACGCATAGAGTTGGACATGACTGAATGACTAACACTTTTTCTACTATGCAGCAAATTTGAGAGAAGTATACCATATGCTCATCACCAAGATGAAGTAGCTGTTTAACATTTTGCCATAACTGCTTCAGATACTTTTTCTCCAGATGAATGGATAAAGAAGATGTGGCATAATTGGATCATTTGTAGAGACATGCATGGACTTACAGACTCTCACGCAGAGTGAAGGAAAACAGAAAGAGAAAAACACAAAAAGAGGAAAACAAATACCACATATTTCTCTTTATTTCAAGCAACACCTCTTTCTTTCCTCTGCCTTAATCTGTCCACTCTTCCTCTCTCTATTCACAGTTGTACCTATCCATCCAGGAGATTCTTTTTAAAAATGTTTGCTACATATCTATTTATGCAGAAACACAATACATAATTGCCTTGACTTATAAAATATGTACAATCTTTTAAATGTAATAGTATGTTTTTAGAAGGTGTGCACACTTCTACAAAATCATTTTAAGTGCGGCACACACATTTTGTGGGCCTACATCAATCAGTTGATTCATTTCTTTACTAAAGGATGCTTAGACAGGTTTCCAGTTTTTCACTAAACAAGCAGTGCAGTAGGTGTCCTTTTACCTGCCTTGTCGCACACATGTGGGAGGTTTCCTAGGACAGACACTTGGATTCACTGAGTCATAGGGTTCGTACATCTTTGACGTGATGGGATATTGTGTAACCCTTCCCAGAGTGTCTGTCCTGTTTCCCAATATGGTCATAGCAGTTGAGTTATCAGACCTGGTACATCTGAGTGATGGACCTTATCTTGCTTTAATTTTGCATTTCCCTTCATTCCTAGGGGGTTCAGTCTTTTCTCACACATCTAATGCCACTGAGTTTCTATGAACTGGCAATTCAAACTCTGATCATTTATCTATTAAAAACAATTCTTTTGTTGTTTTGTTTTTTGATGCAGACCATTTTTTAAAGTCTTTATTGAATTTGTTACAATCTAGTTTCTGCTTTATGTTTCGGTTTCTAGGGAAGTGAGCTCCCAGGCCAAGGATTGAAGCTGCACCCCTGCATTGGAAGGCAACGTCTTAACAGCTGGACCACCAGGGAAGCCTCTGGTCACTTATCTGTTGAGTTGTATTTTTCTTATTCATTTTCATGAATCCTTATATTCAGAATAGTCTCTCTCAATGATGTGAATACCACTTTGTTAGGTACATACATTGCAAATATTTCTACCAGTTTATTGGTTGTCTTGTCCATTTCTTTAAGCTGATTATTTTTTAGTGACCTCAAACAAAACTTTAAAAAATTTTCTATATGGTTTGTGGTCTTTGTGCGTGGTTTAAAATCTCCTTCCCTAACTGATTTCATCAATATATTTTCCCAGATTTTTTTTCTAAAGATTTTACATATATTGCTTTTCCACACTCAGATGTTTTCATCTGTGGGGAATTTATCTTTTGTACATTGTGTAAGATAAGGGTACAGTTACTTCTTTTCCCATGTGCTTTTCCCTGGCACCATTTATTGGAAGTCTGTCTGGTCCTGTGATTTGTAATGCTGACTCTTGTAAATAACAGCTTTGGCTTGCTTCAGCGGCGCACATACCAAATATTCTCCTTTCTGAACATGTGCATACTTTCAGATTCTTTACGGTGTTCTACTGATCTAGTTTTCTTTATGCCAATCCCACATCTTCTTTTAAAAGAAAAATATAGGCCATTTTAAAAAGTTTTTATTGAATTTGCTACAATACCTGCTATTTTATATTTTGATTTTTGGCCACAAGGCATGTGGGATTTTAGTTCCCCAACCAGGGATGGAACCTGCACCCCTTGCATTGTAAGGTGAAGTCTTCAACATGGGACCAGCATTGGACTTCCAGGAAAGTCCCTGGGAGAATTTAAGAAAGAAATAGAGTGTTTGAAGAGTACAACAGATACAAGGTTTTGTAATGAGACCTAAGATCAACCTTTTGTGTTCTTAGATAAGTCACTTAACTCCTCTGAGTCCCAGTTTCTGAATCTATAAACCAGGAGTAATATCCACATCGCAGAGTTTAATAATGGTCACAAAAATAGCATTCGCAAAGAGCCTTCCAGAGAGCCTTGCCTAACACACAAAGCTGAGAATTATTAGCTTCTTTTAAAATTTTACGTAGCCAGATCCCCTGACAGAGTCACTCTTAAGCATACATGCTTTCTACACCCTTTCCCTGGGGACAACAAAACACAGCCCTTAGGAAGAGTAATATGAGAGCATCTACCCAACTTCAAGAGCAGATTCTATGAATCGCTCAGTGACAAAGCTGGCCTGGGCTATTCAGTGTTCAGAGCAAAGTCATTTTTATTGTAATGAAATTTTAAAAGGCAGTTCCATTAGTTACACATATACACAACTGACTTAATAACTGTTAGTCATAGAGAACATTCAAGAAATACAAATGATTTATCCACAGCACGGTTCACATTCATAAGAAGAAAGGCTAAAAGAGAAACGATTAAGTGCTGAAACTGTCCTCTGAAGCTCATCTGGGAATTCTCGTTTTTGGAGGAAAATGAGATTGTTAACCGGAAGCAGGCTGCCTTGTTCCCATAAAACCCCCCTCTTTCCACCTCCACGGTAACCGCTCCATGGTCTTTGGCCCCAGGACCCAGGCACACCCACCTACGCAGGAAGAGGCGCCGGTGTTCCAGCATGATGCCTCTCAAGCTGCTCCAGCCCCCAGGCAGCGAGGAAAAAGACAGTCAGATCCCTCCATACCCAAGATGAGGATCTGGCCAGGAGAGAGGGCTGAATGGACAAGTTGGGTTGTCCCTGGCAAGTCAGGACACAGCGACTTAATGATCAGACCCGTACTTCCCAGTGAAAGAAGGAGCATTTCCACCCTGACTCATGACTGGCTACAGCTGTTAAGTGACCAGCATGGTCCTGCTTATGTCATAAATGTTAGGGAGCAGGTACATCGGTGGCAGGGGTCGGGGGTAGAGACTCAGGGCTCATCTGCTACTCCAGGTGCTGACGTAGAGGGAAGGGAACACGGTCACTTCCCTGGGGCCTGACTCATCTCTAGACAGCCTGCTCCCAGCACTGACAGTGTCAAAGGTGGCTAGTTTGGGGGACAGAGTCTCTTCTGGACTCAGGGGAGTCATGCTCTTCAACGTCAGTCCCATCAACCATCAGTATTCTCATTGCAACAGGTATTCACGAAACAACAAAAGGGTGAATTTGATCAACTGGGATGCAGAGAAGAATGTGGGTGTCTGTGATGGCTCTGTTGCTCCCTGAAACCAAAACTAAAGATGAAGCCAGTGGGAGGGGTATAGAGGCAGAATGTTCTAGAACCCCTGTAGCCACCGTCACAGTCACTAACCCAGCCTTGGCCAAGCCTCAGCGTGGCTGCGTCTGTCTGCTCACCAATGGTTCAGGCAGCCACCACATGGCTCTTTTTAGGGAGAGCCTTCTGCTTGCTCAGCCAAAGGAAGCCACTGGAAGGCCTGGGAGATGCAAGATGAGGTATGAATGAGGAAGAGAGTCCTGGAGCCAAAGTCCTAGTGTTGTTCCCCTTCCCAATCCAGCTTTCCATCCATCTCCAGTAGGAAAGGAAGTTGAGCTGAAGGCCACACCGATGCAGGGTCCGTGGGCATCCTGGCCTCCTGGCTGGGCAGGACCAGAGGGAGGGGCTTCTACAGACTGGCATTACTAGGCTCTCTAGGACTTTAATGCTCATTTGTCTCAAAATTCCTTGTGTGTGTGTGGGGTGGGGTCAGGGGAAGAATCCCTCAGACACGTGGTCCTCTGGGTGCTCCCTGTTTTCTGAGTGGCCACATGGTGGCTTCTAACACTCACAATCAAAGCGTGGAATGGGGAATACAGGAAACAGAAAACTCAAACTGCCAGTCCCACTGCAGCCACACGCCCTTCCAGGGCTCCTGGGACACAGCTGGAAGGGGAGGTGGGCTTATTTATTTTTTTTGGCCACACCGTGCCGTGTGTAGGATCTTAGTTCCCTGACCAGGGATCGAACTCAGGCCCCAGAAGTGGAAGCTCAGAGTTTTAACCCCTGAACCACCAGGGAAGTCAGGTTGGGGCTGCTTAGTTATGATGCTCTCCCGTTACATCTGGCTTTCGTTCGCTCACGAATCCTGGCCTGCTAGGACTGAGAACTGAGAGGTCCTCATCCTAGACATTGTGTGAGTAGAAGAAAGGTCCCGGGGGCAAGATTGTTCTCCTCTGTCCTTCTGCATCCCCTCGGCACCCCGTACAGCCCGGGTGGGTGGCAGACTCCCAGTCAGCATGCCGATCAGTGTGTGCACCTCAGAAACCCCCAAACTCCTTCCAAAACCAGAAGAGACCAACATACCTCCCCCTCAAACTTTCGAACTTATAGACTCAAAGTCACAAGAAGTCTGTTTTCATTTCACTGAGAATCCATTCTTTGATCCAAAAGCTATTTTGGTGCCTCTTCTTGGGAAATAATTAAGTCTACTGTCTGGGACAAGTTCAAGGCTGCAGGGGGGGCAGAGGTGACCCCAGGGGCGGGGCACACCCAGGGGAGGCCCCTTCTGGGTCTTGATTCTGTCAGGGTCGGGGGATGTTGAGCCACGTGCCATTTTCCCAGGAACCAAAAGGCTTCTAAAGGTTAAAACAACACCCTGTGCATCTAAACCCCAAATCCAATCACCACTATATATACGAAGCTTAAAAGCCACTCGAGAAACTGTCAGGTCAGTTTTAATTTAGAGCCCATGACCTGGGATCACACAAAGCTGGCTACCAGCCAAGGGTAAGCTCGTGAACAGTGTTGGACTTTAACAGCTGGAGCTTCCCAGGACAGAATGAACGCCCATCCGCTCTGGATGCTGGCCAGTGCTGGGGTTGACGCAGAGTTTTCAGAGGATGAGAGCAAACAGTCTTCACGTGGCTCCTTCCTTCAGATGGAGCTCACTCCCGGCTCAGGTAGCCTAGAAGCGACTCCACTCCGCTGGGCCCCTCAGAACCCCGGGAGGAGGGGTACAAGGGTTGTTCCGAGCCAGGCGCCTGCAGGGGGCATGGGCTCCTCTGTCTGCCGTGAAGTGGCCACGGGTAGGTAGCGTGATTCCCTATGGGTGTTGGTGAGCTGATGGGATGGGGAGGCAGGACAGGAGGGGGACCATTGGGAAAAGAAGAGGACACGGGAGTTTCTTTCCTTACTGTAAAGGGCATGGGATGGAGTGGTGGTAAGTAAAAATGGGGAATCATCTCAGATCTGAAACAGCAAGCCAGGGGCCAGGGGCTCAAAAGTGGGCCAGGCAAGCTTCTAGAAGTTAGCTCTCACTCTGTCTTGAGACAACCTGAGGGATTCAAGGCCCTGGGGTGGGGGGTGTTATGGCTAAACCAGAACTGGAGCCCAAGTCCTCTCTCCCTCGAAGACCCACCCTCTGCCCCGCCTGAGAAGCCCCTGTCCCCTGCCTGGACCGAAGAACTGACCTAGCAGAGCAAGCAGCTCTGGGCCAGGACTCCTGGGGTCGCTGTCAAGGGCCCGCCTGCTCAGTTCAGCCTGTCTGCCTGGCGCCCAGGCCCCGGGCCTGGCTCTCTCAGGTCAGGTGTCCTCCTCAGCTTGGCCCGGGCTCCACCTCTGCCACACACCCTGGATTCTAGACACTCGCTCTTGCCACACCACGACAGACACAGGCACAACACATCCATCAGGACAAGGATTCACATCACGCGGCACAAAGTACACGTCTCATGGCAACACGGATGGACGGATGCGGCTGAGCCAGGAGACAGAGGAGCCGGTGTCCACCTGGGGGTCCCCGGCTGCTCACCTCCAGCTCTGAGAACACAGGCCGTGTGCCCTCTCTCCCCACTACTCCTTGAGCCCCACACAGACACAGAAGTTAAAAGCCAGGAGAAACCAGCTTCCAGCTTCCAGGGCAGGCCTGGGAGTGCTGCTTGGGCTCTCTGGGCTGTAAGTGAACTTTTCATAGACACAAATTGTCCGATAGGAGATTACTCACAACCAGATTTTAGGAACCCAATGGGTCAGCTTTCCAAGCACACACAAGTAAAATACAATAAATAAACCCACCCCCCGACGTCTACCAGGCTCCTGTTTGGTGGCAGAGCAGCCACTGCTGAGGGTTAGAAGCTGAGCAATGCGACGGTGGCAGGAGGAACACGGCGGGAGCGAGGGGGGAACGAGGTGTCTTCTGCTGGGGGACGGGTCCTGCCACAGGACAAGCAAGGCAAGGGGTCCCTGTTCACGATGGCGTCGACGTCACAGCAGGGGGGACACTGCTCTGTGAAGCCTGGCTTTGCCCGCAGCTACTCCGAAACGGCGGGAACATGCCCAGGTCAGCAAAATCTTCAATGTTATAGTTGCCGGTCCCCTGGGTTGGATCTCCGGGCATGGGCAGCATGTCCTGCAGGAGAGAGGAAAAGAGCGCAGGGGAGTCGGCTCATCCCTCATTCTCCCGGGCAGTGGCACGTCCCAGGAGCCCAGCCTGCCCCGCCACCCTCACGACATCTCTCCAACAGGGCAGCCTGGGAACACGTACCCTCCTCCCCGCCCCCACCATCTGACAGATGCTCTGCTGGGTTCCTCCAATGTCAGAGACCCTGGGTAGCTTTGCTGTCCTGGGAGATGTCACTGCAGCAGGAAACTCTGTCTATTTAAAGCCTAGCCAGGACACAGGGTGGACAAGAGGCCCACTGGTGCCAGTTTGGTAACAAGCAAGTTACACACACAGCTGACAATCAAGATACAGCAGCACTGCAATGCAGGGACGGGCAGGAGGGCTACGTGTAAGGAGAGCTGAGTGGTCTGTCTTCACTGTGTACATCAAGGACAAGGCCAAATCCCTGCGGGGTTAGACTTCACCTTTCAGGAGTCCTTCAAGTTCTCTAGGACTCAGACCACCCATCCAGAAAATGGGCAGAGCTATATTTCAATCCTTTATGGCAATTTCCCCAAAGTGTGCTGTGTCCAATTCTTGGCCCCGAGACACTCTGGGAGAAAAGAATTCTGCGGACAAATGAGTTTGGGAAACGAGGCGTACTTTGCTGCCCTTCTGTAAACCCTCAGTCATCATTAGTACATAAAGGCTCTGTTAAGTCCTGTAGTCATACAGACGAGCCTATCTGCAGGGCAGGAATAGAGTTGCAGATGTAGAGAACAGATGTGTGGGCGGAGCAGGGGAAGGAGAAGGTGGGACAAACTGAGACAGCACTGACCCATATACACCACCACATGTAAGACAGAGAGCTAGTGGGAAGCTGCCACATAGCACAGGAAGCTCAGCTCAGTGCTCTGTGATGACCTAAGGCGCTGGGATGGCAGGCTGGGAGGGAGGCTCAAGAGGAAGGAGATAGGTGTGAACATATGGCGGATTCACTTGGTTGTATAGCAGAAATTAACACAACATGGTAAAGCAATTATATCATAATCTTTTAAAAAAGAAACTGCTTAACTGTTTACTCATGTCTCACAAATGTATTTGACCAAAAATTCCTTTTAGCATCATGACCATGAAGAGCCAGGAAATCTGCTTTACACGGTGACTATGAGGCACAAAGATGGGCCAGGGCTCTCAGAATGAGGGATGGAGGAAGGGGGGGATAGTAATCACGGGTCAGGGGTGGTCAGGTGAGGGCCTGGGTGAGGCACCTCTCTGCAAGTATAAAAGGATTTTGTCTCTTTGGGGACTTGGGTTCTACAACTTTGCCTGTGAAGGTGCTGCTTGAACTGGTGGGAAAGGAGCTTGGGGCGTGGCTGCTGTTTAGTCACTAAGTCATGTCCGGCTCTTTGTGACCCCATGGACTGGGGCCCGCCAAGCTCTTCTGTCCACGGTATTTCCCAGGCAAGAATATTGGAGTGGGTTGCCACTTCCTCCTCCAAGAGATCTTCCCGACCCAGGGATCAAACTCGTGTCTCTTGCATTGGCAGGCAAATTCTTTTCCACTGAGCCACTAGGGAAGCCCTAGCTTGGGGTGAGGGTGGGGTAAATGGAGAGCTCTCCCATGAGAGCGTTATAGTCCTGTGGGTCCCAGGTGCGCCCTGCTCCCGCCATGACTTGTGGGGCAGGCTCTGGAATGTGACAGAAGGCACCTGGGGCTCTTGTTAGTGGGTGTTTCTCCCTCATGAAGACCTGGTGGGGTGGATGGGACACACCCCCATTTGGAGCCTCTTCCCAGTGAGAACTTTCCTGGCTGAAAGTGGGACTCTGACACCCAAGGGGGCTGAGTCCTGCACGGTGGTATGCCAGCAATATCTGTTACTGCTGCACACTTAGGGAATGGCGAGGGTTCCCAATCTCCGGGATCTAAAGCCTGATGATCTGAGGTGGAGCTGATATAATAACAATAGAAATAAAATGCACAATAAATGTAATGCACTTAAATCATTCCGAAACCATCCCCTCCCACCATCTGTGGAAAAACCGTCTTCCACAAAACTGGTTCCTGGTGCCAAAACAGTTGAGGACAGCTGGATCAAACAATGGAGGAGCTGCAAGGCGCCCAGGCAGCTTCAATCAGCAATACGTGCGTGGGGCTTGAGAAGGGAGCCTTGCCTCTTTCTCCTCCTGGAGCCCCAGGAGTCAGGGCTACGACCTTCCCGGGAGGGGCCAGAACTCACAATCGCTATCAGCAGTCGGTGCTACAGCAGGGAGGCAGAGACGGAGGGGGAAAGGAAGCAGAGAGAAGGCGCGGGTACCTACGAGAAGGCGGTGCTCGCTGATTTACCTGGAACACTTCAGTCTGCCCGGGCTGCTGGTGGGAGTGCGGCTCACCGCTCTGCTGCCCGTGGTGCTGGCTTTGCCACTGCGACCAAACTTCCGAGGGCCGCCCTTGGAACTGCCCGCTACTCTGTCCGCTCTCAGCTGAAAGATCCGACGTAGAGGACACTTCCTTTAAAAGCCAGCCCATGACTTCGGGAGACCCAAGAACCACTACAGCCCAGAGGACCCTTGCACTCCATCCAGATCAGGCTGACAGTGCTCGCTGTCCCCTTCTGTCGCATGCTGGCTGACAGATAAGAAGCCGGTTTGGCACCCGAGAGCTGGATGGGTGAAACAGAAACAGGAGCTCTCTGCCAGATGGTGCGGGTACTGGGCAGTGAGGATGGTTCTCCCCGAGCGCACCTGCCAGGGTAAAGGCTTACAGCCCTCAGTGCTTCATGATCACTGCTGGAGGCATGTCTGTGGCCGAGAGAAGCCATCTCCTAGATGTGCAAGAGAACGGATATGCAGTCTCTGCCACTCAAGATACCCCAGCTCACAGGCTGCTGTTTAAAGGAACCCTGTCCTGCCAGTTAGGAAAGCCTCACTCAGCAAAACTTGACCTCCACAGCCTCACTGCCTTCTGGGTAACTTAGCTGAAGCCACACATGGCATTCCATCAGGGTCCTTCCATGGGGGCCAAAAGCCATGGCTCTTTCTGCCCATCTCTTTAGCAGAGTGTTTCTCAGCACCACTAGTTTGAGAGGAAAGGCATTTGGGTACAGCTTAGACAAGAAGATAGGTCTCTTTGTGGGAACTGCCAGATTAATTTGTGAACAAGAGCAACCTTGCTTCTGTCCACAATTTACAAAAATACCTGGTGGAAAAACAAAACTTAGAAAAAAGAGTAGATTTTGCCTAAAACATTTTAAAGATTAACCCAAGGGGGTGAGAAAGGGAATATTTCCTGCCATATCAATAAACAAGGATGTCACAGTCATCAATTGCAGACACCATGGATGGGGAGCTGGTGAGCCCTGAGGGAACCGAGGAAGAAAAGAATACCTGCCATCCAGCAGCCATCAGTCTGCAGCCACTCCCTACTGGGAGCCTTGAGGAAACTCAGGATGCGAAAACATAGGATACTGGCCCCAGATAGGTGAGGTATATATCAAAGGAATGATTTTAGTGAGCCCAGACTCTTGTATCTTCCCATACATGGAAAAGTGCTAAATTCCTTAACCTGGCTATCTGGTCCTCTTTAACAATAATCTTTTTATGTTCAGACTACCTGCCCTTTGTTGCAAAACTTCTATATCACCTGGCTTCTCCCTTCACCTCCTCTGAGCAATTCTCTGAGGGTTTCTTGAGATGCTGCCTCACAGGCTTGAAGTCCTAAATCCTGTGCATGTCCAGTCATGTCTGACTCTTTGCGACCCCATGGACTGTAGCCAGCTAGGCTCCTCTGTCCATGGAATTCTCCAGGAAAGAATACTAGAGTGCATTGCCATTTCCTACTCTAGGGGATCTTCTCAACCCAGGGATCCAACCCTGGTCTCCTGCATTGCCAGGAGGATTCTTTATCATTGAACCACCAGGGAAGCCCAGTCTCATCAAATAAAACATAAGTCTCAACTTTCAGGTTGTGAATATTTTTAAGTCTACCAGGGTTGGTTTATCCTAAGGCATATTAAAAACTGCAGGCATGTTTCCTTGTTCCAAACTATTCAATGACATTTTGGAGGCGATGGGCTCACTGTCCAGCTCTGGATAGCAGAACAGGTCCCATCTTGGCCCTACTTGTTCTTCAACAGTTGTTCTGACCACGGGCGACCCCACTCCCAGTCTGATGAGTGGGCACTGGGTTCATCTCGGGTGGAAGGTTAGATGGTATTCAAAGGGAAGAGTCAATCCCTTTCTCTCTCACATCTTACCTACTGCCTGAGACATGAAGGGCTTTAATAAAACATATACTCCCTTGAACGGTTCACCATGGCACCTTTCAAGCTGTGCGTGACCACAGTTGGTAAAGGGATCCAGAAACTCAGGTAAGGATACAATTCCCTATTGCACACAAGAATGAGTTAAATATACTGTGCATGCAGGATTCTGTTGTTTAAACAAATGCATCTGGCTTTGCTGAAATACCTTTCCCGAACACTCTCTCATGATATTCCATGGGCCAGGGACAACTTTTTCATAGACTCATGTCCCCTGGCCTGCTTTGGGAACAGTGGTGGTTTAGTTGCTAAGTCGTGTCCTACTCTGGCGACTCCGTGAACTGTAGCCTGCCAGGCTCCTCGGTCCATAGCATCTCGCAGGCAAGAACACTGGAGTGGGTTGCTATGATTTGTGAATAGAACAATCTAGAACAGTCCTGGTTCAAAACTGTAGCAATATTAAATGCGTAGGGCTTCCCTGGGTGTCCAGTGGTTAAGAATCTGCCTGCTAGTGCAGGGGAACCGGGTTTGATCCCTGGTCCGGGAAGATCCCCCAGGCCACAGGCCCATAACCACTGAAGCCCGTGCACATTAGAGACTGTGCTCCTAAACAAGAGAAGCCACTGCAATGAGAAGCCTGTGCATTGCAACTGAAGAGTAGCCCCCGCTTGCTCCAGCTAGAGAAAGCCCACATGCGGCAACAGAGACACAGCACAGCAAAAATAAATAAATAAAATGCTTAAAAAAAGATGAAATGAAAAAAAAAAAAAGATGAAATGTGCAGCAGCCCCAGCTGGAGCAGTGATAGGAGCCCCACTGGTCAGATACCCACCCCATCCTGGAGGCCCCGAGGTTGAGCACGAGCTGGGCCATCTGCTGCTGGGACAGAGGATGGATGGACACAGGCACCTCTGCTGAAGGTGGGGCTGGGGCACGCCATGAGCTGTCCTCATGTATTCAGGGATGACTGGCTTGGTGCCCCTGTACTTGTGTTCTCTCTGGCGTGTGCGTCCTCTCCCTGCTCTGTGCCTGCAGGATTCTACTCGTACTCCGAGACCTGATCGAATGTGACCTTGAACGACTGACTCCACGCTCTCTCCTCAGTTGGCCTGTGGCACGTGCATTGTCTCTCAGGATGGTGCCCATCACGCTAAGATAACTCATCCCCAGATGTGAATAACTTAAGGCCAGGGACCTTATCTATTAAAACGTCTGTTCCAGGCCTCATTGAGTACAGTGCCTGGAATAACGCAGCAGTATCTGCTGGGACCTCCCCGGTGGTCCCGTGACTACGAGTCCGCATTCCCAATGCAGGGGTCCAGGTTCAATCCCTGGTCAGCGAACTAGATCCCACATGCCACAGCTAAGATCCCACACAGCCAAATAAAAAAGTATCTGCTGAAGGCAAGAATGAAGGAAGGAAAGAGGAGCAAAGGAGGAAGAAATAAGGACGCTCTGTACGCTTTCACTTCTATTCCCATCGGAGGCTGCCTGGATATCACCAACTTATAATGAAGCTAATACCCATCCTCTCATCAGTCTTCCTTGGTGACAGCCAGAGCCAGGGGAGGGGGGATGGAGAGGGAGGATTAGAGGAAGACCAGCTTCCCCAACTTGTGCCTGGGGGTGGTTGTATTCATGAACAAGACAAGATTTCAGAACAAAAATTCTTAAACTTCTGGGAAGAGAAGTGCTTTTCTTAACTGTGTGTAACAGAAAAAAAAAAATGAACTGGATTGCTTTATTCATTTATTTATTTTTATAGGGATATAAAGTACAACATGATGACTAAACAGTTAACACTGTGACAGGGTATGCCTATTTATTTATGACCCTGCTGCATGGCACGGGAGAGCTTAGCTCCTCAATCAGGGATCAAGCCCACGCTCCCTGCACTGGGCATGTGGAGTCTTAACCACTGGACCACATAAGCTATAAGCTATAGCATAAGCTATAGCTAAGGAAGCAGGGAAAGGGCTTGGTATTTCTGGAGGACTGATTAGGTGCTAGGCATCCTTCAGGATACTTTTTAGACATTCTTTAATTTTTCTTCTCTCTAAGAGATGAGCCCATTTTCCACGTTTTTCAGATGAAGGGACTGGGGCTCAAAGATGCCAGGAAACATGCCCAACTCATTTAGCTTATAAATACCAGAGACAGGGTTTGAACCGAGATTTATCTGATGCTGAAGCCCATGTGCATTCATTTGATTAATAGTTTTCATAGTGAATGCTATGTACCCGACCCTGAGCAGTGGCTGGGGATACAGTGGCCCAATTCATTGAGAAAGACAGATGAGTAACTAGGCAACTGGAATTGTTGTTTGTTTAGTCGCTCAGTCATGTCTGACTCTTTGCAACTCCATGGACTGTAGACCGCCAGTCTCCTCTGTCCATGGGATTTCCCAGGCAAGAATACTGGAGTGGGCTGCCATTTCCTTCTCCAGGGGATCTTCCCAACCCAGGGATTAAATCCAGGTCTCCTGCATGGCAGGTGGATTCTGTACTGCTGAGCCAGCAGTGAGGCCCAATTGAAACTGTTAAGACTGCTTATAAGGGAAGCACAGGCAATTGGAAGGACAGGGCTGTGAGACTTAACTCAATCTTCATCTTCCTGGAGGAAGTTATATCCACCAACGATCTAGAAGATGACCTCACTCGTCATGTGGTGGGACAGTTAAAGGGGAAAGCCCTCCATGCAGTCTCTGCTCCTGACCTTTTTTTTCTGAGGTTGCATCAGTGACCTCTCTCATTAAAGAATGAGTAATAACTACAACATAACCTCCCCAGGATGATAGAGCCTGTGGGGTCTTAGACTAAATCCTGGCCCCAAATGACCAGTACCACAGACCATAAACAGAGCATGCTTGTGGCCTGCCCCCAGGATATGTACCTACAAGCCTCTTTCTGGAAAAAGCCCCAGTGGTAATCAACATCCTTGTGTTGCCTCATTGATCTGAAAGCCACGTGTGTGACTGCAAACCTTAACCATGGGTTCAAGCCATGCCGTGCTTCTTGTGTTCCGTGGGCTGCCTGCATAAGACCTAGGCTGCTACATCTCCTGGCTGGATACCTGGGCCACCTGCCAGCCCAGGGGTTCCAAACAGAATATACGAGTAGGCTGCTACCATATGGGCCAACTGAGTGGGCTTTCACAGGAGTCAGAATCTTGAGGGGGGGCGCTTGTCAATTTCTAGACTGTAGACAAAGGGGATGACAACCCCCTTAAAAAATTATTGGCACTCAATGTTCTCTTTTCAGCTTTTGCTAGCTAATAATTTTGGTGAGATTCATTTAACTTGGAAATTTGGTGAGATTCATTTAACTTGGAAAGTGCACTAAGACTCAAGGTTTACCTGAAGTCCCATTCAGAGGTCCTAAGTGGTTGGGTTTAGCTCAGTGGTTCTCAGGCATGGGTGATTTTGCCCTTACCCCCATCCTGAAGGGACATTTGGCAACGTCTAGCGACATTTCTTTCTTTTCTGATAGGTAAGAAGTAGAACTTTTTAGAGAGACACACTTCACAGACAGGGCGTGGGCCATCTCGGAAGGCATATGTGTGTGCATGTTCAGTCACCAAGTCGTGCCTCACTCTTTGTGACCCTATGGACTGTAGCCTGCCAGGCTCCTCTATCCATGGGACTTCCCAGGCAAGAAAACTGGAGCGGGTTGTCATTTCTTACTCCAGGGGATCTTCCCAACTCGGGGATCAAACCTGTTTTTCTTATGTCTCCTGCATTGGCAGGCGAGTGGGTTCTTTACCACTAGCACCACCTGGGAAGCCCTCCACAAGCTTTAAATAAATTCAAGTGTGTAAAGCATTCAGCACAAAGTAAGTATGTGGTATGAGTGAGCTGCTATCATAATTATCACAATAGTATCATCATCCGAAGCAAGCTAGCTACATGGCTGTAACAGTGTAACAGCTGTAACAGTGGCTGCTCAGCCTGGAGCCCCGTTGCTGTAACAGTGGCTGCTCGGCCTGGAGCCCCGTTGCTGTAACAGTGGCTGCTCGGCCTGGAGCCCCGTTGCTGTAACAGTGGCTGCTCAGCCTGGAGCCCCGTTTGTGCAGTCCTGCTCTTGGTCAGTGAGTTGTGTGGCAGCCTCAGCCCCTGGCTCTGTCCTTCCTGTGTTCCACCTCCATTTGCACTGCAGAGCCCAGCATTTGGTAAATGGAGACCAGACAGAGGCACAGAGCTAAAGGCTCTAGTCGCTGGGGCAGGGAGTGGCGTCCCCTCATTTCTCATTAGGGCCACCTTGAGATGCTTCTAGGCCATACCAGGGGGAATGCTGACTCTCCTGGGAGCCTCTCCTGACTCCCCCACTTGCTTCCAACAGACTTGGCTGCTGCATCTCCAGCACTGGCTTGCCCGCCTCCCTGTACCTGTCTGTCTCCCCTGCCTCGGTGTCTGCACTGTGACCTTCTACCTGGTCAGAGCCGAGTCTCCTCCCAGGGCTCAGCACAGGGCCTGGCATCAGGAGGGCCAGCAAGTAGGTCAGTGCCCAGTGGGCCTTGTGCTCCCAGGAAGGACTAGGTGCCTGCATGCCGAGTGTGCTGAGATTGGTGGTGGGGGTGGTGTCTCTCCACATGCAGTGAGTAGGGGGGCCCTCCTGGGAACCAGGGACCTCCAACCTCAGGGTGGGTCTAAGTTGAGCTCCTGGCTGGCTTGAAAGCAGCTGCCTTTCAGGAAGGGCCTCTCCTTCCTGAAAGAGGGGGCTGTGCTTCTAAACTCACCGAATCATCTGGCAAGGATATTTAAAGGCTGAGTGTGAGAGCCTGCTACAAGTCTATGGGATTCATGCAGAGAGACACCTGAATCTGAGGGGGAGGGGCAGATAAAGGGTTGGGACATGCTGGCCCAACCCCCAGACCTGGGGCTGCGGGGCCAGAAGTGCTGCTATTAGCGGTGGGGTTGGACAGATGGTGGGGGCAGCTGACAACTCAGGTGCGGGCCAGGGGCAAGGCACCGCATGCTTCCTAAAGCTGACATAGCCCTAAAAGGACACTTACAGCTCAAATGGAAACTCAGGTGTTTGGACTCTGCTTCATGCTTGCCTGAGAATGATCCATTCTGCAAAGGCAATCCCCCTGAGTATGACTGTCTCCACAGACAGCCCTGCAAGAAGGTTCAGCTTCTTGCAGCTGAACACCAGCTCAGGCTTCTTGCCGGCACCAGGATCCTTTCTGAGTTCCTGCTCTGTGACATGGGACTCAGACCCTGGCAGACATGTGAAAGTGAAAGTGAAGTCACTCAGTCATGTCCTACTCTTTGTGACCCCATGGACTGTAGCCTACCAGGCTCCTCCCTCCATGGGATTCTTCAGACAAGAGTACTGGAGTGGGTTGCCATTTCCTTCTGCAGGGGATCTTCCCAACCCAGGGATCGAACCCAGGTCTCCTGCATTCCAGGCAGGTGCTTTAACCTCTGAGCCACCAGGGAAGCCCGGCAGACACGTGAAGTGGGTCATTTAAACACCACAGGGTGAGCAGTGAGGAGTGGGTCATTTAAACACCCACAGGGCTCCTGGGAAGTCCACCAGAGGGAGCAGATGGTTAACCCCTTAGGGCCTGAAGTTATGCAAACAAAGCTAAGCAAGGTGTTCTTCCATTGGATAGGATCCCTCTTGTAATATTAAAAAGTAAGAGAACTTTATGATGTTTATCATTTACATAGTTTATTGATGCAATGCATCATTCCTATGACCCATACTTCCCCAGCTTTTTGAAACAAGATCACAGTAAGTTCCCTATATAAAAACTTTCAAAGATGCAAGTATGCCCAGCTATTATACTGCACTACTGTACTTTTCAAGGTACGGAACTGTAAGATTAAAAATGCTTGCTTTTTTTTTTTTAATGTATTATTTGTGTGGAAAGTATTATAAATCTATGGCAGTACAGTAGTACTATATAGCCAGTTGTGTTAGTTGGATATCCAGGCTAACTTTGTTGGACTTACTAATGCACTCCTGGAACAGAATTCATTCATAAGTAGGGGACTTACTGTATAGGTTTTTTTGATTCATCTAAAAGTCCTTGCCAAGGGCCATAAATGGTTAAAATAAAACTCAGATGACATCACTGCACAGGAGACCCAGAGCCTTGACAATGATAAAGTCAATCTATAAAGCCAAGGTCTAGGCAGCAAGTCTCTTAGGGACACCACCGGCCTCCTGATGGCCAGAGAGAAGAGAATTTGGAAATCTCCAGACCTGGTACCAGGGTTCTGAGAGCCTAGGGCTCAGACCCCCAAACCCAGAATGTTCAGAAATTATCTTAACTGGCTCTCCCAGGAATTCTCCCCCTCTGTCCCCACCTACCGAAGCCTGGAGTCCTGTTGGCCAGGCTGGAGTAGGCGTTCCCGCTGGGCGAGGAGGTAGCCGGACTGGAGAGAGGGCTGTAGGACGAGGGGTCTGCGGGATATGTGTGGCTTGTTCCAATCCCAAAGGGAGAAGACTGAGTCTTGCTGGACTGCGAGGGGATT
This sequence comes from Nanger dama, assembly GCA_917880005.1. Classification (NCBI taxonomy): domain Eukaryota; kingdom Metazoa; phylum Chordata; class Mammalia; order Artiodactyla; family Bovidae; genus Nanger; species Nanger dama. The sequence continues at coordinate 1,394,848 of CAKJTW010000108.1, read as the reverse complement.
TGCTACAATCAGGACAAAGTGAAGAGAGGGCCAGCATCACCAGCAGGCCCCTCCCCCACTCTCCACGGCCCTGTTTGGCCACTGTCACGCGCAGGTTCAGTTTGCCCTGGCAGCCCTGCTCTGGGCTGATAGTGACTCCAGTGGCTTCCTGGCCTGCTGGGTGCCATGCTGGCATGCTGGCCCAAGAAACAGTACTCAGGTCCTGGATCTTCAGGGTCTGGTTGAAACTGCCCTCCAAGGACTCAGTGATCTAAGTCCTCTGCCTTCCGCTTAGGGGACCTTGGCAAGGACTCTACCAGCCAGGATACAGATGTCCCCATAGTGAAGACAGGGAACCAGGCTCATCCCCAGTCGATGTCCTCATGTACTCCTGGGCCAAGGGAACCAAGGTCCTGAGTGCTGAGGGGCTTGCTCCTGATGGAGTGTCTCTGAGTGCCTGTCCCCTCCCCTGGGTTCCCCAGAGCTGCCTCCAGCTGGGAGAAAAGGCTGTGAAACCAGACCTGGTACCATTGATGGGCACCTGATTCTCAAAGTACCCTTCGCCCCATGCTCCTAGGAGCCCGGCCGTGGTTGAGGCGGTCAGCTCCAGCTCCATGCGCTGACCTGGTCTCAGAGCCGGGATCCCCAGAGAGCACAGCTCAGGTGCTCTGTGCCCTCTGGGGACCTGGGGCAATGCCCTTGCTGACGGCCATACCTGTCCTGGAAAGGGCGGCCGGCTTCCAGTCCAGGCCACCTGACTCTGGTTGAGCTGCCTGGAGATCTGGGACATGTTCTGACTTGTTGAGGATGAGGACTGGATGTCGTTCACTCCAGGCACGTGCACCACGGCAGAGCTGCAAAGGAAGAAAGAGCACCATGGGACTTCTCTGGTGATCCAGCGGTAAGACTCCACCTTCCAACACAGGGGCCTCAGATGCCATCCCTGGCCGGAGAACTAAGATCCCACGTACCCAGGGGCAACTAAGCCTGTGTGCCACAGCTAGAGACGCCAGAGCACCACAATGAAGACACAGCACAGCCACCCAAAAATTCCTGCACTAACCGTGACCAAGGGCAACTTCACTCCCGAGACCCCTTCCTCACTTAGCACAGGGCTCCTTTCTCGTCTCCCCTCTTGATGTGCGTAAGTGAACTCGGGGCCTTTTCTGACCACTGTTCTCTACTGGCGTGGCGGGGGTCTCCTCCACCCCCTTGGCCCTGGCTGCCCTCACAGCACTGACTGGAGAGCTGGCAGGAGTGCTGTGGACCCCAGGAAAGGTGCCCTCGTGCACAGGGCCCGGGGGACCACAGCAGGACTCAGGTAGGGGACAAACTTAGGGACGTGCAGCCACAGCTGTGCCATCCTGCCAAGGGCTCAGTGCCACTCATTCCATGTCCCTTCCACTCAATCCAGCTCAGGCCCTGCAGATGTACAGGAAACTGGCCATCCTATAAGCTTACAGCTTCATGGCACTCTTTAACTAATTAACCCATTCGTTCTATAGACCAGTGATCTAGTGAGAGCCTCCCCCAATGCCAGGCTCCACAAGGGGCCTGGACCCCCTCTTCTGTGTCAGTGACAACAGCTGGTGCAGACTCAGCATCTCTGGCTGGACCATCTGTTGTAAGCACCTGCCTGCAGCCTCACTCCTCCACTCCACCCCTGACACCTGTCATCACAAACTTTCTCCAGGACCTCGTTTCCTCAAGCCCCTCTTCTACCATGAGTCGGCCCAGTGATGAGTCCCAACTCCCAAGTCTAGCACAGTAGAAAAGACTCCTGTATTCATTTCATTTTTTTCCTCTCAGACGCCAGGAGTCCCCGTGTCTCCTGTCCCTGGACTCCGCTCAGCACAATCCTGATGCCTGTGCACCTACCCTTGCAGCAGGTGGCCATCTGATTTTTTGCTTCTGGGCCTCCCCCTACCCCTGCCCCCCACCATGCTGTGCCTAGCTAGCCCTCCTCACCTCTGGCCTCTGTTCCATCCTGGCTGCCCTCTGTCCAGATGGCAGGGGGCGGGGAGGGATATGGGGAAGCAGCAAGTGTTACAAGGACTCGATGAACACAGGCCTAGGCGGGCCTGGCATGGAATTACAGCAGGTTGCCACGTGCTGAGTGGGTGAGTAACCAGCAGCAGGGGAAGAGCGTGGAGCCTTGGCCAGTGCTCCGCAGAGTCAGGAGAGCAGCAGGGATTATGTCTCGGGACAGCTCACAGGGGGCCACCATCTTGTCCTCCCATCCCCAGACTAGAGAGTAGCTGTTCCAGGACAGAGTTCCCCAGAAACTCAGAACAAGTCATCATCTACTACAGCCCAGCTGCAGGGCTGGCAGAGCTACTCCATGACCTCAAGGGTTGATGTCTCATGGTGCAGCTGCTGACCACCTGCTGCCTCCCTGAGGTCGGTCCACTGACCCTTGGTGAGGGCCATCCCGGCGGGGACCTCTCCCTGGGGTGGCTGGTCCACCTGCCTAGTCTTGGTCCCTGCCTGATTCTCAACTGGACATTCCGCTCTGGCCGAGCCAGCCAGAGGCTGGGCTGCCTGGGGAGCCCCATCCCACCAGGCACGGGTCTGAGATGCTTCTCCTATGGGTCTGGGGGTACCCGATGGCTCCCACAAGTGCCCACCACCCTCCCTGAAGGTGTCTGTGCCCTAGCCGAGCTCCCCAGCCCCTGCTCCTGCTGCCCTGGGAGCCCCTGGAGCCAGGCCCCATCCCTGGTGGTGTTGCTGGCTTCCTCAGTGATTTACAAGAGACCCCTGATGCTAAGAACCAACCCCAAGAAGCACAACATCCGACTTATGCCTCCCATGAGCAGCCCTTTAGGCTGAGACCCCACGCGTGATGGGCTGAGTGGCCCTTTCCCGCTTGGCGTTTGCTGTGGCTTCTAGAAACCCCGGGACAGGGCACTTTCTGCTGCCTTGTCAGGTGCCCCTAGGTCTGTCCTGGCTAGAGCCACCTCACTCCCTTCTCCACGGCAGGCACCTCTGCAAACACAGCGGCTGGCACCTTTCAAATCCAGGAAAGAGTAACCGACACCTTGTACTTATGGTGGCTCATCAAGGGCTTGCAGGTCAGAACTGGAGCTCCCCGGACCCCTCAGCCTGGCCCTGGCATACAAATGTGTGGGTGTGCCCAGTCATCTCTGTTTGCGACCCCATGGACTGTAGCCCGCCAGGCTCCTCTGTCCATGGGATTCTCCAGGCAAGAATACTGGAATGGGTTGCCACTTCCTTCTCTAGGGGATCTACCTGACCCAGGGATTGAACCCACATCTCCTGCACTGGCAGGTGGGTTCTTTACCACTGAGCCATGTGGGAAGCCTGGGCATTCGAACGGGTAAGCACTAATTGAGGTTGGCAGTATTTGCTGTACAGAGTTAGACTCTGAGACCCAGGGCTTCACTGAGCAGGGGCCTCTTCCTGCCCTCTTGCCCGCCCCCTGCCCCATGCCCCACACTCCCAGCTTGTACCTGAAAGCCTTTCCCGAGTGTCCAGCAGGGAATGGGCTTCCTTGGGAGTAGATCTGCTGTGTTCCTGCCGCAGAAGCTGAGCTCATCATCTTCTTCTCCGCTGGGAAAAGTAGAGCAAGGATCACCCTGGAGGAGTTCCCGCCCTACAGACTCCAGGGCAGGGAGCCCTGAGCACCCACACAGAGAGGCTAAAGAAATGGGCTCAATCCCCAGCTGGGCCTTTAGATCTGACATGAGCAAGAGGGTGGTAGTTTGAGAAACAGCAGTGGGGATGGGAGCTCTCTCTCTCTCTCTTGTAACTGAGGGGCCCAGGGCTCCCTCAAAGCACCCTCCCATTTCCCAGAAGCTCAAAGACCCCATTTGCATCTTATTCCTATAATCTCTAACATCTCCACTTGCAGTAAGATACCAGAATAAAGGAGATGCAGATGAGTTACATGGCAGCTATTCTGTGCCTGGACAGACCCTACATCTGCACCTGTCTCTGGCTTGCTGGTTGAGGGGTGGGCCGAGCAGGCAGATCCTTCCCTGGGTGGCCATGAGCAGTGATGGACACTCAGGATCCTGGACTTGGGGCCCAGGGATTGGGCTAAAGGGACCATGGCTAAATCTTCCACACGTGTCGACAAACCTCCATGATGTTTTTAATATCACGGAGGCACTGTGCAGTTTTACTGCTTCATTGTCTTTTGCTGTGATGATGGTGTTGCTCAACGGGAAATTCCTACAAGATGGAAAGAGATCGGGCTCTTGGGTGTGTATTTCTAACCTAATGACAAGGCCTTGGATCTTGGACAGAAAGAGGCGAGACTAAAAGTTGCAGGTGGGGGACTTCCCTGGCGGTCCAGTGGTTGAATTCTGTGCTCCCACTGCTGGGGGCACAGGTTTGATCCCTGGTCAGGGAACTAAGATCCTGCAAGCCACATGGGGTTGCCAAAAAATAAATAAAAGTTGCAGGAGTAAGAGAGACTTCTGAATTTCTCTTGACTATAAACAAGTCATTTTTTTTTCCTCACGTATTTAAGATTTTTGGTTGTTGGTTAAATAAGAAACATTTATTTTTCTCAATGCTCCAGGATGTTTGTGGGGTACAAAATTACATATGTCTATAAAATCACATGGGCTTCTCCGGTGGCTCAGTGGTAAAAAAATCTGCCTGCCAATAAGAAGACGTGGGTTCGAGCCCTGGGTGGGGAAGATCCTCTGGAGGAGGAAATGACAATCCACTCCAGTTTTCTTGTCTGGGAAATCCCATGGACAGAGGAGTCTAGTGGGCTTTCGTCTATGGAGTCACAAAGAGTCAGACATAACTGAGCACGCATGCACATAAAATCATATATATATATATAATTTTAAATCTTCTATATCTTTCTTACTACTTTGAACTACATGAGTTGTTAGAGATGAAGAAAGGCATATTGAAATATTCCACTGCAATTTGGCTTTATCAGGATCTCTTGTGTTTCAAACTATTTTTGGATTTCACATTTCAATGTTCATGATGTATCTTCATTTTTAGGTTCCACCTTTTATCTATATAAAACGAGCTTCTTTCTCCGCTGAATGCTCTAACTTTTCTTTGTGTAGCAAGGCCAACACCTCTGCTTTCCTCCTTGGTTTTGGAGCAACATTACCATCTACTCTTTCAGGTTAAATAGTTTCACTTTGTTATGGTAATATCATATTTTGGGAGCATACCATTCCAGAATTAGCAATCAGGAGCCCTTGGACATCACCTTATTGCACTACTCATGCTATTCATAGTTTCTTCTATTTCAATTTATTTTTCTTCTGAGTATTTTGCAAGTTGCTAAAAATGTCCTTGTCTTTTCCTGGAAATGATTTGGAAGTGAGATCTCTTTCCTTTCCTTTTTTAAAAAAATCATTCATTAGTAGTTATGCTTTTAATACTTGAAGCTCTATATCTCTGTAAATGTCAGAGATAAAAATAGCATAGATTGATGAGAAATTTCTGTTCCTAGTACCCTCACCCAAAGTATGTACTTTTGCTGAACTGATTTGACTTGGGTTTTTATTTATTTTTAAATATCTTTTGTATCTTCTAACAATTTTTATATTAATTCTACATCTCACTAGTTTCACTTTTTCATTGCTACTACTTTCCCAACCTCTCATTTCCAGTCCTGGGTACTGTATTTTGATTCATTTCACAATGACTTCTCCTGCAAGTGATTTTTTTCCAGGAAGTGTAGGTAGATGGCACATATCTGAGAAGGTCCTTCTGTTCCTTTTTTTTTTTTTTGGCTGCACTGGGTCTTCCTTGTGATGTGTGGGTTTTTCTCTAGTTGAGGCACTAGGGCTTCTTATTGTGGAGCACAAATTCTGGAGTGTGAGGACTCAGTACTTCTAGTACGTAGGCTTAGCTGCTCCGCTGTGTGTGGGATCTTAGTTCCCTGACCAGGGATCAAACCCACGTCCCCTGCATGGAAAGGCAGATTCTTAACCACTGAACCAACTCTCTGTTGCTTTTTCATATAGGAAACCAGCTTGGTTGGTGGAAAAAATTCGAGATTACGTATTTTCTTTCCCCTTTTTTCTCTCTTTCTGTTAACCATTTTTTTCTATTTTGTCATCTCTATGGGAAGATGTCTGTATCTGTATAATATTAAAATTTCAAATGGATTTCCCAGAAATGCTGTGGGTGTGGCCAAATATTTCAGGATTATCTGAGAGGAAGAGGAACCAGTGAGATGTGGGATTGTTTCCTCTTGCTGGATGAAACCACATCTCTCTATGAAAGTAGAAGAAATTCTGCTGTGGGCAGCTGGCACATGTGGATGACTGGAGATGGGGAGGACAGGGAGCACCAGCAGGGAGCCCTTGAGTCATGCTAACAGGTCTGTCCTCTGCTCTGAGCTGGACGCTGGGCTGCGCTGGCACCTGCTGCCCTCAGTTCAGGCTGTGCGATGCTTAGTAAGTCAGTCGTGTCTGACTCTTTGTGACCCCATGGACTATAGACCGCCAAGGTGCCTCTGTCCATGGGGTTCTCCCAGGCAAGAATACTGGAGTGGGTTGCCATGCCCTCCTCCAGGGGATCTTTTCAACGCAGGGATTGAACCCAGGTCTCCTGCATTGCAGGTGGAATCTTTACCGTCTGAGCCACCAGTTCAGGCAGCTTCCGGCTTTCCTAGCATCTGGTCCCTGGCCACGTGGGAATAGGGCTGGGGTCTTCCACCCCACGAGCTGACAGCAGGAGGACTGGGATCTGCTTAGGGCCTCTCTGTCCTCCCCCAGGCCACGCTGTCCCTGTTCCTTGGTCCTGGGAGGATGGTATTGCGGGTCCTGTCCCTTTACTGCACTTCCCACGATTCTGTGGCATGAGTCAGCTAGTATCTCCCTAAACTGATCCCAATTGTTTTTGCTGATCACATAAAAATGGAATCTGTCTTTCTGAACTTTGGAACTGACAACAACATTTCCAGGTTTCACATGTTGTTGATCTCTGTGGCAGTCTGAGTGGGCAAGCGAGGCAGCTACACAGGTGGGCTCCATGTGACACCTGAACTTTGGACAGCACCATTTTATTTCTTTATAAAACTTCTTATATTGTTTTATTATTTGTTTACTTGTTTGGCTGCACCGTGCGGCAAGTAGGGATTAGTTTCCTGACCAGGGACTGAACCTGCAACCCTTGTCGTGCAAGCACAGAGTCCTAACCACTGGACATCACGGAAGTCCCATGAATGGTACCACTTTCTCTAACAGCAACACTAACACAGGTGGACGCCCTGGTGACCATCGCAAAGGATAACTTATGAACACTCATACAATGGAACGCTATGCGGGCAATAACAATGCGGATCATTTACTAACCTAGAAAGATGTTCGTAATAGACACGTGAAAAAGTAAGCTACCAAACGGTATGAGCTCAATTCTGTATATAAAAACAATTCATATGTGTAGAAAATGGTCTTGCTCTAGTGGGCAGGGCCATGCTCAGTAAATCTTTAACCCAACTGTTTCCTCCTGGGGGTGGGGGCTGTGCTCCCTCCATGTTAGTTGTTTGGCATTTAACATCAAGCAGATCAAGCCAGTCAATCCTAAAGAAAAGGATTATCCATTGGAAGGACTGATGTTGAAGCTGAAGCTCCAATACTTCGGCCACCTGATATGAAGAGCCAACACACTAGAAAAGTCCCTGATGCCGGGAAAGGTTGAGGCCAGGAGGAGAAGGAGTTGAAGGATGAGATGGTTGGATGGATCACTGACTCAATGGACATGAGTTTGAGCAAACTCTGGGAGACAGTGAAGGACAGGGAAGCCTGGTGTGCTCAGCCCATGAGATTGCAAAGAGTCAGACACAACTTAGCAACTGAACAACAACGAGTAGAAAGACAAAAGGACAAGCTTTAAAAAGTTAAAAAGATTAAATCTAGGTGGTAGGATACTGGATCATTTTTATTTTCCTTTTTATGCATATTTTTATTTTCAAATATGGTCCTCTCTACATTAGAGATTAAGATTTTTTTTTAATAGGGACATGTCTTTGGCTTGATAATACTAAACTGTACCATGATGAATAGAGCTCATTTACTCCAATTCCTCAAATTTTGAAGATGAGATGTCAGAGGCCCATGAGATGTCAGGTGGTGGCCCCAGGTAACAGGTAAATGAGAGGCGAGTTTGAGAATAGAGAGGATTCATTAGGACCCCTGAATTTGGTGTTCCTTTTACACATTGCAGTAGTTGCTGTAAATTCACCCTCAAGGGTGGCTGCCTCCAGCTGGCTGGTGGCAACTATACACCCCGCCATCTCACCACGTCAGCACTCTCTGGGAACTTACATGCACTGATTCCTGCAAACATTTCGGCAAACCGCGGATCTCTTTCCTGGGAAAAGATTGCATCTGCCTTCTCCACAGACTTCCCTGCATCATGAACTCCAGCTGGTAGGTTGGGAACAGGCACCTGTTTGCACGTGAAAACACAACAGCATCCCCGGGTGTGAGGGGCAGAACAGACACACCAGACCCCTCTCCCTCAGAATCACTGGCATCTCAGGCTGGGGTGCTGGGTAGGGCAGGGAGCTTTTGTATATGTGAAAGCCTAGATAGAACACACAGGTGTGGGTATGAACAAGGGGTCACAGAAGGCTCACTGGAGTTCCACCGATCACTTGGAGGGAGAAATAAAAATGATCAACCTAGTCTAAATATCAGGGAAAGTGAACATAAAGTTTAATTGGAGAGAGACGCCAAGTACCAACACAAGCTTCAGTTTCTCTAAGGCCAGAAGCAGTGAGAAGAGAAGGAAGGAGAAGGGAAGGAGGGGGCCTGAGGAGACGGCCAGGAAGAGGTCCCCTGAGGACATCAGGGTGCAGATTAAAGGTGGGAGGGGCAGCATGGAGGCTGCAGAGCTGACAAGGTTCAGAGCTGGGTGGTCTCCAAGTTCCCACACAGCCTCTGGATCTCAGTACCAGTAAGTCCCTTAACATACGAAACAGCTCCATTCCGAGAGCATGTTCGTAAGACCAATTTGTTTGTAAGTCTGACAAAGTTAGCCTAGGTGCCCAACTAACACACTCGGCTATATAGTCCTTTACTCTCATAGGTTTATAATACTTTGCACACATATCTGCACACAAAAAATAAACACAAAAGATTTAAGAGAACATTTTTAATCTTACAGTACAGTACCTTAAAAAGTACAGGAGCACCAGCTACATCATCACTGCTCTCGTGCTTGCTTCCTGACACCCTGGGCTTGAAATAGACACTGCACTGCTGTCCTCTATATAGCACTGTACAGTAAAACGCACACAAGCACAACCATCTGCACAGGCTGTACGCACGTGATAGTGTACGCCAGACACGAGATCTCACTCCTGTGATTGGATGTGCAAAGCCACATTTGCATCTTTGAAAGCTCACAGCCTGAACTTCGTATGGAGGGGACTTAATGTACTGGCTGCCCGCAGCTCCCAAAACTCCTGTTCTCCACTTGGCATGGCTCAGCTCTGCACGGGAGAGTCACGTTAGACCTCCACTGCACACATACACTCTCTGGGGGCCAAAATGCTTTCTGCAGTGTGGGTGGAGGGAGCAACAGCACCTGCTGGGCTGAGGGGATTTAGTCTGCAGTCTTTTGGTTGGAGACAGTTCTAACTGGGAAAGAGTTTTCCAGAAATTCACCTGCGACAAGTCGTACGATGACAGCCCGTCTCTCTGGTGCACTTCCAGCTCTGCCTGCTGCTGCTGGAGCTGCCTGTGAAACAAGGGGTCAGCAGAGAGTCAGGAAAAATAGACGTGGGGGTGACAGGGTGGAGCCTGAATGTCCCTTACTCCCCAGTGGCACAGCGGGTGACACCTGTTGGATCTCTAAATCGTTTTCAGTTTTGATTGATTTTATTTCTTCATGTTCCAAATCAAGGCTCCAAGTCTTATTTAAGTTGGAAAGAGAAAGTGTTAGTCAATCAGTGGTGTCTGACTCTTTGCGACCCTGTGGACTATAGCCTGCCAGGATCCTCTGTCCATGGGATTCTCCAGGCAAGAATACTGGAGTGTTGCCATTTCCTCCTCTGGGGTGGGGTAGGTCTTCCTGACCCAGGGATCAAACCCAGCTTAGGTTGCCAATATTTAGGAAATAAGTGGGTTTTTCAAAAGTCAGTTTTACTGAGTATAGTTGCTTTTGTTTCCCTGGTGGCTCAGCTGGTAAAGAACCTGTCTGCTAACACATGACACGCAAGAGAGACAGGTTTGATCCCTGGGTTAGGAAGATCTCCTACAGAAGGAAATGGGATTTCTTGCTGGGAAAGCCCATGGACAGTGGAGCCTAGAGGGCTATAGTCCATGGGGTGGCAAAAGAGCCAGATATGGCTTCATGACTAAACAACAATACTACATAAATATATACATATATGTATATATACACACACACACACACACACACATATAACGAGCAAGTAGTTAAGGAAATATTTTCACCATTACAATAAGCAAAATAAGCGCAAATTAAAATAATCCCAAAGTACAATTTTTCACCTACTAAGTTGGCAAAGCGCACTCAGTGTGCTGGCACGGTACGGAAACTATCCCGCTCACACCCTGCAAGAGAAGCCTGTGTGGATGCAGTCTTCTCGGAAAACAAGCCGGTGGCCACATCAGAAGGGGCGGTGTGGTCACAGCCTTGCAGGTGGTCGCCCTGCAGCAGGGGCTGTGCTAAGGAAATGAATCAGGGGCAGGAAACAAGAGCTGTCCCCGCACAGCTGGCTGTGACAGGGGAGCGGCTTTGTAAACCACATCTATTCATTTGCTGAGTAAAGACGGTCAGCAGCAGTGGCCACAGTGAAGACTGGAACCACCACAAGGTGTTACAAGAGTGTGCGGAAAAGTTCAGCACCAAATGTTACGGATGCTGTGATTACAGCTACAAATGTTATGTCCTGTGTGGGTGAGATTTGGAACATGGGAAAAAAAATATCTTAAGTGTTTGCATTAATTGGAAAGACTTTCCGTGTTCATTTTCACTATGAAAGTATGAATGATGCTAGGGTGTCCCTTTGTCATCTCTGGCCACACCCTGGACAGGAAGGTGGCAGGCAGGACAAAGGCTCACAGATCCCCTGCCTTCTTCACTTGCGGCCTGAGGCGTATGGAGGAGAGCCCGTGAGGCCCTCCCTGGAGAGGACGGGAAGCTGCGGACCAGCTCAGTCAGGGAGCAGGTCCCTGCAGAGGGGCTGCTGCTGAACAGTCACAACCTGAATCAGCATCTGAGGACCTGGAGGACTCCCCACGGGGAGTGGTGTGATTGGGCCTGGTGGGGGAGGGCAACGATGCTGGTGTTCACCCTGCCCTTTCTGCTGAGAGTCTGCATTCATATGGACCACGTTAGCCTCACAACGTAAGCTCACAGGTCTTGGGGCAGAGATATTTAAAACTCCCAGGTGGCTTAGACCTCGAAGAAACTGCCTGCCAATGCAGGAAACCCGGGTGCAATCGCTAGATTGGGAAAATGCCCTGGAGGAGGGAATGGCTACCCATTCCAGTGTTCTTGCCTGGGAAATCTCATGGACCGAGGAGCCTGGCAGGCTACAATCCATGGGTTTGCAAGAGTTGGAGACAACCGAAGCGACTTAGCATGCACGCACCTCTCTACGACTCCCAGTTTGAGTTCCAATTCTGCTTTGGAGAAATACAAAATAATTTGAATTGTGGTTCTCAACTCTTTTCCTCCGCATTCAGAGGTGTACAGTCTGAACACTGTTCACTCCTCCAGCCACGCCTTTTAATCAGGGTCCCTAGCATGTATGTCCCCCACAAGGGAAGACCTCTTAGAAGAGGACCCCACCCAGTTGGAAGACCCAGTGAATAGTTTATTTAAAACTAAGCCCGGCAGGACTTCCCTGGTGGCTCAGTGGTTAAGACACCGAGGTTTCAATGCAGGGACAAGGGAGCCTGGTGGGCTGCCATCTACGGGGTCGCATAGAGTCAGACACGACTGAAACAACTTAGCAGCAGCAGCAGCAGCAGGGAACTAAGATCCCATATGCCTCCAAGTGCAGCCAGGAAAAAAAAAAAAGAACTAAGCCCAGGTGAGCCATGTCTTCAGTGAAGTGTGCTGAGCTATCTATGCCAAGTGTCTGCCAGGCACTGGAGAGAAAAGATAACTCAGAACCTATGTGGTCTCTGGCCTCAGGGAGTTGACAGCCTCCAGGGGCAGACAGATTAGTTGGCAAAAACAATGGCAGAATGCTGAGTTAGGGATCACAACACAGGAAGAAGGGAGGTTCTATCTGAAAGTGAAAAGTGTGAAAGTGTTAGTCGCTCAGTTGTGTTTGAGTCTTTGTGACCCCGTGGACTGTAGCCTGCCAGGCTCCTCTGTCCATGGGATTCTCCAGGCAAGAATACTGGAGAGGGTTCCCATTTCCTTCTCCAGGGGATCTTCTCTACCCAGGGATGGAACCAGTGTCTCCTGCACTGGCAGGTGGATTCTTTACCACTGAGCCACCAGGGAAGCCCACAGTATGTCTCCCAGCCTTGGCATCAGAGCCTGGAGAAAAGCTTAACAATAAAACCAGCACCATGTGACGGCCCACCAGGTAGCCTAAGCCCAGCAACACCAGGAAACAGGAGCGCTGAAAATAATTTCCAAAAAAAATGGACATTTCAAAAACATTTTAAAGAATTGATATAATCGTCTATTGAAAAATGACAACTTTCTGTATTTTCCGATTCTGACTTGACATGACAGCTTTGCTGTTTTACTTTGATTTACATCTTGTGGGCACCCTCATCTCTCATTGGCATGCCCTCTAAAATCCAAGTGTGGTACTCAGAGCCAGAACTTCATCAACGTTTTCACATCTCTGAACAACGACCCATTTTACAGACAAAGAAACTGAGGCTCAGAGAGTTCAGTGACGTGCCCATGGTGACACTGGTCAGTACGGCAAACCAGGATTCAAAACCAAGTCTGTCTGGCATCAGCCCCTGAGCTCCATCCAAAAGGTATTAACAGGAAACACCTTTCCACATGTCCCATTCCAAGAGCTGTGAGCCCAAGACACGATCCTGAGCCACCAGGTAGGAGAAAACAAAACTCTGTGCTTTGGGAGTTTTGTAGCAGTGAGCTCCCCTTCAGGGCAGGAATCCATGGACCACCTCCTTCTTCCTTTCATAAGCTTTCAGATGCTCAACCTTGAACACAGAAGAGGTTTTCCAGGAAATAAGGACCAAAGGACTGCTCCTACCTCATGGTGCAGCCCTGGTGTCCAACCCAAGCACAGACTCTTGATGCGTGGGCAGCTGTGCTGCTGTGCCGGGGGGCCTGGTACGTGGGGTGAACAGGGCAGAAACCTAGGCCTTTCCACTTGCCCAGCTCTGCGCCCTGGGGTGTGTCTGTGATGCATGGAGGAGGGAGAGGGCTTTAGTTAGCACAGAAGCATGACCAGACGTGATCAGAGCCAGGAGTGTTACAATGGGTGTCTGCTCCCTGCTCTCTTGAGCTCTGGGGGCTCTGAGACCACAGACAGCGACTTTCTCTGGGATGTGGAAGGAAAACAAAGTCTCAGGCCTGGCTGGCAAAGATCCAGGATGGCAACCTCACTGTCCCTGTGGTCTGGCCATGGGATGCTTGGTCTGGGCCTTTGGTTTCCGCTTCCGCAGCTGAGCGTGTGGGGAAGAAGTGCTGACCTGCAGGCTGCCCCATCCTGAGAAGCGGTCCGAGGAGCTTTTGTGGACATTTCACGGCAATGGAATGAAAATAAACCTTGGTGTGCTTGCAAATTCCAGAGAGGGAGGAAACACGGTGGCTGGGCTGAAAGCTGACCGATAGCACACGGGGAGGGAACCGGATCCCGTTCCACAGACTGCTGCCCCCGCCCACCACCCATTAGCTGGGGCCCAGAGCTAATGATCAGCAAACAGACACATCAAGCAGGGCTTCCTGTCAGAGTGGCCTCTCTGCATCAGGAGGTGCAGCATGCTGGCAGATGCTGCCAATTATCTCTGATGCTCCCAGGACAGAGGTTTTTACTCAGCCAGAGTAAGTGAGCAACCAGCCATTAAGGGGGCAGTCGGGGGCAGCCTGCTATTGTACCCCTGGGAGTAACAGGAATCCAGCTCACAGCCATCAGGGTGGAGGGGCCGAGGGGGCAGGCAAGCTCAGCTGACCAGAGCAAGGATAATAATATCCTGTCCCCTCACCTCTATGGATCGAGCACCATCTGCATGCCCCCGCGAAGGGCTCTGGGTGCCTGTGAAAGGGTTCGGAACTGGTACGATCCAGGACAGGGAGCAGCCCGAGTGCGGTTTTAGAGAGATGCTTCCAGGGCCAGATGGAAGGCAGGGAGAACCGGCCAGCGGGGATGATGGATGGTCACCCGGGAGATGGCGAAGCCTTGATGGAGGCAGAGGCAGAGGAGGAGGAAGTGGGCCAGAGAGGACCTCAGACAGAGTCTGTGGGCCCCGGCTCTCTGCCAGCTGTCTGCTGCAGGTGGATGAGAGGTGGACCCAAGATAAGATGGGGCTTGGTGGTTTGACAGGGTGTTTCGGCTCCTTCTTAACTGTAAACTCTGCACAGACCAGGAGCGACACCTTCCCTGTAGGTTTTCTTTGCTTCCGTTTACTCTCTGCTCGCACATCCTGCCAACCAGTGGCCAGGTGGGCTGGGCCCACCAGGAAGCCATCCCGGAAGACGTGGGGACCGTGGAGTTTCAGGGACACACATACACACCAGCACCACGTGCAGCTGTGGTCGTGTAGACCCGCAGTGACTCTGAAAGGGGTGGTCGCACAGGAGGGCGTGTGCTCAGCCCCAGCAGATGCACAGGAATGCTTTCCATCCCCCATTAAGGAGAGGGGTGCGTAGGAGGGCACAGCGCCTGGGTTGTGCAGACGACTCCTGCTCAGTGGCAGCCCACAGCATGTCTCCCTGACGGTGTCCATCCCCGACACCGACACGGGCGCTTTTCAAAGCTGGGCCTCCAGCATGTAAAACGGGACCCTGTGTTTTCTGGACTTTCCCTTTTCCTGCCTCGACGTGATAGGAAAACAGGCAAGCGGGGGACAAAGAGGCCTCCCTTTCAGCAGCTTCCAATGCTAACCATTCTCACTCTGTTTCCCTGGGATGTTTCTTTTGGATGCTCTGGACAGAATGCAACTGGGTCTGCAATTCCCCTTTCCCCCAACAGGCAGAGAGCATGAATGAACCTTTCCACAACAAGTCTGCCTATTGCTAGCGAGGACAGTCAGGTACAAACTGGAAGCCGGACTGTTCACATGATGGCTGTCACTGCCCTCTGCTGTCCACAGGCAACATTTGCTACATCCTCACCCAGGAGCCCTTAAACACCAGCAGACACTAATTCAGCCTCTGCTGTGAGTCCGTGTGTGTGGGAGGGCTCCTCACTCCGTCCAGTCTCAGTGAGCTGCGGGTAGAGATCGTTCTGAGGAGAGATGTAAGGACACCCCTGGGACAGAGTGTTCTGTTTTGTCCATGATGCCTGACTTCCAGGAAAATAGGTCAGAGCCTCTGCCTGTGGCTGCTTTTAGGAGGAGGGAGCTTTCCTTTCCTTCCAGGCCCCTCTGTGACACTACCTGCTAGGGATGTGTTCTCAGAAGCCCTGGGTGTAAGTTGTTGATTCTCTGCCTCCCCTGTGCCCTCCTTGTGGCCTTTTACTCCCTCCTGCGTTCCCTCTCTCTTGCCACTCACTTCTCACGCTCTCCATGTGATGGGAGACACCTGGGGTGGCAGGGACCAGAGCAGAGGCATCCTGAGCATACCGGACGCCTGGCACAGGTGCTCAGTGACCATCCACTGTGCTGCGTCACAGCTGCTGAAGCTTGTATTCATGTTGGAAGTGAATGACACATAGTGAGGACTTCCCTGGTGGTCCAGTGGGTAAGAATCCACCTGCCAATGTAGAGGACACGGTTTCGACCCCCGGACAGGGGTCTGGGAAGATCTCACATGCCTGGGAGCACCTAAGCCTGTGCGCCACAACTGCTGAAGCTTGAGTTCTGGAGCTCGTGCTCTGCAAGAGAAGCCACCGCGATAAGAAGCCTGCACACCACAACTAAAGAAAGCCCGTGCAGAGCAATGAAGATGCAGTGAAACAAACAAAGAATAGTCATAAATATAAAGCAACCAAAACCCCTAAAAGCGGAGCTTCAGTCTGTTCTTCTGCCCCAAATCCAGAGGACTCTGCTGATCCCCAGCCTGGGACCCTGCTCTCTACTGCTGAGCGCAGCCTGCATGTAAGTGGCTTCAGTGACAGGCGGGCTGTTTCCACCACACCCTCTGAGGTTCCCTGGATCAGGCCATAGACACCAGGCATCACACATGCAGAGGGAGGGCCAGGAGAGAGCCCAGGTGTGGGAAGGAAGGCAGACAGGGTGAACAGAAGAGAGGAGGAGCAGGATCATAAGGGGAGGTAGCTATCACTAAGAGCTGGTTAATACACCGGCATCAAAACGGTGGGTGTTCTAGGATGCCGCCTGTGGCCCTGACATGGTGGTAGGCTGGCCCATCTCCATAACTTTGGGCACAGGTAGCTGGTGAGGCTGGGACAGGCGAGGTGCGCCTGTAGATGAGCTGCAGTTTGAACAGATGCTGAGCAGACCTACTCTCTTGGTTCAGTTCAGCCTTATCCCCTGGGGCTCCTGCTGCCCAACCCCAGGTCCACATCAATGAGCCCACCTGTTACTTCCTCCTAGAAGCCCCTGCAGGTCTGGCCTGTGTCTCACCTCTACACTCCCCGCTGCTGAACAAAGAAGGAGCTTCCGAGATTCTACACCCTGCATATCTCACTCTTCCTCCTGTTTCTCGAGCTTCGTCATTTTCTCCAACGTCAAGGCAGGACACAGGCCCAGCACTAACAGGCACCACTCTGCTCCCTCTCCTGCCCAAGTCGGGAAGAGTGGAAGAAGCAAAAACTCCTTCACTGGACTGAGTTTACCAAGCAGTGACTAGACAAAGTCAGATATTAAAAAATAATAAAGATATGGGACTTGCCTGGTGGTCCAGTGGTTAAGACTCTGTGCTTCCACTGTGGTCAAGGGGGTGCAGGTTCAATCCTGGTCAGGGAACTAAGATCCCACATGGCACAGGCCCAGCAAAAAAAACAAAAGTTACCCTTTTGCATTAGTGGATCTACAACTTAACTAGATTTACTCCTGCTAGGTAACCCACTCCAGTATTCTTGCCTAGAGAATCCCATGGACAAAGAAGCCTGTTAGGCTACAGTCCACGGGGTTGCAAAGAGTCGGACACGACTGAGCGACTTCACTTCACTTCACTTCACTTCATTCTTACCACCAAGAAAGTCTTGACTAGGAGAAGGAGGTGTAAGAAGAATCAGAGCATCAGGTCAGTCAAGGGTAAGATGTAAAGAGACAGGAGATGGCCTGACAGGGAAAACCAGTGAGAATGGGTTATTGACAGGGGTCCCTGGTGGCTTCTGGGAGAGCAAGTTAGCAGAGCTGGTACCACACCAGGTTCTCAGGGGTCAAGGAAAGATGAACAGCGAGGGCGTCCAATACAAACACGTGGCAGGGCAGGGAGGGAAGCAAGCAGGGTGGCAACAGAGGGGTTTTCTAAGATCAGGAGGCATGTCCCCAGGTGAGGGCCTCTGGAGGAAACCTGCAGCGCGACTGGATGAGTATCGGGCCATGGGAGACAGGATATACCAGGAGCTAGAAGGAAAGTGGGAGGGCTTGGTCCTGGAGGGGTGGACTCGCCCTGGCTGGCAGCCAGCAGAGCAGGAGAGGAGGGGACTAGAGAGACACACATGAACAAGGAGGGGGTTTCACGCAGACGGCCCCGGCTTCCTTGTTCGCTGGATACAATGTGCCCAGAGTTAGAAGCAAGCACATGCTTAGCCAATCTGATGCAACTGGTAGAGAACAAGCCAAGAAACTGCCGTGCAGCTGTGCCACGTGGCAGGGGGGATGTAGCTGCCTCCATTAAGTCAGTAATGACCACTGGAGACCCCCATCCCACCACCCAGGGCTGCTGCTCCACCAGAGAGATGCAAAAGCACCATCTACACTGAGGATTCAAGGGTGGGTGGGAGGGTGGGGTCTGTCATTCTCTCCATTTTACAGATGAGCAACTGAGGCTTCAAAAGAGCAGGTGACTTGCCCAGGTGGGAGCTGGGACTGAAGCCCAGGTCACCGGTCCTCTGAGGGGTCTTGTGTGGACCCATCTGTCCAGCTCTGTGCCTTGTGGTCCAGCAGCAGGGCCAAAACCGAGATACTCAGGGTGGTGCTAGAAAGGACACTGCTTCCAGGGACCCAGAAGGGAACCGCCAAACTCAGGGAGCCGGTGATGGCAATGGAGAGCTCTGGGCAAGCCAGGAGGTCACTCACAATGATGGCCTGGAGGTGCTGGTGTCTGGGGAGGGGGGCGGTCATAGATGAGGATGAGGAGGTGGCCAGGGTGGGGACAGACTCCACAGCTTAGTGTGGAACCTGGGAAAGTGGAGGGCAGCAGTGCCGCTGACCAGAGACACGGGGACGCATGGGCACAGTTCCCACCACGTAAGCTCGTCTCACGGCCTGCAGACTGTGCCCCCGACCCCAAAAACTGGGCACAGCTTCCACGTGCTCCCGTGCATGTGGGCATCATTTTGTCTTTGTCCATGTTGGTTCTTTGGACTGCTGATATTTCCTCGAGAATAAATCCAGAGAGGAGGCATGACCTGCCTGTATCTAGAAGCCCAACTTCATCAAACCCTCCGGGAAACCTGAGAGAGAGTTGTTATCACCCCTTCCACCAATGGGGAATGAAGGCTGAGAGATGAAGCGACACAGTCAAGGTCACAGGGAATCGGGGGCCAAGACCGGAGCTCAGGTCTGTGTGTTAACACACGTAGGGTACAACAGCAAAGCCAGCAGGGATCTCAGAGGACTGCGTCAGTGACCAGACAGCCAAGAAGCCCTGTGACCCTGAGGTGCTCAGCCCTGTACCGTCTGCCCCCATGGCCCAGAACTGCCAAGAGGCTCAGCCTCACTCCTCCACCTCCCGGATTCAGCTGGCACAGCAGGGAGCCCCAAGGAAGCCCCACTCTACTGGGCTCTGCACTTGGGGAGGAGAAGATCATGGAAAGCAGAGCATCTTGAACCGACCAACCGTGTGATGGAGAGGGAGTACCACCAGGGTCATCAGTCAGCACCGAGGGCTCCCAATCAGGAGAACCTTGAGAAGGGGGCCTGGGAGGAGATAGTGAAGAGGGGCCAGCGTTGCCTCCTCCTGCTCTTTAGTCTCCTGCAGGGATCTGCAGCTGCCGGCAGAGCCAGAGCCTGCAGGAAGGACAGCGTCACGGAGCATTAGCGCCCGGCTGGGACCTGGGGAGGGGCGGCGGGTACATACTTGACATTGGTGTTGGTGCAGATGATGTACTCTATCTCGTCGGAATACGGGTTCTGGAAGGTGAAGCTGCTGGTGCGGATCAACACCCACTCACGGTTCTTGGTGCGGAACCGATACATGACCGACAGCACTTGGCCTTTCAGCTTCACCACCTGAGCAAACATTTGGAGAAGGAAGTCAGCGGGAGGAAGGAAGGTGCCAGACAGAGCGGGGGAGGCAGCAGGCAGTGCAGGCTTGGCGGGGGCCAGTGGGAGCCCAGAACAGGAGCATCGTGACCACAGACAGGCATGGAGGAAGGGAGGTCACCCTCAGGGGAAGCTTGGTCCACTCCTCCTTGAGACCGGACCAAGCACTTGGGTCGTTCTGCCACCACCCTGTGAGAAACCAATTCGTCAATGCCCTTGTTAAAATACTGGCGTATAATTGCTTTACAATGTTGTGTTAGTTTCTGCTGTACAACAACGTGAACCAGCTTTACATAAACATATATCCCGTCCCCTCTTGAGCCTCCCTCCCTCTCACTCCCCATTCCACCTGTCTTGGTCATCAGAGCACCAAGCTGAGCTCCCCGTGCTATACAGCACCTTCTCATTAACTAGCTATTTTACCCATGATAGTGGATATATGTCAATGCTACTCTCCCAATTTGTTCCACCTACCCCTTCAAAGCCCATTTTATATCAGAACATTTTAGCTTTTAGAAATCAGACCACAAAAACTCTATAAGCTGGAGGGTTTCCCTTTTGCCTTGGCTACCAGGGCACTCTGAGCTTGGTGCCCATGCCCTGATGCAGTTAACTCAGGTATGTAGTGATGTTGTACTCATGGGTTTATTTCTTCATGCTTCACATTAAGAAATTCTTAAACTCCATTTAACACTGCAGATTGGATTAAATATACTCTCTGGGAGGAGATACAATAAAATAACAAATTTCTATGCATTCTCTATTATTACTTTTTTGTGGCCCCCTCAATGAGGCATACGAGATTTTAGTCCCCTGACCAAGGATGCCCCCTGCAGTGGGAATCTTAGCCACTGGACTGCCAGGGAAGCTCGTCTATTATGACTTTTATGTTGCAGTACAGTTTCCAAGATACTTCTCACTGTAATCCCTCACAGGAACTTGAAGAGGTGGGCTTTTACTATTTACAAAGATAATGCTGAGCATCACAGAAATAAAATAAGTTGCCCGAGATCAGACACCTTGGGTAGAAAAGCTGGGACAGGAATCGAAATCTTATTTCCAAACCACGAGTATGTTTCAGGGGACACATAGCTGGCTTTCCAGCTTTATGCACACACACAGTCTATCACACGCAGAAACCCCAAGATGCTGAGACTGGATGGCAGGGTGTAGGTGCAGAAGGTGACACCAGGGGCAGTTCTCAGCTGAATCAGGAAGGAAGGAGAAAGGATACAGATGGCTGGTGGGTCCAGGACTGGGTGTGACGATGCCTCCAGGACAAAGCAAGGGGAACAGGAGCGCCCCCTCCTGGTCTGCGCATCCCAGATCCTGGGGCTGGGAGGCAACCGGCCTCCCTGACTGGATAACAATGTGACCAGAGATAAGAACTGGGACCTGGGTCCTGCAACCTAACCCTGCCCCTAACTCTTGGCACTTGTACTTTATTCTGGTTGAATGTCAGCAGCAGCCGGGGTCAGGGACCCCATGGTTGCCAAGAGCCTGCACCCTCAGCCCAGGACCCGGCAGAGAGTTAAGTGCCTCAAGCACATTTCCTGAGCTGACTCAACACATCAATGTGGTGGGGGTGAGGCCAGGCCAGGATGCCCAGGGGTGCCTGCTAGCAAAACTGCAGCCTCAACAGGAAGCCGGCCAAAGGTCAAGGCCATGTGCCCTTCAGGGCCGTTTTCCAGGGGTTCTCTGAATCTGCACAAAGCACCTGGGATGCAGGCAGCGCCCTCGTGGTGAGACCATGTCTACTGTGTTCTGAAGCTTGAGGATGGTGCCTTTTCCTGCTTCCTCTAACCAGGATGCCTGAGATGGTGTGAAATTTTTTAACTCCATGGAACACACACTCTCAGGCACTGCCTGTGTGCGAGCTCAGCCCCTGCTGTTAGTCTCTCAGTCGTGTCTGACTCTTTGTGACCCCATGGACTGTGTAGCCTGCCAGGTTCCTCTGTCCATGAGAGTCTCCAGGCAAGAATACTGGAGTGGGTTGCCATTTCCTTCTCTAGGGGATCTTCCTGACTCAGGGATTGAACCCGTGTCTTCTGCATTGCAGGCAGATTCTTTATACCATCTAAGCCACCGAGGAAGCCCCTTGGCCCCTGGAGCCACGGGTAAAGAGCAAGGCGGGAGGGTGCCCAGCCTTGCACCTGCAGGGGGCTGACCTACAAATATCTTGTGCGTGTCACCTCCCATGGTCCTCACAACAGTGCCTGGTGCATCTGAAAGCTCAACCACAAAGGAGGGAACTCTCCTGCCAAAGCCTTGTGACAGAGGAGGTTACTCTCAAAATTAAAGGCCTGCTGTCTTCAACATGGAAATGAAAAGAGCCCCATTCATCCCATTCTCATGGGATATAAATCTGATTCTGCCCATTGGGCACCATGAAAGGAAAGGTTAGTTTCTTTTTTTTATTATTTGACTTTGCTGGGTCTTAGTTGTGGCATGTGGGATCTAGTTCCCTGACCAGAGATAAAATCTGGGCCCCACGCATTGGAAGCTCAGAGTCTTAACCACTGTACCACCAGGAAAGTCCCAAGAAGCAATTAGCTTCCACTGCATCTGGCCGAGGATCTCTGAAGTATTAGAGAACTAAAAAGATATAGGGTACTTAAACGGCATCGTCGACTCAATGGACATGAATCTGAGCAAACTAAGGGAGATAGTGAAGGATGGGGAAGCCTGGTGAGCCGTATGTAGTTCATGGGGTCGCAAGGAGTTGGACATGACTAAGCGATTGAACAACAACAAGGAAAATAGGGAACTCTCCTGCCAAAGCCTCATGACTGAGGAGGAACAGAGGCAGGATGGGACCCCACGTCTACCTGACCTCTGTCTTTCCCCGATGGGCTAGAGCTGAGACAGAACCGTCGTGTCATCCCGAGAGAGCCTCTCACCAGCCCAGGAGGGGTGGGCGCGTGGGTAACTGTAACTCGGAGAGCAAACACAACAACAGAAACATACGATCAGGTGCCATGGGTTACCAGGAAGTCTAAGACAGGCTTTCTCAGGATCCAGAAAGGGTTCCTGGAGGGAGATGGGTTTGCGTGACATGCTGGCTAGTAAAGCTCTGGCTGAACTGAAACTCCAGTACTCTGGCTCTCTGATGCGAAGACTGACTGACTGTTAAAGACTCCTGTTGCTGGGAAAGATTGAGGGCAGGAGAAGTAGGTGACAGAGGATGAGATGGTTGGATGGCATCACCAACTCCATGGACATGAGTTTGAGCAAACTAGGAGATGGTAAAGGACAGGGAACCCTGGCATGCTTCAGTCCATGGGGTTGCAAAGAGTCGGACACGACCGAGTGACTGAACAATAACAAAGCTTTGGAGAGGGTTTCCCTGGGGCAGAGGGCGCAGATGAGCACATGTCTGGGGGCAGGGAGACCTAAGGTGCTACGTGGGTGGGACCACGCATGTAAGGCAGTGGGGGTGTCACAGTCCAGGCCTGGAGACCAGGCTGGTGCATTCACTTGTGCTTTATTCAGGTATGATGCTAGTACCCGAGACCACCAAGGCCAGGGATAAAGCCAGCCCAGCCCAGCTGTTCCTGCAAACACCTTTACTCATCACCACAACCACCACCATCATCACTGTGGAAGACATCTGAGCAGAGAGAAGGAGGAGTCTGCCTTAATCTCCCTGGGTCCCACTCTTCCATCTGACATCCAGGTCACCTGGGATCCAGAGAGGGCATCAGAGTCCAGAGCAGACTCGGGATTCCCACCCCATCAGGACCCCGTTTGGCATACTGTCATCCCACCAACCACAAATTCCTCACAAACTCGCTATCCCACTCTAAAGTCTCATATCTGGGTCATTCAAAATGTCTGTTTAAATCCAGAGTTCAAGGACTTGCTCTGAACTCACACAGCCTCCTCTGTGCTTTTTGCAAAAATAAGTCACTTCCTTTTATCAACATCTGTCCTCCACCCTGACCGCTGGAGGCTGGAACCCAATGAACACAGGCAAGGAGCCCTGGCCTGGCTCTCCAGCATGTCCCTGCGGCTGCTGGTTGCTGCCTGCTGAGCCAGGTGACCCACCCTGGCCGCCGGCTATCGGGTGGGGCTGCTTTGGTTTCACCTCCTGACCCAGGAATGAGGTGGCTGATCTCAGAGCGAGGATTACTTAAACAGAATCCTGGGGTGGGATCGATGTTTTACTCCTTCTCTTTCTTTTCCAAACTAACCAGGTTCTGATAGTGTCAGCGGTTTAAAATCTCTGAGGTGCTGTCAGATGGAGAAGTCTGTGTGGGGAGTTTCGGGATGGAGGTGGACACTTCGGAAGGAGGCAGGCTCTGATTCCAGTTATCACCTTGCTGTCTAACTTGGAGCAAGTGACTGAACCTTTCTAAGTCCTGGTTTTCACTGCAAAAAGTAGGAATGATAAGATATTGTGAAGGGTTGAGGATTATATAGGATAAAATATGTGTGACGAAGGGTCCATTGTTGTTCAGTTGCTAAGTCATGTCTGAGTGTGATCCCATGGACTACAGCCTGTCAGGCTCCTCTGTCCACAGGATTCCCCAGGCAAGACAACTGGAGTGCATTTCCATTTCCTTCCAACTCAGGGATCAAACCCATGTCTCCAGCATTGGCAAGCAGATTCTTGGCCACTGAGCCACCTGGGAAGCCCAAGGAAGCTGTTGCAAAACTCAAAATACATGGACAGGTGGCCTGGGCAAGGTCAGTAAGAACAAGAGAGGGAGAAGAGGGCAGGTTACTGGTGTCCTCTGAGGGGGGCTGGAGTCAGGAGGACCGATTGGGCAAGATGTGGGAGATCAAGGGAAGAATGAAGACTTTTTCTTGGTTTCTGACCTTTGTATCCAGAAGACCAGTGGTACGAAGGAGACTGGGGGGCTGTGAGATGAGAGTGGAGCACTGTATTAGAAGGTTCGTGGGCACTCAAATGCAGGTGTGGGCTAGGTATCTGCACATCCACAGGTGATGATATGGACTGAACTCATCCAGTAGGTAAAATCACCCGGATACTAGAGAGAAGGAGAGAAGGCACCAGGAACAGAGCCCCAGAGTATCACGGCTTGGAGATGCAGGCAGACACGATGGACAACAAAGCAGTCTAACAGCTGGAAAGGTAACCAGGAGCTGGTGCTATTTGGGAAGAACAGAGCAGCGGGGCACAAGTCTGGTCATGTGATCTGCATGCACAGATGTGGTGTAGCTGGAGCCCTAGGTCTGTGCATGCAGTCAGCTCCATGCCTTTCACAGGAGAGCTCAGTGTCAGAGGCACTCATTCTGAACCGCTTGCAAAGCAGAATGTCAAGGACTTATTCTCTCAGATGAATGACAAACCATGATTCCTTCTTAAAAAGCAATTCAAAGGCCCTTCTTCTGTAACATCACCCATCCTTTTCCCTGCAGGGGCTGAAGCGAGTCCTTGGAACCCTTTGAGGAACTGGCTCTCTCTCTCCTCCCAGGTGCACCCATATTCAAGAGGGGCAGGTCCGCAGTGCCAGTCCTGCTTCTCTCACTCCCTATCCACATGACCTTACGGAATTCCTCCACGAAGCTTCACTTGACTCACTTGTAGCGTGAGGATAATAACACCCACTCCTGTGACTGTTGTGAAGTTTCAGGAAAGCAGTGTGTGCAAAGGGGTTTCCACACTGCCTGGCACATAGTAGGTGTTCAGTAAACAGCATCTAATTCGAACGATGCTCTGGATGCAGGGAGCACAGTGGCCTTTCGCTGAGACCTCCACGGCCACCCTCGGCCCTTCTCTCTCCTTCACTGTCTCTATTCACATTGACAGCATTGCTACCCAGCCACCGCCTCCTCTGCTGCTCCTTCCTGCCCCAGTTCTGGTCTCATCACCAGGGCAACCGAAGCAGCTTTCTGATTTGTCTTTAGTTCCATTTATTGTCTCTTCCATATACCTGGGCTGCCATACCTGGGTTTTCAAAAACATCGCTCCACTTCAAATCCTCAAGGGAATCCTCACTTAAACGACTCAGGAGAGAATTTAAATTCCCAGTGATGGCATACGAGGCCCTTCAGAATCTGGCCTCATCGGCCTCTTCTTTGACCACTGCCCACCTCCTCCCTACAAGGTGACCAGTGTTGCTCTAGCCATGAGAAACTACTTAAAAGTCTCCCAACAGGCTGTGCTCTTCTTTGCATCTCTGGTGCTGGCCCCTTGTCTTGAATGTTCTGTCATTTCTTCTCTGCTCATCTGTTAAGACCCATCCTGATTGTTGCCTCCCCTCGGAGACTGTTCTTCACCCTGTCAACCTTGTCTTCCTCTGCTCCTCTCTCAAGACACGGAAATTCCTTACTGATGGTCTGCCCTTCCCACTGGACTGCGAGCTCCTTCATTCCAGGGGCCCACTGATGCCTTGGAGAGGGGGTCCCTGCTGATTGCCTGGCACATGGAAGGACCACATCCATGTGTACCCAGCTTCTACATCAGCTGGAAATGAACATTCATAGTACCTGCTGGAAACTCTCCCGAAGATGGCTCTGATCCTCGGAGTGGCAGAACTCCAAAATGTCCTTTCCTAGAAGATCCTAAAGAGAGAGAGACAAGCTTTAATACTCTCCAACCCCACATTTCATTGTTTATATATCACTGTTAGACAAGAGTGTTCACATACATCCCCTTCAACTCATCTTCTTTAGCGCACACCATCAGAAGGGGGAAAAAATAGATGGAAATGTTTTCCTTGTGTGATTAAGGAGCTGGCATCTGGTGCCCCATCCTCAGTGCCTCTGGCATGTTCAGTACTGACTTCTAATTTTGCTAAGGAACTAGAGCAGCAGCTTCAGAATGCAATTTTATTTCTGTTTGCCTTGGAAAGGCAGACTGTACAGTCGAGCTCTAATAAACATTTTAATAAACATAAAAAGAACACAAGTGGTAGCATGAAGATGGATGTGTAGCCTATGAAACCTGGAATCATTTAAATGGGGGAACTGAAGCTCTCTTGTGCCTGGAGAAAAGCAGTTATCATAAAATAACTAAACTTGTTAAGTCTGTTGACTACCTACTTTCGTTCATCTATGTTTTATTCAAAGGACCCAGCATTAACCCCAAACAAAAAGTGTTTTGCAATGAAACCAACTGGAATGAGAGAAACCGTCCAAAAGCAAATGGGTTATAGGAAACTGGTCCAGTTGGAAGTATCTTCAGTAGCAAAGAGTTTCAACAAAGTCATCAATCAGAACCCAAACCATCAAATGGCCTCAGTGGGTGCTGACGCTGACAGGGGAAAGGACTCTTATCTGTGCCAAGAAACACCTATATCCAGATGCCCATGGAAGGTGGCCGGTGGATAAATGAATCTGGCTGGAAAGAGAAGTCATCAGAGGTCACAGTGAATTTGGAAAGAGATTAATTTTCCCCTTCATTCCATCCCAGAATTCTGAGGTTTACATCAGTCTAGAGATGAAGAATTCAATGAATGTTTCCCATATTTCAATTTAATCTGTTTCTAGTTATAAAATAGACATGTAATTAAACCCCCATCAATGTCACCCAAAATCTGTTTCTCAGAACAAAGATTCTTTTTCTTCTTTCTTGTTTGTTCAAATGCTTTTTATATTGGAAGAAATTTAAACTAGAGAAAAGTTAAAAGGGTAGTGTAATTCACACCTGTGGGTCGTTTTAACTGGCTTGATCAACTGTCAGTATTTTGCCACATTTGCATTTTCTCTTTCTTTCATATATATGCAACTATAAATATATAAGAAACATAAAAAGTAAATACAAATGAAATATACCTATGCACAAATATATCTAATATATATTTATGTATCTTATATAAAATTACATTTAAAATATGTTTATATATTTAATTTTTTGTTGAATCATTTGAAAACAATTAGCAAGAATCATGATGCTCCTCATATATGAAACATGTGTCTCTTTGCGACCCCATGGTCTGTCCATGGAATTTTCTAGGCAAGAACAGTGGAGTAGATTGCTATTCCCGTCTCCAGGGGATCTTCCTGACCCAGGGAATTGAATCAGAGTCTCCTGCATTGCAGGCAGAATTTTTAGTATCTGTGCTATCAGGGAAGCCCCATATAAATGACATTTTCTTACAAACCCATAATGTACCATATTATACCTTAAAAAAATCAATAATTATTTGATAAAATCACCTAACATATTAACATTTCCTCACTTGTCTCCCAGTTGTCCTTTATAGCTACACATCTTCAGGCTGAGGACCCAAGGAAGGCTTTTACATTGCATACTGTTATTTTATCTCTTTGGTTTATCTTAATTTGGAACAATCTCTCCAAGCCAGGCTTCAGCAAAACATGAACTGTGAACTTCCTGATGTTCAAGCTGGTTTTAGAAAAGGCAGAGGAACCAGAGATCAAATTGTCAACATCCGCTGGATCATGGAAAAATCAAGAGAGTTCCAGAAAAACATCTATTTCTGCTTTCTTGACTATGCCAAAGCCTTTGACTGTGTGGATCAGCAAGAAACTGTGGAAAATTCTGAAAGAGATGGGAATACCAGACCACCTGACCTGCCTCTTGAGAAACCTATATGCAAGTCAGGAAGCAACAGTTAGAACTGGACATGGAACAACAGACTGGTTCCAAATAGGAAAAGGAGTACGTCAAGGCTGTATATTGTCACCCTGCTTATTTAACTTATGTGCAGAGTACATTATGAGAAATGCTGGGCTGGAGGAAGCACAAGCTGGAATCAAAATTGCCAGGAGAAATATCAATAACCTCAGATATGCAGATGACACCACCCTTATGGCAGAAAGTGAAGAGGAACTAAAAAGCCTCTTGATGAAAGTGAAAGAGGAGAGTGAAAAGTTGGCTTAAAGCTCAATATTCAGAAAATGAAGATCATGGCATCCGGTCCCATCACTTCATGGGAAATAGATGGGGAAACAGTGGAAACAGTGTCAGACTTTATTTTCTGGGCTCCAAAATCACTACAGATGGTGACTGAAGCCATGAAATTAAAAGACACTTACTCCTTGGAAGAAAAGTTATGACCAACCTAGACAGCACATTCAAAAGCAGAGACATTACGTTGCTGACTAAGGTCCATCTAGTCAAGGCTATGGTTTTTCCTGTGGTCATGTATGGATATGAGAGTTGGACTGTGAAGAAGGCTGAGCACCGAAAGAATTGATGCGTTTGAACTGTGGTGTTGGAGAAGACTCTTGAGAGTTCCTTGGGCTGCAAGGAGATCCAACCAGTCCATTCTGAAGGAGATCAGCCCTGGGATTTCTTTGGAAGGAATGATGCTAAAGCTGAAACTCCAGTACTTTGGCCACCTCATGTGAGAGTTGACTCATTGGAAAAGACTCTGATGCTGGAAGGGATTGGGGGCAGGAGGAGAAGAGGACGACAGAGGATGAGATGGCTGGATGGCATCATGGACTTGATGGACGTGAATCTGAGTGAACTCCGGGGAGTTGGTGATGGCCAGGGAGGCTTGGTGTGCTGCGATTCATGGGGTCGCAAAGAGTCGGACACGACTGAGCGACTGAACTGAACTGAACTGCTGACTTTTGATATTTTTTGTGATTTTGCGTTTTTCACTTAAAAATAGAAGACCTTGAAAATGTGCCTCCTGTAAAAGAGGATCCATATACATTTGAGAAACAAATGGTGAGACAAAATTCAGGGAACATCTTTAAGACATTTCAGGGTCTTTCACATGAATATACTTTTAAAGTTTCTAAGGAGATTTCCTATTTGGTATTCATCAAAATTAATTGATAAGAGAGTCTTTTTTTCATAGAACATCTTAATTCTAGTTTGAGAAAAATCTAGAGCTAGATTAAACAAAATGGTTAGCACAAAAATTGAGTTAATTTTAAGCAGTGCAGTTGCATACAATAACCTTTTTTGCTTTGGAAGGCCATTACCCAGGCAAGGAAGTGGATTTTTATGCTGTGTTTCCCTGTATCGTCACTGTATTATATCTTGTACAAATGAGGTAGGTGAATTTTGAAAGTGAAAGTGTTAATCGATCAGTCATGTCCGACTCTTTGTGACCTCATCATCTGTAGCCTGCCAGGGTCTTCTCCACGGGATTCTTCAGGGAAGAATACTGGATTGGGTTGCCATGCCCTTCTCCAGGGGGTCTTCTTAACCCAGGGATTGAACCCAGGTGTCCTGCAGTGCAGGCAGATTCTTTACCATCTGAGCCACCAGGAAGCCCAGGTGCATTTTAAATAAATCTAAATCTCCAGCCGACTCCATGAGCTCAAAACCACCTACCTGAGGCTGGTAGCCAATCACACTGATGCATCTTGGGTCCACAAACGTGATGATCCCATCAGAGTTATGCCGTGATAAGAATTCAGTGGGCACTGACATCCCACTCATGTCCATGCACACAGGAGAGCTGGTCACCTGGAATGGAGAAATCCACAGGGAGGCAGTTTTAACAGAGACAGAGATGGTGATGGAGACTGAGTTAGAGAACAATCCACGTGGATTTAGTTTCACAGATCCTTCCAGGTCATGAGTACAATGAGTTCAAAATGTTTGACAATAAATGCAGGAGAGGGTGTGGAGAAAAGGGAACCCTCCTACATTGTTGGTGGGAATGTAAATTGGTGAAAACACTATGGAGAACAGTAGGGAGATTCCTTAAAAAACTAAAACTAAAACTACTGTATGACCCAGGAATCCCACTCCTGGGCATATACCCTGAGAAAACCATAATTCAAAAGATACATGAACTGGAGAGCAAATGGGAATTGATTACTGGCTAGATTGCTCTCTCCCGTTTTGATTCCCCCTCTTCTCCTCCTGGTCACCTCTATCTCCCTCTTCCCTCTTCTCTTCTCTTCGTAACTCTGTGAACCTCTCTGGGTGTCCCTCACTGTGGAAAATGTTTTCACCATTAACCTAGATGTTTTATCATTGGTGCTATATGAATGGAGAAGTCTTGAGGCTACTGTAAGAATAAGACTGAAAGCCAGAGGCAGGAGGCTTAAATCCAAAACTTGAGAACACCAGAAAACTCCCAACTCCAGGGAACATTAATTGACAGGAGCGCATCCAAAAGCCTCCATACCTACACTGAAACCAAGTTCCACCAAGAGCCAACAAGTTTCAGAGCAAGACATACCAAGCTAACTCTCCAACAATGCAGGAAGATAGCCCTGAGCACAAAAATACAGACAGCCAAAAGTCACACAAAACCCACAGATACCTCAAAACTCACTACTGGACACTTCACTGCACTCTAGAGAGAAGAGATACAGCTCCACCCACCAGAACACCAATGCAAGCTTCCTAATCAGGAAGCCTTGACAAGCAACTCCTCCAACCCCATCCACAGGGAGGAAACTCCACAATAAAGAGGAATCACAAACTTCCAGCATACAGAAAGGCCACCCCAAACACAGCAACCTAAACAAGATGAAAAGGCAGAGAAATATTCAGCAGGTAAAGGGACATGATAAAAGCCCACCAAACCAAACAGAAGAGGAGGAGATAGGGAGTCTACCTGAAAAGAATTCAGAATAATGGTAGTAAAAATGATCCAAAATCTTGAAAACAAACTGGAGTTATAGATAAATAGTCTGGAGACAAGGATTGAGAAGATACAAAAAGTTTAACAAGGACCTAGAAGAAATATAAAAGTCAATCAATAATGAATAATACAATAACTGAGATCAAAAGAACTCTGGAGGGAATCAACAGTAGAATAACAGAGGCAGAAGACAGGATAAGTGAGGTAGAAGATAGAATGGTGGAAATAAATGAAGCAGAGAGGATAAAAGAAAAAGAATTAAAAGAAATGAGGACAACCTCAGAAACCTCTGGGACAATGTTAAACACCCCAACATTCAAATCATAAGAGAACCACAAGAAGACAAAAAGAAAGTCCATGAGAAAATATTTGGGGAGATAATAGTTGAAAACTTCCCTAAAATGGGGAAGGAAATAGCCACCCAAGTCCAAGAAACCCAAACAGGATAAACCCAAGACAAAACACCCCCAAGACACATATTAATCAAATTAACAAAGATCAAACACAAAGAAAAAATATTAAAAGCAGCAAAGGGAAAACAACAAATAACTCACAAGGGGATCCCTATAAGGATAACAGCTGATCTTTCTATAGAAACTCTTCAGGCCAGAAGGGAATGGCAGGACATACTTAAAGTGATGAAAGAGGAAAATCTACAACCCCGATTACTGTACCCAGCAAGGATCTCATTCAAATATGAAGGAGAAATCAAAAGCTTTACAGACAAGCAAAAGCTGAGAGAATTCAGCACCACCAAACCAGCTCATCAACAAATACTAAAGGATCTTCTCTAGACAGGAAACCCAGGAAAGGTTTATAAACTCGAACCCAAAACAACAAAGCAAATGGCAACAGGATCATGTTTATCAATAATTGCCTTTAATGTAAATGGGTTGAATGCCCCAACCAAAAGACAAAGACTGGCTGAATGGATACAAAAGCAAGACCCCTATATATGCTGTCTACAAGAGACCTACCTCAAACCAAGGGACACATATAGACTGAAAGTGAAGAGCTGGAAAAAGATATTTCACACAAATGGACACCAAAAGAAAGCAGGGGTAGCAATACTCATATCAGATAAAATAGACTTTGAAATAAAGGCTGTGAAAAGAGACAAAGAAGGACACTACATAATGATCAAAGGATAAATCCAAGAAGAACATATAACAAATATAAATATATATGCACCCAACATAGGAGCACTGCAATATGTAAGGCAAATGCTAACAAGTATGAAAAGGGAAATTAACAGTAACACAATAATAGTGGGAGACTTTAATACCCCATTAACAACTATGGATAGATCAACTAAACAGAAAATTAGCAAGGAAACACAAACTTTAAATGATACAATGGACCAGGTAGACCTAATTGATATCTATTGGACATTTCACCCTAACAATGAATTTCACCTTTTTCTCAAGTGCACACAGAACCTTCTCCAGGATAGATCACATCCTGGGCCATAAATCTAGCCTTGGTAAATTCAGAAAAATTGAAATCATCTCAGGAATCTTTTCTGATCACAATGCAGTAAGATTAGATGTCAACTACAGGAAATGCTGGGCTGGAAGAATAATAAGCTGCAATCAAGACTGCCAGGAGAAATATCAATAACCTCAGATATGCAGACAACACCACTCTTATGGCAGAAAGTGAAGAGGAACTAAAAAACCTCTTGTTGAAAGTGAAAGAGGAGAGTGAAAAAGTTGGCTTAAAGCTCAACATTCAGAAAACTAAGATCATGGCATCCGGTCCCATCACTTCATGGGAAATAGATGGGGAAACAGTGGAAACAGTGTCAGACTTTATTTTGGGGGGCTCCAAAATCACTGCAGATGGTGACTGCAGCCATGAAATTAAAAGACGCTTACTCCTGGGAAGGAAAGTTATGACCAACCTAGATAGCATATTAAAAAGCAGAGACATTACTTTGCCAACAAAGGTCCATCTAGTCAAGGCTATGGTTTTTCTGTGGTCATGTATGGATGTGAGAGTTGGACTGGGAAGAAAGCTGAGTGCCAAATAACTGATGCTTTTGAACTGTGGTGTTGGAGAAGACTCTTGAGAGTTCCTTGGGCTGCAAGGAGGTCCAACAAGTCCATTCTGAAGGAGATCAGCCCTGGGTGGGTGTTCATTGGAAGGACTGATGCTAAAGCTGAAACTCCAATACTTTGGCCACCTCATGTGAAGAGTTGAGTCCTTGGAAAAGACCCTGATGCTGGGAGGGGTTGGGGGCAGGAGAAGAAGGGGATGACAGAGGATGAGATGGCTGGATGGCATCACCGACTCAATGGACATGAGTTTGAGTGAACTCTGGGAGTTGGTGATGGCCAGGGAGGCCTGGCGTGCTGCAGTTCATGGGTTCACAAAGAGTCGGACACGACTGAGTGACTGAACTGAAAAGGAAAAAAAACTATTAAAAATACAAACATAAGGAGGCTAAACAACACACTTCTGAATAACCAACAAATCACAGAAGAAATCAAAAAAGAAATCAAAATATGCATAGAAATGAATGAAAATGAAAACACAACAACCCCAAACCTATGGGATTCAGTAAAATCATGGCTAAGGGGAAGGTTCATAGCAATACAAGCCTACCTCAAGAAACAGGAGAGAAATCAAATAAATAACCTAACTCTACATGTAAAGCAACTAGACTAGGAAGAAATGAAGCACCCAAGGGTCAGTAGAAAGAAAGAAATCATAAAAATTAAGGCAGAAATAAAAGCAAAAGAAACAAAGGAGATCATAGCCAAAATCAACAAAGCTAAAAGCCGGTTCTTTGAGAAGATAAATAAAATAGACAAACCATTAGCCAGACTCATCAAGAAAAAAAGGGAGAAGAATCAAATCAACAAAATTAGAAATGAAAATGGAGAAATCACAACAGACAACACAGAAATACAAAGGATTATAAGAGACTACTATCAGCAATGATATGCCAATAAAATGGGCAACTTGGAAGAAATGGACAAATTCTTAGAAAAGTATGACTTTCCAAAACTGAACCAGGAAGAAATAGAAAATCTTAACAGACTCATCACAAGCACAGAAGTTGAAACTGTAATCAGAAATCTTCCAACAAACAAAAGCCCAGGACCTGATGGCTTCACAGATGAATTCTACCAAAAACTTAGAGAAGAGCTAATACCTATCCTACTCAAACTCTAGCAGAAAATTGCAGAGGGAGGTAAACTTCCAAACTCATTCTATGAGGCCACAATCACTTAATATCAAAACCAGACAAAGATGCCACACACACAAAAGAAAACTACAGGCCAATATCACTGATGAACACAGATACAAAAATCCTTAACAAAATTCTAGCAAAAAGAATCCAACAACATATTAAAAAGATTATTCATCATGACCAAGTGAGCTTTATCCCAGGGATGCAAGGATTCTTCAAAATTCACAAATCAACCAATGTGATATGTGGCATTCACAATCTGAAAGATTAAAAACCATATGATTATCTCAACAGATGCAGAGAAAGCCTCTGACAAAATTCAACATCCATTAATGATAAAAATCCTCCAGAAAGCAGGCATAGAAGGAACATACCTCAATATAATAAAAGCCATATATGATAAACCCACAGCAAACATTATCCTCAATGGTAAAAAATTGAAAGCATTTCCCCTAAAGTCAGGAACAAGACAGGGTGCCCACTTTCACCACTATGATTCAACATAGTTTTGAAAGTTTTAGCCACAGCAATCAGAGAAGAAAAAGAAATAAAAGGAATCCAGATTGGAAAAGAAGTAAAACTCTCACTATTTGGGGATGACATGATCCTCTACATAGAAAACCCTGAAGACTCCACCAGAAAATTCCTAGAGCTAATCAATGAATACAGTAAAGTCTCAGGATATAAAATCAACACACAGAAATTCCTTGCATTCCTATACACTAACAATGAGAAAACAGAAAGAGAAATTAAGGAAACAATTCCATTCACCATTGCAATGAAAAGAATAAAATACTTAGGAATAAATCTACCTAAAGAAACAAAAGACCTATATACAGAAAACTATGAAACACTGATGAAAGAAATCAAAGATGACACAAATAGATGAAGAAATATCAGGGATTGGAAGAATCAATGTAGTGAAAATGAGTATACTACCCAATGCAATCTATAGATTTAATGCAATACTTATCAAGCTACCAACAGTATTTTTCAGAGAACTAGAACAAATAATTTCACAATTTGTATGGAAATACAAAACACCTCAAATAGCCAAAGCAATCTTGAGAAAGAAGAATGGAACTGGAGGAATCAACCTGCCTGACTTCAGACTATACTACACAGAAACAGTCATCAAGACAGTATGGTACAGGCACAAAGACAGAAACATAGATCAGTGGAACAAAATAGAAAGCCCAGAGATAAATCCACACACCGATGGAAAACTTATCTTTGACAAAGGAGGCAAGAATATACAATGGAGAAAAGATAATCTCTTTAACAAGTGGTGCTGGGAAACTGGTCAACCACTTGTCAAAGAATGAAACTAGAACACTTTCTAACACCATACACAAAAATAAACTCAAAATGGATTAAAGAACTAAACGTAAGACCAGAAACTATAAAACTCCAAGAGGAAAACATAGGCAAAACACTCTCTGACATAAATCATAGCAGGATCCTCTATGACCCAGCTCCCAGAGTAATGGAAATAAAAGCAAAATTAAACAAATGGGACCTAATTAAACTTAAAAGCTTCTCCACTAAGAAGGAAACTATAAGTAAAGGTGAAAAGGCAGCCTTCAGAATGGGAGAAAATAATAGCAAATGAAGCAACTGACAAAGAATTATTATCAAAAACATACAAGCAACTCCTGCAGCTCAATTCCAGAAAAATAAGCGACCCAATCAAAAAATGAGGCAAGGAACTAAACAGACATTTCTCCAAAGAAAACATACAGATGGCTAACAAACACATGAAAAGATGCTCAACATCAGTCATTATCAGTTCAGTTCAGTTCAGTTCAGTACGGTCACTCAGTCGTGTCCGACTCTTTGCGACCCCATAAATCGCAGCAAGCCAGGCCTCCCTGGCCATCACCAACTCCCAGAGTTCACTCAGACTCACGTCCATCAAGTCTGTGATGCCATCCAGCCATCTCAGCCTCGGTCGTCCCCTTCTCCTCCTGCCCCCAATCCCTCCCAGCATCAGAATCTTTTCCAATGAGTCAATTCTTCGCATCAAGTGGCCAAAGTACTGGAGTTTCAGCTTTAGCATCATTCCTTCCAAAGAAATCCCAGGGCTGATCTCCTTCAGAATGGACTGGTTGGACCTCCTTGCAGTCCAAGGGACTCTCAAGAGTCTTCTCCAACACCACAGTTCAAACGCATCAATTCTTCAGCATTCAGCCTTCTTCACAGTCCAACTCTCATATCCCTACATGACCACAGGAAAAACCATAGCCTTGACTAGATGGACCTTAGTCAGCAAAGTAATGTCTCTGCTTTTGAATATACTATCTAAGCTAGTCATAACTTTCCTTCCCAGGAGTAAGTGTCTTTTAATTTCATGGCTGCAGTCACCATCTGCAGTGATTTTGGAGCCCAGAAAAATAAAGTCTGACACTGTTTCCACTGTTTCCTCATCTATTTCCCATGAAGTGATGGGACCGGATGCCATGATCTTCATTTTCTGAATGTTGAGCTTTAGGCCAACTTTTCACTCTCTACTTTCACTTTCATCAAGAGAAATGCAAATCAAAACCACAATGAGGTACCATCTCACGCCAGTCAGAATGGCTGCGATCCAAAAGTCTACAAGCAATAAATGCTGGAGAGGGGGTGGAGAAAAGGGAACCCTCTTACACTGTTGGTGGGAATGCAAACTAGTACAACCACTATGGAGAACAGTGTGGAGATTCCTTAAAAAACTGGAAAGAGAACTGCCATATGACCCAGCAATCCCACTGCTCGGCATACACACCGAGGAAACCATAATTGAAAGAGACACGTGTACCCCAATGTTCATCACAGCACTGTTTACAATAGCCAGGACATGGAAGCAACCTAGATGTCCATCAGCAGATGAATGAATAAGAAAGCTGTGGTACATATACACAATGGAGTATTACTCAGCCATTAAAAATAATGCATTTGAATCAGTTCTGATGAGGTGGATGAAACTGGAGCCTATTATACAGAGTGAAGTAAGTCAGAAAGAAAAACACCAATACAGTATATTAATACGTATATATGGAATTTAGAAAGATGTTGTAATGATGACCCTATATGTGAGACAGCAAAAGAGACACAGATGTAAAGAACAGACTTTTGGACTCTGTGGGAGAAGGCGAGGGTGGGATTATTTGAGAGAATAGCATTGAAACATGTATGTTATCATATGTGAAATAGATCACCAGTCCAGGTTTGATGCATGAGACAGGGTGCTCAGGGCTGGTGCACTGGGATGACCCTGAGGGATGGTATGGGGAAGGAGGGTCAGGATGGGGAACACATGTTCATGCATGGCTGATTCATGTGAATGTATGGCAAAAACCACCACAATATTGTAAAGTAATTAGCCTCCAATAAAAGTAAATTTTTAAAAAGATACATGCATCCCACTGTCCAATGCAGCACTTCTTATGATAGCTGGGACATGGACGATAAATGTCCATTAACAGAAGAATGAATAAAGAAGATATGGTACATATATACAACAAAATATTACTCAGCCGTAAAAGGAATGAAATTGTGCCATTTAGGGAGGTGGAGGGACCTAAAGACTGTTATACAGAGTGAAGTAAGTCAGAAAGAGAAGAACAAATACTATATAATATCACTTATCTGTGGAATCTAGAAAAATGGTACAGATATGCTTTCTGGCAAAACATAAATAGAGACACAGATGTAGAGAACAAACAGGGACATCAAGGCAGGGAAGGGAGAGTGGAATGGATTGGGAG
This sequence comes from Nanger dama, assembly GCA_917880005.1. Taxonomy (NCBI): domain Eukaryota; kingdom Metazoa; phylum Chordata; class Mammalia; order Artiodactyla; family Bovidae; genus Nanger; species Nanger dama. The sequence continues at coordinate 1,356,942 of CAKJTW010000108.1, read as the reverse complement.
ATTGGGACTGACACTTATACACTATTCATCCTATGTATAAAATAGATAACTAATGAGAATTGTATAGCACAGGAAATGATACTCACTGCTCTGTGATGACCTAAACGGTAAGGAAATCTAAAAGGAAGGAGATATATGTATATGTGTAGCTGATTCACTTTGCTGTACAGCAAAACTAAGACAACATTACCTGAAAGCAACTATCAGTTCAGTTCAGTTCAGTCGCTCAGTCGTGTCCGACTCTTTGTGAACCCATGAACTGCAGCACACCAGGCCTCCCTGGCCATCACCAACTCCCAGAGTTCACTCAAACTCATGTCCATCAAGTTGGTGATGCTATCCAGCCATCTCATCCTCGGTCATCCCCTTCTCCTCCTACCCCCAATCCCTCCCAGCATCAGGGTCTTTTCCAAGGACTCAACTCTTCACATGAGGTGGCCAAAGTATTGGAGTTTCAGCTTTAGCATCAGTCCTTCCAATGAACACCCAGGACTGATCTCCTTTAGGATGGACTTGTTGGATCTCCTTGCAGTCCAAGGGACTTAAAATTAATTTTAAAAATAAATGAAATGATTGAAACTGCCCTGGTCATTCCTTGGACTAACTGGAACAGTGGACCACTTTCTCTACGCTTCTGAGCTTCTTTTGCGACCCCATGGACTGGAGTCCACCATGCTCCTCTGTCCATGGGGCTTCCCAGGCAAGAATACTGGAGCGGGTAGCCATTTCCTTCTCCATGAGATCTTCAGGGACCAGGGATTGAACCCACTTCTCCTGCATTGGCAGGCGGATTCTTTACCACTCAGCAACCAAAGAAGTCCAAACAAGTCTCAGGAACTGATTACACTGTTTGGAAATTCTACATTTGTGAACTGAATTCACTCAAGTATTCTTTCTTCCCCTGTTTGCAGTGAATAAACAATGCTTATCATGTGCTAATGAACAGCTTATTCATCTGTCTGAAAATGGTGAGATCCAGGAAGCTACAGACATGCAGTATCTGTTCTCTGAACTACATCTACTATGGCCTCACCATCAGTACCTGGAAGGCCCTCAGTGCCACAGGAAGAAAGACTTAGTGGCTTCTGGGTGCGCCAGACATCAAGCCAGTGGGATTTACCCATTAATACATTATTCAGAATATATAATTATCAAAAGATGAGAAAGACACATTTCCTGCCCTTGAGGAGTCTGCAAGGAAGGGCCTTACCCTCAACTAACTATATGAAAACAGATAGGGAAGAAACTTAACTGACATGTAAACTCGATGCTGGGTGAGTAGGGAGGCGAGTAATTCATTTTGACTAAGCAGATAAGGGAGTCATTTCACTGGATCTTGAAGGATGAGGAAACAGAAGTAAACAAGAGGAGAAGGAGTTTTCCTGTTTAAGGAGCCTCCTTTCATAACAGGCAGAAGTAACAGCCTATAGATGTCCACAATGGTGGGCATGTGCATGGCAGGCTTGTGGAAAGGGGATGATGTGGTTTGGGAATAGGGCATGAGAGAGGGGAGGGAGGAGATAGGGTTGTAAGGTGAGTGGGTGCTTTATCCTGCAGATCACAGGGAAACACAGTGACTAGACATGGGTGTGAAACAACAAGGACTGACGGTATATACAGTACAGGGAACTATATTCAGTATCTATAATAACCTACAATGGAAAAGAATTAGAAAAAAGTATATACAATATCACTTATATGTGGATGCTTTCGAACTGTGGTGCTGGGAAAAGACTCCTGAGAATCTCTAGGACAACAAGGAGATCCAAGCAGTCAATCCTAAAGGAAATCAACCCTGAATATCAATTGGAAGGACTGATGCTGAAGCTGAAGCTCCAATACTTTGGCCACCTGATGCAAAGAGTCAACTCACTGGAAAAACCCTGATGCTGGGAGGGATTGGGGGCAGGAGGAGAAGGTGACAACAGAGGTTGAGATGGCTGGATAGCCTCACCAACTCAATGGATATGAATTTGAATAGTGAAGGGCAGAGGAGCCTGGTGCGCTGCAGTCCATGGAGTCACAAAGAGTTGGACACGACTTAGCAACTAAACAAAAACAAATACACAGAATCCAGAAAAGTGGAACAGATGAACTTATTTGCAAAACAGAAACAGAGACAGAAGTAGACAACTAACTTATGGACACCAAGTGGGGTGGAATGCATTGGGAAATTGGGATTGACATATATATATTACTGATGTGCTAAATCGCTTCAGTCATGTCTGACTCTTTACGACTCTATGGACTATAGCCCACCAGGCTCCTCTGACCATGGGACTCTCCAGGTAAGAATACTGGCATGGGTTGCCATGCCCTCCTCCAGGAGATCTTCTCCACTCAGGGATCAAACCCACATCTCTTTGGTCTCCCTCACTGGCAGGCGGGTTCTTGACCACTAGCACCACCTGGGAAGCCCAGTACTATGTATAAAATAGATAACTAATGAGAACCTACTGTCCAGCAAAAGAAAGTCTACTCAATGCTCTGTGGTGACAGGAAGGAAACCTAAAGAAGAGGGGATATTTATATACATAGAGCTGATTCACTTTGCTGTATAGCAGAAACAAATTTGAAATTGTTAATTCACTATACTTCAATTAAAAGCAAAAACAAAAACTAGTGTGATGTGAGCAGAGCTCAACTTTGCAGTAACTGGTGCATATCAGGATGGGCTGACGCAGACTCTCATTGAAGTGAGAACTCTGCAGGTCACAGTCCCCCATTCTTCTCTCAGATTGAGCCTCATCTTCTCCCATAAGGTAAGACACAGAACCCAACAATGCTTAGGACACGGGAGATGGAAAAAGTCATCCAGACCACAGACTCTTGCTCGCTGCAATAGCAAGCCCTCCTTGGAGATTAAAAAGGCAGTGACCTCCTTCTTACCTGGAGCCGTCCAATTGCCACCAGGCAATATTTACTGCCTTGTCCCACATCGGCATCTTCTTCAGGTATAGTCATTCCTGAAATGAAAGATGCCAGAGTCAGCAACATGTACAGGGTGACTTGAAAAGATGTACAGGTATCCATGATTTTACTTACATGATCAAAAATGTGGATCCACTGTGGACCCTGCAGGGTCTAGGAAGTCAGTCAATGAATTAACCAGTCTTTTGTTCATTTCCTGGAGAAGGAAATGTCAACCCCTCCAGTACTCCTGCCTAGAAAATACCACGGACGGAGGAGCCTGGTGTCCATGGGGTCGCAAAGAGTTGGACATGACTGAGCGACTTCGCTTTCACTTGCTCATTTCCTGCTCAGCTCTCTGCCTGATGTCTTTTGATAATTTGTTTTTCTAAGATTGGTTTTTTTTTTTTTTTTTTGGTGTGGACCATTTTAAAGTCTTTATTGACTCTGTTGCACTATTGCTTCTATTTTATGTTTTGACCCTGAGGCACGCAGGATCTTTTTCAGTTGAGGCATTCGAACTGCTCCTTGCCGCCTGTCCGATCTTAGCTCCCTGATCAGGGATCGAACCTGCACCTCCTGCACTGGAAGGCGAAGTCTTAACCACTGAACCATCAGAGAAGTCCCTATTTTGATAATTTCATGGCACATTATCATCAGCATCTATGGAAGATGCTGAAAACTGAAGGAAGATGAAACAAATTATTCATGTATAAATTTGCAAAACTTGGCTAAAACACTTGGTTATAAGGGAAAGTTTGGTAAGAAGAAGTATATACGGACACTTCAAATTATGGAGTGGGTTGCCATTTTTTTCTTCAGGGGATCTTCCTGACCCAGCGATCAGACCTGCGTCTCTTGGATCTCCTGCACTGGCAGGCAGATTCTTCACCACTGAGCCAAGCTCCATCTCAGCCTGCATTAAAACTGAGGTCCAAAAGCGTATGATATAGTCCATTGCATGCTGTGAGGTTTGAATGAGAGGACGGCGTGGAACCTCCCTCAGCCCAAGACCCAAATGTCAGCTTCTTTTTCACTTCCCTGATTTTACCCCCCAGCTGCTAGTAGCAGGTATATTTGTGGGCTTCCCCAGTGGCTCAGTGGTAAAGAATCCACCTGCCAATTCAGGAGATGCAGGAGACACAGGTTCAATCCCCTGTGTTGGGAAGACAAAGTTCATGGCATCCAGTCCCATCTCTTCGTGGCAAATAGATGGGGAAACAATAAAAACAGTGACAGACTTTATTTTCTTGGGCTCCAAAATCACTGCAGTTGGTGACCAGAGCCATGAAATGTGAAGATGCTAGCTCCTTGGAAGAAAAACTATGACCGACCTAGACAGCATCTAGACCAACCTAGAAAGTAGAGACATTACTTTGCTGACAAAGGTCTATCTAGTCAAAGCTATGGTTTTTCCAGTAGTCATGTATGGATGTGATAGTTGGACTATATAGAAGGCTGAGTGCAGAAGAATTCATGCTTTTGAACTGTGGTGTTGGAGAAGACTCTTAGAACCTTAGTCAGCAAGGAGATCCACCCAGTCAGTCCTAAAGGAAATCAGTTCTGAATGTTCACTGGAAGAACTGATTCTGAAGCTGAAGCTCCAATACTTGGGCCACCTGATGGGAAGAACTGACTCACTGGAAAAGACTCTGATGCTGGGAAAGATTGAAGGCAGGAGGAGAAGGGGATGACAAAGGATGAGATGGTTGGATGGCATCACCAATTCGATGGACGTGAGTTTGAGCAAGCTCTGGGTTTGGTGATGGACAGGGAAGCCTGGAGTGCTACAGTCCATGGGGTCACAAAGAGTTGGACATGACTGAGTGACTGAACTGAACAAGTGTATAAATTGGCTCCTTTGTAAGAATGCATTTTAATACACCAGCTAAAATGATGTTACCAGAGGGATTGGGGGCAGGAGGAGAAGGGGATGACAGAGGATGAGATGGCTGGATGGCATCACTGACTCGATGGATGTGAGTCTGAGTGAACTCCAGGAGTTGGTGATGGACAGGGGAGGCCTGGTGTGCTGCGATTCATGGGGTCGCAAAGAGTCGGACACGACTGAGTGACTGAACTGAACTGAACTGAATTTGGCTTTGCAGAAATGAAGTGGAAAGTTGTAACTTATTAAATAAATAGTTTTGGTTTTAATGTGGGCAGGTAATCTTTCGTTGTGAATGAGAGCCAAGTAAGTGTTTGTGAAATATCCAGAAAATTCTTCAGTAAACCCAAACTTCCTTAAAGAAATTTATTTATGTGCCTGTCTCCAGGTTCTCCTCAGGAGGCTGGGCTCGGTTTTCCCACGGAAGGGCTGGCACCTGGGACACTGGGGCTGAACATCTGCATAGTCGCTCTGACACAAGCCCGCGAGCAGCTGTAGGGGCCCCAGTGCCAAGGAAGCTGTGATCATCACTGCTCAGACTTCCAGGGTCCGGAGGAGGCTGTGGGTGACCACAGGAAGGCAGGGGTGGGCTCTGGCACCAGCTGGCGCAAAGGATTCAGGATCAAGCTCTCACATGCTTTTCTGACCTCCAGATTATCATCCAGATATCTGCATGTTCTCTATTTTCCAAACGTTTGGGTAATAAATATTCTCAAGCAATAGATGATCTTTTAAAATGGTTTTGACGGTTAGTACTCATCAATAAAAAGACAAATATAGCCCCAATTAACAAAAGGGCAAAGGATGTGACCATTACTCCAAAGGAAGTATACAAACGGTTAGTAAGCATATGGAAAGATACTCAACATCGTTAGTCATCAGGGAAATGCAAGTCACTCCCATAATGAGAGTACTTCACATCCATTAGGATGGGCTACAATTTTTAACAAATGCAATAACAAGTGCTGGTGAAGATGTGGAGAAAGGAACCGTCATATACTGCTGGTGGGAATGTAAAATGGTGCAGTCAGTTTGGAAAACAATCTGGCAGTTCCTCAAAAGGGCTAAACATTGAGCTACCATATACCCTAGAAATTCCACTCCTAGGTGTGCGCCCGAGAGAAATGAAAACATATGTCCACTAACATATGTCCATGTGTACATAGATGTTCACAGCAACAACAGCCCCAAAGTGGAAATGACCGTGATATCTGTTAAGGGATGAATGGATAAACAAAATGTGGCAGATCCAGATACTGGTATATTATTGGGCAATAAAAAGAAAATACTGACAGCTTTTACAATATGGATAAATCTTGACGATATCATGCTAAGTGAAAGAAGTCCATCACAGAAAGTCACAGATTACATAAGTCTATTTATGTGAAATGTCCAGAACAGGCAATTCCATAAAATCAAACAAGTAGATGTGGTTGTCTAGGATTTGGGGGAAACAGGAGTGACTGCTAACTGCTAATAGGTGTGCAATTTCTTTCTGGGATAACGAATATATTTTAAAACTAACTGCAATGATATAGTTGTAAAACTATGTGAATACACTCCAAACCACTGAATGGTACACTTTAACTTGTACACTTTGTGATACATTAATTATATTTCAATGCAGCTGGTATATAAACAATATTTTGAAAAAAAGGGAAGGTAGAAATAAGGGGAGTAAAAGCCACCTACCAAAAGAATATAAAAAAATGATGTCTTGTTATATTTCTGGCCAGTCTTTTTGAGGCAAATTTAGAAGACTATATGATACCATTTTTTATTTTGGCCACACCATGAAGCATCTTAGTTCCCTGATAAGGGACAGAACCCATGTCCCCTGCAGTGGACACACAGAGTCTAAACCACTGGATCTCAGGAAAGACCCTAGAAAACTATAGATAAATAAAAAGATAAACATTAAAATTAACCTTGATTACAGTACAATCCTTATGTCCTTTACTGTGTGTATGTGTGTGTAATAAAATATCTTTTTTTTCTTATATTGTTTTATAACCTGCTTTGGAAACTTTTCAGCTTATTGAGAAACATTTATGTGTTTTCATCTTTCCTCTGTATGGATGTGCTGTGATCTCTGTAAACCCATCTCTCTGATACTAGTGCATTTTACTTTCCCCTAGCTTTTCACACACACAAGAAATACAATCCATGCATCCTTCTACACAAAATCTTAGAGCATATCAATGATTTCTTTAGCATATAAATCCTTGGAATGAAACTCCCATCTCAGAGAGTATACATGGTATTTTATTATTAGTTATATTTGTTTTTCTTTGAACATATATTTCTTTTCAATTTGGTCTTTTATGGACAGCCTGCACACAATTTTGCCATACAGAAGTTCTGTTTGTGAGTTTTTTCCTCATTTATTTAAAAAGTTTTGTGATGTATTAAGAATATAGGTGGGTCTCTCACAGACTTAAAGAATGAGCTTATGGTGGCTGGGGCAGGGGGAAGATGGGGGAAGAGATAGGGAGTTTGGAATGGACATGTGCACACTGCCATATTTAAAATGGATAACCAACAAGAACTACTGTGTACAGCATAGGGAACTGTGTACAGCACAGGGAACTCTGCTCAGAATTATATGGATGGGAGGGAAGTTTGAGGGAGAATGGATACATGTATATGTATGTCTGAGTCCCTCTGCAGTCCACCTGAAACTGTCACTACACTGTTCACTGGCTATTCTCAATACAAAATAGTTTTGTTTTTTTCAAGAATATATGTGGGTCTCATTTAAGTTATTTTTTATGTTTTTCTTTCCTTTATAGTGTTTTCTTCATTTATTTCTACAGTATTATTAAAGTATAGATCATCAAAACTGTCAGTTTTTACTCTGGTTTTTGCCTTTGGGGGTCATTTTTGAAAAGTACAATCTCTACCCCAAGATCATGTAAAATATTCACTCATATTTTTATATAGCACTTTATAGTCTCACATTTACCTTTAATAAATCTGAAATTTTTGATATGCTGTATTTCATAGTTTTACAAATGATGAGTCAGTTGTCCTCAAACTGTGCACTACTTTTTCCTTTTGAAAATGCTTCCCTCATCAAACACCACATTTCTGAAGATACTTGGGTCTGTTTTAGGTCTTTATGTTTGTTCAATAATTGGATTTAGAAAGTTCATTGATCACATCTTAATTAGTTAGGCTTTAAAAGATATTTTCACATATCATAAGGCAATTACTCCCAAGTACTGTTAATGAAAATTTTATTAGCTACTTTTATATTTAGTGGACTATACAAATTTCAGAATTAACTTTCTTTTAAAAGAAATTCCACTGGGACAGTTATTAAAATTGTATTAAACATGTAGATTGGTTTAGAAAAAACTGAAATCTTTGTAATACTAAGCCTTTATATGAAAGAATACATGACTCTCCACTTAGCTATATTCATACATAATTCACATATTAGTTACACTCACATTCTTCAATATTATTTTGTAGTTTAAGAAGCATTTTGCATTTCATGTTAAGGTTACTAACATGCATTTTATTTTTTTATTTTTTTAGAACTTATGTCTTTATTAAGAAAACATGTGACTCCTATAAGATAATTTTTTATCTAGTTTGCTAACATGCATTTTAAAGTGTTACTATTTTTAAAATTAATTAATTTATTTTAATTGGAGGGTAATTACTTTACAATATTGTAGTGGTTTTTGCCATACATTGACATGAATCAGGCATGGGTGTACATGTGTCCCCCATCCTGGACCCCCCCTCCCACCTCTCTCCCCATCCCATCCCTCAGGGTCATCCCAGTGCCCCGGCCCTGAGAGCCCTGTCTCATCCATCGAACCTGGACTGGTGATCTACTTCACATATGGTATATACATGTTTCAGTGCTGTTCTCTCAAATCATCCCACCTCTCGCCTTCTCCCTCAGAGTCCAAAAGTCTGTTCTTTACATCTGTGTCTCTTTTGCTGTCTCACATACAGGGTCATCATTACCATCTTTCTAAATTCCATATATATGTGTTAATATACTGTATTGGTGTTTTTCTTCCTGACTTACTTCACTCTGTATAATAGGCTCCAGTTTCATCCACCTCATTAGAACTGAGTCAAATGCATTCTTTTTAATAGCTGAGTAATATTCCATTGTGTATACATACCACAGCTTTCTTATTCATTCATCTGCCGATGGACATCTAGGTTGCTTCCATGTCCTGGCTATTGTAAACAGTGCTGTGATGAACATTGGGGTACACGTGTCTCTTTCAGTTCTGGTTTCCTCGGTGTGTATGCCCAGCAGTGGGATTGCTGGGTCATATGGCAGTTCTCTTTCCAGTTTTTTAAGGAATCTCCACACTGTTCTCCATAGTGGTTGTACTAGTTTGCATTCCCATCAACAGTGTAAGAGGGTTCCCTTTTCTCCACCCCCCTCTCCAGCATTTATTGCTTGTAGACTTTTGGATCGCAGCCATTCTGACCAGCGTGAGATGGTACCTCATTGTGGTTTTGATTTGCATTTCTCTGATAATGAGTGGTGTTGAGCATCTTTTCATGTGTTTGTTAGCCATCTGTATGTCTTATTTGGAGAAATTTATGTTTAGTTCTTTGCCTCATTTTTTGATTGGGTTGCTTATTTTTCTGGAATTGAGCTGCATGAGCTGCTTGTATAATTTTGAAATTAATTCTGTCAGTTGCTTCGTTTGCCTTCATTTTCTCCCATTCTAAAGGCTGTCTTTTCACCTTGCTTACAGTTTCCTTCGTTGTGGAGAAGCTTTTAAGTTTAATTAGGTCCCATTTGTTTAATTTTGCTTTTATTTCCATTACTCTGGGAGATGGGTCATAGAGGATTCTGCTGTGATTTATGTCAGAGAGTGTTTTGCCTATGTTTTCTTCTAGGAGTTTTATAGTTTCTGGTCTTACATTTAGATCTTTAATCCATTTGAGTTTATTTTTTGTGTATGGTGTTAGAAAGTGTTCTAGTTTCATTCTTTCACAAGTGTTTGACCAGTTTTCCCAGCACCACCTGTTACATTCAGTTCAGTTCAGCTTAGTCACTCAGTCATGTCCGACTCTTTATGACCCCATGAACTGCAGCACACCAGGCCTCTCTGTCCATCACCAACTCCCTCAGTTTACTCAAACTCACGTCTATCAAGTCAGTGATGCCATCCAACCATCTCATCCTCTGTCATCCCCTTCTCCTCCTGCCCTTAATCTTTCCCAGCATCAGGGTCTTTTCAAATGAGTCAACTCTTTGCATCAGGCGCCCAAAGTATTGGAGTTTCAGCTTCAGCATCAGTCCTTCCAGTGAACACCCAGGGCTGATCTCCTTTAGGATGGACTGGTTGGATCTCCTTGCAGTCCAAGGGACTCCCCAAGAGTCCTTGCAACACCACAGTTCAAAAGCATCAATTTTTTGGCACTCAGCTTTCTTTATAGTCCAACTCATATCCACACATGACTACTGGAAAAACCATAGCTTTGACTAGATGGACCTTTGTTGGCAAAGTAATGTCTCTGCTTTTTAATATGCTGTCTACGTTGGTCATAACTTTCCTTCCAAGTAGTAAGCATCTTTTAATTTCATGGCTGCAATCACCATCTGCAGTGATTTTCGAGCCCCCAAAATAAGATCAGCCATTTTTTTCCACTGTTTCCCCATTTATTTGCCATGAAGTGAGGGGACTGGATGCCATGATCTTAGTTTTCTGAATGTTGAGTTTTAAGTCAACTTTTTCACTCTCCTCCTTTTGATGAAACTCTCCTTTTGATGAAACTTTCATCAAAAGACTCTTTAGTTCTTCTTTGCTTTCTGCCACAAGGGTGGTGTTATCTTGTTAAAGAGATTTTCTTTTCTCCACTGTATATTCTTGCCTCCTTTGTCAAAGATAAGGTTTCCATAGGGGTGTGGATTTATATCTGGGCTTTCTATTTTGTTCCACGGATCTATATTTCTGTCTTTGTGCCAGCACCATACTGTCTTGATGACTGTTTCTTTGTAGTATAGTCTGAAGTCAGGCAGGTTGATTCCTCCAGTTCCATTCTTCTTTCCCAAGATTGCTTTGGTTATTCAAGGTGTTTTGTATTTCCATACACATTGTGAAATTATTTGTTCTAGTTCTGTGAAAAATACCGTTGGTAGCTTGATAGGGATTGCGTTGAATCTATAGATTGCTTTGGGTAGTATACTCATTTTCACTATATTGATTCTTCTGATCCATGAACATGATATATTTCCCCTTCTACCGTGTCATCTTTGATTTCTTTAATCAGTGTTTTATAGTGTTTTTATATAAAGTGTTGCTATTTTTATAGATGGGTATTCTTTTCACATATTATTTTCCAATGTGTTACTGATTTTATTAGTATTTTATAAATGGCTTTGTACACTTTTAGTAGATTTGATATTTTAGGTAATCACATTATCTGCAAGTAATGTTAATTCTATAATTTTCTTTCTTTTCTCCCTTTCAAGTAAGTATGCTTTATTTCCTTTTCTTATTTTGGTGCCTGGAGTAAAAATTCAAACACAAATGCTGATTAATAGAGGTAGTAGTGAACATTCTTCTTATATTCTTCACTTTGATAAAAACCGTTCTAATATTTCACCAGTCTGTAAGATACTGATTGTTGATTTCAGATATTTGTATTGTCTGCACTAAGAAAACATATTTCTATTATTGGTTTATAAACACTTATTTAAAAACATTAATAGATAAAATTAATTCACTCCCCTCCATTAATTGATTATATTAACAGATCTCTTAATATTAAACCATTCAAGTAGTCTTGTAACTAATAAATATATAATTTGATATGCTAATGTTGTATTTAGCACCTGTATGTTCATAAATGAAGTTGGGTTCATTGTTTTCCTTTTTGGAGTGCCCTTGTCAGGTTTTGTATTAAAGTTTTGGGAACTTTAAGAAACAAAGCCAAACACTTGCTGTCTTCCTATGCTTTGTAACGGAGAAGGCAATGGCACCCCACTCCAGTACTCTTGCCTGGAAAATCCCATAGACGGAGGAGCCTGGTAGGCTGCAGTCCATGGGGTCGGTGAGGGTTAGACATGACTGAGCGACTTTGCTTTCACTTTTCACTTTCATGCATTGGAGAAGGAAATGGCAACCCACTCCAGTGTTCTTGCATGGAGAATCCCAGGGACGGAGGAGCCTGGTGGGCTGCCGTCTATGGGGTCGCACAGAGTCGGACACAACTGCCGTGACTTAGCAGCAGCAGCAGCAGCAGCATGCTTTGTAAGTGTTTAAATAATTTGCTCATAAAATCTTGAAGCCTGGCACTATTGGGAGAGTTGTTCTTTGTTCTTGAAAATATAGCTTTTCAAGTTATTGCCTAGTTTTGATTTCCTCTCATTAAAAAAAAGACCTTTCTTTGATTCAGTTTTCCCAGAAATCAACTTTCTTCCCAAAGATTTTAGCATGTATAAATTTAAATTATGCACATTATGTTTATAAGGTTTTAAACTTTCTTTGATAAATCTCTTTACCATTAACATGCATTTATTTTCTTTTTTAAAAAATAAGGATTAGACTTATTAGAAGCTTTCTCTTTTACCAGTCTTTATTTATTTACTCATCTCACACACTAGCAAAGTAATGCTCAAAATTCTCCAAGCCAGGCTTCAATGGTAGGTGAACCGTGAACTTCCAGATGTTCAAGCTGGATTTAGAAAAGGCAGAGGAGCGAGAGACCAAATTGCCAACATCCATGGATCATCGAAAAAGCAAGAGAGTTCAAGAAAAACATCTACTTCTGGTTTATTGACTATGCCAAGGTCTTTGACTGTGTGGACCACAACAAACTATGGAAAATTCTTAAAGAAGTGGGAATACAAGACCACCTGACCTGCCTCCTGGGAAATCTGTATACAGGTCAAGAAGCAACAGTTATAGATGGACAAGGAACAGCAGACTAGTTTGGAATCAGGAAAGGAGTACATCAAGGCTGTATATGGTAACCCTGCTTATTTAACTTGTATGCAGAGTACATCATGAGAAATGCTGAACTGGATGTAGCATAAGCTAGAATCAAGATTGCCGGGAGAAATATCAATAACCTCAGATATGCAGATGACATCACCCTTATGGCAGAAAGCAAAGAAGAACTAAAGAGCCTTTTGATGAAAGTGAAAGAGGAGAATGAAAAAGTTGGCTTAAAGTTAAACATTTGGAAAACTAAGATCATGGCATCTGGTCCCATCACTTCATGGGAAATAGATGGGGAAACAATGGAAACAGTGAAAGACTACTTTGGGGAGCTCCAAAATCACTGCAGATGGTGACTGCAGCCATGCAATTTAAAAGACGCTTGCTCCTTGGAAGGAAAGTTATAATCAACCTAAACAGCATATTAAAAAGCAGAGACATTACTTTGCCAACAAAGGTCCATCTAGTCAAAGCTATGGTTTTTCCAGTAGTCGTGTATGGTATGAGTTGGACTATAAAGAAAGCTGAGTGCCAAAAATTGATGCTTTTGAACTGTGGTGTTGCAAGGACTCTTGGGAGTCCCTTGGACTGCAAGGAGATCCAACCAGTCCATCCTAAAGGAGATCAGTCCTAGGTGTTCACTGGAAGGACTGATGCTGAAGCTGAAACTCCAATACTTTGGGCACCTGATGCAAAGAGCTGACTCATTTGAAAAGACCCTGATGCTGGGAAAGATTGAGGGCAGGAGGAGAAGGGGATGACAGAGGATGAGATGGTTGGATGGCATCACCGACTCAGTGCAGATGAGTTTGAGTAAACTGAGGGAGTTGGTGATGGACAGGGAGGCCTGGTGTGCTTCAGTCCATGGGGTGCAAAGAGTCTGAGATGAGTGAGCAACTGAACTGAACTAAACTGATTTATTTACAGTTGAAGTATAATTACTTTACAATGTTGTGTTAGTTTCTGCTGTAGAACAGCATGCATCAGCTATATATATACATATATATCCCCTCCCTCCTGAGCCTCCTTCCCATCTTCTCCATCCCATTCCACCCCTATAGGTTTTCTTTTACCAATCTTGATGAATAACTATTATTAACAGGATAATAATTTTGCTTTCTAATTTAATCTTCTTCATTTATACTTGTTCATTAATTCTATCTTTTTAGTTTGCTCATGTTATTTTGTTATTCTGTTTGTAAGTTAAATAAATTCTATTTTCATAAGTTAAATTCCTAATACATAAGGCAAATCCTAGTTTTCCCACATTTAATAAGAAAAGCACTTCAAACCACAGCTTTCCTATAAGCACTGTTTCGGTCACATCCGTGAAGTCTTGATATGGAATGGGGCCATAGTTGTTAATTACAAAATAGTCTGTAATGAGAGTTTAATTTTGATTTCCATCCTTCAAAAATAGGTTTCTTTGCACAAAGGCAGTAGCTGGTTTACCCTTTCATAAGGACACAAGTCGTACTGGATTAGGGGCCCACACAACACCAGTATGATCTCATCTTAACTTAATTACATCTGCAAGGACTCTACTGCCAAATAAGGTCACATTCTGAAATACTGGGCTTCAACCCATGAATTCTGTCGGGAACTCATTCCAACCCATAACACCTCGGTGAATGTTCTATGTGTTCATTTTTTAACATATAGGTTAGCCATGACACAGATCTAACATGTGAACTGAGACACCCCCTTTCTGTACCCAAGACACGCATCACTAATCACTAATATATAATGGCATATTTCCCCCTCCAAGTTATTTTATCCATTCATTCATTTGGCTGCATCAGGTCTTAGTCACATGTGGGATCTTTTGATGTGACGCATAGCCTCTCTAGTTGTGGCAAGTGGGCTCCAGAGCATGTAGCTCAGTACTTGCTGTGTGTGGGCTTAGTTGCTCTGAGGCATGTGGGATCTTAGTTCCCTGACCAGGGATCAAACCCTTGTCCTCTGATTTGCAAGGTGGATTTTCTACCACTGGACCACCAGGGACGTCCCTCCCATCAGTTACTGAAACAGACACAAAACAGTTCATCAAAGCAGGCCATGAAATAAAACCTGTTTGCTGCTTCTGTTTTCTTAGCTTCGTGTTTTATTATAAACGTTCACAAATTCTTTCCATAGCAATGACTAAATAACAGTGTTAAATAGTGGTATTAGTAAACGTGGGTTCCTTCCTTCTAGGTAGGTTCTGCAGGGTGCATGAGCAAGAGACGAAAGAGAAACTCAGTCACCAAACACTCACTGGGGCCCCTCTCTGATCTAAGCCCTGTGCTCGGTAGCTTAAATTATACAGCAATGCATATGATCTGGTCCTGTCATAAGCAGAAGAGACAAACAGATGCAAAATATCTATAACAAGAAGTACCATGTGACACACCTCTTGGCTGGGAAGTTGTTGGCAGAATACTCCTGAAGGTTTTATAGACAAGGGTTCATCAGAGTCGGGTGTGTCTCTGTGTCTGGTGGGCCCAGCGTTGGCTAGAGAAAGATGTCTCTGGGGATGTGTCAGGGGAAGGAGGTGTCTTAACAAGTCTAGAACAGTTCCTTTACAGCATCACAGTTCTGAGTCCCATGCATTCAAGGCCGAGGCACCAAATAAGTAAGAAAAAAAAGCCTACAAAAGCCACCTCCTCTGTGAACAAATTTATAGTTATCCGTCTCAGCAAACCAGAACAAGGTCTCTACCAGCCCTAACAGAGATCTCAAAGGTCATTCACTACAGTCTGGGCACTTCGCTCTCAGGAAAGGCTGTCAGCCCCACTCACAGTCTATTTCATTCCTTCTGCCCATGGTACCAACAAGTTAGTACTGGTCTAGACCAGTAGTCCTCAATCTGTTTGGCAATGGAGATCAGTTTTGTGGAAGACAATTTTTTTCATGGAAGGCAGTGGGGATGGTTTTAGGATGATTCAAGCCCATTGCATTTATTGTGCACTTTATTTCTATTAGTATTACATCAGCTACACCTCAGATCATCAAGCATTAGATTCCAGAGGTTGGGGACCCCTGGTATATACCATGAAGGATGGTGTGGCATGCGTGCTCAGTTATGTCCAACTGTTTGTGATCCCATGGACTGTGGCCCGCCAGGCTCCTCTGTCCATGGGATTTCCCAGGTAAGAATATTGGAGTGGGTTGTCATTTCTTCCTCCAAGGATCTTCCTAACCCAGGGATTGAACCTTCATCTTCTGTGTTTGCAGGCGGATTCTTCACCACTATGCTACCTGGGACATCAATCAGCTCCACCTTGGATGATCAGGCTTTAGATCCCAGAGGCTGGAGACCCCTGGTTTAGACCATAAAGGATGAGAACCAGAAATCTGTGATTGGATAGCATAGTATAAAAAGAGATACCTGGAAAGAATGAAGTTATTTACCAGCAGGTGAATTTGAAGACAGGAATCCTTACGGAGCATAAAAAGGAACAAACAACAACCGACACGCAAGAATCAATAGCCACAGGGGAGACAGCAGTGAGCTGAGAAACCTTGAGGACACCTTTGAATTATCCTTTCAATTCCCATCCAGCTCTAGACTTTTGTCAAGCCAATTCTGAATTATTACGGGAAAAGACAAGAGCATGTTCTGGGCTCCTTATGTAAGCAGAGGAGAAATTCTGTGTGATGAAAGATAATACAAACAAAACAAGAAGAGAAACAACAGCCTGGAAGAAAGGATTTGCAACATACAGTAGACAAAGGTGTAATATTCATAAGATTATACAGACTTCCTACAAGTAATGGCAACCCACTGCAGTATTCTTGCCTGCAGAATCCCAAGGACAGGGGAGTCTGGAGGACTACAGCCCATGGGGTCACAGAGAGTCGGCTATGACTGAGCAACTAACATCTGGACAAGTAAATAAGGAAAGCACCAATCACTCCACAGGAAAATGTGCATATATACCATGGACAAGCAACTCACGGTAAAGTACAGAGAGTCGATATATCCAGAAAAGACACTCGATTTCACTAATGAAGACAAACCAGTTTAAAATGCATCATCTCCCCTCACCGCCCCCCACCCAAAAATACTTATCAGATTGGCAAAACTTACAAAAGAATGAAAACATTCAGAGTTGGGAGGAGAGGGGAAAAATGGACCCATGTGCAATCTGCCTTGTAAGGTAATTTGATAACATCTATTACAATGTACTTGCATCATCCCATTCCACTTCTGAGACCATCCTGCAGAAATGGAAGTGCTCATGGGAAAAGAATCATGTGCAAGGACATCCACTATGGTACCCTTTGCAAGAGCCCCAGACTGAAAACAATCTTCAAAAATTTTTTGATTTATTTTTAATTTTTGGCCATACCTTTCAGTATGTAGGATCTTAGTTTCCTGACTAGGGATTGAAGCTGTGCCCCTTGTATTAGAAGGTGGTCTTAACAATTGGACTGTCAGAGAAGTCCCTGAAAACCATCTTAACATTCCAATTTGGGGAGCAGCTGATGGAATACTATGCAGTCATTTAAAAGAATTAAGTAGGTGAAAGTGAAGTCGCTCAGTCGTGTCCGACTCTTTGTGACCCCATGGACTGTAGCCTACCAGGCTCCTCAGTCCATGGGATTTTCCAGGCAAGAACACTGGAGTGCATTGCCATTTCCTTCTCCAGGGGATCTTCCTGACCCAGGGATCGAACCTGGGTCTTCGGCACTGTAGGCAGACACTTTACCGTCTGAGCTACCAGGGACTGTGCCATTTAAGTACTAACTTGGAAACATCTATGATGCCCATGAAAAGTCAAAAATGTCTAGAATAGAACCCACTCCAGTGTTCTTGCGTGGAGAATCCCAGAGACAGTGGGCCCCCATCTATGGGGTTGTACAGAGTCGGACACAACTGAAGCGACTTAGCAGCAGCAGCAGCAGAATAGAACCAGGGTGAAAAGGGAGACTTCTTTTTTTCAGAATACATTAAAATTTTTTTCAAATGGGTTTTCAGTGGACTTCCCTGGCAGTCCAGTGGTTAAGACTTTGATTTCCAATTCAAAGGGGTGTGGATTCGATTCCCTGGTTGGAAAACTAAGATCCCATATGCCTAATGGCCAAAAAACCAAAACATAAAAACAGAAGCAATATTGTAACAAATTCAATAAAGACTTTAAATAAGGTCTGCACCAAAAAAAGTCTGTTATAAAATGGGTTTTAAGATGAATTTTATTTTTAAGGTTTATAGACTTCTAAATTTAATAAGATGGGCTGTTTTATAGTAATAATAAAAAAAATGATTAAGGAAAAGGCTGGCCTGTGATGTTTATATTTAAAAAGATGGGCTTCATACACCTGGGGAATTTTCCCAGTTCACACCTCATTCTCCAGCCATGTCAGAAACATGAGCATGTTGTACTTAAACCCAGCCTTTAGAATCCTGCTCCTGATTACCAAACTGAGGGAAAATGCACATGATAATGCTGGATGTTTAACTGTCAAATATTTGGCAGAGATGCAACATTTATTTCCAAATTAACTGCCATTGAATCATGAAAATTAACACGCCATCTTCTTGTGCCTAAAGGGAAGACTGTAAATGAGTATTTCTTGTATAAACTTGGACTCAGAAGATAGACCTTCATTTCCAAAAAGGCATCATCTATAAACAAAGGGCTAAGGGCCTGTAACAAAGCCACACTGGGGTCCAGCAGGATGTCAGGAAAAAGGAATTAGGGGGAACAAGGACTGCCCTTTCCAAGCCTGAGTCTCACCAGGGGTATAGAGAGGAATGGGCCACGAGGCTCCCCTACTTTTCCTGCCCACCTCGAGACTCTTGAGTCCATGTTATCTCCCCTGACAGAAAAGGGATGTCATTGGAAAGCAGTGGACTGTTTTCCAAAGGAACCTCAGAAGACTGACTCTCTCATTCTCTTGGTGGCTTAGCTGTGGCTCTTCCCTGCTATCATTAGCTTTCAGTTATAGAAAGTTCAGGCTCAGACGGTGAAGAATCTTCCTGGCAAAGTAGGAGAATCAGGTTCAATCCCTGGGTTGGGAAGATGCCCTGGAGAAGGGCATGGCAACCCACTGCAGTATTCTTGCTGGAGAATCCCCACAAACAGAGTTGCCTGGTGGGCTACAGTCCATGGGGTCACACAGAGTCAGACATGACTGAAGGGACTTAGCATGCAGGCACATACAAAGTTCAGAAATAAATGACATGCTTCACTGATTGACTTCTCCCCCATTTCTAGCTCCTAGAAGCTATAAATCCTCACTGGTGCAGAACCTGCATCTAAAAGGTAGGGCTGTGTCCAACAGCCCGCCTGTCACCCATCCCTGCTCTCGGGCTACACTGTCTCTCCAGCTTCTGGTCACAATACTTCTGTCTTGGGCAGGCTGGGCACTAGCTAGCACCAAGAGTTTTGCCATGATGCCAACTCACCACTCATCATAGCCAGTCCCCCAGTAACACTCACACCCTGATTCTGCTGTCATTTCACACCACCATCAGTGTCTTGCTGCTTTCTGCTCCACATTCCTCCACCTGGCCTTGCTCAAAATAACTTGTCTCAAAGTAACCAGCTCCCAAATAACCTCCTTCTACGTGGTCCTTGGGAACTTCATCCTTTGTAGTCAAAGACCAGCATCCTTGGCTGTCTGCATCTCATGGGCTCTGCGATCTGGGTGCTTCCATTTCCCTGACTGTGACCCCCCCTCCCCAGGAGAGGATGTTCCTTTCTCCAACAGCCCCCAGTCACGGACACTGGACCCTTCCAGACACTGCCTTCACACAACCCTCCTGTTGCGTGCATGCTCAGTTGCTTTAGTCGTGTCCACCTCTTTGCAACGCTATGGACTGTAGCCTGCCAGGCTCCTCTGTCCATGGCATTCTCTAGGCAAGAATACTGGAATGAGTTGCCATGCCTGCCTTCAGGGGATCTTTCCATCCCAGGGATTGAACCAGCATCTCCTGCACTCCTGCACAGGGGGACTCTTCCTGAACCACTGGGTAAGCCTGACCCTCCTGTTACAGGTGCTCAAAAATCTCCTCTTCTAGCATGTACTCCAACCATCTTCCCTCCTTGGCCTCACCTCTCCCTATGCTATTGCTACTTTTCATTTTGCCAAAGCACAGCCTTGACCATATTTCAAGCTCCTTTTCCAAAAAACCTCAAAGGCTTCCCACTGGTCACCAATTTCAGGGCCGGTGGGGTCGCAAAGTCAGACATGACTTAGCAACTGAACAATAACAACTGGCAGATGGGGCTCAATATGTCCAGCTCTAGTTTTTGCTATGATGCTGGTGATGGCTTCCCCAATAGACACAGAATCATCCCATTCCTGAGCTGGCCTCTTGGCCTCTGAACTCTGCCTGGCTGCAGGTTTCCCCTGCAGGGTCTAGGCTGTAGTCAAGGGGCAGGGAGAAGTGCTGGGGTCAGCTGAGATGCGGAGTCTCACAGGGTTTTAGATTCCCCTTCTATGGAGAGGAGGTGCTGGCTTGGGGTAACGCTGAAGGTTCTTTTTGACTCTGACTTTCTTGGCCCAACACCAGCTCAGAGTTTGGCCACTGGATCAGTTTGACATACCTGTTGATCACCTGTTAAGTGCCCAACAGTAAAGGATTCAGTGTGCATGCCACCAGCTCCTGCTCTCAAGGAGTTGCCAGCAGGTGGGGGAAGCAGAAAACCAGAGCATTACAATGCCAGGTGGTTAGTGTTACAACAGAGAAAAAAACAGGCTGCTTTGAGGAAGGGCGGGTGGCTAAGGCTGGATGCCAGGGCTGGCAGAGATGGTGTCAGGAGGGAATGCTTCCTGGCAGGAACCTCAGCATTTCTCAAAGTGGTTTTTAATAGGAACGGAATAATTCCAGCCATTTAAACAGATCTTGATGATTTCCTAATTGGTTTCACAAGCCCATTTTGCCTCACAGTCAATTACCTTTTCTTTGGAAACACGCTCTACTAACGCCAGGTCTAAATAAACCCCTAGCCATATAAACAACACACAAGTGAAGTGTAACTGGAGACTGCTGTCTCAGATGAAGCTTAGAGTTGTTGGCCAGAAAGGCTTCTTCACGTTTAACTAAAGGGTTGTATTAACCCTGTGCAAAGACTCATGGAAAACTGGGTTGTTTTTCAATAATGCTGGGCGGAGTCTATGCTGGGACTCACATCTTCACATGAGAATTAATACTTTTTTTTTGCATTCCATCAAACACAGGGGAAAAAAACAGCCACTTGTTCACAGCATGTTTCCAAAGTATTCTCTGGGGGACAGTAAAAGTTTTAGGGGAAAAAACGATTCTCTGGCCAAATACATTTGGGAAACATCGTTTAAACAAAGACAAAAAAGTGTCATCATTGTAGGCATGCTCAGGAAACATAGAACTTCAGAGTATGAGTCTCTAAGAGAGAGAAAGGTACCCTAATTATTGACCAGGGACTCCTTTCTTTATGAAGTATCTCTGAGACTGAGATCTCAGGACACACTTTAGGAAATGCTGACTTATATGTGTTTTGCATTTCAGGGTTCCTGCTGGTGACCTTAAAGACCTGGATCTCCCAATTTACAAAGGATAGCTTAGAAGTACAACAGGTGCTTTGAGGTCAAAAGAGCAACTTGAGACCACATGAGTAACCACCTGTCCCTCCCAAGTTACTGTGGAAACTCCCAGAGTCTGAGATGAGACGGAACATCTCAATACCAGAAACCAGGGAGGACTGTTTGGGCAAGATTGGGTGAAGGGAAGTGCTGAGGAAGCTACACATGAAGGAAAAGGGAGGCTGTGGAAGGGTCCTCAGCAAGACCAAACTACAAGCTCAGAACTGCTTTGGCTTGACAGTGGCAAGAACGGGGGCAAGTCTTGAGGGAACGACCCTTCCAGGTGCTCAGTGGTAAAGAATCTGCCTGCCAGTGCAGGAGATGTAGGTTTGATCCCTGGGTCAGGAAAATCCCCTGGAGGAGGAAATGGCAATATACCACTCGAGTATTCTTGCCTGGAGAATCCGATGGACAGAGGAACCTGGCAGGCTATATAGTCCAAGGGTTTGCAAAGAATCAGACACTCAGCAACTGAGCATGCACACAGGAAGGGCTTAAGCCTGCAAACTGAAAGGGCCCACCTGGCACTGAGATGTGATATCAGATATGGAGGAAACATAGTCCAGAAGCCAGCAGAGGTGAGCAAGTAAACCAGGAAGACGGAAGAATTGTCAGTAACAGAGTCCTGGATTTGACTGCAAATGACAAACCTGTTTCTTGAAAGACAGATGAATAATATAAATGCTGCAGTCCATGGGGTCACAAAGAGTCAGACATGACTGAGCAACTGAACAACAACAACAACATATCTAAAATCCAAACTGCAGATCCAAAGTCCCATGTTATTTACACATTAATTGGCAGGGGTAGGGTAGGCCATCTCTCATAGTTCTTAAAACACATGGACTCTGCGGTATGGCCTCCAAGGGGTTGAATTCCAGCCTCCTCACCCACCAGCTGTGTACCCAGCATGGCCCAGCCCTTACCTGTTTTCTCCCATCAGCTCACATCTCCCGACCGTCCGTACACTCAACATGCACCTCTCCATCTGCACAGCCACTGCCTTCGTTCAGGCCTCATAGTTTCTCCTGAGTCAGTCCTCTCTGGAGCCCCCCACCGTCAAGCCTATCTTCGCCCCTCCTCTCACTTCAATCCAACTTCTAGAATGATCTTTAAGAACTTTCAGTGGCTTTTAGTAACACTCCATAGAGAGCAGAGGAGGGTCCTTTAAACCCCCAGGCTTAGAATACAAAGGCCTCGCCTCCAGGATCTGATTCTACCTGTCCGGCCACACTCCCTCCAGCCACAGTCAATCACACACGATTCCCAAGGCGGCAACCTCTCTTCTCCCCGACATCAGAGCATCAGTTAGGCCTAGATTCACTCCCAGACTTGGCTGCTTACTAACTGAGTGAACTGGGCTGACTGAGTTGCTATGCTGACCCTCCAGCATGTCACCTGCAGGATGGAGGTAATTACAATGCCTGGACCTCATGAGAATTGTTGTGAACACTGAAGTGGGCTTCCCTGGTGGGGCTCAGATGTTAAAGAATCTGCCTGCAATGCAGGAGAACTGGGTTCAATCCCCACTTCTGCAAGATGCCCTGGAGAAGGGCAAGGCAACCCCACTTCAGTATTCTTTCCTGGAAAATCTCACAGACAGAGGAGCCTACAGAAGCAGGTTATAGTTCATGGCGTCGCAAAGAGTCAGACACAACTGAGCGACCAAACACCTTCACAAACACTGAAGCACAATGCACAAAGTCCTTGGCACAGGGATTCACATGTTGTGAGCACTCTGAAGACTGTGATCATTACATACCTCCTCTACACTCACCAACTCAACTCTGTATGCCTAGAAAGCAACTTTTTCCACCTAGAAAACTCCTTTATGTCCATGTTTCAGCTCAAACGTTACTCTCCACCTATTAGGCTTTCAGCGAGGCTTGGCCACAGAGCATAGGAGACAGCAGACAACCTTGACACTCCCAGTAGATGGGATCTCTTGTCCATGTGCTTCTCTCATGAGTCCTCTGTGTGACCCTTGACCTAGGGCTTTGCAATGACCTACATGCCTGTCTCCTGGGGTCATGTGCTTGTGGAACATAGGCTTCTCATTGCAGTGGTTTCTCTGGTAAAGCACAGGATTCAGTAGTTGTGATGCACAGGCTTAATTACCCCAAGACATGTGGGACCTTCCTAGACCAGGGATCGAACCAGTGTCCCCTGCATTGGCAGGTGGATTCTTAAGCAACGGATGACAAGGGAAGTCCACACTGTGAGCTCCTAAAGGGCAGGTGCTATATCAGACTCCTCTAGGGTCCCCAGGAACTAGGAAAGTAACTGGCCCATGGCTGGCGCTCAGAAAGTATCCACTAAAAGAAATGGAAGAGTGGCTTTGCCCTGCCTGAGAATGAGGAGGATGGAAGAGGTGGCCAATGATCCATCTCACAAGTTAAGGTCATGGCTCTGATGTCCAACCAGAATATCAGACAACAATATGTCCAGCTTAGGCAGGAGAGAATGGCTGAGGGTTGGTGAGAGGAGGAAATCCAGGCCTGTGGGTGCATGGCTTCCACACAGAAGAGCAGCCTTTGGAGACTTTCAAATGAAGGGGAAAAAAACACACAGTGTGTTCAACCAGCAAACTGTGAGAAGCGTGGGGCTGTTGTGGATGAGCTCATGGTGGGGCTGAGCTGTCTGGCAAAGTGGCAACACTGGTCTGACCACTGCAGATTCTAGCCAAAACCTCGAAATAACCTCAGGCCTCTGGCATGCTGTGGCCAAGGCTTACTGAAAGTCCAGCAGCATTGTGAAGGAAAGCATCAGCCTCACCGATGAGAAAGCACCAGAGGCTGCCAAGAACCAAGCCTCTTCCTGATCAGGATGGTCCCAGAGGGAGGTAACCTGATCTCAGTCAAGCACACCCCCTCCACCAGGGCAGATCCTGGCTCTCCTGTGCAGACACAAAGCCAGTTAATCAGACATTTTCCACGGATTATCCTGCGGTGACGAACCAAGCACATCAGATGATGATGAGTAGAGGAGAGAGAGGTCCCTGTGATAGACATGGAGCCTGGCTCAAAGCAGGATGCCAGTCTGGAAAATGCAAGGCGCTGGGGCAGTGACCATGGGATGGAGGCAATTCCCATCTTCAGAATTTCAAAGCTACCCCTGGACTCTGAGCATACCTCACGGACTGGAAAATGCAACCTGCCGTGGGTGATCTCTTCTGCACCGAGGGTGATATCTCCTTTGCTATGTTGAACACAGAATATTGACTTCTTTAGAAAGAAGGAAGGATTAGACAGAGCAACTGTAGAACTCTGTTTTTTCTTTAGTCATACACCAGATTTTTTTTTTTTTTTTTAGCTGCACCATGTAGCATGCCAGAATCTTAGTTCCCCAACCAGGGATGGAACCTGTGCCCCCTGCAGTGGAAGCACAGATTCTTAACCACTGGACCACCAGGGAAGTCCCTAGCTCAAATGTTTTTAAATGAAGCTTATATACTTCCTTGGTGGTTCAGATGGTAAAGAATTTGCCTGCAGTGCGGGACACTGGGTTCAATCCCTGGGTCGGAAGATCCCCTGGAGAAGGCAATGGCAACCCACTCCAGTATTCTTGCCTGGAGAATTCCATGGAGAGAGGAGCCCGGTAGCTACAGTCCATGGGGTTGAAAAGAGTCGGATATGACTGAGCGACAATCATTTCACTTGCACAGAGTATACAATGCTGTGAGGCTAATTGGGAAAGTCACTGCATAATAGAAAGGGTTTCTGGAATACAGCAGAATTTTGGGGGACGTTTATGTTTTTAATGGAGTCAACAGGTACCAGGTAAAAGTTTGCCTGCACAACTTGTTGGTTCAGAAATAAGCACAGTGTTGCCAGCGGGCTATCAAAGAATTATTCACAAGGTCCTTGCTTGCTTCACAAAGTCTACTGCTTCTACGCACCTTTAGAGATTGCTAAGGTCGCCTGTAGGTATTCTGAGCAACTTTGGTGCTGAGGCACCTTCATATCTCCTGATCAAGTTACTGTTTATGACTAAGGAGTTTGAGCCCATGAGCAAGTAGGGACAGCATTCCTCGTGGACATTTACAAGGCATCATTCAAGCATCAAATGAGTGGTTGTTCCAGTGCTCCAGTACCATGACCTTATTACAGAGTAAGCGTGCCAATGACCTCATTCCAGCCACCTCATCTATGTCAGATGACTGTCTGTGCCATCTCAGAAGATTTCTGGGAAAGTGGATTCTATAAACATCTTTGGAAATTCTGGCAAAGAATTCTTTCAAAACCCATTCCCTTTAGGTTAACAACTATTTTTTTTTTAATTGAGGCAGATTCTTTTCTTCTTTCCTTTCACACATTCATCCACCCATCTGGTTTGTTGTTCAGTTACACAGTCATGTCCGATTCTTTGCAAGCCCATGGACTGCAGCACACCAGGCTTCCCTGTCCATCACAATCTCCTGGAGACTGTGTGAAGTGTAATACATTTTACATGCCAGGTCTGAGCTCACCACTGGGTTGAGAAAATGAAGCATGCATTTGGTCTTGAGAGCTCGAAATGTAAGTGCAAAATAGTGTGTGATATGTGTAATGAATGGAGTTACGAATCAAGTAAATATAGTCCATGCTGTCTAAAATGGATAACCAAGAAGGACCTAGAGAGGTATAGCACAGAGAACTCTGTAAAATGTTATGTGGCAGCCTGGATGGGAGAGGAGTTTTG
Organism: Nanger dama; assembly: GCA_917880005.1. Taxonomy (NCBI): domain Eukaryota; kingdom Metazoa; phylum Chordata; class Mammalia; order Artiodactyla; family Bovidae; genus Nanger; species Nanger dama. The sequence goes on along the minus strand of CAKJTW010000108.1, from coordinate 1,330,977 downwards.
GGGAGAATGGGTACAAGTATAAAAATAGCTGAGTTATTCTGCTGTGCATCTGAAACTATCACAACATTGTTAATTGGCTATACTCCAATATATTTTAAAAAAGTTTAAATAGAAAAAGAATGGAGTTATTAATCAAGAAACAGTATCAACAGCCATGGAATAAGAAATATCAATTCAGGATGCTGGAGGCATGATTGAATCGTCAAGTGTGCACACAAGCTTAATTTCCAGAACTTCCATCTTTATAGAAACACAGTTAACTAAATAAAACAACCAAACCAAAAAACAAAACAAAATGACACAATTTCTGAATTCATAGCAAACCACTCAATCCAGTGGTATGAAATGCTGTTTAGAAAATTCTGCTTGATTGTCTAAAAATGCCATTTTCTCTGATGATGAAAGTCATGTAAAAATCTGGAAAATGCAAGACCGAAGACAGAAGAAAAAAGTAACCAACAATCTACTACACAGAAATATGATTACTATTCTATGTACAAATTTTCAACACATAGATACACCATTGAGTTAATCTAAAAATAAAATTGGGATCATGATTGCCTAACCTGTCAGTCATTCTTCTTAATACTTCTTAGCACTTTGCTTCACTCTTTTTCTTGTTAAGATTTATTGTTTATGTGGCTATGGCATGTGGGATCTTTGATCTTTATCATTTTGGCATACAGAGTCTTTTAACTGCAGCACGTGAATTCCTAGTTGTAGCATGTGGAATCTAGTTCCCTGACCAGAGATTGAACCCAGGCCCCCCGCACTGGGAGCAGGATCTTAGCCACTGGACCACGAGGGGAGTCTCATGCTCCATTCTCAAGTACGTTCTGAAAGTACACCTGCTCAATGGTGGTCTAGTATCCCATCGTAGCTTCCCTGGTGGCTCAGATGGCAGAGAACCCGCCGGAGATGCAGAAGACCTGGGTTCCATCCTTAGGTTTGGAAGACCCGATGGAGGAAGGCATGGCAATCCATTCCAGTATTCTTGCCTGGAGAATCCCCAAGACAGAGGAGCCTGGTGGGCTACGGTCAGTGGAGTCACATTTAGTCACGACTAAAGCAACTAAGCTAGTGGAGGTGATGCAATTCCAGTTGAGCTGTTTCAAATCATATAAGATGAAGCTGTGAAAGTGCTGCACTCAACATGCCAGCATATTTGGAAAACTCAGCAGTGGCCAGAGGACTGGAAAAGGTCAGTTTTCATTCCAATTCCAAAGAAAGGCAATGCCAAAGAATGCTCAAACTACCGCACAATTGCACTCATCTTACACGCTAGTAAAGTAATGCTCAAAATTCTCCAAGCCAGGCTTCAGCAATACGTGAACCGTGAACTCCCTGATGTTCAAGCTGGTTTTAGAAAAGGCAGAGGAACCAGAGATCAAATTGACAACCTCTGCTGGGTCATGGAAAAAGCAAAAGTGTTCCAGAAAAACATCTATTTCTGCTTTCTTGATTATGCCAAAGCCTTTGACTGTGTGGATCACAATAAACTGTGGAAAATTCTGAAAGAGATGGGAATACCAGACCACCTGACCTGCCTCTTGAGAAATCTGTATGCAGGTCAGGAAGCAACAGTTAGAACTGGACATGGAACAACAGACTGGTTCCAAATAGGAAAAGGAGTACGTCAAGGCTGTATATTGTCACCCTGCTTATTTAACTTCTATGCAGAGTACATCATGAGAAACGCTGGACTGGAAGAACCACAAGCTGGAATCAAGATGACTGGGAGAAATATCAATAACCTCAGATATGCAGATGACACCACCCTTATGGCAGAAAGTGAAGAGGACCTAAAAGCCTTTTGATGAAAGTGAAAGAGGAAAGTGAAAAAGTAGGCTTAAAGCTCAACATTCAGAAAACGAAGATCATGGCATCCGGTCCCATCACTTCATGGGAAATAGACGGGGCAACAGTGTCAGACTTTATTTTGGGGGGCTCCAAAATCACTGCAGATGGTGACTGCAGCCATGCAATTAGAAGACGCTTACTCCTTGGAAGAAAAGTTATGACCAACCTAGATAGTATATTCAAAAGCTGAGACATTACTTTGCCAACAAAGGTCCGTCTAGTCAGGGCTATGGTTTTTCTTGTGGTCATGTATGGATGTGAGAGTTGGACTGTGAAGAAAGCTGAGTGCAGAAGAATTGATGCTTTTGAACTGTGGTGTTGGAGAAGACTCTTGAGAGTCCCTTGGGCTGCAAGGAGATCCAACCAGTCCATTCTGAAGGAGATCAGCCCTGGGATTTCTTTGGAAGGAATGATGCTAAAGCTGAAACTCCAGTACTTTGACCACCTCATGCGAAGAGTTGACTCATTGGAAAAGACTCTGATACTGGGAGGGATTGGGAGCAGGAGGAGAAGGGGGACAACAGGATGAGATGGCTGGATGGCATTACTGATGGAAGTGAGTTTGAGTGAACTCCGGGAGTTGGTGATGGACAGGGAGGCCTGGTGTACCGTGATTCATGGGGTCACAAAGAGTCAGACACGACTGAGCGACTGAACTGAACTGAAACCAACTAAGCATAGCACACAGCACAGTATCCTATCATATAGACATTTCATGCTAGTTTTAGCCAATTCTTTATCGTTGAAATTTAGATATTTACAATATTCAGACTTTGAAATTTAAAACAATTCAAGGTTTTCACAACAACATTTAACCATACAATACACACGTCTCTGATTAATTACTATATATTGATTGCACATTTTAAGGCATTTAATATATATTCTCAAGTTATTCTACAGAAGGTTTGTACTGATTTAAATTCCCATCAGCAGAATATTGACCTTCCCAGGTGGGTACAGAATCCGCCTGCCATGCAGGAGACTTAATGAGACACAGGTTCGATCCCTGAGTCAGGAAGATCCCCTGGGGAGGGCATGGCAACCCACTCCAGTATTCTTGCCCTGGGAATTCCATGGACAGAAAAGCCTGGTGGGCTACAGCTCACAGGGTTGCAAACAGTCAGACACGACTGAATCGACTAAGCACACATGTACAGCAGAACACAAAAGCATCCATTTTTTTGAACCTTCCCAATACTGTGTATTTTGTCTTATAAATTTTTTGCTACTTGATAGGTAAGAGAAGATGATATAAAATTATTTAAACTTGCAGTCCTGATGAACAGGAGGCTGAATTCCTTCCAGATGCTTAGCGTGTGTGCATGTATTCATATTTGTAAATGTATGTAACACCCTGTTCAGATCTCTTGCTCATTCCTTCCTATTCAGTGAAAATCCGCCTTTTGGTCCAAATTGTGCCCTCTGGAACTATCCTAAGTAAGTTTAATTCCTTCTTCATTTGACACCCCCTCAAATACTTGAAGACAAAAATCATGTCTTGCTTTCTCCAAGATAAACACTCCCGGCTCCTTCAACTGTTTCTCATGTGGCAAAGTTTCAAGGGCGGTTGTTGGAGATTTAATTCCTCACAACTCCTTCCGCCCTGTTAGCCTGTACCCTTCAGCTCTCTCATGTATAGAACTCCACAGGACTCCAGAAAAGCCAGCTCTGAATCACTTTTTTAGAATTTTTCTTTTTGGCCACATGACAAGTGGAATCTTAGCTCCCCAACCAGGGATCGAACCCACGTCCCCTGCATTGGAAGAGTGGAATCTTAACCACTGGACCACCAGGGAAGTCTTGCCCTGAATCCTTGTAGCAGACTCTCTGGATGCAGTCACCTGCCTGCACCTTGGTCCTCAGCTTCCTTTCTTGTGATAGGCAGGCATGGCAGTCAAATAAAATAGTAGAAAAAGAGCACTTTGAGGCCAGAAACGGGAAGAGAAGTTTGCCTGGTGTAATAAGGACAATGAATTCAAATGAGGAAAGCATCAAGAAGGAGATGATCTGCTGGTCCCAAGAGGTTGAATTTGGCAGGACTAGGGTAGCTTTCTACGGAGTCTCATCTGGGGAGCCTCTCCTGACCCTGAAGCAGGTGAAAGACCTCGCCTCCATCCACAGGGCTGACTTCCTACCCACACTCTCCTGGAGTCATCTGTGTACCTGCTTGTCCCCCACCAACACATCTTTGCATTCCTCAAGGACTGGGCCTCTGTCTAGTGCCCCAGAGCCTTGCTCAGCAGATGGCACGGATGAGGCCATCACGTGTCCCAGTGAGCCATGGCTAGAAGTCTTTTACCAGGCTTCCCACAGCCCTTTGCTCTTCTTTGCTTCTCATCGAACAACCTTCCAGCACAAATCTATTGTCTCACGTACTTTCAAACATCATAGATTTCTGGACAATAGCCATGGGCATCCACGCCAGTGACAAGGAAGACCCAGGGCATCACAGAGTTGTACCTGATTAACACATCAGCTTTGGAGGACTCTCTCCAAGAACCCTGGGTCTGATGAGTTGTGCAGCATGGTCAAGACTATGGATCCACAAAGCTAAGGTCCAGGCTCTGGACACTGTAAATGAATCACTGCCTTCTGAGTTTCTGTCCTTGAGCCCAACCTTAAGGCAAGCAACACCTTGATGATTTTATGCATTATGATCTAAGTATGGGCTTCCTAGGCGGTGCAGTAGTAAAGAATCTGCCTGCCAATACAGGATATGCAAGAGATGCAGATTCCATCACTGGCCTGGGAAGATCTCCTGGAGAAGGGAATGGCAACCCATTCTAGTATTCTTGCCTGGAAAACTCCATGGACAGAGGAGCCTGGTGGGCTACCATCCATAGGGTCGAAAAGAGTAGGACAGGACTGAGCAACTGAGCATAGGCATGAGCATGGTCTAAGTAGAAAAACATATACAAATAAGATATACCATAAAACTGATATATTGACATCTGTCTATCTATATCTCAAACATTAAACATTACCAACTTATTGCAAGATTAATATAAAACCTCACAGTAAAGACCTATTTACCTCAGTTCTTATTACATAGCTCAAAGAGACAATTAAATATCAGAACCAGACTCAAATATGACATGGATTTTGAAATGACTAGGCTGGGAATTTAAAATAACTATGATTAATATGTTCAAAGCACTAGTGGAAGAAGTAGATAAAATAAAGAACATATGGGTAATGTAAACAGAGAGATGGAAACTCTAAGAAAGAATAAAAGGAAATGCTAGAAAAAACAAAAAAACACTGTAACAGAAAACAATGCCTTTGATAGTCTCATCAGTAGACTGAACACAGTCAAGAAAAGAATCAGTGAGCTTGCAGATATATCAACTGACATTTCCAAAACTGAAATGCAAAGACAAAAAGAACAAAAAACCCAAATCAGAATACCCCCAAACTGTAGTCCAGTTTCAAAAGATATACATGTAATTGGAATACCAAAAGGAGAAGAGAATGAAACAAAAGAAATATCTGAAGAAATAATGTCCAAGAATTTTCCAAAGTTAATGACAGACCCAAAACCACAGACCCAAGAAGCTCAGAAAAAATACCAACCAGTAGAAATAATCAATGGGGCTTTCCTGGTGGCTCAGTGGTAAAGAATCCATCTGCCAAGAAGGAGATGCAGGTTCAATCCCCGAGTTGGAGTGATCCCCTGGAGAAGGGAATGACAACCCACTCTAGTAGTCTTGCCTAGAGAATCCCATGGACAGGGGAGCCTAGCACAGTCCATGCGGTCGCAAAGAGCTGGACACAACTCAGGGACTGAAAAACAGCAACAATGATAATAACCAAAAATCCCACAAAACTAAACAAATTATACTATCATATTCAAACTTCAAAAATCCAAAAACAAAGAAAAATCTTGAAAGAAGCCAGAAAACAGTCCCACACTACATATAGAAAAATGAGGATAAGAATCATGTAGACTTCTCATCAGAAACCACGCAAACAAGAAAGTGAAGTGAACACTTAAAGTGTGGAAAGAAAATAACCACCAACCTAAAATTCTATATCCAGTGAAATTGTCCTCCAAGTGTGAAAAAGAAATAATAACTTTCAATGAAAAACAAAAATGGTGAGAATTTATCACCAGCAGAGTTGTCCTGCAGGAAATGTTAAAAACAAAGTCTTCATGAAGAAGGAAATGATATAGATCAGAAACTCAGATCTCCACAAAGGAAGGAAGAGCATCAGAGAAGGAATATAATTAAGGTAAAATAAAATATTCACATCCTATAAAATTTGCCATCTTAAAGAATACAATTCAGTGGGTTTTAGTAGATTTGCACAGTTGTGCAGCTATTACTACTATCTAAATTTAGAACATTTTTGTCACCTCAGAAGGAAACACACCCCTGAATATTCATTGGAAGAACTGATGCTGAAGCTGAAGCTCCAATTCTTTGGCCACCTGACAAGAAGAGCCTACTCATTGGAAAAGACCCTGTGCTGGGAAAGATTGAAGGCAAAAAGAGAAGGGGGCAGCAGAGGATGAGATGGCTGGATGGCATCACCGACTCAATGGACATGAATTTGAGCAACCTCCGGGAGATAGTGGAGGACAGAGGGGCTTGGCATACTGCAATTCATGGGGTTACAGAGTAGGACACGACTTAGCCACTGAACAACAACAACAAACCATTAGCAGTCACTCCCAATTTTGCTCTCCCCCAGAACCTGGAGACCACAAATCTACTTTTTTGTTTCAATGGATTTGCCTATTCTGGATGTTTCGCATACATGGAACTGTAATGTGGCCTTTTGTGTCTAACTTTCTTTTACTTAGCATGATGTTTTCAAGGTTCACCCATATTACATCATGAATCTGTACTTCATTGCTTTTTTCCCCCTCTCCAGCCCTGGCATCTGCCAGTCCATTTCTTCACAGTGTTGTGTTATTTTCTTCTGTAAACAATGTGAATCAGCTATAAGTATACATATAACCCCCCTCCCTCTTGAGCCTCCCTCCCACTCCCACCATCACACCCTTCTAGGTCATCACAGAATACTGAATTGAGCTCCTTGAGCTATATAGCAGCTTTCCACTAGCTAGCTATTTTACACATGGTATTGTATTAATGTATGTATCAATGCTACTCTCTCAGTTTGTCCCACCCTTTCCTTCTCCTTCACTGCTTTTTATTGCTGAATTATTATTAGCTTAGCTTAGTGCACTGAAGCTATCATATGGGTATACCACTTTTTATTTATCCATAAATGTACATGTGTAATTTGATTCCACATTTTGGCCACCATGAATAATGCTGCTATGAACGTTCAGGTACAATTTTCTTTGTGAACATATGCTTTCAGTTCTCTTGAGTATATACCTTGGAGTGAAACTGCTAAGTCATATGGCAACTCTAGGCTCAACATTTTGAGGAGCTTCCAGACTGCTTTCCAAAGCAGCTGCTTCATTTTACACCCCCCACCAGCAAAGGATGAGCGTTCCAGTTGCTCCAAACCCTTACTAACATGCATTATTGTCTATTTTAACCATACTAGTGAGTGTGAGAGGTATTTCATCATTGTGTTTTGATTTGTATTTCTCTAGTGACTTGAATACAATTATCATTTCAAATGTCCCTCTGACTTTCCAGAGTGCTCTCAGTGACAGACCACAGAAAGGATTTCTGAAGCTCCAATTACCTTTGTAGGATTGCTCTTTTACAAACCTCTGTTTCAAGTAGCAAGACTTTTTTCCATTACAAAGACCATTACATTCTAACTGCAATGGAAAATAAGAGTATTTTCCAGTCTCTTTCTATAGGAATGCATTTCCAACAGGATACCATGGTGACATGAACCAGCATTCAATCCCCTGGGAATGAAGATGCAGGTTCTCCTTACCTGCTGGTGGCCAAGCCTTGATGTAGCCTGTGCAGTGGACCACAGCATACTGGGCTTCTCCTTCCTTCACAGGGCCAAGGCCATTCCTAGGGAAAGAACATCATGAGCTGGCTTTCAGCACCTGGGGGTGAGGCAAGGATGCCCATGACTCCTTTAGTACTTAAGCTTCTGGGTTCACCTGCTGACCTTGTGTTTCTGCACCTTCACTTCCCACCATCCCCCTTTCCCTCCTCTCTCATAGTATGCATGTCCAAGATAAATCCACCCAACACCTTTCTCAGCTGAGCCACAGTAACTGATGTGTGAGTCTCTTGGTGCTTTCTACGGCTAAGCTTGTCTTTAAGTTCAGCTATTCCTTAGCTTAGTGCATTGAAGCTATCTGCTGGCATAGCCCCAAAACATCCACCCTGCCTACTGGGACTTTCCTGGTGGTCCAGTGACTAGTACTCTGTGCTCCCAATGCAGGGGGCCCGGATTCAATCCTTGGTCAGGAAACTAGATCCCACATGCTGCAACTAAAGATCCCATGTGCCACATCTAAGAGCCAGCACAACCAAATAAATAAATATTTTTAAAAATAAAGATAAAAACTGAAAGGCCTACTGACCTGAACCTCTTCCTCATGGTGGTTAGTCTGTTTAGAGGAAGATGGTCCAAAGGAGCATTTCCACACCTAAGATGTGAGAAACACATTAGAACGAGTGAAGAGCCAGCCAAGCTTATAAAGCCCACAGTGCTGCAGGCAAGTATATTTGTTGTTGTTTGGTCACTCAGTCATGTCTGACTCTTTGCGACCCACTCTGGACTGCAGCACACCAGGCCTCCCTGTCCTTCACTATCTCCTGAAGTTTGATCAAACTCACGTCCATTGAGTCAGTGATGTCATCCAACCACCTCATCCTCTGCCGGCCCCTTCTCCTCCTGCCCTCAGTCTTTCCCAGCATCAGGGTCTTTCCCAGTGAGTTGTCTCTCTGCATCAGGTGACCAAAGTACTAAAGCTTCAGCTTTAACATCAGTCCTTCCAACAAATATTCAGGGTTGATTTCCTTTAGGACTGACTGGTTAGACCTCCTTGCAATCCAAGCAACTCTCAAGGCAAGTATAAGGACCTTATCTAATGTGACCACACTTACTCAGGTGAGCCGTATAGCTAATTTCTTTCCAAAGTGCAGAAGCAGGGCTACATGTCTATGAATTCCTATCATTACCGAAGGCAAGGGAGGGGACCCATTCTTCAGTGCACACGTAGACGGTCTCCGGCCCAGCCCAGAAGCCAGAGACCTATGGACAGACACTCGGAGGATCCTGGCCATGCTCCGCCTGCAGATCATTTCAGTGTAACCTGGGGGCTCTGAGGGAACAAGGGAAGGGTGGGGATGACAGCTACAGTGTCTCTTCAGGCCCGAGCAGAGGCATCAACTCAAAACAGATGTTGCCAGTTGAATCATCTTCTCAGTCTTCAGATTCACAGTGTAGAAAGTCCCTCCTCCCCTGGCAATGTTCTGGCACTGGGAATGAGCAGACCACTGTGAGCCTGCAGATGGCAACGGACAAACTGGGGACAGGAGGAGGACGAGTCTGGAATCGGATCTTTCTATGGGTCCTTCTCTGGGAGGCAGGGTGTGAGGTGTCCCATTGCCCTTTCAAGCAGCATCTTTTCTGCCTCCCTTCTCCATAACTGTCTCTGCATCCCAGGCTCCAAGCATCCACAGCCTGCACTGTGGCCAACCTCTGACCTGTGTTCTCAGTTCGCATTTCCATTTCCCAACTTCACAGGAGATGATGTCCTCAATGCCTCAGCATTCAGTGCAGCAAAGACCAGAGTCCAATTATACTCTGAGGCCTGGGGCAGCTGCCAGAATGGGCATATTTTCACAGCAGGATCCATCCAAGAGGTAGCTGCCTAGGGATGCTGGCACAGCCCTCTGCCCTCTGGCAGGCTGAGCCCACTGTCTTCCTGAAATTAAGCTGCTTTATTTGGAGGGGAAGGCCATGCTCTCAGCAGATGGCAGTGCTCCTTGCCTCACAGGTAAATCCAGGTAGTGTGGGTGTGGCACTGGGAAAAGCAACCCAGAGGTACAGGGCAGGGAAGGGACCACCTGATTCCGGTCGATAGGTCAGCGATAATGGTATTGGAGGGCTTCCCAGGTGGCACAGTGGTAAAGGATCTGCCTGCCAATGCAGGAGACCTGGGTGTGATCCCTGGGTCGGGAAGATCTCATGGAGGAGGAAATGGCAACCCACTCCAGTATTCCTGCCTGGAAAATTCAGGCTCTAGTCCATGGGGTTGTAAAGAGTTGGAGACGACTAAGGAACTAAGCACAGCACAGTAATGGTATTAGAGAGACTTCCCTGGTGGTCCAGTGGCTAAGACTCTGTGCTCCCAATACAGAGGGCCAGAGGTCAATCCTAGTCACGGAACTAAATCCCACATGCCTCAATTAACAGTTTGCATGCTGCAACTAAAGATTCCGCATGCTACAATGAAGATCAAATATCCTGCGTGCTATAACTAAGACCCAGCACAGACAAATTAATTAATTAAATAAGGGCATTGGAGGCTACTTAGGAGTGGAATGTTTGATGCTTCCAATAAATTTATGCACAAGGCAACTTCTTAGATGGCACAATGAAGAGTTCGCCTTGCTGTGCTACACTGAATGTCCATCTAGCTAGGACGGGCATTTACTCTACTGGCCAAAGCACTGAGGAAAGCCCTTGCTGGGCTGGACTGCATTAACTGATGCATTTTGTCCCTGGGTGGACACTAATGCATGTGCGTCTGAGCCACTCAGCTTGTCCCTGCTGGCTGAACAGAGGGAAGACAGTCTGTGCAGCTGTTAGGTTGCTCAGTGTGTCTGATTCTTTGTAACCCCATGGACTGCAACACGCCAGGCTTCCCTGTCCTTCACCATCACCCAGAGTTCGCTCAAACTCACATCCAAGGAGTCTGTGATGCCATCCAACTATCTCATCCTTTGTTGCCCCCTTCTCCTCCTGCCCTCAGCATCAGGGTCTTTTCCAATCTCACTGATGTCAACCCTCAACTCTGTATCTTCAGCCCCAAGTTCTCCCGTGAATTCCAGAATTCTATGTCCAACTGCTGACTCCTCTTCTCCATTTACAGGTGAGACAGACCAAGAAGGAGGTGACATGGGGCCGCAGTCAGGAGGTGACGTCACCAGGGTGAAGGTGTGCTCTGAGAGCCCCTCAGGATGCTCAGCAGCAGCGGGGAGTAGCCCCACCAGAGCCCCAGCCCACTGCTCCCCAAACAGACCTCATCCTGCAGATGAAGGACCTCCGGGAACCCATGCACATCCTCATGGATGACTGCTGCCCTTCTTTCTTGACTGTGCCGGTCTTCAGGTCCAAGATCCGGCCTGAGACAGAGACAGAGAGAGAGGAAAGACATTTGCATGAACCTCTGTGTTTGATTGTGGGGTGCAGGTGAGGGGAGAGCTCTCCAAGTGAAAACACATGGGGCCATGCAAATTGTTTCTTGGAATTCCCAACATTCTTAAAGCAATGAAACCACACAATCCTAACGCTTTGTTTTCTCAAAGAGTGGTCCACACCCGCCGTCTCTGCTTTGTCCAATTCCATCACAAGTGCCCCCAGTTCAGCTTTGTCTTCCATGGCTTCATGGAAACGGCGTTCACCAAGGTCACTAACGACATTCTTATTGCTAAATCCAAAACATGCTTTCCCTTTAACTTATCTGACTGCTTTTGCTGAGGCACAATGATTCTTGAAAATCCTCCCTCCCCTTGGCTTCTGACAACTCTCCACTCGCCTCCCCCAGAGGCTCCTCCCTCTTCCAGAGGCTCCAATCTCAGCTATCTTCTCTTCTGGTTCTATGTATCCCTTATGCCAGGAGTCCCCAACCTCTGGGCCATGGACTGGTCCCTCCAGTCAGATCAGTGGCAGCATCAGGTCAGAAATAGTGCACAAGAAATGTAATGTATTTAAATCATCCCAAAACCATCCTTCCACCCCCAGTCTGCGGAAAAACTGTCTTCCATGAAATTGGTCCCTGTTGCCAAAAAGGTTGGAGACCACTGTCCTATGTGATTTTAGCCACTCCAAGGTTTTGAGGACCACCTCTACCCTAGCGAACCTACATCTACACCTCCAGCACCAAGATCTAAACCACCAGTGGATGATTGTACACCTCAAAGTCAGCATCAACCCCACCCAAACACCAGCTAAAGCATCTCCAGCCAACAACAATAAAAGTCAGAATTCTAAATGTCATTTCACCTCACTTCCTGCACACTCAGTCTTGCCATCTTGTTTGGCTCATCCTTTATTCCTCAAGGAGACTCACTTCCAGCCCTCAGCATCCTTTCTCCTTGATCCACCTTTCACATGGCTGATGGCTGTCTAGACAATACATACCTGACTGTGCACCTCTTGGCTTAAAAACTGCATTGCTAGATGTAAGTCCTTGTTGATTATTTATTTTATATGGTGTGTGTGTGTGTGTGTGTGTGTATTAGCCACTCCATTATGTCCAACTCTTTGAGACCCCATGGACTGTAGCCCACCAGGCTCCTCTACCCATGGGGTTCTCCAGGCAAGATACTGGGGTGAGCTGCCACTCCCTTCTCCAGGGGATCTTCCCAGCCCAGGGATTGAACCCGGGTCTCTTGCATTGTACGCCAATTCTTTACCATCTGAGCCATCAGAGAAGCTCCATGTAGTGGTGTATATATCCCGACTTTTTCATGTATCCCTACTGTAAAGCACAGGGAGCTCTACTCAATGCTCTGTAATAACCTATAGAGAAAAGAATCTGAAAAAGAATAGATATATGTACTTGTTCGACTGCTCACTCATAACCAACTCTGCAATTCCGTGGACTGTAGCCCGCCAGGCTCTTCTGTCCATGGAATTTTCCAGACAAGAATACTGAAGTGGGTTGCCATTTCCTACTCTATGGGGTCTTCCCTTCCTGACCCAGGAATAGAACCTGTATCTGCTATGTCTCCTACATTGACAGGAGATTCTTTACTGTTGCACCACCAGAGAAGCCCAGATACATGTGTAACTAAATCACATTGCTGTACATCTGAAACTAATACAACATTGTAAACAACTGTGCTCCAATGTAAAACAAAAATTTAAAAACTGCATTGCTTACAGGAGCTCCTTAGAGAGTCTTTGGTCCCTGTCTGCCACTCAACCTCATTTCCCCTATACTTCCGAGTCTCCTGTCCAAGAGAAACATACTAAGAGCCACCTATGTAATTTTAAATGTTCTAGCAGAAGTGGTTTTTAAAAAGTTAAAAGCAATGGGTAAAATTACTTCTAAAAATATACCCCCAATATTATCCTTTCAACATGTAATTCATGCAAAAATTATTAATGGGCTATGTCACTTTTTCTCATACTATACCTTTGAAACTGGTGTGTATTTTACAAGAGCTGCACATTTCAATTCCGACTAGCCCCGTTTTGGGTGCCCAGTAACCAGATGTGGTTAGAGACTTACACACAGTACAGGGAGCAGCTCTGTGGACCATGGCCTCATCAGAGCCCTTAGCAGGCAGTTGTTTCTGTAAGTGCCCCGTGCCCTCTCACATTTGCAGACGTGGTCCTTCCTGCCAGAATTCTCTCCCTGTTCCACACAAGCTGTCGTCCTGGTGAACTCATCCTTCAGGACCACCTCAGATGGCACAGCCTCTGGGAAATCTTTTCTAGGTTCTTCATGCAGAGCTTCTTATCTGTTTCTTCTTTCTTCCCTTCTTTCCTCACTCCCTTTCTTCCTTCTTCCCTCCCAAGGAGCTGGACATGACTGAAGTGACCCAGTACACACGCACATACATTTACACTGTTAATACATATAGCCACTACAAGTAATCAAGAAATGAATTAAAGTGTACAGGAGGGGGACTTCTCTGGCAGTCCAATGGGTAAGACTCTAAGCGTCCACTGCAGGGCGCAAAGGTTTGATCTCTGATTGGGGAGCTAAGACCCTGTGTGATGTGAGGCTCAGCCAAGGATATGTACAAATGCTGTACGATTTTATGTAAGAGATAGTACCCCATTTCATAGAAGAGATTTGAGCCTCTGTGGATTTTGCTTTCTGTGTCAGGTCCTGCTTGGGCTCTGAGGCAGGACTATATATGCTAGTTGGACTGAGTCATTTTTACCAATCCACGAAAGGACTGTTTAACACAATTGGTATTAAGTAACATGCTAGTATGGGGGCTTCCCAGAGAGTTCAGTGGTAAAGAATCCACCTGCCAATGTAGGAACTGCAGAAGACAAGGGTTCAACCCCTGGGTCGGGAAGATCCCCTGGAGGAGGAAATGGCCATCCGCTCCAGTATTCTTGCCTAGAGAAGCCCATGGACAGAGGAGCCTGGCGGGCTACAGTCCATGGGGTCACAAAGAGTCGCACATGACCAAGCAGCTAACACTTTTTTCTTTCATTGAATCTACCATGATAACCCTTCTGCTCCAAGCTTTTTGGTCCTTTGGCCATAAGACATGTGGAATCCCAGCTCCCCAACCAGGGATAAAACCCATACCACCCCACACCACCCTCTACCTCAGTGAAAGTCAAAGTCCCAGCCACTGGACAGCCAGGAAGTCCCTGAATGGGTTTCTATCACTTGAAATAAAAGGTCCTTGAAGAAGGCACCCCCTAGCCAAAATGGCTTGCACTGCCCCAAGCAGAGAAGAGGCAGCAGGGGCTTTGGATGGCGGGATCAGCTCTCTTTCCCCATTACCTTCTGCTGCAGCAGCTGGGACCCTGCAGCCTTCAAACCCCATGTGGACCAGGGCTCTGTAGGGTGTGGGGGCGCTCAGCTCTCTAAACACCAGCAATTATATCATGCTCACTACAGAGCCACACATCTTTAAGCAGGACATGTACCCCAGAATTCAAGCCCATCAGGGGCCCAGCTCTCAGTCTGCTGGTCAGGGGTGGGAGAGACTCTGGCACTTCCCATGCAGTGGAGGCCCTTGGTGTCTGGCAGCGATTCAGCACTGTCTGCATCCCAGGTTTGACACCTGTCTATCAGATGTCTTCTTTTCATGGCTGTTTTAGTGGAAATTGTCACTGGCCTTGTCATCTACCAAATGGCAAATGGCTTCAGCTGAGAAGAAGGTCAGCTTGAGAGTCTGTCAAATTCCAAAGTGTGCTCTGAAAATAAATCACAGCTGCGAAGCATATGAGCCCTGGAACATGAGGAAATGAGAACACACACTTCCACGGTCTGCTGTCGTGACCCCGAGGGATGATTCCGTCAGAGTTTATTTCTCTGTGTGCTTCTACAATTTCCTCTGGCACAATGAACCCCCTTTCCAGGCTCCTTAGGAATGGAAAGCATGCCTACTTTCTGCAGTAGGTGTGTTCCTGAAGGGCTTATGGAAACTAAATTTTTGACAGATTTAATAACAGGGAAGATGTATGGAGGTATGAGACCAACCCCTGGCCCTGGGCAGTGAGTCCCAGCATGACAGACTGAGAATCACTCCCTATCCCATGGACACCTGGGAATTGGGTTTACTTATGATAGGGTTGCCCAGAATATGGAGACATAGCTACTGTTTATACTGCTCTTCCCAGGTGGCACAAGTGGCAAAGAACCCAGCTACCAAGGCAGGAGACACAGGTTCAATTCCTGGGTTGGAAAGATCCCCTGGAGGAGGAAATGGCAACCCACTCCAGTATTTTTGCCTGGAGAATCCCATGGACAGAGAAGCCTGGTGGGCTACTGTCCATAAGATCACAAAGAGTTAGATATGACTGAGCGCACACACACACACACACACACACACACACACACACACACACCTGCTTTCACTTCTTTCCTGACCCACAGGAACCTCGATTCTGCCTTTAACCAGGGGTCTGGATTTCTAGGGCAGGTCCCCAGTGGGTCCCTAAGAAGCACCATCAACCAGGCCAATGCTGACCCCTTCCAGAATCTCTTCCCACCCCCCAACCTCATCTATTGGGTCAGGAGGACTCCCTCCTTGTCAGTGCCATCACTGGGTGATCCCACCATGAATCCCATCCTGCCTTCCTGCAGCCAGTGCCTAAGCTCCCGGCCACTCCGGTCACTTCTCCTCTCTGTCCTCATTCCCGCCATCCCAGCCCCCTGCTCCTCTCCTCCCTAATCTCCTCCAGGGTGCCCTCTGGAACATCCACTCTGAAATAAACAACTGTTACATCCTCAACTCCTTTCAGAAAGCCTGACCTTCTCCTTCCTTGGTGGCATCACTACTCAGAAGAAACCAGTTCTCCCATATCCTGTGTGTTACGGGCTCAGAGGCAGGTCTGCCATCTTCCTGGGCATCCAGAGCCCTTCTAAGTCAGCACTCCTCTCACATAACCCGGGCTCCTCCCAGACACACCAGCTCAGCCTCATCCACCCACAAGCCCTCGTGGTCTCTGTAGTCTTCCAACCTCAGGGTCACGCTCTTCTTTCATTTTAGACATCAGCACACCACTCATACTCTTTCTGTTTGCCCCCAAGACCTGCTACCACCATGGATGGGCTCAGCATTCGTGTGAAGGATCCACCCAACCTCCCTGCCTCTGTCCTTGCCCTCCTCAACTCTGAGCATGCTCCCCCACTCCATGGCACACAGTACACCCACCACCACTTTGTGGAACTCACAGGCATCCACAACTGCTCCCTCTGGGGCTTTACATTCAGATATCCCCTTCTGGACCACAACTGCCACATCCACTAGTCCCTTCGCTCTGGCTCTCTGGCTTCATCGTTCTTTGAACGCAGTCAGTCCAGTGCCCAAAGCCTCCCACCCAATCAGCTTCCTTCTTTTAGGACAAAAGCCACAAGCTTTTCTCTAAGCTGGTCACCAGGGTAGAGGACTCATATTACACAATGGCCCCTTTGCCAAAGAAGCCCCAGAAATGTTCCACATAACAGGCAGCTATGGAAGCAGGTATTTTGTCTGAATTCAATTTACGAAGGAAAACCGTTGATGACATAGCCCAAATCTGGGAGAGATTTGATGACATAGCCCAAATCTGAAGTTGTTGTTCAGTCACTCAGTCATGTCCAGTTCTTTGTGACTCCATGGACTGCAGCACACCAGGCTTTCCTGTCCCTCACCATCTCTTGGAGCTTGCTCAAACTCATGTCAATTGAGTCGGTGATACCATCCAACCATCTCGTCCTCTGTTGCCCTCTTCTCTTTCTACCTTCAATCTTTCCCAGCATCAGGATCTTTTCCTATAAGTCAGCTCTTCACATCAGGTGGCCAAAATACTGGAGTTTCAGCTTTAGCATCAGTCCATCCAATGAGTATTCAGGGTTGATTTCACTTAGGATTGACTGGTTTGATCTCCTTGCTGTCCAAATGACTCTCAAGAATCTTCTCCAGCCCCACAGTTCAAAAGCATCAATTCTTCAGCACTCAGCCTTCTTTACGGCCCAGTTATCACAACCATGCATGACTACTGGAAAGACTATAGACTTGACTATATGAACCTTTGTCAGCAAAGTGATGTCTTTGCTTTTTAACACACTGTCTGGGTTTGGTACGTCAAAGTTAACAGGGCAGCAACAATAGGAATCATAGCTCCTATGTGTGCAAGTGTGGGAGAAGAGCAGGTCACCTCCTTTCTCTGTGTTTGGTCTCCTTCACTGGAAACAGCATCAGATCTGCCTGCTTTGATGGTTCTGTGGGGATTCAAAGACTTAAACAGAGGAGCTCAATAACCTCCTTTGAGAATTAGAATATAAGTGACTGGCAGGCTCCAGGCAGCCACTTTGTGAGCTTTAAGATAACTGTGTTGAAATACAGAGCAAAGGTCTGAGAAGCTCTCTTAGAGTTGGCCCAGCCCCTGCCTCTTGGCTTCTCTAAGGAAGGTTCTAGATTAATGCACACAACACTGTCTCAGGCTAAAAGGTTGAAGAACTCCTTACTTTTTTTCCTTAAATTTTTTTAAATTATAAAACTAAAGTGTTAGTCACTCTTTGTGACCCCATGAACTGTAGCCCACCAGGCTTCTCTGTCCGTGGAATTCTTCAGGCAAGAATACTGGAGTGGGTTGCCTTTCCCTTCTCCAGGGTATCTTCCTGACCCAGGGATTGAACTTGAGTCTCCTGCATTGCAGGCATATTCTTTACTGTCTGAGCCACCAGGAAAGCCTCTAAAACTAAAGTGATCTTAAAAAAAAAAAAAATCAAGCAACCATACATACAGTAAAAGCCCAGGTAATCTTCCTCTCTAAACTACTGAGTTACCAAAAAGTTCGTTCAGATTTTTCCATCACATTGTACAGGAAAACTCGAAGCACGTTTTTGACCAATCCAATATCAACACTTAGGCATATTTTCTGTCAATCTTTTTTCTATGCGTGTCTGCTCATTTCTTTTAACTAAAAGAGGTTTCATGGTGTATATTTTTCCACTTTATATTACAATATAAACTCATAAGGATTTAATCATCAATGTTATTTGCAAGGCTCTGTGGTATTATTTTGAGTAGAGAATTTATTATTGGACATTAAGTCATTCCTAGGTTTTCCACAGCAAATATGCAGTGGTAAATAACTATATAGGAAAAAATAGCCATATTATCTTAGGACAGGTTCCTAAAAATGGAATTACTGCATCAAATGAAAAAAATTTTAAGGCTCTTAATACCAGCTCCTAGTGAACCCTGTGGTCAACACATTGACCAATATTCAGTGTTTCCATTCCATGGAATGGAAAGAATTATGACACATCTCAGATTTTAACTACAATTTTCCAAAGACAGTTAAAAAGATGCTTTAGAACAAGAGTTGGCAAACTCTGACCTATGACCCACAGCTGGCTCAGTCTCTGGCTTTTAAATATTTATTGGAACACAGCCCTGGCCATTCACTTATTTACTGCCTTATGGTTGCTTCCAGGCTATGAAGGCAGAATTGAATAATTAATTGTGAAAGAGAATAAATACATGGCTCACAAAGCCAAAAATATTTCCTATCTGACCCTTTACAAAAACACATTTGCTGACTTCTACATTAGAAGAGTAATGATTATAACGATTCCAACAAGAGTAGCCTTTTCTATGGGCAGAGGGCCCTTCTATAATTGTTTTCAGTAAGTTGATTTTTTAAGTACTATTTTGGTCGGTAGTAACTTTTTGAAACAAAGAAGGATCCTAAGTTTGTCTTGGATAAGATCACAAAAGAAGGCTTTGTGCTCATAAAACAGCTCCCCAGGCTACCACAGAAATACAAATATAAATTAGAATTATTTCATCAAAAGAATCCTTAAGAAAACTGGAAACATCTTATCTTGGTTTAAAAGGGAGGAAAACAAGAGAAAATGATTAGCAACCAAAGCATAGTGATGGCTCCATGATGGACAACATTTGATGTTGTTCCAAAATGTGTGGCCCCTGAAAGGGGAGCCCAGGGGCTGGAAGAGACTCCGGTTGCTGTTCCAGTGACAATGTGTCCTCATTCTCAAGAGGTTGAGCCCAGCCACGAGAGCAGCTGTGCACACAGGAACAAACACCACCCCCCACCCACCTCCACAACACAGGAATCTGAGCAGTGTGCACCGAGGCCTGCTCCAGACCGTGAACTGCATCTCTGGAGCCTGGGAGAGAGCTGCCCTTCTGCCCCTGAGGTGGATACATCTTCTTCATAGTTCACTAGCTCTGCCAGGTGTTGACACAGCTAAAGGGTACAAATATACCAAGTCTCAAGTTGTTGCTATTGTTGTTCAGTCATTCAGTCGTATCACGTCCGACTCTGTGGCGGCTTAGATTGCAGCACACCAGGCTTCGCTGTCCTTCAACATCTCCTGGAGTTTGCTCAAACTTATGTCCACTGAATCGGTGATGCCATCCAACCATCTCATCCTCTGCCACCCCCTTCTCCACCTGCCTTCAATCTTTCCCAGCATCAGGATCTTTTCCAATGAGTCAGCTCTTCACATTAGGTGGCCAAAGTATTGGTACTTCAGCTTCAGGTCCTTCCAATGAATAGTAAAGATTGACTGCCTTTAGGATTGAATGGTTTGATCTCCTTGTTTTCCAAGGAACCCTCAAGATTCTTCTTCAGTACTCAAGTTGTAGCCAAACTATTTTCCTCTCAAACTAGAAGAGGGGGTCTCTGGGTAGTAGAGGGACATCTGTTTCTCCGCCTACCCAGAACTTCCTCCACCACAATGCTTTTGTACTATTCTCTTTAAAAAAAAGTTTTATTTTATTGTAGTTGATTTACAACGTTGTGTTAGTTTCAGGTGTACAGCAAAGTGATTCAGTTATACATGCGCAGTCTCCTCAGTTGTATCCAATTCTTTGTGACCCCATGGACTATATATAGCCTGCCAGGCTCCTCTGTCCATGGGATTTTCCAGGCAAGAATACTGGAGTGGGTTGCCATTTCCTTCTCCAGGGGATCTTTCTGTCTCAGGGATCAAACCCATGCCTCTTACATCTCCTGTACTGGCAGGTGTGTTCTTTACCACTAGCACCACCTGGGAAGTCCATCAGTTATACATACACATGTACATATACATATATTCATTCTTTTTAACACTCTTGCCTCATATAGGTTTTACCACAGAATATTGGGTCGAGTTCCCTAGGCTATACAGTAGGTCCTTGTTGGTTACCTTGTGCTATTCCATTATTGGCTTCCCTGGTAGCTCAGATGGTTAAGAATCTGCCTGCAGTGCAAGAGACCTGGATTCAGTCCCTGGGCTGGAAAGATCTCCTGGAGAAGGGAATGACGACCCACTCCAGTATTCTTGCCTGGAGAATTCCATGGGCAGAGGAGCCTGGCAGGCTACTGTCTATGGGATTGCAAAGAGTTGGACATGACTGAGCAACTAGCAAGTATTATACTCCATTATTATGAAAGTCAAACAAGAAGCAGTCATCTTATAAGATCCCATCTCCCAGGCTACAGTGATTGGGTTGAGTGTTGGGTACCTAACACAAGTTGAACCAATCATAGTACCTCATCCACGCTATGTCCATGGTGACTGGCTGAGGACTGAGCAAATGACACAAGCTAGGCCAGTCCTAGCACCTCATCCACCTTACACCCGTAGTGATTGGGTGAGGGCGGGCAACCTGACACAAGCTGGACCAATCACTATACCTCACTTCTCCTTCCTTAGTGATTGGCCGGAAGACTAGGACATGATCCAGCCACATCAATCAGAATCCTCCAGAGGCAAAATATGACCACTCCTACCACTCCTCTCTTTTTCTTTAGGAATCTGAATATGATTTTTTTCAGCAGTAATGAGTCCAATTTCATGGTGAATTGGATCTAAGACAATGAAGCTGATTCTAAGAAAGCAATGAAATCATAAAGCAGTGAAAGAGTACCCTCTCAGTGTTCAAATCATTGGTGCCAGAAAGTTCCCTCTCTTAATGCTTAAACTAGTTCACTTTTAATTTCTGTCACTTGCCTGGAGAATCCCATGGACAGAGTAGCCTGGAGGGTTACAGTCCATAGAGTCGCAAAAAGTCGGACACAACTAAAGTTCAGTTCAGTTCAGTTCAGTCGCTCAGTTGTGTCGGACTCTTTGCAACCCCATGAATCATAGCACCCTAGTCCGCCCTGTCCATCACCATCTCCTGGAGTTCACTCAGACTCACGTCCATCAAGTCCATGATGCCATCCAGCCATCTCATCTTCTGTCGTCCCCTTCTCCTCCTGCCCCCAATCCCTTCCAGCATCAGAGTCTTTTCCAATGAGTCAACTCTCACATGAGGTGGCCAAAGTACTGGAGTTTCAGCTTCAGCATCATTCCTTCCAAAGAAATCCCAGGGCTGATCTCCTTCCAGAATGGACTGGTTGGATCTCCTTGCAGTCCAAGGGACTCTCAAGTGTCTTTTCCAACACCACAGTTCAAATGCATCAATTCTTCGGCACTCAACCTTCTTCACAGTCCAACTCTCACATCCATATATGCCCACAGGAAAAACCACAGCCTTGACTAGACAGACCTTAGTTGGCAAAGTAATGTCTCTGCTTTTGAATATGCTATCTAGTTTGACCATAACTTTTCTTCCAAGGAGTAAGCGTCTTTTAATTTCATGGCTGCAGTCACCATCTGCAGTGATTTTGGAGCCTCCCAAAATAAAGTCTGACACTGTTTCCACTGTTTCCCCATCTATTTCCTATGAAGTGATGGGACCAGATGCCATGATTTTCATTTTCTGAATGCTGAGCTTTAAGCCAACTTTTTCTCTCTCCACTTTCACTTTCATCAGAAGGCTTTTTAGTTCCTCTTCACTTTCGGCCATAAGGGTGGTGTCATCTGCATATCTGAGGTTATTGATATTTCTCCCAGCAATCTTGATTCCAGCTTCTGTTTCTTTCAGTCCAGTGTTTCTCATGATGTACTCTGCAAATAGGTTAAATAAGCAGGGTGACAATATACAGCCTTGACATACTCCTTTTCCTATTTGGAACCAGTCTGTTGTTCCATGTCCAGTTCTAACTGTTGCTTCCTGACCTGCATACAGGTTTCTCAAGAGGCAGGTCAGGTGGTCTGGTATTCCCATCTCTCTCAGAATTTTCCACAGTTTCTTGTGATCCACACAGTCAAAGGCTTTGGCATAGTCAATAAAGCAGAAATAGATGTTTTACTGGAACTCTCTTGCTTTTTCCATGATCCAGCGGATGTTGGCAATTTGATCTCTGGTTCCTCTGCCTTTTCTAAAACCAGCTTGAACATCAGGAGTTCATGGTTCACATATTGCTGAAGCCTGGCTTGGAATTTTGAGCATTACTTTACTAGCATGTGAGATGAGTACAATTGTGCGGTAGTCTGAGAATTCTTTGGCATTGCCTTCTTTGGAACTGGAAAAACGGACCTTTTCCAGTCCTGTGGCCACTGCTGAGTTTTCCAAATGTGCTGGCATATTTAGTGCAGCATTTTAACAGCATCATCTTTCAGGATTTGAAACAGCTCAACTGGAATTCCATCACCTCCACTAGCTTTGTTTGTAGTGATGCTTCCCAAGGCCCACTTGACTTCACATTCCAAGATGTCTGGCTCTAGATGAGTGATCACATCAACATTATTATCTGGGTCTTGAAGATCTTTTTGTACAGTTCTTCCATGTATTCTTGCCACTTCTTCTTAATATCTTCTGCTTCTGTTAGGTGCAGACTATTTCTGTCCTTTATCAAGCCCATCTTTGCATGAAATGTTCCCTTGGTATCTCTAATTTTCTTGAAGAGATCTCTAGTCTTTCCCATTCTAAAGCATGCAACCAAATAGTCCAGATCAATACAACAATCTCTGACTTTGGACAGAAAAGGAAGGACAAAGTGTTAACTTTTAGAGGATTTTACTAAGGGCCGATTATCATCATGAAATATTATTAAGCATTTTCTGTGCATTATTTGTTTGATCTACATCGCAACCTGAAGAATTAGGTCATAGTGGTGTACCAAGTTAGACTGGGGGAGAAGGGTATTGGGAGCCATCAGCCTCAGAGGGGAGAAATATTTTATCACTGATATTGTCAAGAACTGCTGGTACAGGGTGATCACAAACAGCCATTAACTTTTACTAGGCTTTATTCCTCCCCACCCCCAGTAAAATTTCTTTACAATGTTGCTATAGTTTCTGCTATAAAACAACGTGAATCAGCTATATGCATACATGTATCCCCTTCCTCTTGAGCCACGCCATCCCATTCCTCCAGGTCATCACAGAGCACCGAGCTGAGCTCCCTGTGTTACAGCGCAGCTTCCCACTAGCTGTTTTATACCTGGCTGTATATATGTCAATGCGACTCTCTCAGTTCATCCCGCCCTCTCCTTCCTGCCTTGAGCCCACAAGTCCGTTCTCTACATGTGCTTTGTAATTTTCTATAAACAATGCAGCCCTTTATTTCTGGCACGCTGGGCAGAGACCCACAACAACATCCTCTTCTTGCTAGCCCCTGGGTGGACTGCATCGTTCCCATGGGGAAACTGAAGCCCAAAGATACTGAAAAAGCCAGCCAAGATGGGCCGCATCACAGGGGAGCAGGGAGTCAGGATCTGATCTGAAGTCTGTGCTCTTCATAGCATACTTCCCTCAGCAGAAAACAAGATAGCACCCACCAAGCAGAAGCAGATGGGCAGTGAGGGGACAGGAGGTCAGCCATCTGCAGGGGATGGTAGCCAGCCAGTAGCTGTTTCAGGATCAGAAACGTAGACTGGGAAAATGCCAGTTTTTCCCTCTTGTAATTCTTATCATGTGTTTACTGCTTTTCAGTTTTCCCTTCTGATTTTAGAGACCTGTAGATCATGCTAGCCCATCTCAGTCATCCCAAGGACACCACTGGAAGGGATTTACATCTGTATTTGGATGGAGTTCTGGAAGGGGCAGCACCCCTCAGGGCAGGTGTGGTTAGAATGACCACACCTGCACAGACCAGCTTTGCCTAATGACTCAGCATGGTTATTAGTGGGGTCTCTTTTCACTCTCAAAGTGTCCATGTTTGGATGACAGACTCTATACATATGGTCTGTCTTTACAGGTGACCTCAGAAGAAGTCAGGGTGAGAGATGGATCCTACCCTACCTAGGAAGACAGAGAAACTTGGCTACATTTGAGGCTACCTAGCACTGGCTCGCTCTGGCTCCTCTGCTCCTGGACAGGTTTCCCTTTTTTTTTTTTAATTGGTGGAAAATTGCTTTACCATTTTGTGTTGGTTTTTGCCTGACAGCAACATGAATCAGTCATATGATATATATATATACACACACATACATATATATATCTCCATATATCCCTTCCCTCCTGAGCCTCCCTCTCTTCCCCTCACCACACTCCTCTAGGTCATTGCAGAGCACTGGGCTGGGCTCCCTCTATTATTTAGAAACTTCCCACTAGCTATCTGTTTTACACATGATTGTGGATATATGTCAATGCTACCCTCTCAGTTTGTCCTGCCCTCACCTTCCCCACTGTATCCACCAGTCTCTTCTCTACTAGGTTTATCAGTACCATTTTTCTAGATTCCATATACATGCCTTAATATATGATATTTGTTTTTTTCTTTCTGACTACTTTGCCTCTTATAAGGCTCTAGGTTCATCTACCTCACTACACATGACTCAAATTTGTTTCTTTTTATGGCTGATTACTAATCCACTGTATATATGCATTACAACTTCTTTATCCATTCATCTGCCGATGGACATCTAGTTGCTTCCATCTCCTGGCTATTATAAACAGTGCTGCAGTGAACATTGGGGTACATGTGTCTTTTAGAACTGTGATCTCAGGGTACATGCCCAACAGTGGGATTGCTGGGTGATATGGTAAGAGATGGCACACGAAAAGATGCTCAACCTGCCCATTATTAGAGAAATGCAAATCAAAACTACAATGAGGTATCACCTCACACCAGCTAGAATAGCCATCGTCAAAAGTCTACAAACAATAAATGCTGGAGAGGATGTGGAGAAAAGGGAACCCTCCTGCACTGTTGGTGAGAATGTAAATGGCCACTATGGAGAACAGTGTGGAGATTCCTTAAAAACTAGGTTTCCATTTGTCTTTAGGGACAGAGGGCAGTTCTCCAAGAGCCTCTCAGAGAATAGGGTGGGCTAGCCATGCAGGCCACGGTTCAGTGGGACAGGTTCACAAAGAGCAAAAGCTCATTTGGGTTAGGGAAAGGAGAGTGAGAAAGCTCTCTCTAGAGAAGCCTCTGGGGGCCTGGGAGGAGTGGCTGACTGGGTTCCTGCTGCTCTGCTCTGCACCATGCCAGGTTAACGCCACCCAGAAGCACTGCCTGAGTCACACTCAGGGGTCTGATATTGCAGATGCTTGGAGATGAACATGAAGCTGAAGCTACGAGATGAAATGTATCAGAAAGTGCTTCCCTTTCCCCTCGTCTCTAAAATTATTGCTCTGGAAAAAAGACTTTTCTTTTCCACATTTTTTTCTCATCAAGAATATATTCATAATTATCTCGTCTGTAACACTGCTCTGCTCTTTCAAATCCACATGCAGTCATTTACTAGTGATGACAGACTTCCAGGCTTCTCAGGACAGGGACTTTTTTTTTTAATGTGGAACATTTTAAAAGTCTTTATTGAATTTGCTCCAATATAGCTTCTGTTTTATGTTTTGGTTTTTTGACTGCAAGGCATGTGGGGAATCTTAGCTTCCGTGTGTATGTGTGCTCAGCCATGTCCGACTCAGCTCCCAGAAGAGGGATCAAACCTGCACCCCTTGCTTTGGAAGGAGAAGCCTTAACCATTGGACCACCAGGGAAGTCACAAGGGACACTGTCTTATTCCTCTAGGAATTCCCTACAGATCAGGGAATGTTTTGAGAACAAAACATTGTGTGTGGGGGTGCTCAGTCATATCTGACTCTTTGAGACCCCATGGACTGTAGACCACCAGGCTCCTCTGTCTGTAGCATTCTCCAGGTAAGAATACTGGAGTGGGTTGCCATTTCCTTCTCCAGGGGATTTTCCCAACCCAGGGATAGAACCCTGTCTCTTGCATCTCCTGCACTGCAGGTGGATTCTTTACCTTTTGAACCACCAGGGAAGTCCACATTTCCCAGGCAAGAATACTAGAATAGGTTGCCATTTCCTCCTACAGGGAATTTTCCTGACCCAGGGATCAAAGCTGTATCTCCTTCAAACCTGCTTCTCCAGTAAATGGCAGGCTATGAGTGTCACACTAGCCCATTCAGAGCTATTTATCTGCTGGGAACACTGGCACTTGACTCTGGAAGGAGTTTTATGAGAAAGGACACATGGTTTAATGGCAGCAACCAAGGGAAGCCATTCTACCCAGCTAGAGTTACACGCTGCCCATCGAGACCATGTGCTGGGCAGGCTCTCCCACATCACATGCAGTGTTCACAACTCACAGAAGAAGAGGAGAAGAGGGCAGTAACCATCCAATGAGTTTGGGACAGGAATGGACTACAAAAGGCAGCCCAATTACCCCAAAATGGAAATAAACCACACAGTAGTTTTTTTGTCAAAATAATATTGTCAACAGAAGGTGCATGGAAGCTCATGAACACCTAGAAGCTCACAAGGAGCAGGAATCTACGAATCGGCTCCGCTTGATGGAAACTACGAAGCGCAGGTTTCAGCAGGCTCACAGTTAGGGGAGACAAGACACCATTCTCACCCAGGTACTCAACCAACTCAACTAAAGAGGAGCAGTCCAGACAAGGCTCAGACAGACAACGCAAGGGTAGCACAGAGCAGAGAGTGCTTCATGTTAGAGAGCACCACGGGGTGCACCACGGGAAGCTCCCTGGAAGAGGCGGTGTGAAGAGGAGCCTTGGAGGTCCAGAGAGGTGGAGCTGGAGAGGCGGGATGCCCCAGGCCCAGGGATAGTGGACTGAGGGGTCTGCAAAAGGGCTGCAGTCTTGTCCAGATGGACCTCAATGTGAGAGGCTGAGGCCCAGCCATAGGGGCCAGGAAGGCATGAACAGCAGCGGACAGGGAAGGCCAGCCTTCGGGGCTGTTCCACCATCTCTCACACAGAGGCAGAGGAGCCAGAGTTGCCAGAATTTAGGAAATGTGCTTCATACAGACCCACCCATCCTCTGATGTTGCTGGCAACAGATACTGAACATGCTTTGCAAAGGCCATATCATACTGAAAAAGCAAACCTTCTAACTGCCCCAGAACTGCCTGGGGAAACTCATATGATTTGTACTTTAAGTGCAAGAATAACAATCATTTCGATTTCAGAAGCAAAAAACTTGTAAGGCGAGCATGACTCTCTAATGTCGCCCATCTCTGCCACTCAGGGAAAGAGAGATGCCAGACTTGGGGATTCATGGCCCCAGCTCTCCACAGACAGCATTCAGTCTGCAGTGAAAAAGCTGGCTGGTGTAGACAGAAAATTGTTGCCTGTCTTTCAGGTAAACAACAAATGTTGCCTGCCATCAAGCCATCAGCATCTGCAGCCGCATGATGGTGTGCCCTGAGGGTATTCAGGATGGAGAAAAACCGGATACTGGCCCCAGATAGTGGAGATGTGATCAGAGGTAATGATTTCATTAAGCCGAGACTCTTGCATCTTCCCATACAAAGAAGACTAACATCTTTGAGATGTCTGTTTTTTTGTGATTAACGATAATGCTTGCGTGTTCAACTCTCCGGCTGCATTTGTTTTTGTTTTTAGCAAAAACTCCTATATATCTGGGGCCTCCCTGGTGGCTCAGTGGTAAAGAATCCATCTACCAACGCAGGAGATGCAAGTTCTATCCCTGGGTTGAGAAGATCCCCTGGAGAAGGAAATGGCTACCCACTCCAGTATTCTTGCCTGGAGAATCCCACGGACAGAGGAGCCTGACAGAGAGTCAGACGCAAGTTAGTGCCTGAGCACAGGAGCCCCTGCATATCTTGCCTCTCCCTTACATCTTTGGAGGAGTTCCTCAGAGCAATCTGAGTGGCTGATTCCCAGGCCATAGTCCTCAGTAAGGTCCTTGGATAAAACATAACTCTCACCTTTAAGTTGTGGTTTTTTTTTTTCCTAAATCAACTTTGAGAAGTAACTGGCAACAGGAACAATGTCCACTGAGCAGAACCATCTCCTGGGCAGCCCCAGAGTGGACTGCTTTCAAGAAGCAGAGATAGTTTTGAAGGGTAACATCGATCCTCTGAGCCCTCTTGCTTTTCTGGACTGAGGGAACTAGTGACTGGGTTTGGGTTATAACTCTAGCCTGTAGCTGTGAAACAGGGAGATTAAAAAAAGGGATCATGGGAACCCTTGACTAGAGCTGGCAAAAAGGACTGAGCGCAGTAACTGAGAGGCTCCGAGCAGACACTGAGGAGCCTCCCTGCCAGGCAGTCTGGTTTTCATGTCAGTCTTTCTGTTTCCCCCCACCCCACCATCTGGGAAGATGCTAATGAGCCACTAATTAGGTGGGAGTAGGTGACATCTCTGCAAAAGGAGGGCATCAAAGGGATAATCACTGTGTGCAGTGAGGAAAGTAAAAAGCTGGCTTAAAATTCAGCATTCAGAAAACTAAGATCATGGCATCTGGTCCCATCACTTCACAGCAAATAGATGGGAAAACAATGGAAACAGTGACATACTTTATTTTCTTGGGCTCCAAAATCACTGCAGATGGTGACTGCAGCCATGAAATTAAGACTCCCTGGAAGAAAAGCTATGAAAAACCTAGACAGCATATTAAAAAGCAGAGACATCATTTTTCCAACAAAGGCCCACATAGTCAAAGCTATAGTTTTTCCAGTAGTCATGTACAGATGTGAGAGTTGGATCATAAAGAAGGCTGAGTGCTAAAGAATTGATGCCTTTGAACTGTGGTGCTGGAGATGACTCTTGAGAATCCTTTGGACAACAAGAAGATCAAACCAGTCAATCCTAAAGGAAATCAACCCTGAATATTCATTGGAAGGACTTCAGCTGAAGCTGAAGCTCCAATATTTTGGCTACTGGATGTGAAGAGCTGACTCATTGGAAAAGACCCTGATGCTGGGATAAAACGAAGGCAGGAAGAAAAGGAAGCATAAGATGGTTGGATGGCATCATTGACTCAATGGACAAGAGTTTGAGCAAGCTCCAGAAGATAGTGAAGGACAGGGAAGCTTGGCATGTTGCAGTCCATGGGGACTCAAAGAGTTGGACACGACTTAGCTACTGAACAACAACAACAACAAGCCCAAGACCAGAACATCTGGGGTAAATCCAAAGCACAGAGCTCCACACCGGTGACTGGCCACATCAACCTCAATCACCTGAGTAACAGTTCTCAGAAGTCCCTGAAAAGACCAAGAGCCTGACCACTTTCTCCAGTGCTTGCATTCCAAACATGAATCACATGAGCGTCTCGTGCTCAGCCCAGGCTCTGCTATTCATTATAAAATCGTCACCCCTCAGCCCCCTGCGGCCAGAACCTCTTCTGCTATTTAATCTGCAGACAAAGTACAAATTCCTCATCCTGTTTGGAATATGCTGGAGTGTGATTTAAAGAAATACATTCCTCTCAGGGTATCATGCTACAAAAATGCCAGAAATGCAAGCCCAAGGGGGAATGATTAACCCTACTCTCTGTCCTCGGCTGGAGAAGGGCTGCCTGGGGTGTGAACAGAGCCCAGGCTGACACGCAGTTCAAGAAGGCAAATGCAGGTCATGCGTCGCCTGCCCTGAAACTTGCTCCTGAAATGATCAAAGAAGTACAAAAGGAGCATGGACGGACCCAGAGGCTGTCATAGAGACTGAAGTAAGTCAGAAAAACACAACTGTCACTTTTATGTGGAATCTAGAAAATTGGTACAGATGGTCTTATTCGCAAAGCAGAAATAGAGACACAGACGCAGGGTACAAATGTATGGACACCAAGGGGGAAGGGGGTGGTGGTGGGAGGAATTGGGAGATTGGGATTGACATATATGCACCACTATGTATAAAAGTTGGAGAAGGCAATGGCAACCCACTCCAGTGTTCTTGCCTGGAAAATCCCAGGGACGGAGGAGCCTGGTGGGCTGCCGTCTATGGGATCGCACAGAGTCAAACACGACTGAAGAGACTTAGTAGTAGAATGTATAAAATAGATAACTGAAGCGAACTTACTGTACAGCACAGAGAAGTCTTCTCAGTGCTCTGTGGTGACTTAAATAAGAAGGAAATCTAAAGAGAGGGCATATGTGTATAGGTATGGGCTTCAGTAATAAAGACTCTGCCTGCAATACAGCAGATGCTGGGTGCGATTCCTGGGTCCGGAAAATCCCCTGGAGGAGGAAATGGCAAGCCACTCCAGTATTCTTGCCTGAAGAATCCCCAAAACAAAGAAGCCTGGTAGGCTACAGTCTATGGGGTTTCAAAAGAGTCGGACACAACTGAGACAACTGAGCATGCATACATGAATGTATATGTATACATATAACCGATTCACTCTGCTGTACAGCAGAAACCAAAATAACACTGTAAAGTAATTATACACCAACAAAAATTAAAACAAAAAAACTAAAAAAAAAGTAGCAGGGAAAAATTGCACCTATGTAGAAAAACAGGGAAGGGGCCTTGAAACATGGAGGGATCAGAAACATGGAGGGATTTCTGCAAGAAACTGTACATCTAAGGATGTGATGGGAATGGATACGAGCTGTCTGGTAGCCCAACAATTGCAAAGGAATGGGCTGCCTGAGAAGGATGTGAAAGAGTTCCCTAATAGAAGCCTCTATGGAAAAGACTCTGATGTCTGGAAAGATTGAGGGTAGAACGAGAAGGGGGTGACAGGATGAGATGGTTGGATGACATCACCGATTCAATGGACATGAGCTTGAGCATTCCTGTGGGAGACAGTGAAGAACAGGGAAGCCTGGCGTGCTGCAGTCCATGGGGCTGCAAAGAGTCAGACACGACTTAACGACTGACCAACAACAAATTCTGCAAGCAGGAAAGGGACAGGGGGTCAGAAAGCAGAGCAGAGGTCACCCAGGGTCTGGACCCAGAAAGGCCAAGGGCAGAGCTCTCACACTACCTTGACTTACAGCAGCCACCTGCCCCATAAAGAGGAGAGGGTGCTTCCAAGGGGCAGCATTTTGCTTAGAGCAGTGGGCGACGCTCTTGCCAGCTTGAGGCTGCCCAGTGCACACAGCTGCCGCTGCCTGCAAAACCTCAGCCCTTCCCAGACAGCCAGGCCCTCAGCCTAAACAAATGAAGTTTCAAAGAAACATACAGTGATTTGAATCATTTCAAGTCTTAATAAATGTTAGGAACCCAGGACTAAAAAGGTGAGGGAGTGGGCAAGGTTAGCTTAATAGATGAAAATCATTAAAAGATGACAAAATTCTACTCCAAAAGGAAGGAAGTTGATCTGAAAAGTTAGAAGAATACCATGCCACTCCAAGAAACACATTCTGAGAAAGAAAACAATATTTCAGAATACCAAATCTCAGTGATATTTGAGGAGATCTTTTATAAATAAAAAGGGAACAACCTGAGACCAGAGAAGATTAGTTTTAGATGAAAACATGATTTCAGCTTTGAAAACTCAAGTGGAGGCAGTACAAAGTGACCTTGCTGAAAGCTCAATCGATGAATTAGAAGGACCCACTGAGAAATTTTCCCAGAAGTTATAGGAAAAACAGAAAAAGGAAGTGAGTGTGACAAGCAAACATCTAACATTCTCCGGGAATCATCAGGAGATCGTCACAGGAACTGCAAAACAGAGTTGACAGAGAAGACCAACACAGAATAGAAACAATCTAGTGACAAGTTAAATAAAGACTAAGAATGGCCCACATTAAAAAAAAAAACTATATGAAAATTCAGTAGAAAAGGGACAGTCTTTTCAACAAAGGTGCTAGAACAAATGGATTGCTGTTGTTCAGTCAATCTGTCAAGTCCAGTTCTGCGACCCCATGGACTATATAGCATGCCAGGCTTCCCTGTCCTTCTCTATCTTTTGGAGTTTGCTCAGACTCACATCCATTGAGCTGGGGATGCCATCCAACCATCTCATCCTCTGTTACCCTCTTCTCCTCATGCCCTTAATCTTTCCCAGCATCAGGGGCTTTTCCAGTGAGTCAGCTCTTCACATCGGGTGACCAGAGTACAACTGGATATCCATATGCAAAAAAAAAAAAAAAAAAAGAAAACAAAACTCCAAAAACCATATTTTGTCATGAGGATTAAATGAGAAATATTTGTGAAGTTACTTCACAGAGCATCTCTCTATATATTAGTTCCCTTCATTCTTGGATTCCAAATGAAACCATTTCCTTCCTTGGAGCAAAAAAGGCATAAAAATGAAGAACAGATTATGTGATGTGCTTTCAGGGACCATTTCTTGCACATGGTTTGAATTCTAGTGCATAACTGTCCTCTAGGGCTACCGTGGCCTGGTCTTTCCCCTCATCACACTGCATGGCCTTATTCACCTCCCCAAACCCTACAGCAGCTTCCGTGCCACAGGGCCTTTGCACATGTCAATCCCATGGCTAGGGAAATGCTTGCCACACCAGGCTCTATGGCTTCCCAGATGACTCAAAGAACCCACTTGTCAATGCAGTAGACGCAGGTTCAATCCCTGGGTTGGGAAAAACCCCTGGAGAAGGAAATGGCTACTCACTCCAGTATTCTTGCCTGGAGAATCCCACGGATAGAGGAACCTGGCAGGCTACTGTCCGTGGGGTCACAAAGAGTCAGACACGACGTAGCAACTAAACCACCACCACAGGGGTGACCAAACTGGCTGAGCACAAGGATATTATTCCAAAGAAGATGGGACTGACTGCCGAGGCCGTCAGCTCTGCCCCTGTGGACATTCCTCAGAGTCAGGCGTGTTCTGGAAGGTGCAGTGTGACCCAGAGAAATGTCGGCCTTGTGACTTCTGGGGTCCACAGAGCACACTGCGCTGGTGACTCTAGGTCCCCAGCATACAAGCCTTCAACTCAAGGTTAAAGAACGACACTGTCAGCTACTCACTGGAGAGTAATTCATGTCATCACCAGAGAGCAGAGAACTGAAACCCGGATGGCTGCCTGAGAAAACTGGAGGATAAGAAAAGAATCTACAAAAATAACGGGAAAACCGTATGCAGATGTTTTCCTCAATTAACGTCTCCTGAGCAAGCAATAAACAGGAAAGATCAGTGCTAAATGTGCATTTTTCTTTAACCGTTAGGCGTGAGTCACAACCTTTCAGAGAGGAATGTGTCTCTTTTATTTAGTAAAGTGAAAGGAAACTATTTTAATTTTCTTGATCACACTGGGGTTTTTGCAACTGAGTTATTTTTAACCAAAGCATTACAAAATATGACCATCACGTGAGAATATTACTGAAACTGAAATCATACCAGCAGGAAGCGATGAGTCCAGATAATTTCATCTGTCCAAAAACAATGCTACTCTGGGTTATTTTTGTTATATTTACCTCTTATAGTGATTCAATGGAGGGGGAAAAGGGTCCTTGTCTGTATTTCTTGAGCATCAAAGTTAGGACAAAAGGGACTCCCCAGATGGTCCAGTGGTTAGGACTCCATTCTCCCAGTGCTGGGGGCCTGCTTTCAGTCCCTGGTCAGGAAACTAGGTCCCACATGCGGCAACTAAGAGTTCACATGCCAAAGCTAAAGATCCTGCATGATGCAACTAACACCTCCTGCAGCCAAATAAATACATTTAAGAAAAAAGACACAGTTAGGACAAAAGATACTTCATTAAGAAATACTTCTGTGGTGGTCCAGTGGATATGAATCCACCTGCCAATGCAGGAGACACCGGTTCCATCCCTGGTCTGGGAAGATTCCACATGCCTTGGAGCAACTAAGTCCACGTACCACAACTACTGAGCCTGTGTGCTGCAACTACTGAAGCCCGCTCACCTAGAGTCTGTGCTCCACAAGAAGAGACGCCACTGCACTGAGAAGCCCACATATCACAAATACAGAGCAGACCCTGCTTGGCACAACTAGATAAAGCCCGAGCTCAGCAATGAAGACCTAGCACAATGGAAAAAAAATTAAAAATAAAAGGAAATCAAGACTCTTGCAAAGAGGTTCAAAAATGCTGAAGTTGCTCATTTTTCAATGGTGTTGCTAATTGCTTACATTTTTAATATTTTGTTTCCTTGAAGGTTTGATCTTGCTGAATTCTGTCTCCTGGTGTAAAGCAGATAAGGCTGTATTATTTGATTGGATGGGGTTTTATCCAGCAGGAGATGCCCCAGGGTGCAGCATCTAGTTCATGCTGAAATCACCAGGATTGCTTTTACAAACAGATGCGGGGCTTGACACAGTGGAATCCAGAGAAATGGGGTAAAGACCTGATATCACAATTGTTGAAACATCCAGTGAAATTCTGATGTTCCTGGAGATTTGAGAACCACTGTTTCAGGAGCTGGGAATTTTAAAAATGTATTTACAAAGTGGTTGTGTTTTGCTCTTCTTGGATGTTCCTCGGTTCAAGAAAAGCCAGGATACAAAAACGGACCTGTAGAAAACAGATCTTTAGGAGGTGATCTTAGTTTCAAAGAAAGGCACCAGTGGTTCTTTTATGTGGTGAAATCTCAGAGTGAATTTGAAGCAAGGTTCAGTGTTCTCAAGTCTAATTCACATGCTTTTATAATGGGATGGAAAATGTATTGTGTTGTTGCTGTTTAGTTGCTCAGTCGTGTCCAACTCTTTGTGACCCCATGGACTGTAGCCCACCAGGCTCCTCTGCCATGGAATTCTCCAGGCAAGAATACTGGAGTAGGTTGCCACTTCCTTCTCTAGGGGATCTTCCAGACCCAGGGATCGAACCCAAGTCTCCTGTATCGCAGGCAGATTCTTTACTGTCTGAGCCACTGGGGAAGCCCAATCAAGCTATAACCAAGTTAAAATGAGGTCATGCTCTTATCATGCAGACTCCTAATTCAATACAATCGGCATTCTTATAGGAAGAAGAAATGTGGACATGGAGACATACAAGCATTTAATGATGGAGGCAGAGACAGGAGTGATGTGTCTGCAAGTCAAGGAATGTCAGGATTGCTGGCCACCACCAGCAGCAGGAGAGAGGTCTGGTACAGTCTCCTCATAGCTTACAGAAGGACTCAGCCCTGCTGACATCCTGATTCTGGACTCCTGACCTCCAGAACTGGGAGATAGTAAATTTCTGTTGTTTTAAGCTGCTCAGTTTGCGGTGATTTGTGACTGCAGCTCAAGGACACCATCCTAACCCCTGCCTCTGTCACCTCCCCTGGACAATTCCAACACCCTCGTTACCGTGACTCCTCCCACACCCCAAGCTGGCTTTCCTACACGTTCTCCACTCTGTGGCTGCAATGAGCTTCTCAGAAGCAATATGGAAGCCAGGACTCTTCTGGTAAAAGACCTACAGTGACCCGGGTATGTACTGCTCTGGGAATAAGTACTCACGCTCTTCACCCTCCACCACCCTCTCCGTGGGTAGCCTTCAGCTTCCTTGCCAGGTCTCCCAAAGCCTCACACACTCACAGGAGCCCACTCCAGCTTGCCCTGATGATCCAGATCCTATATTATTCATTCTCCCTGACCCCTGGCCTCTGCCTTCTTAACACTTGTCATAGTGTGTTGCGAGTGATCATTTCTTTGCTGTTTCTCTTCCCCACTGAACTGTAACCCCCATGAGAGCATCAGTCTGGTACAGACTGCATCAGTTTCGTGGGGCTTCCCAGGTGGTGCTATTGGTAAAGAGCTTGCCTGCCACTGAAGGAGATGTGAGAGACACGAGCTCGATCCCTGGGTTGGAAAGATTCCCTGGAGGAAGGCATGGCAACCCATTCCGGTATTCTTGCCCAGAGAATCCCATGGATCCGGTATTCTTGCCCAGAGAATCCCATGGACAGAGGAGGCTGGTGGGCTATAGACCTTGGGGTCACAAAGAGTGGGACACGATTGGAAGCGACAGATCACACATGTATCCCCAACACTCAGCACAGCATCTTGCACAAAGTGAGTAGGTACTCAATAAATACGTGCTGGATGAACAAATTAATCAACAGAACAAAGAGAGAAATAGAGCATGCACATCTTCACACCCCCTCCTCCTCAATGCACAACAGATGATCTTGAGCACAGGGTGGGAGGAGGAAGCCATCCTTTCACAATTGGACAAAACTCAGAAAGGTCACAGTCTACCTGCCTTCCCTTGTCAACAGTGGCAAAATCCTAAGTGACACTTTATTGGGGCAAGAAGAGGAATAAAGCAAGCAAGACAGTCTGGAAAACCACTGATTCAGATAGATGTTTGAATCTAATTTTCAATTATTTAAAAGTGAATGAGGACTTCCATGGTGGACCAGTGGTTAAGAACCTACCTGCCAATGCAGGGGACGTGGGTTCAATCCCTGGTCCAGGAAGATTCCACATGGCTCAGGGCAATTAAATCCCTGTGCCATAACTACTGAGCCTGTGCTCTAGAGTTGCTGCTCTGCAGCAAGAGAAGCCACTGTAATGAGAAGCCCGAGCACCACAACTAGAGAGTAGCCCCTGCATGTCACAACCAGAAAAAGCCCACTTGCAGCAACAAAGACCCAGCACAGCCAAAAATAAATAAATAATAATTTTAAAAAAGTGAATGAAATCTCCCCAGTTCTCAAATGTAATCATTAATACTATCCCACGTGTCATGTCAGGCTTCCCAGGTGGCTCCAGTAGTAAAGAACTGACCTATTCATGCAGGCAATATAAGAGATGTGGGTTAGATCCTCGGTCAGGAAGATCCCCTGGAGAAGGGAATGACAGCCCACTCCAATATTCTTGCCTGGAGAATCCCACAGACAGAGGAGCCTGGCGGGCTACAGTCCATAGCGTCACAGTCAGACATGACTGAAGTGACTTAGCACGCATGCGTGTGTCATGTTGTGCAAACCTCACCACAGTCCTGTAGGTCTGTATCCACAGAGGAACTGAGCACAGGAGGGTTAAGTCACTCACCCAAAATAAAGGCTCGCGAACCATGACTGTGCCAGGTGTATCCAACTCCACGTGCAGGGAGCCTTCCATGAGCCCCAGTGGCCTCGCCTCACCCCCATGCCCACCCTCGTCATCCTCCAGCCACCCTGGTGAGCACACACGTGGGCTGGGGAGCTCTCTCTACTCTCCCTGCTGGCAGAGAAGTTGACTCTCCAGCCACAATCTGTGGATGTGTGTGCAAACACTTCCCGAGCCCTTTATCTGCTGTGACACCACAGTGATAATGAACCCAGCAGCCTCAGTTGGAAACCTGTCCAGATTCATGAAATAACTTTCACCATAAACAGGAGAGAAAAACACCAATGTTTGAGGAGCATCAGCAAGCTATGGACACAAGAAAGCAAAACAAGGCAGGTTGTATAAATATTAACAATGAGAAAGAACTGAACAGGTGCCAGAGAGACATCTGGGGTAACACATCTAAGCAGGCTGTGGTTTCCAGCGGGAAAGGCGCTAGGAAGACCTGAAAATAGCCAGCCCGTGAGGTTCAGATTTTACTCTCAGGTGCATTTACCAAGCACCTCTGGCGACCCAACTCTAAATGCTTTTTCCAGTGGTCTAAGTGTTTATTACACAATTGGGCAATTCCTAAGGAGCTGGAATAAAATAAACATGATTTCCTTGCCACTGACACACTTTATTTTGATTTCAAACAACAGAAATGCTATAACAGTGCTCATAGTCGACTTGGATAAAGTGGGGATTTTTTTTTGGCAGGGGGGCACATGTATTGATGTTACCTAATATGGCAACAAACAGACAGACTGCTGAAGGTGTTTAGGATTTCAGGGTCTGGCATCAGTCCAAAGATGAAGTTTGGGTATTCCAAGGAAAATAAGCTATAGATTTTCAAGTATGGTTTTCATGAAGTTACCTTTACGATTGGCATTCGGAAAGAGACCATCTTTCTCCAGAACTGATACCACCGGGGTGGACTTCCTAGTTCAGGGACCTCTATGGGACCAATGATTAGCCTGACATTCTCCCCTGAAGGACCCAACTGTGTGGCTGAGTCTGACACAATTCTGTCCTCGCCCTCCTGTGCAAAGTGTCAAGAAGGAGGCCCAGCTGGCTCGGTGGGTGAGGCTCAATGCTGACAACCACTGGCTCTTTTCCCAGGCGTGCCTGCTGTCCTCTGGCGTCATTCATAACTGGGTTTGCTTCTGCTCTAGCCCGGGTCCTCACAGGCCATCCTCAGTTCCTTGCTCCCCTCCTCTTCCCCGGTGGAGGATGCTAACCACCGACCCTGCAAACCTCCTCCCCACACTGATGGAGAGTCTGCCATATGTGGATTACTGAGTGAGGCCCCAGGGCTGTAAACCTCCAAAGGCTGCTCCTCCAACTGCTCTCCCTGAAGGCCTGGCCTTGGACCCAAGAGCTGGGCAAATCCAAGCTGGTCAGCAGAAATTGCTGGGGCCAGGACTTCCCTGGTGGTTCAATGGTTAAGACTCTGCATTCCAATGCAGGGGTGTGAGTTCAATCCCTGCTCGAGGAGCTAAGATCCCACATGCCTCAGGACCAAAACACCAAAACATAAAACAGAAACAATGCTGTAACAAATTCAATAAAGACTTTAAAAATGGTCCACATCAAAAAGTCTTAAAAAAAAAAAAGTTGCTGGGGCCAATTCCACCACTTCCTGCCAGTACCCAGCCATGCCTAGCAGTAGGAGGATGCCCCTGACCCCAGCTGCTGCAAGCCCCCAACCACTACTTGCTGAATTCTTTAGTTCAGGGCTTCTCAGTCTAGACTGTGCACATAAATCCCCTGGACATTTCATTAAAATGTATTAGGTTGGCCAAAAGCTCGTTTGTGTTTTTCCATAACATCATACAGAAAAACCCAGATGAACTTTTTTGACCAACTCAACAGACTCTGAGTCGGCAGGCTGAGGATGGGGCCTAGGACTGCATTTCCAAGAAGCTCCCAGGAGACAAAGGTGCTGCTGATTCACCGAGCACACTTACTACATCTTACTAGGGTCTACCTTTCAAGGTCAAATACACATGTGCCTTCAGCTTCATTGTTCATAAGACACTTTATAAAACCACGTATCCCCATCTTTCTGAGGAGAAATGCTAAACTCAAGACATCAAAGAGCTTGACAAGGTCAAAACAGGTGGACTCAATCCGGGTGATTTGAACTCAAGTTCCAGGATGGTTTCCGGAAACCAGTGATTTTCAGATTTCAGTGTGCATCAGAATGATGTGGAGGGTGGGGAAAAATACAGATTATTGGGCCCCCGGAGCCTCTGATTCAGTAGGCCTGGGGTTCAGCCCACAATTGACATCTCTAACAAGTTCACAAGTGATGCTCACACAGTTGGACCAGGAACCACACTTTGAGAACCACTGTGCTAGACCAGGGGACCCTGGAGACCTCTGGGGAATCTGACTGTGGTCTCAAAGCTCTGACACCATCTACAACTCATGTGGCCCTGAACTGGACTGCTGCCCTGTCTTCCCTCTGAGCAGGGCCCCCAGAGTCCAGGGGTGGGCTGCTCTGCGTGTGCTACATCGGGCCAGGCCAAGGCTTTCCAGGCTTCTTTATATCTCGATGCCTCGGAAGAAACAGATGCTTTGTCTGCATTGAGGACGAGCTCCATCTGTAGGAGCTTCTGGGCCTCAGCTGTGTGGTCCTGGGACGCTCCCAGTGACGTCAGCACCATGCTCCTCACCTGTGAGATAAGTTCAACACCACCACCCCCTGCCCTCACTCCATGAACAGAACTGCACTCAGGCCCAGAGGAGTGAGGGTTCTGGGGAAGCCCACCTGTGCATCAGAGTCACCAGAAAGCTTTTATAAAGTACCAGTACCAATACCTTCCCCCAGTCCTGGGCAGGTGTACTGGTCACCTCTCCTCACATGATCGGGTCTAATCTGCAGCACGCTTCTACTAACATAGGGTAGTAGGAATCCGCCTGCCAATGCAGAGACACGTTTGACTTCTGGTCCAGGAAGATTCCACACACCCTGAAGCAACTAAGCCTGTGTGCCACAACATTCTAGAGACCGCGTGCTCTAGAGCCCGTGCTCCACAAAGAGAAGCCACCGCAACTGGGGAGTATCCCCGATCGTCTCAACTAGAGAAAATTCTGTGCTCAGAAACAAAGACCAAGCACAACCAAAAACAATACATCAATTAGCTAATTAATTTAAGAAGGTAAAAGAGTTTGCTATAGCTATGAATAGTTCACTGTTGGGGTTGGGTGAGAAAAAGTGAAACGATCACTGAGTCCCGCAGGCGACGTCCCCTCTCGCAGGCGTCGTCCCCTCTCGCAGACGAGCAGGGAGACTGCAGAGCCTATGTAGCATCCTGACCCCTCCCAGGAGCGGTGTGATGACAGGTCCTCAAGCTGAGCTGGCTGAGCAGGCTTCCCGGGGAGCTGCTCCCTGTGGCCCAGCCGCGGCCCGGCCAAACCCAGTGATCCAAGACTGAAAGCATCTCTGGACTTTGGCAAAGCTCTCGGGAAGATAGGAAGCTTAATCACAGCTGATTGGGACATGTGACTCACGCACGGGAGCTTTCCGGCTAAAGTCTTTAGGGAGCAACCCTGCTGGGGCTCACCCCAGATTATCACAAATCATTTGGAACAGTTAGGAAATGGGGGTCCGTTCATCCAACAACAGCTGGAAACGCCTGTTGGTGATGAGGAGAGGCTGTGTCCCAGATGAGCTTTCTACGGCCGTGCAGAACAAGTATTTGTTGAATGAATGAATACATGATTTAAATTTTAAAGCCTTTACTGAATTTGTT
This sequence comes from Nanger dama, assembly GCA_917880005.1. NCBI lineage: Eukaryota > Metazoa > Chordata > Mammalia > Artiodactyla > Bovidae > Nanger > Nanger dama. The sequence continues at coordinate 1,290,078 of CAKJTW010000108.1, read as the reverse complement.
ACAATACTGTTTCTGTTTTGTGTTTTGATTTTTTGACCACAAGGCATGTGGGATCTTGGCTCCCTGACCAGGGATCGAACCTGCACTCCATGCATTGAAAGGCAAAGTCTTAACCACTGGACCACCAGGGAAGTCCCACACACATGACTTGTCAAAAGTAATGACTGGATAAAGAAAGAGAGGGAGAGAGGAAAGAAGGAAGGAAGACAAGGGAAGGAAAGGAAGGGAAGGAGGAGGAAGAGAGAGAGAAAGGGAAGAAGGGAGGGAGAGGAGGAAGGAAAGAAGGGAAGACAGAAAAAGAAAGAAAGAAGGAAGGAGGGAAGAAGAAAGATAATCCAGCCTTGCTTATACTCTCTGCCTTTGGACACTTATAACAAACTGCAAAGTTTTTTCTTATATTGAACCAAAAGGCTGACCCAATTCTCTGAATGAAGGAAGAGACAAGCAGAAACAGAGCCACAGAAAATCAAAGTGGGGAGAGGGACCAATAAACCTAGTCTACACGTCCATGGATCCAGGCACTTCCTTCTCAGTGCAGTGCTGGAGGTCACTGAACAGGAGTCTCCAGTGTCTGCTAGCCAGGACCAGGGCTGTCCAGATTTCAGTACCCACAGGGACAGGGTCGGGGAATAGGGTTGGGGGATGGAAGGGGTCTTGGGCTACATCCTGTAAGACACAGAGAAGGGCTTGCCCCCTCTGTGCTCTCCTGGGCAGCTGGCTGCACTGCTGGCCCTCTGAGCCCCACCCCCTCGGGTGCATCCTGTTACAGTCACAGACTCTGGTACCACTGGGACCTCTCCTTGGTTCTTCTCCCTCCACACAGTGAGCTGGGGCTCGGGCCACTCTGAGATCCATAATACTTATTTCTGATGGAGGGCCCCTCCCTCCATCAGACTTCTGCCTGACCACTGCCCTCCTTCCTACCTGACACTGGCTTCATCTTCAGCTCGGAATCCTGTCACCCCAGTGTCCCCAGCATTCCCAGTAAGAGGAGGTGCTCCCCATTCTCTGGGAGAACACCCACCCCTCCCCAGCAGCATCACCCTGAGCCCGGCTCTCCCAGCCAGCGCCAACTTGCGGTCTGCCTGCTCGGCATTCCTCTCTTCCTTTGAGTGACTGCACAAACTTCCTCCAGGAAATCACATCTCCCCTACTCTTGGGTCCCCTACTCTTGGGTGGAGACGCTGGCCTCACAGGCCAGCTCAGCCTCCCTGGCCACTGAAATCGGGCAAGGCAGGTGGCCCAAGCTGATCCAGGAGAGCCAGTCTCAGGATTTTTGCAGGAAGTATTGAAAAGGCAACCTATTTCTGCTGGTGTTATAAAGCTTTGTTGTCCAGTTACTAAGTTGTGTCTGACTGATGTTGCGACCCTGTGGACTGTAGCCTTTTAGGCTACTCTGTCCATGGGATTTTTCAGGCAAGAATACTGGAGTGGGTAGCCATTCTCTTCTCCAGTTTTGGAGGTGAAGGGTATGTTTAATACCTTGAAGCTGGTAATGGTATCATGGGTGTGGGCCTAAGTCCAAACTCATCAAATTGTATACATTTAATATGTGCAATCTTTGGTATATCAATTGCATCTCAATACAGCTTTAAAAAAGAAACAAAGCTAGGAGAAAAGACACACGGCTGATTCTCACCATTCGCAGTAGTTGTGTTCTGTGAAGTCACTGCAAATAGTGAATGAGCAAACACTGAACTATTGCTCCTAAGGGAGATTGAGGGTTATGTTCCCGCCAGCCTCTGGTCACAACACTCTTATTAATCAATGGACATCAAGTCTTATTTTCTGTGTTGCTATTTAAAGACATTTTCTTTAACACATCTTGATTCATAACACTGAACTCACAGTCAACAGCACTTATGACTCATGCCTGAACAAGGTTTATCCAACGTATGTCTTCTCTCCGGAGGGCACATTACAGCCCTGTGCTTAAGGACACTAGAGAGACTTCAGCACTGCTCTAGGGGGTCACGTTAAACAGCAAAATCACCGACAGAAAGCACAGAGACCAAACATCACAGCACAAAACACGAGAAGAGCACGTGTTTCTAGTTATGAGGGCTGAGACCAGAAGGCAGGGTGTCATCCCGTGTGACCCTGGCCTCTGTGCCAGTCCTCAAATGACCTCTAACACTTCGTGGGTACTGATGTTGGGGTTACAAGTAAATTTTGCTACTATCAAATTCATCAACACAACACCGAATGTGTGAATAACAAAGACTGACTGTGCTTTCGCTAGCAGGGTTCAAATCACCTGGATCCTTCTGAGCCTGAAGCCAATACATCTCTTTCAGTTTCACGAGCCAATGAATTTCCTTCTTCACTCAATCCCCTGGAGTTTATCTTCTGTCATTTGAACCAGGCCAGTTCTATGGCTGCTCTTTCCTATTGGCATGCAGGTCTCTGGGAGAAAGGCGCTGGTTCCCTCTCATTAGCCTTAGAACCCTCAACATCCCCATGACCCCTGCAAAGAGAAAGTTTAGCACTGCCCGTCCCCAGCCCCCCAGGCATTGTTTGCGAAGAGATTTTCCAGGTTTACATCCAGAGTCACTCAGCATGAGATGACAGATCTCTTTGACCCTCCTACCAAGACAAGTTCTCACAAGGAGCTGGGTTCTTCTTGTGAGTAAACACTCCTCAGCAGGATCCCCCTCAAGCTACGGCCAATCCGAGTCTTAGAGAATGAATATGCTTTCTCTATGGCTCTTCTTTTTCCCTTTGGGAACTTTATTGATTCGAACCTAAGAAGCTGGATGTGCAAAATCTCCTGGCTATCCAATTACTGGCTATCCAATTTCAATTGATTGGATACTGGCCATTGAGAATTCCTTTATAGCTTCAGTCAGGCTTCCCAGGTGGCACTAGTGGTAAAGAACCCACCTGCCAATGCAGGAGACATAACAGATGTGGGTTCAATCCCTGACTCGAGAAGATCCCTTGGAGGAAGTCATGGCAACCCTCTCCTGGAGAATCCCGTGGAAAGAGGAACGGCAGGCTGTAGTCCATAGGGTCAGAAAGAGTCAGACACGACTGAGAGACTTGGCATGCACATAGTTTCAGTCATTTCTTGACCTCTTTTCCTTCTACTCAAAAACCACTTATATAACTGTTCAGAGACAGAAAACTCCACCCTTATTACATGATGCATGTCTCTGTGTAGCATTTTAAAACAATATTTAAACATAATACTTAAAGTATAATTTTAATTTTCATGGAAAGCTAAGATTCAATTAACTTTTTCTTAGATTGCTGAAAACATTTCCCCCTTACTTTTGATGTCCTGTGTTCTGCATAGCTCTTGGGTTTCCAGGGCCAGTGCTGCCACTCTGCCTACCAGGCTGTGACAGCCCACAGGAAGCATTCATGGGCATGGGGCCCAGAGGGGCCTGTGGGTGTGGCCTTGAGCCAGGAACCTGGTGGCAGCTTTTAGTTCCTCTTCTCCAACCTCCTACCATTTCTCCCATCAGTGGATTAGATTCTATACGGGGCCTTGGGCAAGAGGGTAGAATAGAGCCAGAAGGGGCCTAGCAATGTCCTGGGCTGAGAGAAGGAGAACAAGAGGCAGAGAAGAAAGGAACTAGCCAAGATCTCAGAGTGCAAACCAGCAAGGGGGCTCCCAAGGCCCTCCCAGCACTTTCTCTATGAGCAGTGTTGCTCCTGCTAGGTGAAGGTTCCCCCAGGCCCTCCTCACATTGATAAACCCCAGCTTTTATTCACAGACAAGTCACATCATTGCACTGGTCCACACCACTCCATGAGATGGTTGGATGGCATCACCAATTCAATGGACATGAATCTGAGCAAACTCCAAGATACTGGAGGACAGGGAAGGCTGGCGTGCTGCAGTCCCTGGGGTCGCAAAGAGTCTGATACCACTTAGCCACTGAACAATTCCATGATGCCTGGTTTCCATTCTAAGGAGACTCTGTGAATCTTCCTCCCACTCTTTGTCACCACTCCTCCAGCCAGGGGGAAATTTTTAATTCCACAAAGAAGAACTCTCTCATCTCCACCACCCCCAGTGACTGCAATTCTGTGCAAGCATTGTTTTTCTGGGATCCTCAAATCAGCATGGGCGTCTGCAGGCCCCACTGTCATTTGGTGTCTTGTCTCCCAGTTACCACGCACATCCAAGGCCCCACATGCTCAGTCCAGGCCGCCCTGCAAAACCTATGCATGGAATAGGGACTCTCTACTGACTGGGAGGCTCAGAGAAGGGGAACTTCATTGGGTCAAGTGTGCCAGGCTGCCCTGATTAAACCAGCCCCACCCCCAGCAGTCCTTGCCTGGCTCCCTGTCCCCACACCCTGCCTCCCACCCTGATGCCCCATCCAATGGGCCATGTCATCTCTCTCCGGGTCTGAAACCCACCAGGCCTAAGGACAGGAGGGTTGAGAAACCCTAGTCTAATCACTGAAGGCATCATATCGTCCCTGTGGCTTTTTATTACTAGTTTTCATTACATCTACACTTTGGTTGGCTACGAAGCCCAGCTCCCTCCCAGTCCTTGGTCCAGCAAAACCCTGAGGCCAGTGGCAGCCTGGCTGCAGTGAGCTATCCCAAGCTTCCTGCACTGGATCAATACGCTTTACGTTGTGTGTCCTGGAGAGATTCGCATTGCACGCTCTCTGGTACCAGAAGAGACTCAGTCCTCCTCACCACACTTCTCCACCCGACCTCATGGAGCCCAGCCACTCCGGGTTCACTGGCTCTTCTCCGGCGTTTGAGGACTCACTCTACTACACCAGCTCTGGCTGCCAAGGCCACCATCCAACGTCCACTCTAGGGACCTTTCTTTCCAAATGTGGTTCACGCTGCCCCTTTCAACACTGCCACACACATTAAGACTTCCCACAGACAGAAGTGTCCGCCCAACTCTGGAGAGCCGGTTTGTTAAACCCTTGATCCGGAAACTGACCTGCCTTTGACCATCACTTCCCCACCCACTGACTGCTCCAGCTGGGTCTCCTGACTGCTTTCATAAAGCCACATCCTGTGTTCACATACTGGAGTCGGGGAAAAAAAGACAGCTCTTTTCAGGGAAGGTGATTTCAGCTGTCAAACCAACACTTCCTGGCTGATGTATTCTCCCTTTCACATCCCTTCCAAGATCGTTAACTTCCCAAGGCGTGCCCCCTATGATGTCTGTAGGGAGTTCTCTCATTCCCAGCTGTGCGATGGCAGACCATGTCTTTCTCTGAGTCTGTTTCAGATCCGTTGTTTTACACATACGGAGAGCTCATCCCTGTACATCGTAGACTCTGTCCACATACCTTAATCCTTCATTATCTTCCTCCTTTGTGTGTGTCATTAATAACTAACACTGAGAAAATTACTATTATTGTTCAGAAACAGCGGTACTCCTGTCACTTTTTAAAAACATTTTTAAAATTAATTTTATTGGGGTATAGTTTGGTTTATTGGAGTATAGTGTAGACCCAGATCACCCTGAGTGGTGAGAAGATTGGACATGGGACTTATCCAGAGATTTGGGCCCTTTGGAGGGAAGGGCTTCCCTGGTGGCGCCAACGGTAAAAAAAAACCACCTGCAATGTAGAAGGCCCAGGTTTGATCCCTAGGTCGGGAAGATCCCTTGGAGAAGGGAATGGCAACCCACTCCAGTATTCTCACTGGAGAATCTCATAGACAGACGAGCCTGGTGGGCTCTAGGCCACGGGCTGCAGAGAGTCTGACGCGACTGAGAAACTAACCCTAACAGAGTGAGAAGGTGGCTGTCTGCAGCCCAGGAGAGAGCTCTTACTAGAAACCAAACCTGTCAACACCTTGATCTTGGACTTCCAGCCTCCAAAACTGTGAGAAAATAAATGACAGTGGTTTAAACCACCCAGTCTGTGGTGTTTTGTTATGTCAACCCTAGCAGATTACTACAGTATAAAAGCACTGCCTCACTGTTCACCAGGCTTCTGCTGAACACCTACTGTGTGCCGAGCATTGAATGAGGGACTTTAGGCAGACACAGAAGAAAATGAGACTCCAGTGGCTCTCGGTGTGGTAGGAAAAACATGCTGCACAAACAGATCTGTCATAAAGCGGAACGGAGGGATCATGGTATGAAGTGTTAGTTGCTCAATCACGTCCGACTCTTTGCAGCCTCATGGACAAGAGCCCCCAGGCTCTGCTGTCCATGGAATTCTCCAGGCAAGAACACCGGAGTGGGTAGCCATTCTCTTCTCCAGAGTATCTTCCAGACCCAGGGATCAAACCTGGGTCTTCTGCATTGCAGGTAGATTCTTTACTGTCTGAGCCACCAGGGAAGCCCTATCATGGTATACTCAGCTCTACCATAATGCTTTTTGAAAAAGCAAATCTTGGGACTTCCCAGGTGGTCCAGCAGTGAAGAGTCCACATTGCAATGCAGAGGGACATAGATTCATTCCCTAGTCAGGGAACTGAAACCCCACAGGTCAAAGAGCAATTAAGCCCCTGTGTTGCAACTATTGAGCCTCCAAGCCACAATTAGAGAGTCTGTGCACTGCAACAGAAGATTCTGCATGACACAGCGAAGAACCTACATGCTGCAACTAAGACACAACACAGCCCAATAAATAAACAAAATAATTAAAAATGCAATTCTGCTCCAGTGCCACTGATACATTGGGTGACAGTTTGATCAGAATATGAATTTTGTGTTTGCTTACACTTGATTTTATCTGTAAGAAGTACTACATGAACACAGAAACCACCCAGCTGAATAGAGCCACAGAGGAATTCACAAAATGTACACACTCTGGCACAGAGAAGCTGCCTTGATTTACCATGTGTGTTACGAGCCACAACTATCCACATATTATGTTACAGTTCTTGATTTCTGCCTGATTTCATATGATGGTCCTTGGACCATTTTCACACCAACACCCAAGTTCTGAGGCTCACTTACACAAATCAACTTCAAGTCAGGTTTTAAGGTCAAGTGCCATAAATTTCTTAACCACTTAATGTGTCAAGCAATGTTCTCATTTTTATTAGGTTCCTAGTTCTGTTCTTATCTAACAATTTTGTCCCTGACAAATTTTTAATGTCATGTCTAGCCCACTTTCCCCTCCCAAGCCCTTTGGTTTTTATTTCATGAGTTTGTTTCTTGCAGTGATTTTTATAACACATTATTTTGTGGTATAGCAGAGCTAACTGTATCTAAATGTCTCAATAAGAAACTTCACTTCCCATAAGTAAGGCCTGGAAAATCAACACCTATGATCAGGTTTACAAATAATCACACACTTGAGTGGGTTGTGGCTAAGGTGTCAATAATGCCTCCTAGTGGCAACATCCCATAATTGGAGGTAAAATATAGGAAAAAAACATCATGCATTAAACATGAATTTTTAACATGTTACAGGATAAATGAAGCTATTAAACAAGCTAAGTCAAATATATCCTTCACCTGTAGGCAACTTTTTCTGAGCTCAAACTTCCTGGTACTTTTAAAATTTACTTATTTTAACTGGAGGATAATTACTTTACAATATTGTGATAGTTTCTGCCATACATCAGGGTGAATCAGCCATAGACATACCCTCTATTCTGTACCCACCCCCACCTCCCTCCCCACCTCATTCCTCCAGGCTGTCACAGAGCACCAGCTTTGGGTGCCCTTTGTCATCATCAAACTCCCACAGGCTACCTATTTTACATATGGTAATATATTTACATGTGGTAATAACACTGGTATATATTCCAGTGTTATTCTTTGGTATGTTTAAGAAAAGAAGATTTTCTCTAGGGAGAAAGCTTCACAGAGAGAGCGACACTGACCTGTCATTGAGTTTTCGGAGGTGCACAGCTGCTCTCTCAGCTTCTCCACGTCGTCAGGATGTACCTGCTCATAGAGGGTGCTCCCGAACCACTCTGACTGGGGTTGATTCAGCACAGGGGTGACAGAGTCGGACACATAAATCACTCTGCCTGTCTCAGCTGCCACTACAAACAGAAACCCATCTGCTGCTTCAAGGATGAGATGCTTCAGTTCCTGGGAAGAGAAGATCACGATGAGGACCCGACATGGACAAGCCAGGTAAACAGTCTCATTAGCAACCTTCAATTTTCATTCAGAAGCTCATTCTGATACACAAATGCTTTGGGGAAGTCTTTTTTTTTTTTCCGGAAAATGATCTTTAAAAGTGCACAAAGCAGACTTCCCTGGTGGTACGGAGGATAAGAATCTGCCTGCCAATGCAGGGGACACGGGTTCAATCCCTGGTCCAGGAAGGTTTCACATGCCAAGGAGCAACTAAGCTTGTGTGCCATAACTCTGAAGCCCATGCGCCTAGAGCCCATGCTCCGTTAACAAGAGAAGCCACTGCAATGAGAAGCCCCCACACCACAAGGAAGAGCACTCCCTGCTGTTCACAACTAGAGAAAGTCCACTCAGCAATGAAGACCCAGTGTAGCCAAAAATAAATGAATAAGTTATTTTTTTAAAAGAAGCTCAGAAAGCTCATACTAAGCCGTAAGATACAGATGCTCCAAACACAGTCAACTGTCTTTAACTAGTCCTCTTTTTTATGATTTTTTAAAATGTGGATCATTTCTAAAGTCTTTACTGAATTTGTTAAAATATGCTTTTATTTGGCCATGAGGCATGTGGAATCTTAGCTCCCTGCCCAGCGATCAAACTCGCATCCCCTGCATTAGAGGGCGAAGTCTTTATCACTGGACCACCAGGGAAGTCCCTTAACTTGCTCTCTCTTAAGGAAAGAGGAAATTCCCAGCCCAATGGAATCAGAAGGTATTGGGTCAGAGGTGCGAATGGCCTCTCCTACATTTTCAAACTGCAGTCATGTCACTGGAGCACAAGATGGTCCGGGAAGGGAGGGGGAGGCCCACGGGAAAGTGGGGTGAGAGAAGGAAAGGCACCAGGCGTCGCCCCAGCCCCTGCCTGCCATGCTGCCAGCACTCTCATTCCTCTTCTCTTCCTGTCTGAGCTGAACGCTGGCAGTGGATATGAGGGCACCACTTTACTCTGTCTGCCAAACTCCCAGAACCCTGTGACAGCCGACCTCTCAACAGAGTCCCAGGGTAATCCCAGGAGGTGGCAGGGATACCAACATTGTCTGTCTCCCTTGGCGGTGAGAAGAGAGTTTAGCTGTGCCAGCCCTGGCGTCACACTGACTCACAGAGCTCATGACTGTTGGTGCCGGCAGGAAGGATGGATGAATGGGCGGCAGGAAGCCCTCAACATCCCAAGAGAGATGCCGAGTGGGCAGGATCAACTTTGTCCAAATGAGATGCCTTCTCTTTGCAGTGCTTGCAGGCAGCCCAGGTGCAGCTATCTCCCCGTCAGTCTCATGTCAGGCTCAGGGGCCCTTTCCTGCTGAATGCAAGGGGCTCCGTCCTTGCAGGACTTGGGGACCAACTCTTTCACATGTGCCGGAGTCCACAGCCAGCTCTCATCCACCTCATACACTGCTCAGGCCCCAAAGAAAACCGGGATTCTTCTGGTCAGCGGTTGGCAAACAATTCTTGCTGGGAATTCTTTGCTGTTTTGTTGTTTAGTTGCTAAATTGTGTCCGACTCTTTGTGACCCCATGGATTGTAGCCCGCCAGCCTCCTCTGTCCATGGACTGTCCAGAGACTGAACCCACAGCTCTTACATCTCCTGCATTGGCAGGCGGATTCTTCACCACTGAGCCACCTCGGAAGCCCCAAATTCCTGGCTTCCGTGTAATTGCAGGTAGGCTTCCTGGTGGCTCAAGTGGTAAGAATCCATCTGCTGAAGCAGGAGACTCGGGTTCGATTCCTGAGTTGGGAAGGTCCCCTGGAGTAGGAAATGGTAACCCGCTCTAGTATTCTTGCCTGGAGAATCCCCAAGGACAGAGGAGCCTGGCAGACACAGAGGAGTCCATAGGGTCACAAAGAGTTGGAAACGACTGGGTGATTAAACAACAAAAATTGTAGGTGGGAGCCCTGCTGTAACAGAGAAAGGGCCACCTGTGTGGGGCCTGGAGCATCCGGCCCCGCCCTTGGTGCCCGACCTGAGGGCGCCCAAAAGCTCAAAGACTAGGAAATGTGAGTCAGCTGGTGAGCAGAACCCAGGGAGGTCTCCGAGCCCTTGGCTGAGTCAGAACTCTAACATCCTTTGCTCGGGAATTGGGTGCGGAAGCGGTCTATACAATCATTTTTAAAAGAAACGTTTATTTTCCTCCTTTGTCTTGCTTCGCACTTCCGCTGTGCCATCCCTCTTGATGATGACCCAGAAGCCTGGGTCAGCAGTTTTATTTTCAGTGAGATGGTCTTCCCAACAGGAAGGACTGTAACACATAAAACAGGTTGTCTGGGAAAGTAGAGAATTCTGTGTCTCCGAAGGAGAGGAAGTGGACAAGTTGACTCCATTTATGTTTTCACAGTTTCAGCCCTTTTTAGGGACTGTGGGAAGGGCTTATGGGCCAGAGCTCACCCTCCCTCACGGGCCCCTCTTTCTACACCCCTTCCCTCTGGTTTTCATCTTCTGGGAGCACCCCACTCATGACCAAGGTCCTGTGCCCTGAATCCAGAAGCAGCCTTGCCCCTATCCTCCAGTTAAGCCAACAGGAAGGTCTAAAAGCACAGATGGTGGAGTCAAAGCAGACCACCAACTCCAGCTCTTCCGCTTCACTGTGCAGGTCTGGATTCCAGACGTAATATCTTTGGCTTCTGCGTTTTTTTTCATGCCTTTTGCTTGGGGTTGGGGGGAGGATTTTGTGAGGTTAAATGAGATCTTGAATGTGAAGGGCTTAGTAAGGGCTTGGCAAACAGTAGGTATTTAATATATGTGGCTGTTGTCATTATCAACAGCCCACCAAGGAACCGAGAGATGAATGGGGGAGAGGATGCATGTGACCTGCATAACTGCCTTCTCTCTTCTCTCCATTTTCTTTTTTTTTTTTATAAAAAGCATTTTAAAAATATATTTATTAATTTGGCTGCACCTGGTCTTAGTTGTGGCATGTGGGATCTTCAGTTGTAGCACGCAAACTCTTAGTTAGGGCATGCGGGATCTAGTTCCCTGACCAGGGATCAAATCTGGGCCCCCTGCATGGAGAGCACAGTCTTTAGCTACTGGATCACCAGGAAAGTCCCGCCATGTTTTTAATCCCTAGTCACGTAAAGAGATTAATGTCAAATATGGACCCCAACAGGGTTTGTTATAAGGATTAAAGAAATGTAGAGGAAAAGCCTTTTACTAACCCTCGTGGTCAGGATGTGCGTAATGCATTTCTGTCTGCTTCCCTACCAGCTAGGCTTCCCTGCTGGTTCAGATGGTAAAGAACCCACCTGCCAATGCAGGAGACCGTGGGTTCAATCCCTGGGTCGAGAAGATCCCCTAGAGGAGAGCATGGCAACCCACTCCAGCATTCTTTCCAGGAGAATTCCATGGACAGAGGAGTCTGGTAGGCTATAGTCCATGGGGTCACAGAGAGTCTGACATGACTAAACAGTTAACACTACTTTCACACTATCCACCAGCTAGTCATCCTTCATTCCACTCCAGCCCTGTGTTAAACACTGCTTCCTCCCTTACCTGTCTCCACAACCCTGCCAGGGGGAGCCGTCGCTGTGTTAACCTTAACCCCTTTCACAGAGGTGGAAATGGGTTGGGCATTCTGCCCTGGACTACCGTGTTCCACAGCTCCCAGCAAGGGTCACCCCCCTGCCACATCTCTTCATACCTTGAGGTGAAGAGCACATGGGCACTGGGATGACAAAAGTCCCTTGCTAAAAAGTCTGCCGCACAGGAATTCACGTGAGCTCCTCTTTCCTTGCTCTTTTTCTAAACCTAATGCTTAGATTCCTCACTCCAGCAAAACACACGATTCTGTCTCTGGACACACCTTCTCACCCCTTCCTCCAAGGCTCTGTTCTCGCCGATTTCCCAAGTCTCCCCATGTGGAACCCCTTCCTCTGCTCTCTTTCTAGGCATATGCGGGGCTCTCTCCCAGCAGGCCAGCGCTGATTCTGTCTCGGGCAGCCCCTGACGAGCCTGAACACTTCCTCCTGCCTGTGTCCCTGATGACACATCACTTCCCCTCCCCTGCCCCCACCGAGTCCATTGTCCCCTTTATCCTGCAGAAGCCCTCAGGGTCAGGAAGGCAGAAAGCTCATGTTTGTCTACAGATGAGTGAACACAAGCTGACAATGTCTGACCAGCATGGGGAAGAACAAGGACCCAGAACACAGGCCTTCCAGGGCGTGAAATGGCCAAATTACAATATATCAATACTTCCTACAGACCACCTCTGGGGTTCTCTGTTCCCAACTCTGCAAAGACCAGGATAGCTGTTAAAATACATGGTTCTGGGGTCTGACCACCCTGTGTCAACTCCTGGTCTGCACTGAGCAGTAAACACTTTGAAGCCTCCACTTCTTCATCTCTAAAGCAGGGATGAGTAACAGCAGCTTTCTCCTTGAGCCAGAATAAGGATTTAATGAAATCCTGCACAGAAAGGACATGACTTCAACTGGGCTCAGGGCAGAGGCCGGCTACGTGCTGCCTGTTAAGTCCTTGTCACTATGATTGCTGTGACATCTACCAAAACTTTCATCATGATGATGACCGTCACTGCTAGTCTAGCACAGAAGAAAAGGGTTTGCTGGCTTTTTCCTGGGTTAGCGTGTGCTAAGCACAGTATCTCTTTTGCTTTGTGTTGAGTGATATCTTATTAAGGTGGTAGTTGTTCAGTCACTCAGTTGAGTCTGACTCTTTTGCGATCCCATGGACTATGCCAGGCTCCACTGACCATGGGATTCTTCAGGTTAGAATACTGGAGTGGGTAGCCATTTTCTCCTCCAGGGGATCTTCCCAACTGAGGGATCAAACTTGCATCTCCTGCACTGGCAGGCAGGTTCTTTACCACTGAGCCATCAGGGAAGCCTGTCTTATTAAGGTACATGGTGGGGGAAAAAAAAAAAGCAGAGGATGCAAACTCAGAAAGACAGTCCCCAGAAGAGTTTCCTAGTGAAACACAGGAATAAAATTTCCTGCTTTCGTCCCACCTCAGCCTTTCACCCTATGTAGTCTTATCTCATCTTGGTGACGCTGTCATTCTCGCCACTCTCTGCCCTCCCAGGAATGTGGTTACCAGGGGAGCAAGGAGCACGGGCGAGGAGTGAACGGGTACCTGTTCCGTCAGGAACGAAGGCTTGTAGGCGCCGTCCGTGGACTTGTTCCCAGTGCCCCGCATGGACTTCATGTGAGAGACGGCCATGCGCAGGATGGTGAGCTTGTCGGGCTTCCGGGCCAGGGCGCTGCACGTGGGGACCATGTCCGAGAGCTCGGTGATGTACTGGAGTCATCTTGTTCCGCCGCCGCCTCTCGATCTCACTGTGGTTCTCTCTTCCCGAAAGCACGAGATCAGGGTGGGGGAAGAGAGACGGATCAGACCAGGGCTTACTGTCAAATGGGGTAAAACGGCACATCCCTAACACGAAGTAGCCAAAAGATGAACTCGTGATGATGGCTCATTCAATGCCTTATGTGTGTGTGTCGGTGGGGTGTATAGTTGCTTTACAATGTCATGTTAGTTTCTGCTGTACAACCATGTGAATCAGGCATATGTCTATATATGTCCCCTCCTTCTTGGGCCTCCCTCCCAACCCATCCCCCATCCCACCCCTCTAGGCCATCACAGAGCACCAAGCTGAGCTCCCTGTGCTATACAGCAGCTTCCCACTAGCTATCTGTTTCACACATGTAGTGTATATACATCAATCCCACTCAGTTCGTCCCACCTCCCCACATGTCCATTCTCTATGTTTGCATCTCAATTCCTTCCCTGCAAATAGGCTCATCTGTACCATTTTTCTAGATTCCACATACATGTGTTAATATACATTCTATACATACATATTTGTTTTTCTGACTTCACTCTGTATACAGGCTAGATCCATCCACATCTCTATAAATGACCCAATTTCGTTCCTTTTTATGACTAAGTAATATTCCACTGTATATATGTACCAATCTTCTTTATCCATTCCTCTGTGAATGGACATCTAGCTTGCTTCCACGTCCTGGCTATTGTAAATAGTGCTGCAATGAACACTGGGGAGTGTATGTATTTTTTAATTATGGTTTTTGCTGGGTACATGCCCAGTAGTGGGATTGCTGGGTCATACGGCAGTTCTATTTTTACTTTTTTAAAGGAACCTCCATGCTTTGAACACATCTTAGAGCAGCTTCTGGACACCTTAGCAAGCTTCTGTCTCGGGGCATGGGGTGGGAACGGACTACCACAGATACTTCAGTCTCAAAGCTTCCACTGTCCCCATGACCTAGGTATTAATGCTTTTTAATGAGCATAAAGAATGAAGACATGACCCTTCCGGTGTCCAAAGTGAACCAAACACACCTTCCAAGTGCACCCACGAATGCTAGGCTTACACAAATATCCACACACACGTTGAACGTAATAGTTACCACTGACTTGAACAAATGGTTTACTTTGACCCACAATGAGAAACACGTCTAGCCTCCTTGCCATTCCTGGCATCCCTAAGCAGACAGCCATGCCACAGACCCACATCCCATCACGCTGTGAACAAGCCCCTGCTTGGCAACGCATTTTCTACAGCCTAGTAACAGAGTATGTGTACTTGCTCTCTAACAAGAGTCAACTAAACAGGGGCGTGTTTAAGATGAAAAACGAACAGAAGGGACACAGGAAAGTGTTTCTGTCTCGAAATGATTACCTCTAGGCTTGACAGGGAGTAACAGCCAAGCCAGTTCCACGACACGGAGACAAGGCTGTCATGTGGGGTGAAAGAATTGTCTAAAAACACGGCACACACCTGCAGCGGCATTTAGGGCTTCATGGGTGCTCATAGCATGAGGGTGACTGTGAGAGCAAGAAAGGAAGAGCCCTGGGCAAGGCTGCCTCACACACCGCTGGCATTCTCCCTGCCCTCCAGGCCAGGAGCAGATGCCAAGCGGGCCTGATTGCAGGCAGGTCGCATGTGAACACACAAACAAAACGGCAGGAGTGAGACCGTGGTGAGGGAATTTCCCTGGTGGTCCAGTGACTAAGACTCGGCACTCCCAATGTTAGGGGCCCAGGTTCCATCCCTGGTCTGAGAACTAGAGCCCACATGCCTCAACTAAAAATCCTGTGTGCCACAACCAAAACTCCGTGCAGCCAAATAAATAAATATAAGTAAATAAATATTAAAAAAATAAAAGCCTGAAGTGAATGGACCTGGGTGGGCCTGGTGAGCACCTCTGTACAGAAAGCACTGAGCCAGGTGCCCGGAGAGGACGGGCCAGAGGAACCCAGGAATGTCCCGCTCCTGTCCTACAGGAGCGAAGCATTTGGCCAGGACAGTAAGACATCACCCTGAAGAGTGGAAATGAAGGCAGAAGTGATCAGATGCTCTGAGAGGCACACGGAAAGCAAAGCCCGCAGGAGAGAGTGAGAGAGGAGAGGAGGAGGCGGTCCTGAGGGCGACAAGGGCTGAGAGGGTGGAGGAGGAGCTGAGAGGCAGTTGGCCCTGACCTGGCAGTAGGTAAAGGGGGTGCACTATGGGAAGAGCATCAGTGGGATCAAAGAAAGGGCTGGAATTGAGGTGAAGCCTTTGGGCAGGAGCAGAACAGGCCCTCAGTTCAGTCTGTGTGCTGTGATCCTGCGGATATTCCTAAAAACGCAGACCCAGACCTTCCTCTCCATTCCTTCAGGCATGCCCCAAGTATACAGGGTAGAGTCCAAGCCCCCCTCCCTCCCCGCTTCCTGCTAGTTACCACGGCGACCACCCCAAGGCAGGACTAGGGCATGCCTACTTCTGATCCCATTTCCAAAAGACCCACAGACCAACTTGTTTTGTAAAACATCTGAGAAGAGTCTTTGTGAAGTTCTTAAAATGGATCTAAAGCAATTTCATCACCATGCTGATTCAACCCAACTCATGAGAACAGGTGCTTGAAGGAGACATGAGGACAACTGTTTAAAATAGTATTGATTGGCTAGTGCAGAAAACGCTCTACTTCATGAAATAAGACTGAAAGAGTTACCAACAGAAGGTCAAAATGAGGAAGAGCTGCAAATTACCTAGCAACAAGATCTGATAAACAAGTGAGTATAGCTATTGAATCTATTAAAATATATATAAAATATGTATATATATGGTTTCATTTTGAATGAAATATGTGTGTGTGTGTATATATATATATATATATATATATATATATTTTCATTTTGAAGGGTCATGGAGGCAGAAACAGGAACAATGCCATCTTGTGAAAACAGAAGGAAGTGTCTCCAGGACCAAAGCCACCTCCTCCACAGGGTGCGGAGCAATGGGGATCTGCTTGGAGGAGTTGCAGGGGCAGCCTGTGAACTTAGCATTTTGAGTTCCGTGGGTCCCACATGCAGCATCAATAAGGCAATGAGCCCCTCTGCACCTGGGCGCCAGGGCGGGGCCCCCTGCAGCGGTGACCACTGGGGACACAGCACAGCATCAGCCGTGACCCCTGCGCTGGGACCCACTGCCTGGCCCGGGAACACGGCTGCGGAGGCCAAGGGCAAGCAGGAGCAGCTGCAGCTGCATGCCGCCTAGGGCTTCTCTGCCAACTCAGCTCCCGGGGTCTGTGAAGGGAACCCAGAGAGTGGGATCCAAGCCCATCCCACGCTGTCTTCAGGAATGTCCTTTGTGGAGGACGTCCCTGGGGCTCAGAGAGGGCCTGATTTGCCAGGACTTGAGCTCAGCTCCCCAGCAGAGCTGAGTTGTCTGGTTCCAGAGTTGGAGCTGGAACACCGGGGGAGACAGACAGGCAGAGACACCTAAGGCTCGACAGGGAAGAGAAGCCCGGTAGCTTCTACGGACACAGCTTGGGGCTACTTACGCCTCCAGAAACGATCCCCTCTTCCCCACAAAGCCTGGGGTTATCCAGGACTGCTGGCTTCCCCAGTGGCTCAGCGGGTAAAGAATCCTCCTGCAGTGCAGGAGATGCGGGTCACTTCACATCAAGGTTAACCTCTGCAGGAGAACAGAAGGAGCTGGGGTCGCTGAACAAGGAGAGAAGGACCTCAGAATGGAAGCTGACGACATGAGAGTCAAACAGCTGTGAAAAGGCCACTGACTAAGGCAGGCCTGATGGCAGAGGACTGTCTCCACTCGATACGGCATTAATCCCACAGCCTCCAGCCCTAATCTCAGCTCCAGCCCACCGAAAGGACAAGACTGCCTCAGGCTATCTCTCCTGGTAATTTGGTTCCTTACAGGCTACACTGTTCCTCAGAGAACTACACCCAAGTTCTCTGCCAGACTTCTCTGGTTCATAAGAACTAAGGCTCACAAAGCCACTATGGAGAACATTGTGGAGGTTCCTTCAAAAACTAACAACAGAGCTACTATATGACCCAGTAGTACCACTCCTGGACATGTACCTGGAGAAAACCATAGGGACATATGGTTTCTAAGGACGTATGCACCCTGATGTTCTTTGCAACACTATTTATAATAGCCAGGACATGGAAGCGACCTAAATGTCCATCAACAGAGGAATGGATAAAGAAGATGTGGTACACATATACAGCGGAATACTACTCAGCCATAAAAAGTAACAGAACTGTACTATTTGCAGAGACATGGATGGACCTAGAGATTGTCATACAGAGTGAAGAGAGGCAGAAAGAGAAAAACAAATATTGTATGTGCTTGCAAAGTTGCTCAGTCATGTTCAATTCTTTGTGACCCTACGGACTGCAGCCAGCCAGGTTCCTCTGTCCATGGGGATTCTCCAGGCAAAAATGCTGGAGTGGGCTGCTGTGCCCTCCTCCAGGGGATTGTCCCAACCCAGAGATCAAACCCACATCTCCTACATCTCCTGCATTGACAGGCAGGTTCTCCAATACTGCTTACGAGTGAAATATAGAAAAATGGTAGATGAACTTACTTGCAAAGCAGAATTCAAGTCACAGATGCAGAGAACAAACTTACCAAATTTGTTAATTACCAAGGGAGGAGGGGAGTGGGATGAACCGGAAAAGTGGGATTGGCACATATACACTATTGATACTGTGTATAAAACAGATAGAGTCAGACACGACTGAAGTGACTTAGCAGCAGCAGGAGCAGCAGCAGCAGCAATGAGAACCTACTGCATAGCTCAGGGACCTCTACTCAATGCTCTGTAGCGACTGAAACGGGAAGGAAATCCAAAAAAGAAGGGATAGACGTATAGCGACTCATTTTGCTGTACAGCAGAAACTAACACAACACTGTGCAGCAACTATATTCCAATTTAAAAAAGGAAAGAAAAAAATCACAGTAAAAAAAAAAAAAGGAAACAAAGGCTATCGAGGCAGGGAGAGTATCTGGAAGGGCTGAGAGTGCTCATTGGGTATTTATTCGGCAGTGTCAGAAGACTCAGCTGAAATTCTCCTTACTCTAAACAGAATCTACATGGCCAAGTCAGGGTGTCTCCCACAAGGTGACTCATGAGATGAGGGTAACCCTTGCTCCCTCCTAGCCATGCTCTCTGCATCAGAAGTACTCCGAACATCCTCCACCTTGAAACAAAATGCTTGGCTCGCTAAGCTAAGACACACACTGAGAATTCTGTGTAATGACAATCTTGTTCTTTTTCTGCAGGGAAGGAAATGAAGGACACACCCACATTGCATGTTTCCCCCTTATCAATGGGGTTTTGATGGTCAAAGCTCTAAATAAAACAGGGTGATAAATTCAGGGGAAAGATGAAAATACCATCATAACCCAGAGAGACAGGGGAAAAAAATGTCCACAAGCATAAATACTGCATACAACCAAGAGGAAAATGTCAAAATGGGTGTGATAAAAAGGAAAAAATTCTGTGGAAACCTTCCTATCGTGGATAGCTTTACTTTTAGATAATGTTAGTTCACTGGCGAAACCCTGCAAAATATCACGACCCCTTATGAACTAATACAACTGGGTTCAACCTTGTCCGAGGGAACAGTTGAAAGTCATACAGATTAAAGGTGGAACCCCCGGGAAGGTCAGAGACGATCCTCAAAAGGTGAAGGGTGAAGGAAGAAGTGGAAGAGAGGCTAATAAAACCCATCCAGGTCTGTGGATTCCGGGTTTGTAGATGGCCCCTATGCACTATAGCGGAATTCAGAGCAACAGGTGTGAGAACTCCTTCCAAGACCTTCTGACTCTTCTGAGAAAGGATGCAGAATGAGTGAGAACTCAGCAAAAATTCAGGGGAATAGCACATAGCAACACAAATGAAAGGTTTGGGAGTGAGCACTTGGGTGTTCCTAAGATACAAACTCCAAATTCAGAGACTTCCCTGGTGGTCCAGTGGCTGAGAATCCACCTTCCAATGCAGGGGCCTGGGGTTTGAGCCCTGGTCGGGGAACTAAGACCCCTCATGCCATGGGGGCTACTAAAGACCATGTGGCACAACCAGAGAAGCCTGAGCACCACAAGGAAGACCCAGCACGGCCAAAAATTTTAAAAAAGTAAGCCCAACATTTAAGAGTATCTCTATTTCATGCGTCCACTCTTCTGTTTTAATGACCACTACACAATACATGTGGCTCAGCAGTAAAGAATCTGGCTGCCGATGCAGGAGCCACAGGAAACTCAGGTTCGATCCCTGGGTCGGGAAGATCCCCTGGAGGAGGAAATGCCAACCCAGTCGGGTATACTTGCCTGGGAAATCCTATGGACAGAGGAGCCTGGCAGGCTATAGTGCATGGGGTCATAAAGAATCGGACGCCACTCAGTGACTGAACAACAAACTGCTCAATAAACTGTCCCCTCTGGTCTTCGGTTCCTCATCCTGTCTACTCCTTGGCCCCTGCAGACCGGCTTCTGCCCCCAGGTTGCCCTTGACTTTGTGTGGGGGAGGGGAGCACCTTGGTCAGCAGAGCCCTGTCCTGCATGTCACAGCCCCCAGAGCAGCATCAACTGCATGAGGGAGGGAGGCCTAAGACCTGGGGATGGTGAAGCGAGTCTCGGGCCATTTCTGGCCCTGGCACTGTGTGTGTGCACCCTTGCGTGTGCACAGGTGTGTGCATGTGCCCAGCAGCTGAATACCCCTACACAGTTCCTCCAAAACTGGTGAAACTGAAAGTAAAACATCTGTTGACAAATCAGCAAAAATCAGCTGTAAGATGACAACTGCAGAAGGGAGAAGCAAATATAGTCCACCAAGCAATAGAGAGAAAACATGCAAAATATTAAGTTTGGAAGCAGCTAGCTCTAGGGGAAGAGTAATATATTTAAGACTTTGAACATTTTTCAAAAAGTTACTTGGGGTTGCCCTGGTGGTTAAGAATCCGCCTGCCAACACAGGGGACACCGGTTCAATCCCTGGTCTGGGGAGATCCCACATGCCTTGGAGCAACTAAACCCATGACCACAACTACTGAAGCCTTCATGCCTAGAGCCCACAAGCCCTTCTCTCGTGGTGGTGGCAGCAAGAGAAACCACCACAATGACAAGCCCATGCATCACAGCTACAGAGTCGTCCCTGCTGGCTGCAACTAGAAAAGCCTGCCCACAAGCAGTGAAACCCATCACAGCCAAATAAAATAAATCTTTAAAAACTTTTTGCAATCCCTTTTTAAGCCACCATCAGTATTTTTGGATCAAGGTAGGGTATACATACATATAGGCTTCCCAGGTGGCGCTAGTGGTAAAGAACCTACCTGCCTACCCAAGAGACAAGAGACATGGGTTCAGTCCCCGGGTTGTGAAGATCCCCTGGGGGGTGGGGAAATGGCAACCCACTCCAGTATTCTTTCCTGGAGAATCCCATCCCTTAAGGGCTATAGCCATGGGGTGGAAGAGTCAGACATGACTGAAGAGACTTAGCACACACACATATATAAATAAATCCTCTTTTATCTATTTAAAAATGCATGTGTGCACATCTGTGTGATCTGTAAGCAGCTGAACATCTGAGACCTACTGTGAGAACATAGGAAGCAAACTTAATTGGCTACAATGTACCTCCTATGTGACTGTGACCATATTCCCCAAATCCTAAATTGAGACATGACCTCTGATAGCAGGTGGGACATTTGAATCTGGGACCACCCTCAAGAGAAGCTGGGAGAGCTGGCTGCACACGCATCTGCTACTACTGGTTCACTCAGTCGTGTCCGACTCTGTGACCCCGTGGACTGTAGCCTACCAAGCTCCTCCGTCCACGGGATTCTCCAGGCAAGAATACTGGAGTGGGCTGCCATTTAAGTGAAAGTATTAGTTGCACAGTCATGTCCAGCTCTTTGTGACCCCGTGGACTGTAGCCCCCAGGCTCCTCTGTCCATGGGATTCTCCAGGCAAGAAGACTGCAGTGGGTTACTATGCCCTCCTGTAGGAGACCTTCTGGACCCAGGGATCAAACCCATGTCTCCTATGTCTCTTGCACTGCAGGGGGTATCGTTATCGTCTGAGCCACCAGGGTAGCTCAGGGTGACACAAACCATGGCCTAGCGTGCTGCCTGGGTTCTGAGACAACAAACTGCTGGCGAGACGCCTGCCTCTCAGTCCCTCTCTCTTCCACACCTGGCCTGAGGGCTCCCTCGGCTGACTGTGAACACAGGAGGAGGAAACAGAAGCTGCCCTAAGGAATGCCATGCCTGCCTCCGAGGGAGAAAGCCTGCAGCAGTCTCTCTGGCCTGCCTCTGGATGGTGGCCAGTGCAGCTGGCAAAGCAAAGGCAGGGGTGGAATCAGTGGTCTCCCAGCTGGGAGCAGCTCAGATGTCCCCAGCAGCCGACGGGTCCATCAACCCTTCTGCTGTCAGACTGAAGCGGCCCCAGGATCCCACCAGCACCAGCATATGTTGCAAGCTCACCCCATCTTTCCCTCTTATTTTTCATGAGTCGGGAGGGGGAAGGATGTGGTTCACAGAAGTCCAGGTTTGAACCCTGACTTATGTACAACCTGACTCAAGGGCAGGCTTACAGCAGAGTCTAGGATTTCTGTTTCTTCCTGGTGGGACCCCAGACAATGAGTTCTCTGTGTCCCTGCACTGTTATTTCATCACTGACACGGATCTTCCATGTCAAGCAAACGTCACTCCTCATCTTTCTCTTCCTCCTTCTGTTCTGAGACCCAGGAACCGTCGCTTCCCAAGGTCAACACGCTATGGAATGTTATCTCCAGGGGAATACTGATCCAGAGGAATCACAAGGCTTTGTTTCCTCACAGAGGGAGGCTGTGTAAGGCTGGCACAAACCAAGCTGGGGTGACATGTGCCTTTATTTCCCAGGCCGGCTTCCTTTCAGGAACACAGTGCTCCCTGCTATTCATATGTATCCTAAGAAAGAGGTGGGCATCCAAGCTTGGGTTCTGTCTGCATCCAGGGGAAGATAATACATACTCTTGTTGTTGAAACCTGTGTCTTGATTTGATCAGAAGGGTCATCAGAGATCAAAGAGGGTTCCACTTCCTCGCTCCTGTCTCACCGGAACTGAGTGGAGGATGGAACTCAGTTTTCAGGGAGGAAAGTGAATCAAGGTCGAGACTTTCAATGGACCTGGAGAGTCCAGGGAAGCCCAGGAATAGGAACCAGGTGCCTGTTCCTCTTGGGTTTAGGGAAAGGATGCTCAATTCACACCTATAACACGGGTAAAACGAACCCGACCAAAAGTAACTTCCATGAGAATGAGCAAACGGGGAGGCCATGGGTACAGAGTTCAATAGACATCATTCTTCAAAACAATTTTTTTAAGTTTTTTTTACTGTGAGCCATTTTTAAAGCCTTTATTGAATTTGTTACAATACTGCTAATCTTGCTTCTGTGTTATGTTTTGTTTTTTTTGACCACGAGGCATGCGGGATCTTAGCTCCCTGAACAGAGATCGAACCCGCACCCCCTGCATTGGAAGGTGAAGTTTTAGCCTCTGGACAACCAGGGAAGTCCTCAAAAACTTTTATAAAATAACCGAGGCTGTCAGTCCAAACTGTGGACTGTGCATACCAGAGAAAGGTACCCATCACCCGGGGTAGGTTTTCAATTGCATCAGCAACCAAGAATTAGGAATTCTTGGGCAGTGGTGGGGGTGGGCGGGGTGGAGGGGGGGAGAAATGTCAAGGCAAGTCCTTTCATAAGTAAACAGATGTAGATGGGAAGTTTGCTAAGATTGATGGAATGATCTTTGCTCTTTTTCTCAACATTGCCAAACTTTCTCCCATAACTTAAAACAAGACAATAATAATAATAATAATAATAATAATGAAGAGCCATGAGACAGGGCACGCCTCACCCTTCATGTAGGTGATGCACCTACCATCACAGCACCCACGGCTAGCATCCTTCTGGAAGGCAGTCTGCACTCCAGACAGCCCTGCAGAGCCTAGTTAGAGATGCTGTCACGTGGCCAGCGAGTGACGTAGTTCTTAGGAACTTAAGGTCCAGTTTTCTGCATCCAGAACAGGGCCACCCAGGTTTCTCATATTTCTCTTTATTTCCCATGGTAGAAAAAGAGGCTTTATCTTGATTGTTTTTCTAAACTTGAACTCTAGGCCTGTCTTTTAAAAGGGATCCATTAAAACTGGCAGTCTGTTTAATTTAAAAAGCCAACAGAGTTAATCACTTGTTAATACTTAACTTTTGAAAATCTAGGCTGGGATATGGCAGGTTTTGCTAAGAGTTACCTGTCCCTGAGCCAAGCACAGAATGAAGGACAAGGCCGTCAAGCTACAGGCAATGGCTTTTTTCTTCTTTTTTAAAGGATTTAAAACTATTTCGTATTGGAGTACAGCCGTTTAACAATGTTGTGAGTTTTAGGTGCACAGAGAAGGGACTCAGCCATACATATACACATATCCATTCTCCCCCAAACTCCCCTCCCATGCCATGTAACAGGCAATGGTTTTTTTCAATGACAAAAGACATTCAAACCCCTGTACATTCCAATAAGGTGATAACTGGCTGTTTGAGCTTCTTTAAATCTAGGGAACATAAAGGAAACTCACCTTGAAAACTTGCTGGGACCTTCGCCATCTTCATCATCAAAGTCCATTCTGAAAAAGTCAAGTTCACAAGTGAGCGTTCATTAGAAGTAGAACATTTAACTGGACACATGAGCTGTTGGCTCAGAGTGGGGTTGATTTGGTCAGATTGCTCTCCAACAATCCCAGCCCTTGACAGTGCAATAAATAAACAGTATCTCCACACAGTCCTCAAATAGGTTTGGGAGAAGAAAAGGCAAAATGAAAGGTCTACGGTACCAGCGTCACTAATCACATGGTTGAGGGCTTTTGCACAGTGCTGAAATGCTGACTCGACCCTTCAAGAGCCCTTTACAGGCTGCCATGCTGGAAAAGTCAGCGCCCTTTATCCCCCACCATCTCTGGGGACACCTGCACCCCCTCCACGTCGTGTATCAACACTGGACTTCCTCCTTTGACTATCTAGTGGTATATTAACATATGGAGAAAGCTCCAGGGAGTTTGGAAACAAGAAGCTTTAGAGGCAGAGAAGACACACTAGCTGGTTGTGCCCTGTGACGACTTGGCTGGCCTCGATGAGTCTAAGTGGAAAAGGCATTTAAGGCCGTTACCCTATAAACTCTGGGTCCAAGGAAATGGACGTGGGAGGAGATACAGTTGTTTAGTGCCTGAGCTAGTCAGCATGGCCGTCTGCTTGTTGAAACTCACCCAAGACATACTCGGATTCCCGCTTTACTGGGTCTCTCCAAACAAACACAGAAAAGTTTTGACTGATATTTGTTTAGCTGATATCCCAAACTTTCCTTCTCAAAAAAGAAAAATAACAAAGCAGCCCTCTCTAATGTCAATTAATTTTACTCCTTGAAGATGTTAGGGCAGAACAGTTAATTAGTACAAGGTGTACCCAGAGTCTTCGGAAACAAAATAGAAACGGTACAGATGTTTTGACTCTCCCGGACGTTCACGAGGAGTGGGCTTCCTTGGGGAGGAGCGTCTCAGGCATTCTGCACTCCCCATCTTGTTCTTAGGGGGCCTGATGGATGGAGTGGGACACAGTTCCCGTGGACTCCAGGCAGAAGGGAGTCCAGCCTGCCTGGTGGCCAGGAGCTTGCCACAAGAATGGCGGGTGTGCTCCAGAGCCATACTACAGCTACCACGGCTGCTGGCCTCATGGGGGATATGACCCCACTCGCAGCTCTCAGGCTGGGGCGCAGCGGGTAGTGGTGATGTGGGGAGGGCTCGGGGCTCCCAGGACAACTTTCAAGGGAAGAGCTATCACTCCACAAGCACACGGGAGAGGCCTGTAAAGAGGTCAGCTCTCGAGGCTTTGGGTTTACTTGGGGGCCAAAGGACTAGGGTGACACAGGGCAAAGGGACACTGTCTTTTGTTTACAATCATTTGTTTATTTTTATCTTGTTTTATGAGCAGTGTGACCAGAGTTCTGATCTGAGATGCCCTGATGGGATTTATGCCCATTTAGAACCCCCAGTTTTCAGACACGAGGGCTTGCATTCAGAATAAAGGAACACAGGAGTCATACAACTGAAGAGATGACGGTAACGGCAACAAAAATACTTGTGCACAATTAGAGGAGGGGAGGCAGGGAAGAAAAATTATAAGAAAAGAAAAACAGAATTAACACATCCTTGGGAGAGAGAGACAAGGACCCCCACAATGCAGAGCGTGTAAGGGGGGTACCAGACAGCAGCAGCAGAGTTGTCTACGCTGTGGGAAAATGAAGGCTGAATGCACAACTTTCTAAATGAAGGAAAGTCACAAATATGCTGCTTAGCTACTAAGGCTTCGCCTCACCTTTCCTGAAAATTACATCTGGGAGACCCCATAGACGGCAGCCCACCAGACTCCCTTGTCCCTGGGATTCCCCAGGCAAGAACAGTGGAGGGGGTTGCCATTTCCTTTTCCAATGCATGAACGTGAAGTTGCTCAGTCGTGTCCGACCCTCAGCAACCCCATGGACTGCAGCCTTCCAGGCTCCTCCGTCCATGGGATTTTCCAGGCAAGAGTACTGGAGTGGGGGTGCCACTGCCTTCTCCGACACCTGGGAGAAGAAAGCACCAAAAAGCCTGTCTCTGGGCTTCTGCAGCGCTGCAGAACCACACTGTCACCTAGTGTTCATCATGGGTAAGAGCGACTTTGCTGCAGACAGAAAGGTTACTTAACACCCCTGGGCTGTCAAAAACAGCTCAGTGGTTAAGAAAAAGAAATCGCATTTTCAGAATTCCAATGGATTTATGCAAGCATCTAGAAAAACCTCAAGCGGGTGTGAGATGATCAGTTATCTTTAAAATGCCTTTCAGCTCCGGTTGATAGGAGTGTAATCATCTGGCTCCTGCAAGATGCAATTTTTAGTCAGCCGTCCCTCCTCAGCCTGCAGGATCTTTGGGGTATTGAGGGTGACCCATCGTCCTGATTTTCCCATAAGGAGGGGATCCGTGGGGGTACAGGACTTCAGTGCTGAAACTGGGGAAGCTCCAGGCCAACCAGGACTATTCATCCCCCTCGTTTTCATAAGGACAGCTCAGTTCTGTACCCCATCCTCAAGCAGCAGACGGGTAGAGAGGAGAGCCTTATGGCAAATGGTCCCAGTCTGGACCACGTCAACCCAATCAAGCAGAGTGTAAGAGAAGGAGTGCCAGGCTCTGGAGGCACTTTTCTGAAGCCTGCTGAAAACTGAGGAAGCAGGACTTCTCTATGAAAATTCAAGGACCACAAATCTGTACCTTTCTACCCATGCAGGTGTGTGATCACATATGAGCTGCGATCACATGTAGGAATTGTGAAACGTATTGTGTAGGGGTGAACTCAGGAGAGAAAACAGGACACAAACGACTGTTCAGATCCTCAGGGTAACTCACGTGACCCCCAAAAGACTCACTGCTCATCAGCCACACAGAAAACTTGCAACTTCTGAGGACAGAAGGATCTTTTGGAGGACTCCTTGCCAAGACCCTGCCTCTGGGTCTTCTGTCACCAATTCAAATGCTCCACTTTAAACAGGACTCCAATAGCTCTGTTTATTTCTCCTGCTATAAAAACTCCAAGTAAATCATCCTTGTTTTATATCTTTTATGTATCTCTATTATACCACAGCATCTGGATAATAAAGGAGAGAAATCAAAATATGACTTTTAAGTCCTACCGTGTTCACTTTGAAGAATTTGGTACCATCAGTGGATGAGGTAAGAGTCCTCCAAAGGTGGGCTGAAAATGCCTTTTGCCTCACTTTCTTGTTCTGAGCATGATTTCTACCCTTAATAAAAAGTCGTGAAAGGCACTTTTGAGTTTGCATCTGGTTCAGAGTGAGCAATGTGAATCTGCCTCACAGCGATTGTGTAATAATAATAATGCATCATCCACTATGAGTCATCAAAGAATCCACTTTTGCTCTGATGAGAAAAGATGACAGGCCGTGCCTGCTAGGCTGGTTGTAGAGCTCAGCAAAGGAGCAACCCTGGCCAGCTTGAAGCTGCTATTGACAAAAGGTGAAGAAGAGACATGGGTGCCAGCAAATGCCAGATGACAGCATCACTACTGCATAAATCTGAACCAAGCAAAACATGTACTTATGTAATATGCCTTTTATTTCACCACATTCCAGCAGCCATGGGCTTACACTGCAGGGAGATGCTGGTGTACTGGCTGCACTCGATTTGGAAATCGTTCTCCTTAATGATGATGCTTTAGAAGCCCAGCATCTGACTCCAAGGCAGCAGGAAGGGGCTAGGACTCCTGGTCCCCACCACCCTTACCTCCCCTTCCCAACAGGGGCTGACTCTGCAGCGGGCACAACCTGATGGCAGCCCACTCCCCTGTCTTTTGAAAAGAACCCAGTGTGCCCTGTGGGTGCCCCCAGCCCCATCCCACCCCCTCACTGGGATCAGGGAGTTCTCTACAAAAATGCAGCCCAGGTGACTGACTTCTGCTTCCTTCTCCCACACATGTGGAATCACTTTGCAAAGAATCTGAAACTTCTGAACCTTCACCTCGTGTCCCCACTGCCCGCAGAGCACGGAGCTTGCTAAGACGTGTACTGGGGAGGCTGTCAGGGGAGTGGAGGGAACATTCGGGCCAGAGGATCCTCGGCACCCGGCCAGGCATGTGGCCAGGGGAGCCAAACCCACTAGGGGTCAGTTCTACTTGGCTCTGAAACCCCAAGGCTGGGTAGTTATCCTGGGAATCGGGACAAGTTCCTCCACCAGAATAACCAAGTCAGAGTGAGAAGACCTGGGTAGGGAAGAGGAGTGGGGGGAGGACCTTTCCACCCACCACAGCCCACCTCTTGGACAGCAAGGAGATCAAACCAGTCAGTCCTAAAGGAAATCAACCCTAAATATTCACTGGAAGGACTGATGCTGAAGCTGAAGCTCCAAGACTTTGGCCACCTGATGCAAAGAGCCAACTTATTGGAAAAGACCCTGATTCTGGGAAAGATTGAAGGCAGAAGGAGAAGGGGGCAACAGAGGATGAGATGGTTGGATGACATCATCAATTCAATGGACATGTGTGCTAATATGCTAAGTCACATCAGTCATGTCCAACTTTCTGCAACCCCATGGACTGTAGCCCACCTGGCTCCTCTGTCCATGGGACTTTTCAGGCAAGAATACTGGATATGTTTGGGCAACTCCAGGAGAGAGTGAAGGACAGAAAAGCCTGGCATGCCGTGGTCCCTGGGGTCACAAGGAGTTGGACACGACTGAGCGACTGAACAACAACACAGCCCACCTCTCCTCTCTCCTTTTCCCCCTCCCTGTGTCTCCAACTATGCCAAACACTCTAGGAGAGAAGGATGATGGGGGCAAGATGGCAGAGATGGGGAAGCATGTGTAAATGTGCCACAGTTCACGGGTGTGGACCCCGAGTGGGGTGACCCGCTATTTGAGGAACATGACTTCCATCGGGGTCTCCTTTGTACAAGCAGGGGCCTGAGAGCAGAAGAGCCTTATCACTGCTGTGGCTACTCTACAGCAGTGATGGCCTCCATCACAGAATTTCAGCAAAACGTGTAACAATATCAGAGGTAAGAATTACTCTGGAAACCTCCCCTGTGAAAAGGGAGGTTTCTTTGCTGAGACACAGAGCTCCCCCAGAGTACCAGGGGCTTAGCAGAAGGAAGCACAGTTTCCTGGCTGCTCCCTCTGAAGCGAGAAATGGAGGCAGGTGTAGAGCTCCAAGAATGAAGAAAATGAAGGACAGGCCTCCGGGAGGCGGCTGGTTCCCTGATCTGCCTCCAGGGGTGTGTGTTCTCCTCCTCCTGCTTGGGAGGGTGTCAGCAATTGCTGCTCATCCCCTTGAACCTCTGGTATTTTTGCTTACTGTTGGGCTTCCTTGGTTCTAAGTGGAGCAGAACTCTAGGCCAGCAGTCCCCAACCTTTTTGGCACCTTTGTGGGGATCGGTTTCATCGAAGACAATTTTTTTCACTTATGGGACTGAGGGAAGGCTTCGGGATGATTCTCATACGGAGCGAGGCAACTCAGAACCCTTGCATGTGCAGTTCACTGTAGAGTTTGAGCTCGTATGAGAATCTAATGCCGCCGCCCGATCCAACAGGAGGTGGAGTTGAGGTGGTGATGCGAGTGATGCGGCGCGGCTACAAGTATAGATGAAGCTTCACGCCATCGCTCGCTGCTGCTCACCTCCTGCTATGCAGCCCAGTTGCTAACGAGTCACGGACCAGTACCGTGGGGGACCCAACAGACTGGGGACCCCTGCTCTAGGCTGTGTCTCAGTCTCACCCCCACCAAGGTCCTCCTCCACCTCCAGAGTCACACTGAGTATACGTGATCTGGGAGGGAAAGGGGCAGCTGGGAGGACTCCTTCACAAAGAAGCCTGAGTCCACTGTCCGATCATCAGCTCAGGGAGCCAGCAGAAGTCAGGGTCCAGACGTCAGGCCGGGGCCAGGAACTCAGGGGCAGAGGAGGGGAGTAGCCTCAGTTCGCTGAAGCCCAGCACACACCCTGCAGGGGTGGGGGGCGGGGAGTGGCACAGACTCCTGGCAGAGTCTCTCAGAGACCACTTCCCTCCCTGCAATACTGGGCTCCAACCTCTCTGCCTGATGCCTGGCCCAGCCCTACCTTCCTGCATCTGAGAGTCTTGTGCCGGCTTCTTAAAAGGACTGGGCCTGCACGGAGGCTCTGTCCCCAGGGAATGGACGTGAGAGAGAAAAGGCATTTAAAATAATTTTTTAAAGACCTGGATTCTTTAAAAAAAAAACATGCAGTAAGTTGATATGTTGACAGCAAGTGCATTCTTTTAACAACCCAGACTCCACTAAGCTTAGCACCTAGTTAGAAAGAAGAGCTGGTTAAAGGAGGATATCTGGGTTTGCAGTAAGCCCGGAGGCAGGCTGATCTGAGGAATGTGGCCCCAAGCACCCCACTGCTCACAGCAGCTCAGTGGGTCCCACCATAAATATGGAACTTTGGCTGCATTTAGGGGTGGGAGGGAGCTGAACCAAGGGAAAGTGGGGAACCAGGTTCCATAACCCCCTCCATAAATCACCAAAATCTTAGCCCCTCTTTTGAAGACCAGCACACAGGCAGCAGTCTTTTCACCATCTGAAATGATAACACTGAAGGTGCTTTTTCATCCTACCCTATTCCATTCTAGATCCTCAAAACACACCTGCCCCCCCACCTCCACCCCTGCTGGGGCCAGCCCAGGCGCCTTTAAGAATTACAGTGGTTAAGAGGAAACTCTAGGGTTTAAAATGCTGGACCATTTTACAAATGAGGAGCCTTGTTTTCCTGGGGAGAACCTGTGTTGTGGGAAAATGCATTCATAGGACAAACTGACTCTACGTGAGAAACTCTGTATATCAAATATTTCACTGAAAATGAAGTTGATTCAATGAAGAAAAGGAGTTGGCTGATAAACAAGAGTCTGACAATGTAGACTGTGTTCTTCTCTTAGGGATCTGTGATGCCTGTAACTCAGTTACAGATGTGGTGCATGAGTAGATGCTGTTTTGGGTTCCATCGGCTCAAGAGTGATGGTCTTTCTGGTCCCACCAGAACTCATCACTCTTACCAACATTACAGGCAGAGTAGGTTACAATGGAAGCTGCCCAGCCTTTAGATGCTGGGCTAGAGCCAGTTTTTTTTTTTTTTTTTTTTTTGAGAGGAATTCCTGCACAGCACCTGGCAAAGACTGGTAGCCAGAGCAAAGAACAGAACGCACCAGAGGGATCCTTGCTGCCCGCAGGAGCTGGAAGCTCAGCCCTCTGGGCTGCCTCTGGCTGGTGGGCTCAGGTGGACGGATGCGTGAGCCCCCCCCTGAGAGAGATGGCTGGAGCAAGGCCCAGCAGGACCACAGAGCCGTTCTCACAGCAAGGGCAAGCAAACAGAAGTCCCCAGCTGGGTGCCGGGGCCCACAAACACTGAGAGGCGATCACATGCCTGGCTAGGAATCCCGCAGAATCTAATAAACAGGATGGAAACTGCTGAGCTCTTACTCTCCGGGACAGGGAGAGACGATATTTTCCTAACAGGCCAAGAATGCTGTGCAGCGCATGTCCAGCGCGGTTCCCAGAAGTGCCGAGGGGGCTTACCCGGATCGCCGCTTTCCTCCTCTGGCGGGCATGGCCCCCGCCATCCGCACCTGTCCAGTGGCCGCCATGGGGGGCGACGGGCAATGTCACTGAGCCAGGGATGTCTGAAGCCATTTCTGTAATTCGGCAAAGAGGAGAGGTTTTGTTAATGACAGAGAAGTCTAGGAATGAGCAGAAAAATTGCCCAGCTGACCAAAAACACCACCTGGGAGGAGAACCGGGACACCTGGGTACTGGCCCTTCCTTAGTCATGTGACCCGACTGAGCCCTTCCCTAGTCCGGGCTCTGCCTTTCTCCTCTGGAAAACAACACGCCAGGCAGCATGCCTGTATTTAGTCTCGGTGGTTAAAAAAAAAAGTTCTCACAGCTAACAGCATTCATAAAGAACTCTTGTTTCCTGTCACCTGGAGGCAGGTAAGATGTTCAGAAGTTCAGGCACATGGCAAAAGCTTACAGGCAAAGAACCACTGCTGGTCCCAAATACTGGTAGCCCACTGGGGCAAAGCTAGAGAGCCCATCTCCTGCAGCAGCATCACAGATGCTCCGACCTCACCCTGGGCATCTGTGTTCAAGCAGAAAGTCTGCTCCTGCTTAAATTTGGACTCAGAAACCCTGACTATAGAGTCCTTCCTGGCCCTCCATTCATGATGAAGACCGTGAGGTCCCAGGGCCTTAAAAACAACCCCTCAGGCCACAAGAAAGGAAAACTATGACAAACCTAGACAGTGTATTAACAAGCAGAGACATCTCTTTGCTGACAAAGGTCCATATCATCAAAGCTATGGTTTTTCCAGGAGGGATGTATGGATGTGAGAACTGGACCATAAAGAAGGCTGAGCACTGAAGAACTGATGCTTTTGAGTTGTGGTGCCAGAGAAGACTCTTGAGAGTCCCTTGGACTGCAAGGAGATCAAGCCAATTAGTCCTAAAGGAAATCAACCCTGAATATTCATTGGGAGGACTGATGCTGAAACTGAAGCTCCAATACTTTGGCCACCTGATGTGAACTCATTAGAAAGACCCTGATGCTGAGAAAGACTGAGGGCAGGAGGAGAGGTGGGCAACAGAGGATGGATGGCATCATCGACTCAATGGACATGAGTTTGAGCAACCTCCGGGAGATGGTGAAGGATAGGGAAGCTTGGTGTGCTGCAGTCCCTGGGGTCGCAAAGAGTCAGACACAGCTGAGAGACTCAACAACAGGTTGCACGGTAAGCCAGTGATGGCGGCTCTCTACAGCCATGCTTTCCGTGGCAGAAATCTTAATTTAAAGTATAAGTATGTCTGTCATTAGATGAGAGTGCCTTCCCTGTGCTTCATTACCATGATATATTATTTCTTATAAGCTAGAAACGTTTGGAAGCTTCTTAAGGCAATGATCAGCACTCTACATTTCAAAGAAACCACAGTTTAAAAATTTCTCCTTCCTACTTTGTGGCAAGCTTGTGAACTCATGACGCCCTGTCCTCAGACCATTAATGGCAAGAGCAATCCTCCAGTGGCCTCTCGGATCCTGTTTATTGCTCTTGTGAATGACTTGCACAGGGCTCCGATTTTCTCAGCCCAACTCTTATCCAGGGCAGAAGGGAAGCAAAAGTCTACAAAATGTATTTCAGAAAGACAGTCTCGGATAAATATGAAAATCTGGACCCTTGTTAGTGAAGGAATGCTGGTGATGCTCAGAAAGTTACAGCTCTGCCTCCTCCCAGAAACCACAGAAGCATCTGATCCTCAGTTATGTCCAAAGACATTGTGTTTAATAAACATATTCTAAGGTCAACTTGAACTAGTCCCCTCGAAACTTCCGAAGAAGAATCTCACAGTACTAACAGACATAATCTTAATTTAGCTACTCCACTAGATTCACAAAAATTTGAGAGCTATCAGGATTTCCTTTCAATTAATATAATCCTCTCCACTACAGACAGTGACTGTACAGTATTTGTGACAGCTAGGCAGTACAACCAGCAACGACCTCATAATCTGACGTCTGCCTGCTTCTGATAAGAAATTTATATATTTTCCTGAAATGGAGGCTAAATCATGTTAAGTCCATTAAGGCCTCAAACTGAAGGCTGAGTCACTGCCCGTGCAAACATGGGCAAAAACAAAAGTCACCACTTCCCAAAGTAAGTCCCACAGAACATCAAGCCCTTAAGATTTTCCAAGAAAAGGGTTCCGTGGTCAAACGGGCAAGGGAAAGCCACACCCTTATTCCCTTCTCCAAGATTCCAAAGTTCACCTAAAATAGACTGAGAAGTCCTAATAGGAGGACATTTATTTAACTGTGACTATCCCAGGATACCATAAAGGTCTCTAATTAATGTTTATCAATTAATTAATTAATCTGGAGGTGCTGCACCAGGTCTTCATTGCTGCTCACAGGCTTCCTCCAGCTGTGGCGAGCAGGGGCTACTCTGTTGCGGTGTGTGGGCCTCTCACTGCACAGGCTTCTCGTTGCGGGCGGGCTCAGGAGTTGCGGCACACAGGCTCAGTCGCTCTGCTGCGTGTGGGATCTTCCTAGATCAGGGATCAAACCCACGCAGTATCCCCTGCATTGGCAGGCAGATTCTTAACCACTGGACCACTAGGGAAGTCCAGGCGGAGACTCCTAAAATGCACTTTCTGAACAAACAATGTTTCACGTGACTCTAGTTTTTAAAGTCAACTACCTCGTTCCTGCCTTTGAACTAAGGACACGTCAAGCTGTTAGAGATCTTCACCCATGTCTGCAGACTTGGAAAGGCCCACCTGCAGTCACCTTCTGGCTCAGAGGTTGGCAAGGAGGAGAAAGGAGTGGAAAACGGAAGAGAATGTGCACTTAGGAAAGAAGATGATATCTGTCCCATTTTATGTGGGGAAAACAAAGTTGTGGACTGTAATGCTCCACAGAAACCCTGTCTATGGGGCAAGGGTTGAGGAGTTTGGAAAGTCCAGTGCTTTCCTCAGAGAGATGAGGGACGCAAGGAAAGAGAGACTCAGTGACTTGCCGAGGTGTGCCTCCTGGACCAGGGGCTGGGCCATGGGGAGGGCCCAGACTTGCTGTCATCTTATTCTGCGTGACCCTTTCCCATGATTAAGTTTCATCAGCCCAGAAGAAGGGCCAGTGAGGACAGGCCCACAACCAGCTTGCCTCCATCAACGCCCACTGGGTATATTCTTGTGCCCTCCCAGCATGGTGCAAGATGCCAAATGTAAGCTGGCAGATAGACACTAGTAGTTTCTACCATGGAGAAAGCGTGCGCTTCATGAAGGTCACCTGACAGACACGCTGAGCCAGCTGCAATCTTTACATGTGACATGACTGTGTCATAAAGCCAGAGCATGGTGGCTTTAGGGGGAGAGGAGCAAGGGAGCAAATGCATTAACAGAATTTGAAGACTGAGAGGCACAAATGCATCCCCAGCAAAGAGGGTTACCCCAACAATACAGATGGATGTCAGCTCACCAGCCACAATGGCCAAAACTAACCCCCTCCCCAACTCGAGAAGCATTTCTTTTTAATTAGTTTTTATTGGAATGTAGTTGCTTTAAAATATTGCTAAATTTCTGCTGTACAGCAAAGTGAATCACTTATCTGTATACACATATCCCCGCTGTTTTAGCTTTCTCATTTTCAAGAAGCATTTCCAAGAAACTGTGGCTCATTCTAGCTCTATTTTTCTCTTGTAAATTGCATTTGTATGTATTTTTTATTTTATTTTTTTAGATGGAAGGATAACTGCTTCACAATGTTGCATTAGTTTTTCTGTACAATGAAGTGCATCAGCCACAGGTATACATATAGCCCCTCCCTCTTGGACCCCCCCCATCCCCCCTGCATTCATATATCCATTTCTCTTCTAAGTTTCAGCTGTTCTTTCTCATGCTTTTTATGACAGATGCTGAAGCTTTGCCAAATTTTCTGAAAATACTTAACAATCTTTCTCCTACTTGTTGCTTGCTTTTTTATGTTGAAAGATTTTTTAACACTAGATAAAGCCTTAAGAGGTAGAGTTTTAAGATGTATTGGTCAGCTCCAGTTGCCATAACAAAATACCATACACTGAGGGGCCTGAACAAAAGAAATGTATTTCCACACAGTCTGGAGAATGGGAAGTCCAAGATGAAGGGGCCAGCCAAACTGAATGCAGTAAAAACCCTCTTGCTGGACTGCAGACTGCCACCTTCCCTCCGTGTTGTCACATTTTCTCTTCTTAGAAGACCACCAATCCTAGGGCACTAGACTCACGACCTCATAACCTCATTTTACCTTAACTACCTGCCATAAGCTCTATCTTCAAAACAGTCAACTGGGGTGTTAAGGCTTCAACAAATGATTTTGGGGAAGGTACAATTCAATCCATAGCAGAAGAAAAGATGAATTGTCCTAACCTCATTTATTCTAGTCCTTCCTTTTCCCCATAAGGCTTTTTTTTTTTTTAATAATGACTAACTTCTTTAACACTTTCATTCTATTATTGATTTCGCTGCTTCAGGTCTTAGTTACGGCATATGGGATCTAGAGTTGCAGCATTCTAACTCTTACTTGTGGGAAAATGTGGGGTCTAACTCTCTGACCAGGAATCAAACCTGGGACCCCTGCATTGGGAGCTCAAAGTCTTAGCCACTGGACCACCAGGGAAGTCCCAGCATTCAGTTTATTTCTACTTTATGATGTTACTATGATGTGACACTGTATTGTGTCTTATGATCATTGCTACTAGTGTGAATGAGATCACCTTTCCCAGATACTTTCTGACTGGTTAGTAGCTATGATGACAATTGTGCTGCAGTAACTCTTCACAAGTGATGTCAACTGATTTGACCAGCAGCTAAGATAGGTGCTGCCCTCCCCTCCCTTGCTGTTCTTCTGTGTATGTATTATCCTTTCAAAATCTGAATTCCTGGATAAAGAGTTTCCCATCATGAACTCCTTATTGCCAAATTCAGACTTAAATCGAAGAAAGTAGGGAAAACCGCTAGACCATTCAGATATGACCTAAATCAAATCCCTTATGATTATACAGTGGAAGTGAGAAATAGATTTAAGGGCCTAGATCTGATAGATAGAGTGCCTGATGAACTATGGAATGAGGTTCGTGACATTGTAGAGGAGACGGGGATCAAGACCATCCCCATGGAAAAGAAATGCAAAAAAGCAAAATGGCTGTCTGGGGAGGCCTTACAAATAGCTGTGAAGAGAAGAGAGGCGAAAAGCAAAGGAGAAAAGGAAAGATATAAGCATCTGAATGCAGAGTTCCAAAGAATAGCAAGAAGAGATCAGAAAGCCTTCTTCAGCGATCAATGCAAAGAAATAGAGGAAAAGAACAGAATGGGAAAGACTAGAGATCTCTTCAAGAAAATGAGAGATACCAAGGGAACATTTCATGCAAAGGTGGGCTCGATAAAGGACAGAAATGGTATGGACCTAACAGAAGCAGAAGAGATTAAGAAGAGGTGGCAAGAATACACAGAAGAACTGTACAAAAAGATCTTCAAGACCCAGATAATCATGATGATGTGATCACTCATCTAGAGACAGACATCTTGGAATGTGAAGTCAAGTGGGCCTTAGAAAGCATCATTACGAACAAAGCTAGTGGAGGTGATGGAATTCCAGTTGAGCTGTTTCAAACCCTAAAAGATGATGCTGTGAAAGTGCTGCACTCAATATGCCAGCACATTTGGAAAACTCAGCAGTGGCCACAGGACTGGAAAAGGTCCGTTTTCATTCCAATCCCAAAGAAAGGCAATGCCAAAGAATGCTCAAACTACTGCACAATTGCACTCATCTCACACGCTAGTAAAGTAATGCTCAAAACTCTCCAAGCCAGGCTTCAGCAATACGTGAACCGTGAACTTCCTGATGTTGAAGCTGGTTTTAGAAAAGGCAGAGGAACCAGAGATCAAATTGTCAACATCTGCTGGATCGTGGAAAAAGCAAGAGAGTTCCAGTAAAACATCTATTTCTGCTTTCTTGACTATGTCAAAGCCTTTGACTGTGTGGATCACAAGAAACTGTGGAACATTCTGATAGAGATGGGAATACCAGACCACCTGACCTGCCTCTTGAGAAACCTGTATGCAGGTCAGGAAGCAACAGTTAGAACTGGACATGGAACAACAGACTGGTTCCAAATAGGAAAAGGAGTACGTCAAGGCTGTATATTGTCACCCTGCTTATTTAACTTATATGCAGAGTACATCATGAGAGACGCTGGGCTGAAAGAAACACAAGCTGGAATCAAGATTGCTGGGAGAAATATCAATAATCTCAGATATGCAGATGACACCACCCTTAAGGCAGAAAGTGAAGAGGAGCTAAAGGGCCTCTTGATGAAGGTGAAAGAGGAGAGTGAAAAAGTTGGCTTAAAGCTCAACATTCAGAAAACGAAAATCATGGCATCCGGTCCCATCACTTCATGGGAAATAGATGGGGAAACAGTGGAAAAAGTGTCAGACTTTATTTTGGGGGCTCCAAAATCACTGCAGATGGTGACTGCAGCCATGAAATTAAAAGACACTTACTCCTTGGAAGAAAAGTTATGACCAACCTAGATAGCATATTCAAAAGCAGAGACATTACTTTGCCGACTAAGGTCCGTCTAGTCAAGGCTATGGTTTTTCCTGTGGTCATGTATGGATGTGAGAGTTGGACTGTGAAGAAGGCTGAGCACCAAAGAATTGATGCATTTGAACTGTGGTGTTGGAGAAGACTCTTGAGAGTCCCTTGGACTGCAAGGAGATCCAATCAGTCCATTTTGAAGGAGATCAACCCTGG
Organism: Nanger dama; assembly: GCA_917880005.1. NCBI lineage: Eukaryota > Metazoa > Chordata > Mammalia > Artiodactyla > Bovidae > Nanger > Nanger dama. The sequence goes on along the minus strand of CAKJTW010000108.1, from coordinate 1,251,858 downwards.
GTGTTCTTTAGAAGGAATGATGCTAAAGCTGAAACTCCAGTACTTTGGCCACCTCATGTGAAGAGTTGACTCACTAGAAAAGACTCTGATGCTGGGAGGGATTGGGGGCAGGAGAAGGGCACGACCGAGGATGAGATGGCTAGATGGCATCACGGACTCAATGAGTGAACTCCGAGAGATGATGATTAATAAAGAGGCCTGGCATGCTGCGATTCATGGGGTCGCAAAGAGTCGGACATGACTGAGCGACTGAACTGAACTGAACTGAGGGCCAGTGCCATGTGTCCTGCCATTTCACCAAATTTTCACATTTGCTCTAATAATTTGTCATTAAGTCTTATGAATTTTCTAATTTTACCAAGCCTTTGGGCTACAAATAATACTATTTTCTCACTTCAAATAGTTAAATGTTTGATTTCTTTTCAAATCGTGTTTCATTGGCCAGAGTTTCCAAGATATTTGATAATAATGACCAGTAAGTGGGAACAGAAAGGCTGTGGGGTTCTGCAATGAAACATATCTGGTTTCAAATTACAACCCAAAACTTCTTAATAATAATCTACTCTAAAGGATCACTTGAAAAATTATGGATAACGTTTATAAAGAGCCTCAAACAGTGTCTGGGAAGGGAATAAACTCTCAAGCAGCAATGATTAAAATGATCATGATTATGGTAATGGTAAGTAAACTTGCTTGGTCTTTGAATATAATTGCGGGTTTAAGACAAATACACTTTATGACGTCAAGGAAATCTGCTGCTGTTCCTATTTCTTAACTGATTCATGGAATGGATGTCTCATTTTACCAAATATCATTGTGGTAACTAACACAGTGTTTTAGATACCAAACAAACCAAGTGAAATATGCAATCAATGAGACCAAAATTCACTTGAAAGGTTAAACGTTTTCTAACATCTTTTAAAAACCACTCTTAATACATTCAAATAAAAATATAAAAAGTCTATCTTTCTCATCTATAACCTACATCCGTATCTACCAACTGTTCCGCTGTCAGCCTTCTTTAGATAAGCAACTACCTGCTCCCTAAACCTGGCAACTTCTCCATATGATTTGAATACAAGTTAGCAAAGCTCCTAGGACATCTATCCAGGAAAAGTGGGCAGAGAAAGTTCACTCACCTGGTGTCAGAGGTGAGGGTCTCCAAGGCAGAGCACGGTTTTAAGTGGAATAGAAAATGCTATTCAATTAGATGGAAAGTAGTCCTGTGAGTACACTATTGATGTGCAGGGTTTCTGAATTTCACTTCAAAAGGAAGTAAAGTGGAACCTTGACTATAGCACTGGGCAGACAGGAAATAGCATCAGATAGCTAACAGGTGACGACCTGGCCACAGTCATACCCTGGGGTGTGCCTGAACACAGCCTCTGTGTAGGAGGACTTGGCAGTATGCATCAAGAAGAATCAAATTACCCATGCCTCACAAGGGCTTCCCTGGTGGCTCAGCGGTAAAGAACCCGCCTGCAATGCAGGAACCACAGGAGTACGAGGGGTCCATCTCTGGGTCCGGAAGATCCCCTGCAAGAGGGCACGGCAACTCACTCCTGTATGCTTGCCTGGGTGTCCCATGGACAGAGGAGCCTGGTGGGCTACAGTCCATGGGGTCAAAAACAATCAGAGATGAACAAGCAACTAAGCAGCAGCAGCAGAACCTACTGTACAGCACAGGAAACTTCTCATTGCTCTATGGTGCCCAAAATGGGAGGGAAATCCCAAACAGAGGGGCTAAATGTATACCTATAGCTATAGGCATAGATTTCCCTAAAATATTTACATTAGGTGCTTACTCTGTTCTAATCTCTTCACATGAGCTTTACATCCAGCCTACGAGAGAGGCATAAATCAGCCCATTTTACAGAGAAGGGAGTTGGGGCAGAGAGAAGTCAGTGCCATGCCCCAGCTACAGGGCTGTGAAGGGGGATAGTGAGCTCTCATGGTCAGTCCCACCCCTGCAGGGCCCTCACCCCTCCTCAAGGGGCCCAGACAGAGGCTGGGCAGCCAGCAGACCCTTTCCCAGGTGGGGGGGCAACAGGAGACATCGTAACATCCAGACTCTAAATCACAGATCCAGGTGGACGTTGTGTGACGTGCAGAAAGTGTCCATGCTTTGGGGTCACTCTGCGGCCACAGGCAAGCTATGGATCATCCCCTAAGCAACAGACTCCTCATCTATAAATAATGAAAATGCCCACATTATCCACAGTCACTGTGGTGCTTAAGGAAGATCCCTATGTCAGATACCTGGCAGAAGGTATGGTCCCTCTTCTCCTTTTACTTCCCCCAAGACAAGAATGCTTTTAAAAGCAGATACTATGTGTGCGTGTCTGTACTTTTCCAGAACCCTTGAGCAAAACTTAGCTTCTCTATACCTCAGTCTTCTGTCTAGAAAATGGCTGTAATAATAAGCAGTAAATTCCTCATGACGTTGCTATGACGATTAAAAGCTCATATCTGTAAAGCTCTTAGCATGATGTCTGGAACACAAAGGACATCTAAGCGTTTGCTAAGTAACACACATGTGCACATGCTCAGTTACTCAGTTGTATCCAACTTTTTGCGACCTCATGGACTGTAGCCCACCAGGTTCCTCTGTCCATGAGATTTCCCAGGCAAGAATACTGGAGTAGGTTGCCATTTCCTTCTTCTCCAGGGGATCTTCCTGAATCAGGGATCGAACCCACATCTCCTCTTCTGGCAGGCGGATTCCGTATCACTAGTGCCACTTGGGAAGCCAGGTAACATATACATAGACACTAACAAAACTTAGTATAATTTCTTTCTATCTATAAGGAATTAGATCACTTCTGCAATTTGGTTTTTATGGCTATGTCTCACAGGAGTGCAGGAAGGGGACAGTGGCCAGAGAAGGGAGTTGGCCATACGACTGACTCCTCTGCAGCCCCCACGCAAAATGTCTCCAGGGTGACGCCCATGCAAAGGGAGGCCAAGAGGGGCTGCCACAGCCCTGGGAGCCTGAGCTGGGATTTTTGTCCTTCACTGACCTTACACAAGCTCCCTACCCAGAGTTCTGCCTTTAACCTGGCTGGCCTGCCCCATAACCCAGAGGAGGGTCAGCAGACAGCCCCCAAGAGTGCATCCACTGGCTGCCCCCAACTTCCACTCTCCCAAGGTCCCTGCAGGATTTCACCCACGCACACCCTAAGCCATGAACCAATGTGGACATGACTCCCTCCTGGCAACACCATGCTCTCATCCATGGGAGCCTCACCTGAAGAGGTACACGTGCCCCTATCACAGCCCTGGGACCCCACGGCCCTACACAGCTCTACTCGGCCTTCAGAGGGTTCACACAGCCCAGCAGGGGAGCCCAGAAATCCTAGTGAACCATCTACCTCCTTTCCACTCTCATTTTCTTTGGGTGTCCCAATCGGGCACTGGCAAAGGAATTCCACTGAGAGGTGTGTGGAGGTCATGGTCAGCACCTTGAAAAAAAAAAAAAACAGAGGCTTGGGATTCCCCTGCTGAATGTCTAGCGTAGTGACTAAGATTCCAGACTCCCAGTGCAGGGGCCCAGGTTCCATCCCTTGTCGGGGAACTAGATTCCATGTACTGCAACTAAGAGTTCACATACCACAACTAAAGATCCAAGTGCCGCAACTAAAATCCGGTGCAGCCAAATAAACAGATAACGTAACCAGGGTAGGAGTAGTGAAAACTTCTTTCCTCTTTGTGGACACGGAGAAAAAAACTAAAGATCCTGCACGCCACAACAAAGACCCGGTGCAGTCAAATATATAAATAAATAAATTTTAAAATGGAGAGGCTTGAGAGCCACAGAAACACGAACGCATCCTACTGACCAAAACACCACATATCAAAATGCAAATCGACCCTAAAAGCAGATGAAGAACTCGTCAGAGTAAGAGTTGTCACACGGGGCAAAGTCACTGCTCCCCGTCGCGTCCCCTCAGGATCTCCTCACCCCCAGGCTCCTTTCAATCCCCATCCATCAGGCCTGTGTCTCTGTCACCCTGCTAGGGAGCTGTCATCATCATGGGGGTCTTGTCTCCACCCCTGCCCTTCTCTGCGGGGTGCGGCTGCCCACCCATCACCAGACTCTCCTGGTTGCCAGGGGCCGCATCCTCTCCCCTGCAGCCTCGCAGGCCCCTCCTCCCTCCTCTCCTCAGCCAGCTGCCCCTCTTCTAGGCCTCCAGGCGCTTCCACAGCCCCCTCTGCTCTGCTCTGCTCTCTCTCCAGGTGAGCTCACACAGGCAGCGGCATCAATACCGTCTCTTCAATGGCAATTCCCAAACCCAGCCATCAAGGCCTGCTGTCACGTCCCTGCAGCCCCTCTGTCCCTGGGTTCTGCTGCTGGCCTGTTGCAGGGCCTCCTCCCTTGGCCTTTCTGCTTCTATTCTTCCCCCTCATCATTCACAGGGGAGTTGGAGCTGACCAGTCCAGCCTTTGCTTCTTTCTATCCCCCAGCAGTTTCTCTCTGCTCTCAGCACAAATGTGGAGCTCCCAGCCAGTCCCTGGGTGGTCAGACTGCCGTCCACCTCTCCGGCCTACCTCTTGGGCTCTGGCCACACTGCCCCATCGGTTTTATGAACACACCACATTCCCTCCCACCTCAGGGCCTTTGTGTGCGCTGTGTCCTGTGGCCAGAAAGTTCTCTCTTCTCTCTTTACCAAGCTAACTCCGAACACTCATTCAGATTCAGCTCAAACATCACTTTTCCAAGGAAGCCTGTCTTGGGTCAGTCCCTGCCCCTCCCATTCTAGGTCTGGTCCCTGGTGATTCATTCTTCTTGTACCTGCACTTCTCCTGTGAATGAATGAAGGTCACGATGGTCCAGGTGAAAGATGACAGAGCTTGAATGATGGAGCCACCAAGAGGGCGTTCAGGAGGAAGGAGATGATGTCAATGCCTCAGAATACATGATGTGTCATCGTCAGAGCCCAGAAAGGAAGATTCTAAAAAGCCTTGGTCACCTGATCCTCCTACACTGAGACTGCACAGGGCAAAAAATTTCTGGAGGAGGAAGAAAAATGTGGTTGGTTCGGTCTCATATTTACATCAACCACTCCATGCACTCGATATGTGGGGACTCTGGAGAAAAGTGGAGACATGAGCGTCTACACCTTCCTCCGCACTAAAGAGGCATCGGCTTCCAGTTCTGGCTTCATTGCCATGGGATTCAGTTTCCCCATCTATTCTTCAACTAAGAAATAGGGTTAATCAGGACATCCCTTCTTTATGTAGAAGCTGCTGTAAGAAAACAGGGCCTGTACCCACTACAAACAGCATTTGCAGAGCTCTGATTTTGAGCCAGGAGCTGTGCTTCAAGTAGGAGAGCTGGAGACAAAAAGACCCATCCTGCGACTGACAAGTTCAGTCCTGAGTGTGACGACATATAGCCAGGTAATTTCACACTGAGAGCTGTGAGTTGTGCAAAAGACTGCACCCTGGGTGGTGGGAATGGCCGGGGAGATCCAAGAAGGCTTTCTGGAGGAGGTTGCACCTGTGCTATCCTGGCCAAGGACTGTACATGTTTGGGGAAGGAATGAAGCATGGTGTGAAAGATGCCCTTTTCCCAAATGGATTCCTTCTATTGCCCCATAATTTCTGGAGCAGACTCACTCACGCCCCTGCTTTAAGGGGCATGCCCCCTTGTTCATGTCCTTTCAGGTATTTTCTCCCAAATGTAACTCCCAACAGGATCTCGAATGAAACCCCCACCTCAAACGCAACCCTCCGGCATAGCTCCTTGCTCAGGATCTCTGGTCGTAACCAATGACAAATGCACAACAGACATGCATAGCTCTATCCAGAGCAACCCCATCCCAAATGCCAATATCCATCCCCCCACCCCAGGAAACTCTTGTTTCCTGTTACACACAGGGGTGGAATGGCTCTGCCCGCCCTTACCCAAAGTTGCAGGTTTTCAGCTCATTTCAACATCAGCACAAGCTGAGGCTTTTGAAAGCTTCATCATAACACAGAACACAGAGCTAGCTTACGATGCAGCATCTAGCTAAGGACTATTTCACATTTCAAATGCAGAGGCGGTGTATAGAATTTCTAAAACACAGTATAGGCAGCAAAAACCTGGGGGAAAATGTGAAACTTGAGAGCATTACAGATGAAAAGAACGTGAGAAAATGGAAAAACATTCTGTTTCGTCTCCCCTCACTACTATTTCATATGAATCTAAATAAGGAAAAATATCCCTTGATTGTCACATTGCAAAAAAAAAAGATTAATGACATGCAAACTTTCACAATACAACAATGTAATATTTTAATAACCATTCAAATAAGCAAAAACCCAAAAGGGTTCCCCTCATGATTGGGAGGGAGTGAGGGGCAGCTAATCAAAGAAAAATGCTCTCCCCACTATTCATCTCTCTTAGAACAATTTTTTTTTTTTCAAAGAAAGCACATCAAATATCACAGCCATACCTTTACAGAGGGATTAAACAAAGATCTTTCTTCCTGTGACCAACACCTTCTTGGGAGAATCTGTTATCCGTGTAGAAGAAATGTCAGAAAGCTCTGGGAGGAAATGAGTTACATTTGTATTCCGCTCAGAAAATGTCATCACAGATCTGTTTACCTTAACTGTGGACCATGATTCAGCCGTGACAACTGTCTTGCATACTGATCAATTTATTTGCAGCGAAATTTCTAATGTTAACTGCTTAGGTTCTGAAAAATTTGTGACTTGGATTTCTTGTGCAACCACAGTCTATACTGAAATCTCTAGATTGTTATCAAAATATTTCAGCAAGAGATCAAAAGGAGTCCTCCTAGCAAGCAAGGGGGAAAGGGTCCCTTCCACTTCTGGAAGGAAGGCAAGGCACAGAACTCCCAAAGATCCTCTAGAGGGTGGGATTTTTATAGCACAATGTATAGAAAAGGGGTGCTTCCCTGGTGTCTCAGCTGGTAAAGAATCTACCTGCAATGCAGGAGACCCCGGTTCAATTCCTGGATTGGGAAGCTCCCTTGGAGAAGGGATAGGCTACCTACTCCAGTATTCTTGGGCTTCCCTGGTGGCTCAGATAGTAAAGAACTTCCCTACAATGTGGGAGACTGTGTTTGATCCCTGAGCTGGGGAGCTCCCCTAGAGGAGGGCGTGGCAACCCACTCCAGTATTCTTGCCTGGAGAATCCCCATGGACAGAAAAGCTTGGCAGGCTACAGTCCATGGGATCACAAAGAGTCAGACATGACTCTGTTGCACAGCGCAACAGAGAAAAGGGACTTACTTCCCTAGCGGTTCAGTGGTTAAAGACACTGCGCTTCCAATGGAGGGGGCATGGGTTGGATCCCTAGTCCAGGATGATTCTGCAGGCCTCAAGGTGTGGCCAAAAACACAAAACAAAACAAAAACAATGTACAGAAAAGCCATCAGACTGAGAGGCAAGGAACTCTACTTCCAGGTCCTTTCTAGACTTTAACCTGTTGTACATCATTTGTAAGGCAGCCTTCATCCACAAACAGGCAATAGTGCGGGGGGTGGGAGGGAGTGGGGAAGGTACTCTCTGCAGCAGGGCAGGAGGTGCTGGATAGGGTAAGAGATGGCCAACAGACCCAGGAGAAAAGAAGAGGCCAGTCCTGCCTCCATCAGCTGATGCCTCCCACCTGGACACAGAGCCTTGGCTGCAGGCCTGAGTCACTTCTCGCTGGCAGGCAGTTTTGGTGTTAGGGAACTGGAACTAGTCCCAAGGCAGCCTTGGGAGATGGCCTCCCATCTCAGTTAATGATGCTTATGCAGAGCCCTGCTCCCTGGCCCGCCTGGGCCATGCTGTGCCCTTTGGAATGCGGACATTTACTAGAGTCTACTAGGGTGTCAGCACTTGTGTTGCTGCTCTGCCCAAGCCCACCTTGAACTTTATAAAAATGGCAAAACCCAGAGCCCCAGGGAGAAGACAGGTAACCAATAACGGCAGAAGAAAGGTCAGGAGGTCACTAGTAAGGTAACAACTCTAGAGGAAGACAGTTAAGTGTGAACTCAGCACTCAAATCTGCCCCCTCTGGGAGATGACAAACAAAGGGCCATGTCTTTAACCCCAGTGGGGCCTCCACAATGGATCATCTCGTGCTTGAGTCAAATCAACAGCTGGAGACCATCAGAGGAAAGTGGGTCTCATGGGTCGGGCAGAATACAGGGCAGGTCACCTGGGCTGCAGGCTCGGGGTCATTCAATGGACAGGTTGCCCTGAGAGGGTCTTAGAGGGAGCCTCGCTTAAAACCCAGGTTGAAGAAGAGTCCTTGAGGCAGAAGGAGACATGAAACTATCTTCAAATATGCAAGACACCTTCCTGTATAAAGCAGAAGAGGCCACTTCTTGATTATTGCCAAGGCCTTGACATGGTGGCCAAGGATACAAAGGATCAGGGAAAAATGAATGACTCAGATGCAAGCTGACTGTCCAAATACAGTTTGAAGTTGAACAGAAACCAAATGAACTAAAACATCTGACATAAAGTTAAAAGCTAATAAATTATGGAACACCCACACAGATAAAAATCACTCAGCCATTAAATATCACGATTTCAAAGAATAATGCCACAGGAAAATGCTCAGGGTACATTAGTAGGTAGGGCAGCATACAAAAGCTTAGAGGCAGACATAGATGTCAGGGATCCAAAGAAATTCAGCTTTACAATATTTGCCCTAGCATCTGGCCCTGGCTTGTGAATGAATGGCTCAACCTTTGAATGGTCAAGCAGTGAAATACCTATTTCAGGATCGTTTCTTGCATCCTTGAACTTGTGGGTGATCAATGACCCTACAATCACATGGGTCATCATCATATCTACATTGATAGTATAGTACAGCAATCCCAAGACAAGGCATGCCACATGAACTTACTGTTCTCCAAATATTTGGTTTCAAACATACACAGGCATTCTAGATGAGCTAAGATTGAAAATCTCCCAATATATAAGATATATGGGGCTTCCATGGCGGTCCAGTGGTTAAGAATCCACTTGCCAATCCAAGGAATATATGTTAGATCCCTGCTGTGGGAAGATCCTACATGCCAAGTGGCAACTAAGCCCCACAACTATTGAGCCCGTGCTCTTGAGTCTGTGCTCAAGAGAAGCCACCGCAACGAGAAGCCAATGCACCATAACTAGAGAGTAGCTCCCGCCCGCGAGCAACAGCAAAGACCCAAGCTATTAATAGATGCAGACTGCAATCCCTCAGAAGACAGATTCACGAATAAGGAGGAATTGTAGTAGAACTGAAGAGCAGCAGAGAATGTTCCATGAGACAGAATGGGACTGTCTAAATGCCTTATAAATGATCAAGTCACCGAGAGAGTGCCAAGAGGGCTTGGGGTGCTATGGGGCCACACCTTTATCCTGGGGATCCCTGCCATGACTACAGGGTTAAAACGAAAGACTTTTATCTTCACAAGATGTATGACTATGTAATCTTCAACTACTTGGCAATAATGTATAGAGGTGGCTCAGTGGTAAAGAATCTGCCTGCATTGCAGGAGACGCGGGTTCAATCCCTGGGTCGGGAAAATCCCCTGGATGAGGAAATGGCAACCCACTCCAGTATTCTTGCCTGGGGAATCCTATGGACAGAGGAGCCTGGCGGGTTACAGTCCATGGGATCTCACAGAGTTGGATACGACTTAGCAACTAAACCACCACTACCACAGCAGTATCACAGTTCACCTCAACCTCTGTATTTTAAGGGCTTCCCAGTGGCTCAGATGATAAAGAATCTGCCTGCAACGCAAGAGAACCAGGTCCGATCCCTGGGTCAGGAAGGTCCCCTGGAGAAGGGCATGGCAACCCAATCCAATATCCTTGCCTAGAGAATTCCATGAACAGAGGAGCCTGGCAGGCTACAGTCCATGGGATCGGAAAGAGTAGGACACGACTGAGCAACTTTCAGTTCACACTTCCATAGTCTAAAATGGAACTCCGGTTTTCCTTCCCAGACCATCTGGTAAGCTGATCTCCAGTCTTTCCATCAGCAGAACCTCACTTGTTTTCAGTCTTGAGCCTCAAAACTCCCTGTTTTCCTTCCGCCTGGGTTTTGTGAGCACTCGTCTTCTATCAGGTACCACCAGTCACTGCCGCAAACGTAGAATGGAGTGGGATGGTTCAATGCAGAATCCATTTGAGTGGTGAACCAAGAAGTCACTCTTAAATGTCTCAGAAGAGAGGCAGACAGGGACACAAAGCACACACGCTCAGGTCTCAGCAGAACAACCACAGCCACAGAGCCCCACCTTGCAGGTCAGGGGTCCTCGTCTCACTTTTTCCACCAGAGTCTAGGATCTTATCACCGCAAACACGGATCACTACAATGAGCATTCCCAATGGCTCAGTAGGTAAAGAATCCACCTGCCAATGCAGGAGACACAGGAGACGTGCATTGGATCCCTGGGTAGGGAAGATCCCCTGGAGGAGGAAATAGCAACCCACTCTAGTATTCTTGCCTGGAACATGCCATGGACAGAGGAGCCTTGTGGCCTACAGTCCAGGGGGTTGCAGAGTCGGACTTGATGAAGTTCACATGCATATCCTAAACATAATTTTGTGTTAATGCTAGGGATTGAAGGGTGTCCCTTTGGAAGTCATGCTGAAACTCTAAAACCTAATGGAACAGTACTTGGAGGTGGGGTCTTTGGGAGGTCATAAGGTTATAAGGATGAAGCCCTCATGATGGAATTAGTTTCTTTTTAAGTAGAGATAGGAGAGAGCTGGCTTCCTCTCCCTGCCTCTCTGCTCCCAGCCCTGTGAGGACTCAGAAAGAAGGTGGCCATCTACAAGCCAGGAAATGAGCTCTTGTCAGGAACCAAACAGGCCGGCATCTTGACCTTGGGCTTCCCAGCCTCCAAATGGTGAGAAAATGAATTTCTGCTGTTGAAGACACCCAGTCTGCAGTATTTTATCACAGCCCAAGCGAAGACAGCTGTTCAACAGCACTGTGTCAAAAAGAATGCCTTTCATTGTGAAATGTGTTCTAACAAGATAATTTAGGGATTTCCCTGGTGCTCCAGTGGCTAACCCTCACAATGCAGGGGGCCCAGGTTCAATCCCTGGTCAGGAAACTACAGATCCCACATGCCATAACTAAGATCTCACAAACCACAACTAAGACCCAGCGCAGCCAAACAAATATTCTTTTAAAAAACAAACAAGATAATTTAGCCAGGTTAGGAAAAGTGAAAACTTTGTTCTTCTTCGTGAAGACAGAGAGAAAATCACCCAGTGACTGATGACCACACCCTTGTGTTCACCAAATCTTTTCTTTCCTTGGCCCTGCCCCTCCTATGTAGTAGCCTTGGTAGAAAGGCACCATTAAGAAGTTGGGTTTTGCTCTGATTGAAAGAAAATTGAGAGGAACTAAATTCTGGTGGCAGCCTGGAGCTCCTATGATCGCTGTTTTACGTCTTCTCTAAGATGATATCCTAAAACCCAACTCTACTTGTCCAGCTATGCTCAAAGTAGAAAATACAGGGACAAGAGGACTTTCCTGGCAGTGCAGTGGTTAAGACTTCACCTTGCAAGGCAGGAGGTGCAGGTTTGACCCCTGATGGGAGAGGTAAGATCCCACATGCCTCAAAGCCAAAACCCCCAAAAAGTAAAACAGAAATAATACTGTAACAAATTCAATAAAAACTTAAAAAAAAAATGTGCTCAGTTGCTCAGTCACTCAGTCGGGTTCTACTCTTTGTGACCCCATGGACTGTAGCCTGCCGGGCTCCTCTGTCCATGGGATTTTCCCAGCAAGAATATTGGAGTGAGTTGCCATTTACTTCTCCAGGGGATCTTCGAGACCCAAGGATTGAACCCGAGTCTCCTGTATTGCCTGCATTGCAGGCATATTCTTTACCAATAAGCCACCTGGGAATCCTTTTAAAAAATGATCCACAAGAAAAAAAAATTTTTTTTAAAGGAAATACGGAGACCAGCATGACCCAGGAGCTGTTAGAAGCTACCAGTAAAAAACCAACATTTATCTTGAGAAGAAGCACAGATCTCAAGAATCTACCTTCCTGGCCACAGAAGGAGTGAGGTGATCAATCACATTTTCATGTTTTCTCTTTTATACATACACCAATAAAATGATAAACCTCCAGTTCTAAAGTACTTAATTCAATTGAGCCTCATGGATGGACTAGGGAACCTGAAATAGAGATCACGGGCTTACCTGGTGGCTCAGATGGTAAAGAACAATGCAGGAGACCTTTGACCTGGTTCAATCCCTGGGTCAGGAAGATTTCCTGGAGAAGAGAATGGCAACCCACTCCAGTATTCTTGGCTGGAGAAGTCCATGGACAGAAGGGCCTGGCGGGCTATAGTCCACCGGGTCACAAAGAGTCAGACATGACTGAGCAACTAAACAACAAGGATCAGCATCCTCAGGGGTCATCCTGGAGAGATGCTACTGATTTAGCCATCTTCATGGAAAAGAGGGGAAAAGAAACATGCCCATTAGGATTTCAGATTTTAAAACCGCCATTCAGACAGCCACACTTGCAGAAGCACGAAGTCTATCCATTTAAAAAGTCAATGACTACACAACATTTCAGACTCCCAGGAAGGACATTCTTGCTTGTCTTGAGCTATTTAAAGGCTCAAGTCTCTGTTCTGAGTACCTGTCCATCTTCATCTTGATTATCTCATTTATGCTTGCTTCTTGACAGAAGCAAGGCTACTCTAAGCAGACCTTGAATGGACATCCCTAGTGGCTCAGACAGTAAAGAATCTGCCTGCAATGCAGGAGACCCAGGTTCAATCCCTGGATCCCCTAGAGAATATACTATTAAGCAAAGAAAAACCCAATGTATCAAAATTTGGGTAAGAGCTACTAGATATGGACTACTAAGCAAAAACACCCAATGTGTCAAATTTTGGTTAAAAGCAACTAGATATGGATTAATAATCCCAGGTACTTTGTGAAAATACCTTTGGGATACATCTTTACTTTAACAGCTCATTTGCTATATGTCTTATGTGATTCTCCAACTTGAGCACTTTGTGCTGCAAAATAAGATTTGTTTTTCACAAGGAATTTGACAAAGTTCATGTCAGGTTCCTGGAAGCAACCATAGACAGAGACAGCTCCACATTCACATCTCTGAGGCAAAGAGTCTGGGCTTCAGGTGTGTCTCGAAGCCTGAGTCTGTGAGTTTTTACAAATCCATTATTTGTTGGCCTGTTTGGGTTTTTTTAGGGCTGTTTGGGAGGAAAAAGTAAAAGTTGCTTTATCAATCGACCAAAGGAAAATTATGACTCAGACAACTGAAAAGGAAAGGTTCTAGGTGGCAGTGAAGCAGTAAGGGTACAGGCATTTTGTCTTCCGCCTGCAGGGAGATTTCACCCAACTGTCACAGACGAGAGGGTGCTGTAGTAAAGCCACCAGGGACACAAGTGGTGGCTTGCCCGAGAGGCTCCTCTGCAAGAGGAGGCACGGACCATCCTGACTGGAGATGCAGCCCCACTGAGGGAGAGGAGTCCTTGTTCAGGACTGACTGTCTCACTCAGTCGTCCTGCCGAAGTGGGACCACTTCTGAGCATCTCCTCCATAAATACGGGGGAGGAAGATGATATCAAATAAAACTCCATGGGCGCTTCCCTGCTGGTCCAGAGGTTAAGAATCTGCCTGCCAATGCAGGGGACATGGGTTCGATCTCTGGTCCGGGAAGATCCCACATGCTGTAGGACAATTACTGAAGCTCAATCACCCTAGAGCCCGTGCTTAGCAACAAGAGAAGCAACCGCAATGAGAAGCCCGCACACCGCCAAGAAGTGTAGCCCCTGCTTACCGCCATTAGAGAAAGCCTGCACACAGCAAGAAGACCCAGCACAGCCTAAAGTAAATAAATTAAAATTTGAGACAATATTTTATAAAAAAAAACTTCATGGGAGTTTTGTGTAAGCCAAATGAAGTAACTGAAACCTGGGACACACAAAAGCACCTGATCAGTTAGGGATAATCCAGAATGTCTGGTGCTGCCTGTCCCGACATCCCCTTCTTCACTTCAGTGACAGTGCTGAGAACCACATCTCAGGTATGACCCCCATTCCATTCACAGTCTGCGTGGCTCAAGTGGGACCCAAATGCAGACACCTCAGCTAGACAGCCCAAGTCCCACAACTGTGAAGCCCACACGCTGCAATACAGATGGAGCACCTCCAGAAAGAAAAATAAAAAGGCCTGTAAACACAGAGCCAGATATGTTCACGTCAAGACAAGGTGAGGCCAGATAAAACATATAAAGCTGTGAAGGAGACTCTCTTTGGACAGAGAGTCTTTCTTTCTCCTTCCCAAAGGTGGGCACATGCCCAGGTCTGTTCAGAGCACTGCATGCCGGGCAAGAGATCCTGGCTCAGCAATGTCATCTGACTTCTGCTGGAGTTTCGCTGATGAGATGTAACACACCACCACTAGGGGGATTCTGCCTGAGATTAAAAACCAGTACAAGGAGGGAGGGCGAGAGGACCTAGTGAAGATACACAGGGTGAAAGGTACAGTGCTAGCACCTCTGGATCTTTCAGTTCAGTTCAGTTCAGTTCAGTCACTCAGTCGTGTCCGACTCTTTGCGACCCCATGAATCGCAGCACGCCAGGCCTCCCTGTCCATCACCAACTCCCGGAGTTCACTCAGACTCATGTCCATCGAGTCCGTGATGCCATCCAGCCATCTCATCCTCTGTCGCCCCCTTCTCCTCCTGCCCCCAATCCCTCCCAGCATCAGAGTCTCTTCCAATGAGTCAACTCTTGGCATGAAGTGGCCAAAGGACTGGAGTTACACCTTTAGCATCGTTCCTTCCAAAGAAATCCCAGGGCTGATCTCCTTCAGAATGGACTGGTTGGATCTCCCTGCAGTCCAAGAGACTCTCAAGAGTCTTCTCCAACACCACAGTTCAAACGCATCAATTCTTCGGCACTCCGCTTTCTTCACAGTCCAACTCTGGATCTTTACCAGAAGCCAAATGCCCACCTGGCTATCTTAACTTTAGGAACAATTACTCTTTGGTTTGAATTGGGCTGTCTTTTTTTTTTTAGATTTTTTTAATGTGGATCATTTTTAATGTCTTTATTGAATCTGTTACAATATTACTTCTGTTTTATAGCTTTGGTTCTTTGGCTGCCAGGCATGTGGGATCTTAGGTCCCTGACCAGAGATCAAACCCATAGCCCTTGAACTAAAAGGTGAAGCCTTAACCACTGGACCATCAGGATGTGGGATGTCTTTTGAGAGTGAAATAACCCTGACAAACATATCGTGACTTCCTTTTCTCTGCGTCTCCCCTCCTTCCTCTTTCCCCTGCCCCCCTCCTCCTCTGCTTCATCTTCCCCGTCTTTCTTTTTCCCCTCCTCCTTCTTCTCTCCTTTCCCCTCCCTTCTTTCTCCTCCTCCTCTCACAGACACAATGAATATTTGTAATCGGTATATATGAATTATTCGACAAGCACACTTCACCGACTACACTGCAAACTCTGTAATTGCAAAAACACCTCACTCGTTAATATGGATGGAAAATCCCTAAATAAAATCTTAGTAAATCAAATCCAGCATTATCTTACAATAATAATATTAAAAGAACCGTGCAGTGTTACCATGTTCCTTTTATTCCAGGAAGACGCAGATAATTCACCATTAGGAGATCTATTAATAGCTTAAATAAGTAAAAAAAAAAAACCAACCCTGAGTTTATCTCAATAGACGCTGAAAAGGACATGTGACCTAATTGATCATGGGACTCGTTGCTTTGACAGGTTTGTGTTCCTAGTGTTAGGAGTTGCTGTGTGCTTCCATGCTTACTGCTCAAGGCTGCCTTTGCTCAGACCCATTACGAATCATTTCTCAGATCCCTGTGGAAATGGTCCTCGGAGCGGAAATGGTCCTCGGAGCTAGAATGACTCCAGTGATAGGAAGAGCTAACACATACTGAGCACAGACACTGTCCAGCACACTGCTAAACACTGCTAAACACCTTACATCCATCGTCCCATTTCAACAGCTCACCTCACCTGCTCCTGAAGGTAGGTATTTGTTATTATTCCATTTTACAGATAAGGAAACCAAAGTAACCCCAAACAGAAGGTCTCAGACACAGGGAGGACTCTCTTTGCTTTATTGAGCAAAGAGAGTGATGAACTTAGAATAAATATAAATATGCATTGACTATAAGTAAATAATACTAGCATGTGCTTCATGCGGTGATCTGAAATGATGCTAGGCCATTCAGTATTACTAAAGTCTGCTGAGTGTGCGTAATCATGCTTCCAAAGTGGTAATTAACATGCATACTATATATGACCTCCAAACTAGCAGAGCAAGAAAGAACAGAATGGTAAATATGACTCTCATCTCCAATAAAACAAAGGAGAGGGGAAAAAAAGAAAAAGTGGGAAAAAAGGAAAAAAGTGGTAGAAATGTCTGTACATATAAATGGTCCCAATAAAGGGATTCAGTTTTCTGGATTAGGAAACAAAGACTGTCAAACTATGTGTTAACAATACATATATAATTCATCCACCAGTTTCCTAATTTTGCTTATTTTTCGGCACTGTAAGTTCCCGATGGCCCACCTGAACTAACCAACAGACAGCCTGTTTCCAGTTCTCCTGAGTGCTGTAAGGTCCAAAGGTGTCACAAATGACCAAGGCGGGGGGGCGAGGGCGGGGGCGGAACACGTATTCCCCAGGAAACATGAAACTGGATGTTCCAACAGCCAGCTGGAAGGGATAAGGCAGGTTTAATTTGATGGCTAAAAATAAAGCAATAATAAGATGGGCGTTCACAGCAAGTGATAAGAAATTCATATCAATTATAAAATGTTGTTTGGTACATTAAGACCAAAACCAACAAATCACAGGGTAATAATTTCTTCTTATCATTAGATGTTTTGACAATAATTTTTACTAATTTTAACATTGTGACCACAGCTTTCCTTTTGTCAGCACTGGCCTGACACACCAAGGCTGGTCCTTCTATTTTCAAACCTTTAAATCACTTTGTCCAAGTTGTAAATGGTAGTACATAATGGTATAGTTTGGCTTCTGTTGTTTTACCCAGTTAGAAAAAGGGAATCTAGATGCTTCTTTAAAAGCCATCATTTTCTGGGACTTCCTGGTGGTCCAGTGGTTAAGACTCCACGCTTCCAATGCAGCAGGTTCAGTCCCTGGCTGGGGAACTGCCAGATCCCACATGCCGTGCAGCATAGTCCAAAAAAGAAAATAAAAGCCACCATTTTCCAACTAAAGGCAGCAAAATGACATATGCCTCATCCTCTCTACCTTCCCAATACCACCCCATTAATGATAATAACAAGCTTCTAACCCCTAAGGCCAATGGGCTGACATTTCTCCCAAAGAATGAGACTGAAGGTTTGCTTTCTAAAGAAATATACCCCCTACACAGAAAACAATCAAGGAGCCGGGGAATGAGAGAAGAGATAGAGAGTCAAGCCAGGAGGTCTGCATCTTACTAACAGATGTCTTAACCACTGGAACAGGGAGCCCAGGTCCCACCCCCTGTTCAGGGAACTAGATCCCACATACTGCAACTTAAAGCTTGCACACTGCAACTAAAGATCCTGGGTGCTGCAACCAAGACCTGGAAGAGCCAAATAAATAGATAAATAAAATTTTTAATTTTCTTTAAAAATAAAGAAATACAAATGCCAGGCCAACCTCGCTCCGACTTGACCACCGCCTATGGGTAGAGCCTCTAGAACGGGGCTAGAGGCTACTTCTAGCCAGCACTGGGTATTATTAACAAGCAGGTCTAATTCCAGGGACTGAGTTACCTGTGTGACTGCGCCACCTAGTGGTCAATAGGCACAACAGCGCCTACGCTCTGGGAAAGGATCAGAATACCCAGCCTGAATGACCAAGGGAAGGAACGGCTGTTAGCAGGCTATGGATGGAGACTGTGGATGCTCAATAGAGCAGACTGGATGCTCAACGGCACAGATTGTGCTGTGCTTTCTAACCAGGATAATCCCAGCACTTAAGCACCATGATTAATAAAAGGCAGACAGTTAATGAATACTGGTTGAATGTACGAAGATGAACGAATTAACTTAAAAAGACACACACGTTCTAATGCCTATTCTGTCCACAAAGTGTTTGTGAAGTTGAAACGTCTTAGGATGCAGCCTGAGGCCCAGTGAAGCCAGGTTTAAGAGGTGGAAGGAGACAGGGTGGGAGAGAGTGCCAAGCCACTGCCTGCAGCAACTTCCAGGTATAATGTTTGCAACTGCAGCAGCCCTGGGCATTCAACAGGGGGCCCTCCTGGGTGGGGAGCCCATCACAGTCTGTTTAGAGGACAGAGGGGGCAGGAGGGAGACTCGTCCTAGGGTGATGGGACCCTCCCCCACCCTACTGTGCCAGTGAGGGAGGAGAAAGGGGGGTGACAGGGCATTATGTACTGGTCTGCACTCAGGAGCAGGAAGTCTAGCAAACAGGGAAGGATGGCAGGAAGGACAGTCACAGCACAACAGGAGGGAAAGCTGGAGTCCAGCAGGGTGGGCGCGGGGACTGCCGCCACGGCTGCTGGCCTTCTTCCCAGGGCTTTCTCAGCCCTGAGCCTGGGAGGAGGAATACTGGAGCACGGACAGCTAATGACCCCCACGTGCACAGAAGAGCCCCAGCAACCCAGACTGCCTAGTGCACAAGAACCCCATCTCTTTCATAAGCACATTTGGTTATTTGCTCCCCAAGTTTTCCCTGCCCAGCTGGAAAGCTGTCCTTCACTCCTGAACCCTCTGCTGTGTTCCATGTCCTGACAAGGAGCAAAGGCCCTTCTGAGCCAGTGTTTACCATGTGCCAGGCCTCACCCCCAAAGTTCTTAAGTAGAACCATCTAATCCTCATCAAAACCCAGTGAGGAGCCCCACTATACAGGTAAGGAAGCAGTGGAAACGAGGCGGTAGCCAGCCAGCCCGCAAGCCATGGACACCAGGTTGGCCGTGGCCTGTCTCAATCCCAGGGGGCAGTGTCCTCCTCATCTCTGAATTCTGAGCACGCAGCACAGTCAGTGTGTAAAATACGAGAATTCAGCGTATTTTACAGATGGGAAGACTGAGGCCCTCACCTGTACCATCTCCCAGCAGATGGTGTTTCACATCGCCACCACTCACACAGTCGTCTGAGTTTTTACATACCTGCAGCAAGATGACCCAGCATGAACTACTGGGGTGATCTGAACATTTCCACCCTGTCTGGTTCTTTTAGGTCTTCGATGAAAGAGAAGTGGGAGTAGGGAGGGAGAGAAGGACAAGGGAGATAGGACAAATGGAAGAAAGGAAGAAGTGGAGGAGAAAGAGATAGAAGGAGGAAGAAAGAAAGGAGACAGGAGAGGGAAGGGAGCAGAGAGAAGAGAGCGAGGAGGGGGAATTCTCGGACCCTGGGAAAAACTCAGCAAGTTTCTGCAAGCAAATTACTCACCCCCAAATCTGATTTACAGTAAATGCAAATGTGTTTTTAAATGGACCGTAGAGGCAGCAGCAGACTTCCTTCGTGGCCCAGTGGTTAAGACTCCATACTTTCAATGGAGGATGTGCAGGATCCCACACACAGTGCAGCAAAAAAAAAAAAAAAAGGCAGCAAATTCACTTCCTAAAATAAACACAAATACATATCTAACCCTAGATACACATCAGCCACAAAGAACAGGTCAAGTCATACACTAATTACTATATGAATGGAGATCTGTTAATCGCAACGCATTTCAGGAATTCCACATGAGCAACTTACCTGAAAAGCTTTCCAATTTGTATGTCAGGAAAGTTGGTAATTAAACCCTTCAACTTCCTATTGACTTTATTAGAGATATGATAATCTTTACACAGTTAGATTATAATTATTTGTCAAATGAAGTCGATACTTATTTAGGAAAATGTTACCCTTACAGTCTTTAAAAAATAGAAAAAAACCTGGCACTTGTACTCTACAAGGAACACCTGAAGCTGCCTATATATGGTGTATAGAACCCACAGAAGTTTGCCGAGCACACAGGGAAGGGTTTCCCAGGTGGCTCAGATGGTAAAGAATCTGCCTGCAATGCAGGAGATCCAGATTTGATCCCTGGGTCAGGAGGATTCCCTGGAGAAGGTAATGGTTACCGACTCCAGTATTCTTGCCTGGAGAATTCCACGGACAGAGGAGCCTGGCGGGATACAGTCCATGGGGTCACAAAGAGTCAGACACGACTGAGCAGCTACCACACTCTCTGTATCTACACAGGAAAGGGCATCTGGAACCACTGATCACCTTGCTTAGCCTTGTGTGCACAAGACTTTGACTTATCAACCCAGAGACTTGCTTTTAAGTAATGCCTGCTAAAAACAGCCTCGTGATATAACATCACTTCTGTTGTGTCCTTGATAACAGACAAGTTTAAAAGCACAGTCCCAAGGTCATCATGCAGCAACATCAAACAAAACCAGATTGCGGGATATTTTACAAAGTGACTGGCCTAGACTCAGTAAAAATGTTATGGGTGGTGGGGGTGGTGGGGGCGGGGGGTGGGGAACCAGAGCAGTTATTAAAGGAGCAGTTAAATAAAGGAGACTAAAGAGACATCATAAGTTGTCATCCCAGATTAAACCTAGAGCCAAGAAAATGGTTTGGGCTATGAGGAACAACTGATAAAATATGAATAAGGTCTGCAGCTTAGAATATACTGTTATATGAATGTCAACTTCCTGATCTTGCTCATAAATCGCAGTTCTGTAGAAGGATGTGCTTATTTTCAGTTTACACACATTCAAGTGTTTAGAATTAAAATGAGGCCCAGGTTCGATCCCTGGGTTGGAAAGATCCCCTGGAGAAGGAAATGGCAACCCACTTTAATATTCTTGCCTGGAGAATTCCATGGACAGACAAGCCTGGTGGGCTACAGTCCACGGGGTCACAAAAGAGTCAGACTCAACTGAGCGATTAACACTTTCGTTTTCATGTTTGTCTACCAGGTATTAAATTGTTCAGAAAATAGAGAAAGTGAATGAAACTGATGAAACAAACATGAATCTTAACACTTAAGGAATCTAGATGATGGGAATACAGGAGTTCTGTAGTCTTCTCAAGACTTTACTGTAAGCCTGTAATTATTGCAGCATAAAAGTTACTTAAAACCAAAAACGAACCTTGTCATGGTCACGCTGCTTTGTGTTGGTTTTAAATGTGGGAGACTGGGTGACCAAACCATCCATCCATCCATTCATTCAATAGTATTAGAGATGTTTTTGTAGTTTAATTGCTAAGTTGTTTCCAACTCTTCTGCTACCCCGTGGACTATAGCCCACCAGGCTACTCTGTCCATGGGATTTCCCAGGCAAGAATACTGGAGTGGGTTGTCATTTCCTTCTCCAAGGGATCCTCCTGCTTTAGCAGGCAGATTCCTCACCACTGAACCACGTGGGAAGCCCCTAATATCGAGGCTCCTATAGTGGAAAAGAAAATCTCAGCTCTAAGCGAAATGAAGCAACTTGGGGTTTCCGGCAAGGCCCCACCTACATGCCTTGAACTCTTGATGCCTTAGACTCAATAGGCCCAGGACTGAATCCATCACCTCCCTGCCCCTTCCACCAAAATACCCTCAAACACTGGATTTCATCAACAACCTCTGTCTTGGGAAATGGCACCCTGCCTTTCCAGGGACTGAATCAGGAACCTGGCCACCGTCGCGCCCACCGCCTCCCTCTGAGGCATCATCTGGTTCTGATCTGGTTCTGTTGGCTTCATCTCGGGGGTTCACTTGCTTCTCTCCATGTCCACTGCCACCTAGAGAGGGCCTCGAGTCCCCTCCCTGGACCATGGGGAAGGACGCCCTCAGCCTGTAGGCCTGATTCAACAACCAGAGAGATCTTTTCAAAATTCACCTCCTGCTCACAACACTTCAATGGGTTCCTATTGCATCTGGATACAAAGACACTTTTTTTCCCCTAATACTTCCTTTAATAATACCCTCCTGCTCATGACTCTTTAATAAACAACCAGTTCTCCCCCAGGGATCTCCGTGGGCGTGGGGACCACGCCTGGCTTTGCACACTGCTGTGCATGCACAGTTGGCATTCAATTAATAGTTGCTTAATTAGATGGATAAGCAATTAAAATAATTAATGTCAGGCTTGAACCAGTAAATGGAGAGTGATATCATTCACTGCTGCAGGGGACCTGG
Source organism: Nanger dama (assembly GCA_917880005.1). NCBI lineage: Eukaryota > Metazoa > Chordata > Mammalia > Artiodactyla > Bovidae > Nanger > Nanger dama. The sequence goes on along the minus strand of CAKJTW010000108.1, from coordinate 1,229,707 downwards.
GGAGGGGGTACTGGCTTTGCAAAATGAGGGGGACACGTGGATGGAGATGCTGGGCGGGCAGCAGGAAATAGAGACCTGTGGTTTGTGAGGCTGACTTTAGGAAAAGGCATATACTCTGGTACTAAAATGAGCTGTGCACCCCCAAGCCAGCGGTCCCCAAACTTTTGGCACCAGGAACTGGATTCATGGAAGACAATTTTTCCACAGACAGGGAGAGGGGTAGAGGGGATGGTTTGGGGATGATTCAAGTGCCTTACATTTGGTGGCTCAGATAATAAAAAATTCATCTGCTATGCAGGAGACCCAGGTTCAATCCCTGGGTCAGGAAGGTCCCCTGGAGAAGGGAATGGCAACCCACTCCAGTATTCTTGCCTGGGAAATCCCATGGACAGAGGAGCCTGGTGGGCTACAGTCCATGGGGTCGCAAAGAGCTGGACACGATGAGCGACCTTCACTTCACTCACTTATTTCTATTATTATATCAGCTCCACCTCAGATCATGAGGCATTAGATCCCAGAAGCTGGGGGCCCCTGTTCTAAGCCATTCCTGTAACTCTCTCTCTCTCTGCCATTCAGGAGGAGCTGGTAGGGATCCACATTCTCGACTGTCCGTAAGAGTCCACCGGTCATTGCCATAAGACTGTCCCAATACTGCCTGTTGAGGAGACCAGCTGTACACACAGTGCAGCCAACCTATTTCACTCAGAATCTCTCTACCCGCCCAGAACCCGGTATAGGGGGGCAGAGGGGTGCCCAGGGAAGGCTGGCTGAACCGAATTAGAAGTTTTCTGGTCTGAAATGCTTTCAAAGAGAAAGAACACAGCTGTGATCCTTGATGACATTCATTCATTTCATTCTTTGGGGGCTTGGAATCCATCAAGCATATCAAATTATGGCAAATGAACCCAGACGAGGCCTCATTTCGAACTTGCTGATGTGATAGAAAGAGCAATGCTGTTCTAAAAATAATAATTTAAAAAATCATGCAGTTCTGTTTTTTCACATTTAAATTAACTTTCACTGCGGATATCATAATTTTCCGAAAAGCACCGTCTTGTTTCTAAAGCCACCGTGGTTTCTTATTCTGAAGTGGTGGCCACTCCCAAGATGCCACCTCTCCCCTACCTTCCCACCCACCCTGGTATTGTGACAACCAGGAATGCCCCCCGCAGCTCATAAGCACTGTATGGACACATCTCTGGGCCCCCGTGTCTGGGTTCTTAGATGCTTTGCCACTTGGCTCAGTCAGAATCTCTTCAAATAAGAAAGAGAATAGCATCTGGAAATAACTAGAAATACAATGCTTCCCTGGTGGCTCAGCAGTAAAGAATCCACCTGCCAATGCAGGAGACATGGATTCCATCCCTGGGTCAGGAAGATCCCCTGGAGAAGGAAATGGCAAACTGTGTATTTTATTCCAACATAGAATTAATTTACAATATATAATATGTAATATACACTAAAATTCTATTTTGTATTAATTTCTAAGGTTTTTTAAAGCCTGTAACAACATATGCAAAAATATTAATAGTGGGTAGGAGAACTATCTTAACACTTTCGTGTATTTTCCAAATTTCTTATAATCCACGCATTATCTTTCTTGTTGTATTCAGGGATAAAGTGATTATGGGGAAGAAAGAAGCCAATTCCTCAGAAGGGTACAGGGAGACGACCCCTCCAGGCTCTGCTCAGCTGCGCTCGCAACATAACCAGAGGAGTAAAAATGTCCCACACCATGTCCAAAATCAAGAACTCCTCACTGGTGAACATTTTTTGCTTTTCTATGAATTTGTCCGGAAAACGGCCCAACTGTCAACAGTCTGGAAAACCATGCAGGCTCTGCTTATCTGCAAAGGGCCTCGCTTCCAACTGCAGAGCCAGTGGTCCTCAACGCCGCCTTCCTGACACCCATGTCGACCCCTGGGTTGGCGGGGTGGGGGAGGCAGGTGAATGAGAGCCAGCCCAGGGGCCCTTATCCGTGACTGCTGGTGGTCACACAAGACACAGCAGCAGTTTCACACCCAGAGCAGAAGGCTGGGAAGGGGAGCACCTTGTGGGATTTCCACAGGAATCTGGTGGGGATATGGGTCTTCCGAGACCACCAGTTGGTCCCCAGGCTGCTGCCAGTCTGACCTGTTCTCCTTCTGTGGTGGTGGTGGTGATTGTTGTTTAGTCACTGAGTCATGTTTGACTCTTTGTGACCCCATGGACTGGAGCCTGCCAGGCTCCCCTGTCCAAGGGATTTCCTAGGTGAGAATACTGGAGTGGGATTTCTTTCCATTTCCTTCTCCAAGGAATCTTCCCAACGCAGGGATCGAACCTGGGTCTCCTGCATTGGCAGGCAGATTCTTTATCACTGAGCCACTGATAAAGGGATCAGGAGAACCTCTTCCAATGGAGTAAGAATTCAAGCTGAGACCAGAAGGAAACAAAAGGAGAGGCATGGGGGAAAACGGTTAGGTGTGGGGAGTGGGCAGGAGACAGCAGGAAGGACAGGTGAGCAGTTCTTCATCTTCAGAAGAGAACACAGCAGCACAAGTGGGAAAGCCCTCAAGTGGGAAAGGGCTTGACGAGAAGCGGAGACCCCGCTTTTCTTCACTGGACAAGTTCTGTGTGTGCAGCTAGTCCACCAGCTTCACTCGCATGACAGCTACTCTACCTGCTTCTGTGTGAGAACGTCCTCGGCTCCCCATGCAGTGGATCCCACCCCGGGCAAGTCTACCGCACACTCCTTCCCCAAGGACAGCCCAGCACTCAGCTGACACTTGCAGTGAAGTGGTAGCTCTGGAAAAGATACAGAAGTGACTTCCCCACGCATCTCAGCACAGGCTGATGATGAGGCAGCTATGGAGGTGACACTGGGGGGCTCAGGGGATGTGGTCCAGGTGTTCCAATCTCAGGAGCTCACATCCCTCAAGGGAAGGGCTTACAGAAGCTGCTGAGAAGCTGGCAAACACCACTCTTCACTTACATCTCCAGCCCTGGTTGCTCAAATCGACGGCCTCCCCAGCGGCTCCCCCACAATGTCTCCAAGGCACCTCCACTCCAGTGCTAAGTGCAGGAGCCTCATGGACATCCCATGCCCACATGCACCTCACTATATCCCCATTATCTCCTACCACCTGCAGGTGTTAGGAGTCAACCTCAACTGTTCTTTCTCCCAACCTCACACCATATATTGTGCCAACCCTAAAAAAGGGCTGCTGCAGGCAATGTGGCCAAGGATATAACTGCTGTCTCTGCAGCTGCTCAGCATAGCAGTCTGTCCTCCAAATAGATCTCAACTCCATCCCCTTCCCTCCATGCTCACTGCCGCCCTTGTCCACGTCAACAAGCTCTAATGGGATGCTGGCTTCTCCTCTTGCCTCCATCCAGTCCACTCTCTATACAGCAGTCACTGCAGGTGGTACCATGTACCTCCACTGCTCAAGACCCTTCGAGCTCTCTATTGCTCTTAGCATCACATCTCAACCCCTTATCCCAATCCATGCCTCCCATGAATAGCTTCTACCCCCTTCTCCAACCTCCCACATCACTATCACCCCTGTTCACCCACTGTCCTCTGGCCACCCTGGCCTTTTCTGGATTCTCAAACCAGCCCAGCTCTTCCCAACTTCAAGCTAGTATAGCACCTAGCAACTGACACATACTAGTTGCTTAATAAATCATGATCGAGAAATAAATATATCTCTTTTTCAGATATCACTCCTGTTTTTTGACAGAAGCTAAAAGGCTACTGGTTCATCACTAGGCTCCCTGACAGATGCTGAAAGGGTACACTTTATATAGATTTTTTTATTGAAGAAGAAAAAAAAAAGACCATTTGTTTTGCCTACAAGTGGTCAGGAAGCAAAACTGACTTTTCTTAAGGCACGGTATTTCACTGGTTCTAAATGCAATTGTCTAAAACATCACTGAAATGGAGGAGCATTTAACAATTGATAGTATGTCAGAGCTGAATTAGCTAGTTTTCTTCTTGGAAGCTCAGAAAATAATGATGTATCTTGCCATCATCCCAAAGAAATGCAATGCCAAAGAAAGCTCAAACTACCGCACAATTGCACTCATCTCACATGCTAGCAAACCAATGCTCAAAATTCTCCAAGCCAGGCTTCAACAGTACATGAACCATGTAATTCCAGATGTTCAAGGTAGATTTAGAAAAGGCAGAGGAACGAGAGATCAAATTGCTAACATCCACTGGATCACTGAAAAAGTCAGAGAGTTCCAGAAAAACATTTACTTCTGCTTTATTGACTATGCCAAAGCCTTTGACCATGTGGATCACAACAAACTGTGGAAAGTTCTTAAAGAGATGGGAATACCAGACCACCTCACCTGCCTCCTGAGAAATCTGTATGCAACGGTTCAAGAAGCAACGGTTAGAACTGGACATGGAACAACAGATTGGTTCCAAATTGGGAAAGGAGTACATCAGGGCTATATACTGTCACTCTGCTTATTTAACTTATATGCAGAGTATACCATGAGAAACGCTGGGCTGGATGAAACACAGCTGGAATCAAGATTGCTGGAGAAATATCAATAACCTCAGATATGCAGATGACACCACCCTTATGGCAGAAAGTGAAGAAGAACTAAAGAACCTCTTGATGAAAGTGAAAGAGGAAAGTGAAAAAGTTGGCTTAAAGCTCAAAATTCAGAACACTAAGATTATAGTATCTGATCTCATCACTTCATGGCAAATAGATGGGGAAACAATGGAAACAGTGGCTGACTTTATTTTTGGGTCTCCAAAAATCACTGCAGATGGTGACTGCAGCCATGAAATTAAAAGACACTTACTCCTTGGAAGGAAAGTTATGACCAACCTAGACAGCATATTAAAAGCAGAAACAATACTTTGCCAACAAAGATCCATCTAGTCAAAGCTATGGTTTTTCCAGTAGTCATCTATGGATGTGAGAGTTGGACTACAAAGAAAATTGAGCACTGAAGAACTGATGCTTTTAAACTGTGGTGTTGGAGAAGACTCTTGAGAGTCCCTTGGATTGCAAGGAGATCCAACCAGTCCATCCTAAAGGAGATCAGTCCTGGATGTTCACTGGAAAGATTGATGTTGAAGCTGAAACTCCAATACTTTGGCCACCTGATGTGAAGAGCTCACTCATTTGAAAAGACCCTGATGCTGGAAAGGACTCAAGGCAAGAAGAAAAGGGGACGACAGAGGATGAGATGGCTGGATGGCATCACAGACTCAATGGACATGAGTTTGAGTAAGCTCCGGGAGTTGGTGAAGGACAGGGAGGCCTGGTGTGCTGCAGTCCATGAGGTCGTGAAGAGTCAGACATGATGGAGTGACTGAATTGAACTGAACTGATCTGGCCATCAATAGTCTTCTAGATACCATGAAATGCAGTGTGTAAAGACACTAGACATGGGACTTCCCTGGAGGTCCAGTGGTTAAGAATCTAAGAATTCCGGTGCAGGGAACGTGAGTTTTATCCCCTGGGTGGGGAACTAAGATCCCACAAGCCACGCAGCAACTAAGCCCAGGTGCCACAACTAGAGAAAGCCCCCACCTGGCAATGAAGACCTAGTGCAGCCAAAAATAAAATAATAAATTTTAAAAAATCAGCCACTGCCATAGTATCAGCAACCAAGACAGGGACTGCAAATGACCCAGAAGTAGGAGGGGTCCCCAATGGCTCACTTGCCTGCCAAAGCAGGAGACACAGTTTGATTCCTGGGTTGGGAAGATCCCTGGATGAGGGCATGGCAACCCACTCCATTATTCTTGCCTGGAGAATCCCATGGACAGAGGAGCCTGGTGGGCTACAGTCCATGGGGTCAAAAACAATCAGAGATGAACAAGCAACTAAGCAGCAGCAGCAGGGAGGAGTCAGGGGCCCCAGGAGATGGGAGCTAAACCCACAGACTACGGTGGCAAATACCATGAGAAGACAGGGTGACCAAACCCAGCCTGCTCCAAAGACCACTCCTTCTCTCTGAGTAACTGGTAGAATCCAAAACCCAAACAGGGCACTTAAAAGGGGCAGGTGGTTAGAGTGTGAACCTGGCTCAGATCTGAATACACAAAACTAGGAAGATTCCAACTTCATATTACCTGGTCCCCAGAGTGCCCCTACCATACAGCACAGACAAGCATCACTGCAAATAGGTCTGCTGGTCTGCAGGGCTCAACTGGAAAAAAAAGGAACAAGTGGGTGCGGTGGGGAAGTGATGGCCTGTCACCTTGGTACCCTGAACAGTGATAAGCATTAGAAAAAAAAAAAAAAAAAAACCGGGTGCCTCCCAGTCCACTTGTCTGTGTTTACTAAGCTCTTATGCTTGGCAAAACAACAACATCTGGAGATAGAGGTGAGCTGGAAGGAGGAGGGGGCATTCAAAGAAGCATCATGTGACTCGTGCCTAGGGAGAGGTGGACTCTAGGTACCCAGCTCAGGCACCTTGCCTCTCTTGGTTATAAATTGCCAGAGAAATCTGAAATCTGTCTCTGGGCTCTAACCTTTCGTTGTCTCTCTTAGGAAATACACCCTTTCCCCCAGAGAAGTTCAAGATTCACAGGGTTACGAAAACAACTTGTTCCACAGACCTGAGGGTTATCACGGAGGGTCATTCAGAGAAAAGGCAGGTGAGGGACTTCTCTGGTGGTCCAGTGGCTAAAACTCTGTGCTCCCCACGCAGGGGGCCAGGGTTCGATCCCTGGTCAGGGAACTAGATCCCACATGCCGCCACTAAAGATCCTGCATGCTGCAACAAAGACTTAAGATCCTCAGTGCCCAACTGAGACCTGTTGCAGCCAAACAAATAACTTCTTTTTTAAAGAAAAGATGGGTAAGTAAGAGAAAAGTCAGCCATCTAAAAGAATTTTCCCTTAGGAAGATCTCATCATGCTCAGTATCTCTGGTATCACTGCCAACAGAAAAAGACAGACAATCACTATCTCTATCAAGCAAGTTCAGTTCAGTTCAGTTCAGTTGCTCAGTCGTGTCTGACTCTTTGCAACCCCATGAATCGCAGCAAGCCAGGACTCCCTGTCCATCACCAACTCCTATAGTTCACTCAGACTCACGTCCATCGAGTCTGTGATGCCATCCAGCCATCTCATCTTCGGTCGTTCCCTTCTCCTCCTGCCCCCAATCCCTCCCAGCATAGGAGTCTTTTCAAATGAGTCAACTCTTCGCATGAGGTAGCCAAAGTACTGGAGTTTCAGCTTTAGCATCATTCCTTCCAAAGAAATCCCAGGGCTGATCTCCTTCAAAATGGACTGGTTGGATCTCCTTGCAGTCCAAGGGACTCTCAAGAGTCTTCTCCAACACCACAGTTCAAACGCATCAATTCTTCGGTGCTCAGCTTTCTTCACAGTCCAACTCTCACATCCATACATGACCACAGGAAAAACCATAGCCTTGACTAGACAGACCTTTGTTGGCAAAGTAATGTCTCTGCTTTTGAATATGCTATCTAGGTTGGTCATAACTTTTCTTCCAAGGAGTAAGTGTCTTTTAATTTCATGGCTGCAGTCACCATCTGCAGTGATTTTGGAACCCAAAAACTAAAGTCTGACAGTGTTTCCACTGTTTCCCCATCTATTGTTTATTATTTATAAAAACAACTCCCTGCACTTGCACAGTTCAAGTGTTCCAAAGTCTAAGGCACAGGCAGTCATGTGCTCAGAATGGCCAAGGCTGGCAGTTGCCCTGTATTTATTACACTTGGCTCACAGAACAATGTGATACACAAAATGTATTAAATAGCAATGTTATGCTATGTATGTACGTATGCATTCGTGTGTGTGTGTGTGTATATGTGTGCATGCTCAGCTGCTCAGTCGTGTCCAACTCTTTGGGATCCCACGGACCATGGCCCACCAGGCTCCTCTGTCCATAGGATTCTCCAGGCAAGAATACTTGAGTGGGTTGCCACTGGGGAAACCCCATAGCCTACATATATTAATGCACATTGCCTCTGATTTTATTCCTATTTCCATTTTAAACCTTTAAGTAGCTGAACAGGTTGAACTTGCAGGCTTCAATCACAAGCAAACTGGCAAAGCTGTTTTCAAACTCAGCATCTGGACAGGAGACTCATCTGTTCTTCCTAGACTCCCTATTTCTGCAAATGGAACCTCCGTCCTTGGAGCTACTCAGGCTCCTCACCTCTGTGTTTGTGTCTCCTTTAGGCTTACCCCTAATCTAAGAGGTGCAAGTCTGAGCTCCTCCACCTGCCCAACATACTGTCCTTCCTCTCTGTGTCCCAAGCCAGGACCACTAAGTCTCTCCTCCCCAGCACCTGCCTCATCTCAACCCAGCCTCTCTGTTTTCAGTCTTGCTCCCTCATTCCTATGTTACCTCCAACCTGAGCTAACAAATTAATCTTCCAGAAGCACTGTGATCATGTAACTTCCCTGTGCAATACCATAGAGAACACTCTTAATGTGGAATGCAGGAGTCCACACTCCTCAGTCCATCCACTCTAAAGCCTTGTTGTTGTTCAGTCCTGTCCAACTCTTAGTGACCCCATGAACTGCACCAGGCCCGGCTTTTCTGTCCTTCACTATCTCCTGGAGTTTGCTCAGACTCATGTCCCTTGAGTCGGTAATGTCATCCATCCATCTCATCCTCTGTTGTCCCCTTCTCCTCCTACTCTAAAGTCTGGTCACTGCCAAACCGCTCGGTGTGAAATTCTCCGGCTTAAAGCCCCAACACTCACTGCATCTGCGCATGCTCAGAGTAAGTCCCCCGTGACTCACACCATCCCTTCCACTTGCAAGTGGCTTTTGCACCTGGGTCTGTGTTCCAACTCTTCAAAGTCCAGTTCTAAAGTGCCCAGTCTCCAAAAGCTTTGCCTTACCACTTCAGATGGAGGGATCCTTCCTAACTTTTTTTTGTTTGCTAGACACTGCGTGTGTTCGCCGCCCCCACACCCGCGGGCCTGCCCCCAGCCTCCACCCTTCGACCTCCGGCCACCAGGAATTCCCTGAGGACTGGCCTCTGTCTGACTCCCCGCAACCTCCACAGGGGTCGAACACCACGCCACGGCCATAGCAGTCACTGCACAGCACCCAAAACTTTGTAGCAGTAAGCCCAGCTGTCCGCCTTTCCATTCTCGACACCTTTCCGGCCGTCCTATTCACAAGGTAGAGCATTTCTCCAAACACAATAGAATTTCTCTGCTACTGTTCCAAACCATGTCCTTATTCCCACTTGATCAGGACCTCGTCTCAATTTTTTGAAATCTGCCCAGAAAGCAGAGTTATCATAGACCCCGGGAGCTGGTCAGCCTTATAAAGCAGAGGACGTTGAATTGGCCTGGGCTTCTCCACGCTGTTTCTACAGGCTGTGTGCATGTGTGTCCATTAAAGATGGGGACACACAGTAGCTAGTCGCCAAGGGATCAAAGGACCAGAGCTTGAGGGGACCATCCCGGAGTTTCGCCCTGTTGAATCCTGGCTCCGAACTTTTCCCTTCGTCAGCGCCGTACCCTCCTACCCGTCCGGACCGGCTGACGCCTGATGCTACAGGGGCCGGGGCCGGAAGAGAAAAAGGCGCTGGATAGGGAAGGCGAAGGTGGGTATTTTCGGAACTTCAGGGGATCCCGGACAGGCGCTGGTGGTTCCCAGGGATACGAGGCCGGCGTGCGCCGCCCGCGGATCGGAGGGGACGCATCCCCGAGACCGGGATGGGCAGAGACTGGGATGGAGATCCTGGAGCTGGTGCTGAGGCTGAGGCTGCCGCGCAGAATGACAGCGCCGCCCCCTCATCCCACCCGGGGATGGGGGTGTCGAGCTCCCCGCTCCGCGTCCCCGGGGGCGCTCGGCGCGCCCAGCCCCTCCGGCCCGCTCCGGCCCCCGGCAGGGCCCGCGGGTTGCGGCGGGGCCCGCGGCCGCTACTCACCCGGAGGGTTGACGGCCGCCGGGGTTGCCATCTTGCTCGGGAGGCTGGGCGCGCGCCGGGCGGGGGGCGGAGCGGGGGCGGCGCGGAGCCGGGCGCCCCCCGGGGCAAGCGCGGCCGGCGCAGGCCCAGGCGCCACTGCCGCCGCCCCCTCCGCCGCCCCTCCGCCTCCACACAAAGGACGGCGCGGGCGGGCGCTGCTCCGCGCTCTCCCGCCGCCCGGCCGCCCGCGCCCCCGCCTCTGTCGCCTCCGCCCCCTCCCCCGGCCTCCTTCTCCGGCCTCAGCCTTTGTCACACGCGGGGGCGCCCGGCCGCCGCTCCCCGGGCCGGGCCGCAGCACCGCGAGACTTGGGGCGGCGGGCGGCCGGACCCCCGAGTCGGGGGGCCGCCCCCTCGGGGCCGCGCAGGTGCCCAGGCTCGGGCTGGAGGCGCGCCCCCTTCCCGCTCTCAGGTCCGAGTCTCCCCCGCCCACCCCCATTCCGGGGTCCCGGCCTCAGCTCGAAGGGGCGCTGTCCCTGGGCCAGGGGCCCGGGCCCGAGAGGGCGGAGGGCCGCCCATTAAGATTCAGAGGGAAGATGGAGAGAAACAAAGGCGCCCCAGTGCTGCCCACTTAGCATGCCGGCGTCGCGCCGCTCGGCTCCCAGGGCCGAGACTCCTAAAGCCCCTGGCACCTCCAAGGCCACGGGCACGGAAGGACAGCTGCCGAGGGCAGCCAGCGAACACAGACCCGGGAAATTGTGCAGGATTCGCCCTTAGAAAGGCTGTCAGCTCGACTTTCCTTTCTGCACGGTGACTGGTTATCACCCAAAGTTGTTGCAGGAGCTTTTACACAACCACCTGAGAATTTAAGAGTCTCTGAGAGCTTTTGTTTGCATATCCTGGTGAAGTTAGCCATAGGGAGCTGGGAGGGACTGTTTCTTCGCCAGACCGCACGGTTTCTCGGTTTCTCGTAGGAAGGAGATGGCACCCACTGAGAAGGCTCCACTGAAGAATGAACCCCTCCTAGGTGAGGCCCACAAAGGGCAAGACGGCCTCAATGTGAACAAGTTTGCAAAAACATCAGACTGTCTTAAATCCTTACAAAGAAGCACTTGGTGGAGAGGGAGGGGGCGAGTAGAGAAGAAATGCTTGGGATGTTATTTTCAAATCAGCATTGTCTTCCAGGGGAGTATTTGTCACTATTGATTTGACTAATAGGCGCTTAATGATATTCATTTGTTTATCGATTCCATGAAATTGAATGTCTGCTGTGTGCCTGGACAAGGCGATGTATTGGGTGGACCATGGCAAGAGCCACAGGGGGTCTGCCCTCCCTGGACTTCTAGTCTGGGTGGCCATGAGGGCAGCAGAATAAGGTGTTTGTACTCCAGAAACACACAGCTGTTTGGGGCTCAGTGTGGTCACTGGTGAATGAATGAATGAGGGCAGAGAGAGGCCAAAGTGATCAAGAACACACACACTATTCTGAAAAAATGAGCAGAATATGGAGAGGTGGAAAGAAAGACTCTTCAAGGGAAAACTAGGGCATGAATGCAACCAGCACCAAGGTGGGCCAGGCTGGTGGGACTTCCCTGGTGGTCCAGTGGCTAAGACTCTGACCTCCCAATGCAGGGTGCCCCTGGGTTCCATCCTTGGTCATGAGGCAGGATATAGATGGGCCCCACACTGAACAGTTTCTCCCCTGTAGACAGAAACTCCATAAGAGCAGAAATCCCGGGGCTTACCTGGTGGCTCAGTGGTAAAGAATCACCTGCCAATGCAGGGGACCCAGGGTTCCATCCTTGATCCAGGAAGATCCCACATGCCATGGAGCAACTAAGCCCTAGCGCCACAGCTATTGAGTCTGTGCTCCAGAGCTGAGAAGCCACAACTACTGAACCTATGTGCCCTAGCCGCCGGGTTGGCATGCCCTAGAGCCCATGCTCCCCAACAAGAGAAGCCACCACAATGAGAAGCTCAAGCACTGCAGCTAGAGAGTAGCCCCTGCTCACTGCAACTAGAGAAAGCCTAGTACTGCAAGGAAGACCCAGCCCAGCCAAAAATAAATAAATAAAAATTATTTTTTAAAAAATAGCAGAAATTCTACAAAAACAGGATGACAGAGAAGGCTGTGCTTGCTAAGTCACTTCAGTCGTGTCCAACTGTTTGTGACCCCATGGACTATAGCCCTCCAGGCTCCTCTGTCCATAGGATTCTCCAGGCAAGAATACTGGAGTGGGTTGCCTTGCCCTTCTCTAGAGTATCTTCCCAACCCAGGGACAGAACCTGAGTCTTTTATGTCTCCTGCAATGGCAGGCGGATTCTTTACCACTAGCACCACCTGGGAAGCCCAAGGAGGACCCTGGGCCCTGCCCAAATAAGACATAAAAGATCACATAGTCCTCATTCTCAAAGTTAAGGAGGCCTCCCCGACTATATATGCACAGAAAGGTTCCATGGTGGTCAGAAAGGGAGGTGGCACCACCCTAGTTGGAGAAGGCAATGGCACCCCACCCCAGTACTCTTGCCTGGAAAATCTCATGGATGGAGGAGACTGGTAGGCTGCAGTCCATGGGGTCGCTAAGAGTTGGACATGACTGAGTGACTTCACTTTCACTTTTCCCTTTCCTGCATTGGAGAAGGAAATGGCAACCCACTCCAATGTTCTTGCCTGGAGAATCCCAGGGACGGGGGAGCATCATAGACTGAGCCTCGTAGGCTGAGCCTTGTAGGCTACCATCTATGGGGTCGCACAGAGTCGGGCAACTTAGCCTCAGCAGCAGCAGCAGCCACCCTAGTAAGTGGTGTCAACCTACCCATAGGCCTCTTCACTAGAGTCTATCTTGGCTAAGAGATGCCCACGTGAACACTGAAGGGATCCTGAGATATACCAAGTACAGACTCAGTATCAGTTCAGTTCAGTCGCTCAGTCGTGTCCGAGTCTTTGCGACCCCATGAATTGCAGCAAGCCAGGACTCCCTGTCCATCACCAACTCCCAGAGTTCACTCAGACTCGTGTCCATAGAGTCAGTGATGCCATCCAGCCATCTCATCCTCTGTCATCCCCTTCTCCTCCTGCCTCCAATTCCTCCCAGCATAGGAGTCTTTTCAAATGAGTCAACTCTTCACATGAGTTGGCCAAAGTACTAGAGTTTCAGCTTTAGCATCATTCCTTCCAAAGAAATCCCAGGGCTGATCTCCTTCAAAATGGACTGGTTGGATCTCCTTGCAGTCCAAGGGACTCTCAAGAGTCTTCTCCAACACCACAGTTCAAATGCATCAATTCTTCCATGCTCAGCCTTCTTCACAGTCCAACTCTCACATCCATACATGACCACAGGAAAAACCATAGCCTTGACTAGACAGACCTTTGTTGGCAAAGTAATGTCTCTGCTTTTGAACATGCTATCTAGGTTGGTCATAACTTTTCTTCCAAGGAGTAAGCGTCTTTTAATTTCATGGCTGCAGTCACCATCTGCAGTGATTTTGGAGCCCCCCAAAATAAAGTCTGATACTGTTTCCACTGTTTCCCCATCTATTTCCCATGAAGTGATGGGACCGGATGCCATGATCTTCGTTTTCTGAATGTTGAGCTTTAAGCCAACTTTTCACTCTCCACTTTAACTTTCATCAAGAGACTTTTTAGTTCCTCTTCACTTTCTGCCATCAGGCAAATCTAAATGATTGACCAGAGGAAACCGGGAAGAAATACCCCCTAAAAGTGATTTAAACTACCACCAGGGCATGACTGTCTCTCTGAGCCCACCTGTGTGTCTAGCCACACCAGCTGTACTCTAGTAAATACTGGTTTCACGACTTTCTATCTCTGTGGGAACTGTTTTCTGCAAAGCCGAAGGACCTTGTCACTAACCACTGTCCTAGTGGCTAGGTCTTCTTATCTCCAAGACCCCATCTCAATCTCTGGTGGGGAACTGAAGCCCTGCTTCAAACCACTGCAGGCCGAGGTTACCTGAAATCAGTCAGGGAACTAGATCCCACGTACCACAACTATAAGACCAGGTGTGGCGAAATAAATTAATAAATATTAAAAAATAATAAGAAGGTGGACCAGGCCTAGACAGATAATGAGGTATAGAGAGAGAACAGCTTGGATATCAGCTGGGACCACCCCATCCTTGTATCAAGTCGCTGCCCCTCATCATCAGTTAAATGAGAGCTCAGCCTCTCTTCAACATCCTCCCAAATGGCAGCACACTCAAATACGCCCATACACGTAACAAATACACAGGGCCTCCTTGGTGGCTCAGTGGTAAAAAATCCACCTGCCAATGCAGGAGACACAGGTTTGATTCCTGGGTCGGGAAGATCCCCTGAAGGAGGAATTAACAGCCCACTCCAGTATTCTTGCCTGGAAAATCCCATAGAAAAAGGAGTCTGGGGGCTACAATCCATGGGGTCAAAAGAGTCAGACATGACTAACGACTAATCAAGAACAACAAAGATACTTGATTGAAGATTTTTCACTCCATCTCAAGCAAGGTAAAAATCTATTTTAAATGCTTCTGCTACCCAGATGATTCTTTTTAGGCTCTGCTCTGTAAGAGCATCTTCACATAGCCCCCAGCATCACTGTACCCTCACTGCCACTAAACTCCTTCCCTTCTCCAACTTTCCACAGCCTTTAGAAGTAAGCTAGTTTCTCTCCTTGGCATTCACATGTCAGCCAACTCCCTGTGGCTCATTTTGGTATTATCTCCAAACATATTTTTAATAGTCTCCCTAAAAACTAAAATTGTAACAAACATGACCGGTTTTACTTGCAGACAACTGTGCTATTGAAAAGTGAAAAATGAAAGTGTTAGTCGCTCAGTCATGTCCGACTCTTTGCGACCTCACGGACTGTATCCCAATAGTCTCCTCTATCCATGGAATTCTCCAGGCAAGAATTCAGGAATGGGTAGCTATTCCCTTCTCCAGGGGATCTTCCCGACCCAGAGATCGAACACCTACATTGTAGGTGGATTCTTTACCATCTGAGCCACTGGGGAAACCTTAATTGTGCTGTTGCCTTCTCCCCATTTTTCTAAAATGTTACTTTGCAGATATCTTTAGTCCTTCTTGTTGCATTTGTCTATGGCAATAAAAGTTAGAATGCGGACGGCTATAAGACACTGGGACACTTTGTGTCCCATAGTCTGCTTGGAGTCTGTGGTGCTGTGGTTTTCAGTAAGTAATAAACATATTTGAATTTTAACAAAGAAAAAGACATTTCATCTTCTCCCCCAATCCCCACACCTTCCAGGTGGAAGAGACTTTTGGCATCACCCAATTCAGCCCCCCAGAGTTTGCAGATGAGGGAACTGAGACTCAGGGCAGGGAACTGACTTTCCCAAGGTCACATAGCTCAATAGCTAAATAAGATTTGGTGTTTTGTTTTGTTTTCTATTGAGCTGCATGAACTGTTTGTATGTTTTGGAGATTAATCCATTATCAGTTGCTTCATTTGCACATATTTTCTCCCATAAGTTGTTGTTCAGTCGCAAAGTTGTATCTGGCTCTCTGAGACCGCATGGACTACATGTAGCATGCCAGGCTTCCCTGTCCTTCACTATCCCCCAGAACTTGCTCAGACTCATGTCCATTCAGTCAGTGTTGCCATTCAACCATTCCATCCTCTGTCATCCCCTTCTCCTCCTGCCCTCAATCTTGCCCAGCATCGGGGTCTTTGCCAGTGAGACAGCTCTTCGCATCAGGTGGCCAAAGTATTGGAGCTTCAACTTCAGCAACAATCCTTCGAATGAATATTCAGAGTTGATTTCCTTTAGGACTGACTGGTTTGATCTCCTTGCTGTCCGAGGGACCCTGGAGAATCTTCTCCAATACCACAGTTCAAAACCATCAGTTCTTCAGCACTTGGTCTTCAATATGGTCCACCTCTCATGTTCGTACGTGACTCCTGGAAAAACTATGGCTTTGACTAGACAGACCTTTGTCAGCAAAGTGACGTCTCTGCTTTTTCATATGCCGTCTAAGTTTGTCATAACTTTTCTTCCACGGAGCAACGTCTTTTAATTTCATGGTTGCAGTCACCATGCACATTATAGGGGTTGTCTTTTTGTTTTCTACATGGTTTTCTTTGCTCTGCAAAAGGTTTTAAGTTTCATTAGGCCCCATTTGTTTATGTTTTTGTTTTCATCACTCTAGGCAGTGGATCAAAAAGATCTTGCTATGATTTTTGTCAGAGTGTTCTGCCTATATTTTCTTCTAAGAGTGTTATAGTATCTGGCCTTGCATTCAAGTCTTTAGTCTGTTTCGAGTTTAATTTTGTGTATGGTGTTAGGAGTGTTCTCATCCCATTCTTTTACATGTAGCAGTCCAGTTTTCCCAGCAGCACTTATTGAAAAGACTGTCTTTTCGCCATTGTGTGCATTTGCCTCCTTTGTCATAGATTGTGCTGTGTGTGCTGTGCTAAGCTGCTTCAGTCATGTCCAGCTATTTGCGACCTCATAGACGGTAGCCTGCCAGGCTCCTCTGTCCATAGGATTCTCCAGGTAAGAATACTAGAGTGAATTTCCATGCCCTCCTCCAGAGGATCTTTCTGGCCCAAGGATTAAATCCAGGTCTCCTGCATTATAGGTTCTTTACTGTCTGAGCTACCAGGCAAAGAAGCCCTTTGTCATAGATTAGGTGACCGTAGGTGCGTGGGTTTACCCTTAGGCTTTCTATCCTGTTCCATTGATCTGTATTTCTAGCCAGATAAGACTTGGAGCCAAGTCACCCACAGTGCCAGGATTTGGGGTAAGGGGATGGCAGTGGAATGAGGAGGGTGTTGAGAAATAATAGAGGAATGAGTGATTTGGGTGCTCATCCTCTCTCATCTGTCGGTGTTAAATAAGTAACTACCCAGAAACATCGATTGTGGATGAAAACCCCACTCTTAAGTAAACAGTCTGAAACAGAGCAGTTAGTCATTGTTGAATACTGAGTGGTGTTTGCATAATACAGTGTCTCTTGCTAATTATGAGAGCTAGTAGACTGTGACCAGTTAACAGGCTCAGGAATTCCACTCAAACGTTAAACAACCTAGAACTCTTTAAAATTCCAAATGAGGCACTTGCTTTGGAAGCTGAAATTTGCATTAAAAAAACCACACACACAGAGACCCATGGGACCCATAGCATGTGATTCTGGGTATGGTATTCCCAGAAATGACTTGGGTTGCCACACACAATGCTGATAAGACTGGGTGGGGGAAAGCAAACACCTTGACTCTGCTTGTACCCCTTTGGTATGAGAGACAGGACTCCCTTTGTTTGATGCATAACATCCCAGGAATTGTTATCTTCTTTTAACTTTAAGATGGCAAGAGGCCAGAAATGCAAACACATGGCATGAAAATGTATACAACAGATGCTACTAGAAATTCAAGAAGAAATTGGAGGGGTGGGATGGGAAGGAGGCTCAAGAGGGAAGGGATATATGTATAAGTATAGCTGATTCATATTGTTGTACAGCAGACCTAACACAACATTGTAAGGGAACTATACTCCAATTAAAAATATATATGAAATGGAATTCAAGAAGAAACTGACAAAAATCACAGCAGCAGTACAGATTTTAGCTAAGATTTTTCTGGTTGTTGACAGAATAACAACAAAAGCAACTATAAGACATGCTGATTTGAAGTTCATTATTTACTCTTGGCTGTAACTTGGGACCCTAAGATGCTGCTCCTGAGTCTGACTGAAACTCTTCCTCTTAGCATGGGCCAGAGTTACTTGGCCCCCAGGGTGGCTGTGATTGAGTGGGTTTGCAGACAGTGACTGGACCACATAGGACAGGCATAATCTTCCTCCCTGGAAATGTTCGTCTCTTGGGGAGATGCTCTCAAACTCTCTGTGGCCCCCATGAAGAGAGAGGCTGGGGCTGGCCCTGGCTTGGATGCCTGCCTCTACACCAGCTGTGCCCATGAGGCAGGTGACTTTGACTGTCCGTTCTTGGGATAGGAGGCCTGATTATGTAAGAAGAACGAGGGTCGAGGCCTGATCATGTAAGAAGAACGAGGCTCCTGATGAAGCCCTGTGGCTGGAGCCATGAAGAAGCAGCACTCAAAAACACGGGGCTGCCATTCCAAGAGAAGGATGGAATGGCTAGGAAGACGCTTGCACAGATGGCTGCTGCAAAGTGAGAGAAAATGAAAGAAGGAGAAAAAATTAACAAACAGAAATGCAGAAAGTGATATAGCGGGCAACAAAGAAAGCACTTAGCAATTAGTCCAAGGGCTGAGCCTTTGGAAAGGACCTTCACCTCCACCTCCATTAACAATTGCGTTCTGGTGAAGTTCAGGACTTGTTACTTCCTACACACACCAGGAGGCTTCCTTTGCCCCCACCCAACCCCCATTCCTAATGGCTCAGTGGTAAAGAATCTGCCTGCCAAGACAGGAGACATGGGTTCGATCCTTAGGTCGGGAAGATCCCTGGAGAAGGAAATGGCAACCTACTCTAGTATTCTTGCCTGGGAAACCCCATGGGCAGAGGAGTCTGGCAGGCTATACAGTCCATGGGGTTGCTAAGAGTCAGACTTGCCTTAGTGATTAAACAACAACAGCAACCCATGACCTTCTTACCATTATTGCCTCCTCACTTAAAAAGCAGTGACTTCATGATTTCTCCCACGGAGGCGCTCCATTTCCCTCCGTTTCCTTCGTTTCAGCATCTCTCTATACTGGGATTGATGTTTTGGTTTTGCTTCATTAAGCTGTGAGCTACTGCCTTTATCTTTCTTTCCCTTTTATACCAACTTCATATCCTGACCCCTAGGAAGCATTCTGGGGCTTTGCTGGTGGCTCAAGTGGTAAAGAACCTGCCTGCAATGCAGGAGACCTGGGTTTGATCCCTGGGTAGGGAAGATACCCTGGAGAAGGGAGTGGCTACCCACTCCAGGATTCTTGCCTGGGCAATTGCACGGAGAGAGGAGCCTGATGGACTACAATCCATGGGGTCAACAAGAGTCAGACATGACTGAATGACTATTTTTCTTTTTCTTTTTTATGAAGTATTCTAATATTCATGGAAAGAGTGAGTAAGTATCTTATCAGACATGAGTGAGCCTGTAATCCACCATGCCTCCCCACTATTCCCTCCTTGATAGGATACACAGAATGAAATGTTGCTTCTATCTATAACATCTCATGCATTTCCAGTGGTAGAGAACCTCTATTTTTTAACTTCTCAAAGCTGGATTTTTCTTTTAATTTCCTGCTATAGTTTTGATCCATATGAAAAGCTGCATCAGTTACTCTTGGAGAACAAGAGGGAAATGAGTATGAAAAAGATCTTCCACCCAAAGCTCAATGCTCTATGCCATGTAGTGAAGTGAAAGTGAAAGTTGCTCAGTTGTGTCAGACTCTTAGGACCCCATGGACTATGTAGTCCATGGAATTCTCTAGGCCAGAATACTGGAGTGGGTAGCCTTTCCCTTCACCAGGGGATCTCTCCAACTCAGGGATCCAACCCAGGTCTCCCACACTGTGGGCGGATTCTTTACCAGCTGAGCCACCAGGAAAGCCCATGTAAGTCATCCTTTCTTCCTAGTGCATGAGAAGGATTTTAATAATTCCATTTCCAGTAGGAATTATAACAACTCCTCTTCTATGTACAGCACTTTCTGACTCTCACATCACTCTGACACTACTATTTCACAAGCTAGGGCATTTTTGATTGGGTCTTATAAATGAAGAAATTCTGCATGTGAAAATAATATTTTGTTAGATAATCACTTTCCTGTTTGTGTTAATCCATTTTGGAAACCACCTCACAAATGACAACAATTTTCTTTTTCAGCATAACCAGATTCTCTGGATGTTTTTATCAGATAATACTGTGTGCATTGGATCTTCTCACATGTTACATATTTACAGAGGTAATTTTTGCTTAAAAATGCCCAGTGAATTAACAGAGTTAATGATCAATCTCTTTTCCGGGTGATATTCGAAATTCTATTGGCATCCACAGTGGTCCCTCTGATACGACACATCTAGACCAAACTCATTATCCAGCCAACTGGTCTGTGACTGTTCAACCATTAGCATGCAAATGACCACAAATAAAGGGCAGGTGACAATGATTTCCTTTCCTGTAGGTCACAGTGTTCAAGGGAAATCTGTTTCTGTTCAAGAACATTTATTTTGGGAATGCTTAGTCTCCCCTCATTGAGGGGTTAGCTTTTGGTCTTTTGAATATCTACCTGTTTTAATCATGGTCACAGACTTCTAGAGGGGAACTTGAAAACCCATCTAGTATATGCTTTAGGCGTGAACCTTTGAAATTTTCCAGTTCTCTCTGCTTGTTGTATCTGTTGTTGTTTAATCGCTAAGCTGTGTCTGACTCATTTTCAACCCCATGGACTATTGCCCCAACAGGCTCTTCTGTCCGTGGAATTCTCCAGGCAAGAATACTGGAGTGGGTTGCCATTTCTGTCTCCAGGGGATCTTCCTGACCCAGGGATCAAATCCATGTCTCCTGCATTGGCAGGTGGGTAATCTTTACCACTGAGATACCTGGCATTCCCCCCCAATCGTTAACATTTCACAGTACTTGCTTTCTCACTTCCTCTCTTTGTGTACATCTTCACATTATTTTTCTGAACCATTTGAGAATAACTGGAGACATGACAGCCCTTTCTGCTGAATACATGCTAAGTCTCTTCAGTCGTGTCCGATTCTCTGTGACCCCATGGACTGTGGCCCACCAGGCTCCCCCGTCCTGGGATTCTCCAGGCAAGAACACTGGAGTGGGTTGCCATTTCCTTCTCCAATGCAGGAAAGTGAAAAGTGAAAGTGAAGTCGCTCAGTCGTGTCCGACTCTTAGTGACCCCATGGACTGCAGCCTACCAGGCTCCTCCATCCACGGGATTTTCCAGGCAAGAGTACTGGAGTGGGGTGCCATTGCCTTCTCCAGGGATCTTCCCAACCCAAGGATCAAACCCACGTCGCTTAAGTCTTCTGCATTGGCAGGTGGGTTCTTTGCCACTAGCGCCACCTGGGAAGCCCTGCTGAATACTTCAGTGTGTATTTCCTAAGAACAAGGACTCTGCTTATAAAGCACATTACAATTTTTCAAATAGAGACGTTATCTCTGGATTAAATAATTATCTAAGCCACACACTCTACTTATTTTTCCCCAATTACCTGAAAAATGTTCCTTATAGAAAAAAAAAATTCTGTCCAGTGCAAGATCACATGTTGCCATGTCTCTGTGATTTCCTCTAATCTAGAAATGTTTCCACTTCTTTCTTTAGGAAACTGTATATATTCTGGAACAGTTTTAAGAGTCACAGCAAAATTGAGCAGAAAGTACAAAGAGTTCCTATATACCCCCTGCCCGTACAAGTGCAACCTCCCCACTATCAACATCATACTCCAAAGTGATACTTTTGTCACAGCTGATGACAGCTGACCTGGTGGTTCAGTGACTAAGACCCTGCACTTCCAATGCAAGGAGCTGGGGTTCAATCCTTAGTCAGAACTGGGTCCCTCGTGCTGCAACTAAGAATTCGTTGCCTCAACGAAGACCTAGGAGAGCCAAATAAATAAATATTTAAAGCAAAAACAATTGATGAGCCTATCTTGATACATCATAATCACTCCAAGTCCATAGTTTACATCATGGTTCACTCTTGGTGGTATGTATTCTATGGGTTTTAACAAATATATAAAAACATTCATCTCTTATTACAGTATCACACAGGGTAGTTTTTGACATGTTGATAGAAACATCTCACGGCCACACACCTATGGAAATGGTGAAAACCCAAGTGTTTCTTGTGTGTGTGTAATTTTTGCTGTGGTACGTAAATCAATTATAAATAAATGTATAGATAAATATATTTTACAATTGATGGTGTCAGTGAAATACAGTGTTGTTCCCATTGTTCAGCTAAGGAAGCAGAGGCTCAGGGTCATTAAGTAACTCACCAAGCAAGTAAGAGACAGATCCAAGGTCTGACTGCACATATCCGCTCTTAGGCAGTTTCCATCACACTGTTCACAGCTCTGGTTTTGATGCTATAGTCTCCACCTGCTTTGCCCTACAGATCTTCTAATACAGAGTACTCACACACAGACGTTTGGCTCTGTCTTGAGGCAGTACAGGTTAACCAGTGTCAACTATAAATTGGCACTTGCCATCTACCTCTACAAGGATTAAATCAGGTGCTACTGCAGCTGCTGACTTTCAGCACCCCCAGAAAGGAGTTCAGGCTGGAGAGCAGAAATGAGGCACTCTGTACTCTGGGAAAACTGGCAGGACAAGTCTTTAGATATATATTTTCAGGAGCTGATTTCAAAGTCTTGTATCTCCTCACATGTAGAAAAGCACTAAAATCCTTCATGGTGACCACTGCTCCTTGTGACTAACAATAACCTCCTGCAGAAAATACATGTTAGATTGCGTGTGCTCCCCCTTCACCCAAATCACATCTATACTGACCTTCCCCCACTGCCTCTCTGGACCAGTTTCTCAGAGCTTTCTAAGGTGCTGTTCTCCTGGGCTATCAACCTCATTTTGTCCCGAATAAAGCTTAACTCACAACTCTCACATTGTACATTTTTTTTTAAGTCGACACCAGAAATCCCCAAGCCCATAGAGATGATCTTGGGAGCAGAGACCTG
Organism: Nanger dama; assembly: GCA_917880005.1. Taxonomy (NCBI): domain Eukaryota; kingdom Metazoa; phylum Chordata; class Mammalia; order Artiodactyla; family Bovidae; genus Nanger; species Nanger dama. The sequence goes on along the minus strand of CAKJTW010000108.1, from coordinate 1,207,216 downwards.
GCATTCCTGAGTTCTTTCTACTCCCAAGACTATTTGCAAATGAAAACAATGGATTCTTTCAGTCTCTTTTAAGAAATATTCCTTGTCTCAGACAAGACCTGGGCCTCAGGTCTTTTTCTGAGATTTCAAAATGAAAATCAGAAGTAATATTAACATGCAAGATAACAAAACTGTCTGTGTAAGCTGAGTCAGGAAAAAAATAGAACACGATATAAATTCAAGTAAAAGATGGCTTTGAGGGACACATAAGCAGAATATTCGCAGGTTGTGTCCCCCCTAAAACCCTGTGGCCCACATAGCAGCATGCTCACTGTTACTGCAGCTCAAATGGTGAAGACAATACACAGCTCAAATGCTCTTTTTTATATGCCTCTTGGCCCTCATAAATATGTTCAATTATTTAAATTAAATTGTACCTAAGCCAGCTCAACCTAAAAGATAACATTTCCTGCTCTCACAAGGCATTTGTTCTATTTATATCCCAGAACACTGTCAAAGAAAACATACTTCAGAACTACTTTCTTATTTTGCTGAAACTACCATGTACAATGAAAGACATCAAACTCAATTAGCACATTAACATAATCACATCAGACAAGCATTTGACGGAAGGAAATTGGGTAAATCAAAGCGAATGATTTTAGCCCCTCACTTTACAATTAGGCAAAAGAAAAAAGGATAGCTTAAATGCTATCAGATGCGTTTACTATAGTTGTATCTAATTGATGAGGCTGGAACTGTTGACACTCAAAGAGTGCTTAAATTTCTCTTCATATTTAAACAAGTCAGAAGTTAAACCGTGTATTGGATGGTTTAGTGGTAATGGTTTAGTGCCCATGCAGGAGACGTAAGATACGTGGGTTCGATCCTTGGGTTGGGAAGATCCTTGGAGAAGGGCACGCCAACCCACTCCAGTGTTCTTGCCTGGAGAATCCCATGGACAGAGGAGCCTGGAGGGCTATAGCCCACAGGGTCACAAAGAGTCAGACACGACTGAAGCGACTTAGCACACACACATTGTCCTACTTAGAGGCTTCTTTCTGACCACCTGTGCTAAATGTAGGTGCTCTCTTGCTTTCAACAGCATCCTGCACTGGAGCTATCATGCCACTGTGAGAAGTTTTGCAATGAAAACACGTGGTCATGCAGCCTGGCCATAGCAGTGGTCCCCAGCCTTTTTGGAAGCTGGGACCAGTTCTGTGGAAAACAATTTTTCCACAGTCAGAGGTATGGAGGACGGTTTTGAGATGATTCAAGTGCATTACATTTATTGTGTACTTTATTTCTATCATTATTGCCTCAGCTCCACCTCAGATCAGCAGGCATCAGATCCTGGAGGTTGGGGACCCCTGGGCTTTAGGTTGAGGATCCCTGGGCCATAGTTAACAGTGCTGCATTATAAACTTGAAATTTGTCTAAAGAGTAAACTTTAAATATTCCTACCACACACACAAAAAAGTAATTACACTAGGTGGTGGAGGTATTAGCTAACTCTATTGTGATAAGTATTTCATAATATATAAGTGTAACAAATCACCATATTCTACACCTTGGTGGTGGTTTAGTCACTAAGTTGTGTCCAACTCTTGCAACCCCGTGGACTATAACCCATCAGGCTCCTCTGTCCATAGGATTTCCCAGGCAAGAATACAGGAGTGGGTTGCCATTTCCTTCTCCAGGGGATCTTCCTGAGCCAGGAATAGAACTCAAGTCTCTTGCATTGCAGGTGGATTCTTTACCAACTGAACCACCAGGGAAGCCCATTTTACATCATAAATTTGTGCAGTGTTGTATGTCAGTTATATCTCATTTAAGCTAGAGGTAATGAAAAGAAAAAAAAAAACCTCTCACCTCGAAACAGAAGGTGATGTCGACTAAAAAGATGCACAGTGTGAGAGTTGCCAGTTAGGTTTTACTTGGAGCAAAACGAGGACTGCAGCCTGGGAGATGGTAGCTCAGATGGCTCTGAGAGACTGTTCCACAGAGGCAGTGGGGGGAGTTCAATATAGATGATTTTGGTGAAGGTGGAGTTCACACAATCAAGCACTTATTTTACAAGAGGTTTTCTGGAGTCACAAGGAGCTGATGTCACCATGAAAGGACTTAGTGCTTTTCTAGAGGAGATGCCAGGACTGGGGTCAAATTAGTTTCTGAAAATATCTAACCATCTAGAAAGACCTGTTCCACCAGTTCCTCTGGAGCACAGAGTACCTTACTCTCCATCCTGAACTCCCTCCAGGGCATGTCAAAAGTCAAGAGTTGCATCAGGACAGGGTTCAGTCTCCACAGAGGCAGATGGCAGATGCCCTTGGCAAGGGCCAGTTTGTAGTTAAGAGTGGGCAATGACCTGGTGAGAGTTTTCTAGGCTGACCTTGTCTTGTATTTTGTACCAGACATTTTCCAAGAATTTGCATGGATACATAAGAGTTCAGTTCAGTCGTGTTGCTCAGTCATGTCAGACTCTTTGTGACCCCATGATCTGCAGCATGCCAGGCCTCCCTGTCCATCACCAACTCCTGGAGTTCACCTAAACCCATGTCCATTGAGTCGGTGATGCCATCCAAATATCTCATCCTCTGACATCCCCTTCTCCTCCTGCCTTCAATCTTTGCCAGCATCAGGGTCTTTTCTAATGAGTCAGCTCTTCGCATCAGGTGGCCAGAGTATTGGAGTTTCAGCATCAACATCAGTCCTTCCAGTGAACACTCAGAACCAATCTCTTTTAGGATGGACTAGTTGGATCCCTTGCAGTCCAAGGGACTCTCAAGAGTCTTCTCCAACACCACAGTTCAAAAGCATCAATTCTTCGGCACTCAACTTTCTTTATAGTCCAACTCTCACGTCCATACATGACCACTGGAAAAACCAGAGCCTTGACTAGATGGACCTTTGTTGGCAAAATAATGTTTCTGCTTTTTAATATGGTGTCTAAGTTGGTCATAACTTTCCTTCCAAGGAGTAAGCGTCTTTTAATTTCATGGCTGCAATCACCATCTGCAGTGATTTTTGGAGCCCCAAAATATAAAGTCAGCCACAGTTTCCACTGTTTCCCCATCTATTTGCCATGAAGTGATGGGACCAGATACCGTGATCTTCATCTTCTGAATGTTGAGCTTTAAGCTAACATTTTCACTCTCCTTTTTCACTTTCATCAAGAGGCCATTTAGCTCCTCTTCACTTTCTGCCATAAGGGTGGTGTCATCTGCATATCTGAAGTTATTATTATTTCTCCTAGCAATCTTGATTCCAGCTTATACTTCCTCCAGCCCAGCGTTTCATGATGTACTCTGCATATAAGTTAAATAGGCAAGGATGATATACAGCCTTGACATACTCCTTTTCTTATTTGGAACCAGTCTGTTGTTCCATGTCCAGTTCTGACTGCTGCTCCTGACATGCATACAAGTTTCTCAAGAGGCAGGTCAGGTGGTCTGGTATTCCCCATCTCCTTCAGAACTGTCCACAGTTTCTTGTGATCCACACAAAGGCTTTGGCATAGCCAATAAAGCAGAAGTAGATGTTTTTCTGGAACTCTCTTGCTTTTTCGATGATCCAGCGGATGTTGGCAGTTTGATCTCTGGTTCTTCTGCCTTTTCTAAAATCAGCTTGAACATCTGGAAGTTCACAGTTCATGTACTGCTGAAGCCTGGCTTGGAGAATTTTGAGCATTACTTTGCTAGCGTGTGAGATGAGTGCAATTGTGCGGTAGTTTGAGCATTCTTTGGCATTGACTTTCTTTGGGATTGGAATGAAAACTGACTTTTTCCAGTCCTGTGGCCACGGCTGAGTTCTCCAAATTTGATGACATATTGAATGCAGCACTTTCACAGCATCATCTTTTAGGATTTGAAATAGCTCAACTGGAATTCCATCACCTCCACTAGCTTTGTTCGTAGTGTTGCTTCCTGAGGCCCACTTGACTTCACATTCCAGGATGTCTGGCTCTAGGTGAGTGATCACACCATCGTGATTATCTGGATCATGAAGATCTTTTTGTACAGCTCTTCTCATATTCTTGCCACCTCTTTAATCTCTTCTGCTTCTGTTAGGTCCATACCATTATTGTCCTTTATTGAGCCCATCTTTGCATGAAGTGTTCCCTTGCATGAAATGTATCTCTGATTTTCTTGAAGAGATCTCTAGTCTTTTCCATTCTATTGTTTTCCTCTATTTCTTTGCACTGATTGCTGAGGAAGGCTTTCTTATCTCTCCCTTGCTATTCTTTGGAACTCTGCATTCAGATGCATATATCTTCCTTTTCTCCTTTGCTTTTCGCTTCTCTTCTTTTCACAGCTATTCGTAAAGCCTCCTCGGACAGCCATTTTGCCTTTTTGCATTTCTTTTTCTTGGGGATGGTCTTGATCCCTGTCTCCTGTACAATGTCACGAACCTCTGTCCATAGTTCATCGGGCACTCTATCAGATCTAGTCCCTTAAATCTATTTCTCACTTCTACTGTACAATCATAAGGGATTTGATTTAGGTCATACCTGAATGGTCTAGTGGTTTCCCCACTTTTTCAATTTAAGTCTGAATTTGGCAATAAGGAGTTCATGATCTGAGCCACAGTCAGCTCCCGATCTTATTTCTGCTGACTGTATAGGGCTTCTCCATCTTTGGCTACAAAGAATATAATCAATCTGATTTCAGTGTTTGCCATCTGGTGATGTCCATGTGTAGAGTCTTCTCTTGTGTTGCTGGAAGAGGGTGTTTGCTATGACCAGTGTGTTCTCTTGGCAAAACTCTATTAGTTTTTGTCCTGCTTCATTCTGTACTCCAAGGCCAAATTTGCCTGTTACTCCAGGTGTTTCTTGACTTCCTCCTTTTGCATTGCAGTTTCCTATAATGAAAAGAACATATTTTTGTGTGTCAGTTCTAAAAGGTCTTGTAGATTCAATTAAAAGTTTTTTTAAGACAAAATAAGTTTATTTATATCTTTAAGATGTTAACTTTTTTAAAAATGATATGTTCAAAGCTTATGTCTGTTGAACTTTAAAAGTATATTGTTTTTCAGCCTATAAAGTCTTATGTTTCTATGGCAAGTTAAACAATACAGGTTTTTAAAAAGATGTAGTTATAGTGGTATCCACCTCCTCATATGTAAATCATCCTTCCTGTCTGAAGGTGTCCAATTTTCAAAAATATTTGTGTATCTCTGCTTGGATATATCTGTAGATCCTTTTCTTTATTTCAGTATTTTCTTTCTCTGGGCTTCCCTGATGGCTCGGTGGAGATTGGGGTCATACTCTAATGAATTGGGCTCATTGCCCTGCCTATCAGAATGAGGCCTGACACACAGTTGTTGTGTAGTCGTTCAGTTATGTCCAACTCTTTCTGACCCCATGAACTACACCCACTCTCCTGGAGCTTGCTCAAACTCATGTCCACTGAGTCAGTGATGCCATCCAACCATCTTGCCCTCTGTCGTCCCCTTCTCCTCCTGCCTTGTATCTTTCCCAGCATCAGGGTCTTTTCCAATGAGTCAACTCTTCACATCAGGTGGCCAAAGTATTGGAGTTGCAGCTTTAGCATCAGTCCTTCCAGTGAATATTCAGGGTCGATTTCCTTTAGATTGACTGGTTGGATTTCCTTGCTGTCCAGGGTTGGAACAAAATGAGCATGTGGATATGATGTGCGGTGTTTCTAGAAGCATCGCGGTGTGGCTTTCACTCCCAGCTTGAGCACCAGCATTCTGGCAGGGCTGAGAACCCCAGGATGGGTTTTGTTCCCCGGGGGGCTGTGCTCTACTCCAAGGCACCAGCCAGGAGCAGGGCTGGCCCCTCCCATGGCTATGATTCTCCCCACCCCCTGCCCCACTTGCCCCTCAGCCTCTCCAGTTCCCTGGGCATGATCACAGCTCAGAGAGCCGAGGCTCTGACAGCAGACTTGAGGGCCGTGCCCTATGGGCAGCGCCTGCCTCACAGAGCTCAACTTCTTGCAATGAGGTAGATCAGGAAGATAATATAGGAAGACTTTACATGCAGTTTAATGTTTCCTAAATCATCTTCCTGTGCGTGTTCAATGGCCCTGAAGAAAAATCCCTTCAGGCCTCATACAAGTTGCGAGAAGATGAAAACAGAATTTTTAATTGTGTCAGGATCTGCAGGAAGAATGCTAAGTGAAATGTTAACTGCAGGGGAAATTTCTGAAATAGCCCCATCCATCTCTCCTAGCACCTTCAGCAGCACACCCCCAATCACTGGAAGGCATTCAACTCTTAGTCCTTCGTGCCCCTCCAAAGCATCTTCTAATCCCTCCCTGCTTTGTATCCTCTGTCAGTTTCCTTACCAGGAGGAAGGGAGGGAGGGAAGACAAAGAGGGAGAGAGGGAGGAGGGAGAGCTCAAGAGATCTGGAGGGGCAGCAGGTTAAACCAGTAAAATCACACTGACACCTCTTTTTCATGTGTCTGAGTTCACAGAGTCCTTTTGGAACCGTTTACTTTGCTCTAGTTCGCAGTGAAGAGAGGACACCTTTAAAATAAGAGAAGCCCTTCTGCCGTCATGTTGTATGTGTGTTGCGTTGACTTCCCGCCACATCAGTGAAGGGTTGGTGAGGAGGGGGAACTTGAATGCTACATCCCGTCATCTGGTTACATTCTATCTACCATTTCCATGTAGCTGTAATAGGAGAGACACCTTCTCCACGGAAGCTCAGCCTGACATGTGGCCATATCCTGTTTTCTAAATTCTCTATAAAGAAGATATATTAGTTTTAAAGTCAGTAAGAAGTTATTTACCACAGGTGGCATCGATGGTAAATAATTCACCTGCCAATGCAGGAGACACAGGAGATTTGGGTTGATCCTTGGGTCAGGATGATCCCCTGGAGAAGGAAATGGCCACCCACTCCAGTATTCTTGCCTGGAGAATTCTATGGACAGAGGAGCCTGTGGGCTACCGTCCTCGGAGTCACAAGGAATCAGACTCAACTGAGCAGTTAATACTTTAACTTTCAACCCATAACTTTTCAACTGACTCAGAGAATGGCCAGAAAAATAATTCATGATCTTATTGGACTTAGTGGACTGTAATATCCTTCCTGTTATTTGAGCCTTACAGGAGCTATTTGTTTTAAAGTAAAGATATTAACTTCATGCCCGAGAGGATTAAGGAAGGAAGACAAATGGCCTCAAATGAAGTAAACTACTTCTAAAGGAAAATACCTCTTGAATTGCTCTAGCATCTAAACGTCAAGTCATTTAGGTTTGAAGAAGAAG